>OX419343.1:23439068-23451568 GCA_948470475.1 Galaxea fascicularis | reverse complement strand
TGTGACGATTTTTAAGTTTAGATAAAGATGGCTGACAGTCATCGAAACTGTCAGCATCATTAAGACTTTTCTTGGCTATGTTTTGATAACTAGCCTGATGAATTTCTTCAAGAATGAAGAAAAATGATATATAGGTTCGATGCTTCTTTATGATGCTCGTAGTCTCCTCTATTTTAGGGCGTGACAACTTTAATGGCAAACAGCCCGTGGTCGCTGCCAATCATTGTTTCCGATGACAATACCAAGAGCAACAGCTCTCTCAACACCGAGTCGAATTCATCTCTAACCTACGTCTTTACTCCAGCTGGATTTAACGCGAAACTGGGACTATGTCTAATGCTGGGGCTGACAAGCGCGATGGGCTTTTTAGGCAATTCTTTTCTGCTTCTTTTTCTGTGGAATAAGAATGCAAAAGCACGTTCGGGGGATCGTCTACATTCCAGTCGCTTCATGAAAAACTTGAATCTATCTTTGCGAAATCTGGCTTTGTCAGACCTGATGGCTTGCGTAGGTCTACCTCTTGTATGCATTCAAGTATTGTCTGACGTCTTCCAAAGCGGATTCATGTGTAAAGTCGTCCGTTATCTTCCAATTGCCTTCTCAACCATCACCATCAACATCATGGTCGTGGTAAGCCTAGTAAAATATCTGTCAACTCGGAGGACTCCACGCACCTTCAGAGCCACGACTGTAAAGCGAATGATGATCACTGCCTGGATCTTGGGAGTTGTGGTCTCTATTATTCCCTCATCGACATACGATGGGCAAAGAATAGCTATTAACAATACCCATTTCACTATTGCCTGCATCTATCAAGAAAAATTCTACCGGGTCCGACTAACAGCTATTTTCATTCCAGTCCAGTTTGTTGCTCCATTTTTATTCATCACTTTTGTCAACGTATCTTTAGTTAGAACAGTATGGGTCAGACGCCGCAAAACTACAGCACGTAGTGCGGCTAATAACCCATTGAAGGCCAAGTTTATTGCCGCAAGAATCCGAGGTGTATCCCTACTTATTGCAATTACATTTGCCTTTATCTTCCTGTACTTTTTCTACATCGTCGTCATTGTTTACAAGCAAATAGCAAAGCCGGACTTGGACTTTCAAACAGACTACATTTTGCGTTATGCAAGTGGTGGCATTACGTGTCTTAATAGTTCGGCAAACGTGGTAATTTATTCGGTTCAGATGAAAGACTTCCGCGCGTTTTTGACAAAGCTCTTCTGGCAAAGAGCGAACAAACAGAAGGACACTTTCCTGGCAACAAGGAAAATTTCGTTCACACAAGACAGCGATGTACAACTTAAAAAGTTTCAAACAATTACAGAGAACACGCTAGAATTGAAACCTTTTGCCAACACTGAGAACTTTCCAAAACACCATCTGACTCGCGGCTTCGCCGACCGCCGCTCTCATATCACACACACCGCGCTCGTTCCACAGATGTTAGAGCAAAATAGTCTACCCTCGAGGTAAATTCCATTATTGTACATTCACCTAAATTAATCAATTCTGATTGGTCGAGAGCTATACAAGTAATCCCAAATTACGAAGGGTACCTATCTATTTACCATGGCAACGTATCCACAGCCAAACGTGAAATTTATAACGTTTTGACAGGTGAAATCTGCCGAAAAGACATCTACATCTGTGCACTTATGCCTCCCAGATTTTAATAGTAATGTAAACGGTAGATTCAAGAATGCAAGTACCAGTAAAATCGCAAACATCGGCATAAAGGCGAACTTAGGAAAATTTTGTACCATTTGAAATTGCCATTTCAACGGTGACTTCGGCACAAGCCTTGTAAAAAGTGAAAAAGAAATCAATCAATCAATCGATCGATCAATCAATCGATCAATCAATCAATCAATCAATCAAGTTGCATGTGAAAGATATTCACGAGTGTCGTGATACCAGTTGCTCACCCAATGCAAGAACGAGGAAAGGTGCACACTGCTGCAAATCTGTTGTTAACTATCACTAGAAAGACAAGGGCTTTTCGCCCTCTCACAGCGACTTGTTAATTAATACAAAGACACTACTGTAAATTTTACGACTATGATTGACAATTCTGTATAAATAGTTCAAAGCTTTTATTCAACTACATGAAATAAGCTACGTTGAAAACCTGGCAAAAACGCTTTACCTCGTTATAAGTTACTAATAATTATTACTGTTGGCTTTTTATTACGATTGATTGCCCTTGTCAGAACCACTCAGTTTCTCTCTCTCGATTTAGTGTGCCCAATATTCTATTTTACCTTCGGTATTTAAATATATTATTCAGGATTTTATGCTTAGAACTGTCCTCTGCATGACGACAAGCACTACATGAGCACATGAGACCAATGGTCACTCTCCAGGAAATTTCCTGTACACTAAATTTGACGAATACTGCAAGCATTTTAAATAAATGTTCAAGGTGAAACTTGAACGATGTTTGAAGTCTGTTAAATAATTTCGGTCGCACACTTGGAGAATCTGCACAAGGTGTTGAAATGTGATGGGACTGACTCACGATTTTCGCTCTTCGAGGATGTTCAGGATTTCTTTACATTTTTCCTGCGCCGTTTCTAAAGAGGACTCTGCTTCGTCAAGAACCTGCCAAAGTGAAGTTAACAGTAGTCAAAGTGCAGAACACCAGTCACCTACTAATTGCTCTGTTAATGAGACAGTCTCCTTTCCACAGCCAAATTAAAGCGTAGTTTAGATGAAACCGTGGCAGTCTGCGCAGCAGATGGTGAGAAAGCGAACCTGCTGCGTGTCACAAGGGCTGGAGAAACATGGACCGTCTTCCTTTCGCACGTTTTCTGACTCGCGCGCTTTCGCATTTCGCTGTTCCCGCGGGAAACGCGAATCTATTTTTAGCGAGGCGGGAAGAAGAGGACATAGGTACTCAACATGTTGATAAACAAACAAAACAATGATTTGAAAAATTCAGCCCTATACTCACGTGGACGATCGTGCTTCACCACGTTATGGTAGTATTTTTCTCTTATAATTATTTGTATATCAGGAGCAGTTGTATCCACAAATTATTGAGTTGTATGTAACACGTGGTTGTATCTGGCAACTAATTGGGTCACACGTTTAGCCCTTGGCCACTCGTTCCTGCACTGTCTCATACCAGGACGACTTCATAGATAACACTACTCAATCATTTCTATGCGTATTCAAACCTCTTTTACGTCCCTTATTTTCTCGTCAACAAGCATGGTAACCCACCTTTGTTAACGTTAGCTAATCACAGTCGCTCTCTTCGTGATGAAAAAATTAAGGTAAAAATAATAAGGTGTCCTATGACATTTAGAATGCGCAAGTTGGAAACGTTTTGTTTTTAGGGTCAATTTTGCTCGATCTCTCGATCACTTACGTCGCCAACAAAGCTCTAGGTATTACTCATTTGGTTCACTTTGTGCTGTGGTTAATACAATACACTTACCTGTTTGCTAAAGGCTTCATCAGTGATATCCTTCAAGTTGATCTTCACGTTGTAAAAAGCTCCCCACACAGCTGTCTCAAGACTACGAGCGCCTACCTAAAATTCACGGAACGAGGATAGAGTTGATATTGTTTCGATATAAACCTTCTTGCTTTAATTTGAATTATAAAATAAAACTGGTTTACATTTGAGCAAATTCGTTTGTGTAGATTTGTAGTAAAGCTTCGTCGACTCCACCCACGCTTTCACTCAAAGGCAACGTCCATGAGCACACATAACTGTAAACGTAGTTTGAGACTTGGGCTTAAATTTGCTGTTTCTTCAAACTTGCACTACTGTAAGTTGAGGTTCACATTGCAACCAGGTGGATAATGAGACATAGTTTGATGCTACTCTGGTTCAAGGATTAATGAATGTAACTTGTCAAAAGTTGAAATTCACGGCCGAACATTTCGACAGTCCTGCCCACTGAAAGCTCACCAAATGGGCACCAAAATATAAATCATTGATATTGTGCATGTGAGTTCGTACCTTATGTAAGTCAGTTCGTACCTGCAGATCAGATTTACTGTTAATATTTCCAATCTTGGCAAGCTCCACCATCGGGCCCCACACCTCGGTAGCTGTTTTAATGACTTTAAGTGGAACTTGCACGGCTGCCTTCAGTCCATCTTGCAAAGCCTTCTCCCGACTGCCAAAAATCAAGCACAGGTAACAAAAATATGTAGTGATTATGAGCATAAAGTATAGAGGTAGCCACCAAGTCAAACTACACCTTTAAGACTTAGACGATTCTTACATTTCCTCCTCTTCAAGAGTACCTTTGGGAAGTTTCTTCGCTTCCTGAAAGAAACAGTATTATTTTGCGAGCTAAGAAATGGGATTTCAACGAAACGCTTGTCAGGAACAGTGTACGAATCGCAGGGCTTGGCCGCTTTACAAGTCTGAAATATTACCGGAATGTCATGCATATTAACTTTGTAGTATTGTACAGTGGAGGCCACAACTGCTCTTGGGCAGAACATCTTCGTGAGAGAACACTGCCTAACCGGCAGTTGTTCCTAGCACCATCCAGCAAATGGGTGTGTCGATCGATGCGAGTTCCTATCCAAGGTAGGGATTAACTTTGTAGTATTGTACAGTGGAGGCCACAACTGCTCTTGGGCAGAACATCTTCGTGAGAGAACACTGCCTAACCGGCAGTTGTTCCTAGCACCATCCAGCAAATGGGTGTGTCGATCGATGCGAGTTCCTATCCAAGGTAGGGATTAAAGCATCAAGCAAAAATACGGGGGGTGACAACTCAAACAAACGAAGTTTGAGCAACACTATGGCTGTGTTCACACTTGGTGCCCGAGCACGGTGCCCGAGTACGATTCTTGATGGGCACTAATGAGACCACACCTTTTTTTCATGTACCCAAGCCAGAATTCGGGCATGGTTCCCGTGCCCGAGTACAAGGTCGAGACCTTGTACTCGGGCACTGAACTTGGCACTGATTCCTTGTGCACACACGTTTTTCGTTAGTTCCCTAGCACTTTACCCATAAACCACTGCTTTGCGTACCCACAATTCATTTCTATGCTCAAGGGTGATCTAGATTTCAAAATAGCGTCCGATGGAGCTCGGTTTGGATGTGAACATATCAACATCGGGTACCCAGTGTCTGAACACAGCACTATTTTGTGCCGGTGCTCGGCCACAAAGTGTGAACGCAGCCTATATGTAATTTTGAGTGCCCCCGGAAATTTGAAAGATCGTCCCCGGCTATATTTTTCGGTGACATTCTTGTAAAAATGTCAACGTCCCCTTTTTTCTGGCAATGTCCCAGAACTGTGTCATATTTCCCCGGAAAATCCCCTAGACTCCTGATTCCCGGCAAAATCTCCAGATAAGCGTCCTTGGGGGAATTCTGTTTTTCTCCCGAAACGGGCCTTGTTAGAGTTGTCGCCTCCCGTAATATATGATTGGCCAAGCAATCAAGAGCTGTTCCACATAAGAGTGATTCTGATCTTTTAAATTAGAGGCGGATGAAACAAATTAGAAACACTTAAAGTTAATGCCGTTTTTCCCTAAGGCCAATCGAAAATCGCACATCCCCTTTTGGAACAAGTACAGTTTCATTTAGTGTTGCTGGAAAACGTTGGCCGTAACTGCAATTGCCGGTTTTCATGTGACGTCACGGCGGCCATGTTGGTGCACAAAAACAAAGGAATGGCGGCCATGTTGATGCACAAGGCTAACCCTCTGGGAATTGAACTCTAGTTTTATGCAAATACTTTCTTTTGTTTCATTGAACCAATATGGCCGCTGGTCACGTGACTGAAAACCAAGAATTACCATGAATCCGCTGAATGCATCAGTGTCAGCATCCACCATGGGTATAAAGTCCAACATTGCCTGCCTCAGCGGAGGAATTAGAGACCGTATCTGTGCATCTAACGCTTCGAATTTCTTGTTTCCGTAAGTAAGCCATCCTACCATCGTTGCTAGGGCTACACCCTTCAGGAAAGAGGCAAATCAACATCCTCTCAATTTTTTTTTTCGTTTACCTGATATACCATCTTTATTTGAATCTTTTTATTTCATCTTTCTTCTCTCCATTATAAACAATTATTGGATGAGGTTTTTGTGATGTCCAGAATAATCAAAGTCGAGGGTTACTCTAGATATCACAAAAACCGAATCTAATCATTACTTTATTAGACATTGAACGAAAAAAAAAATGTCATGACAGTAAACATTCACTTACAAACCTGGAATTCCCCGACGGCAAGCCACAAAAAGCGCGTGAACTTGATATGGTTATTCTTATAAATCATGCACCGTGGTCATACTTGACATGATTATTGTATAATCTGCAGGTAGATGATGTCACAAGCGCTGATTTCGAAAATTCACTGTACGCTTTCGGCCAACCAGAAAAGGGATAGCGAGTTCAATGTATAATAATAATACTATTTGTGTCAATTTGTTTCAGAAATTGCCGGACACGGAAACACTTCAATTCTGTTACGATTTTAATGCCAATGCTTTCTTTTTGTGGCCGTGTGACTGCGATCGTCTGCGATCATCCTCGCAGGATCGCAAACGACAGCAGCAGGGTGTTTCCATTCATATGATCGCAGACGATCGCAAAACGTTTTGCGATCTGCGATCCGCTATCGCCTGCGATCATATGGAAACCAGGCTTAATAATCCTCACATGACACCAGAACGTGGCAACAACAAAGGAGAAGTCAAATCAAAGAAGGTAACAACAAGAAGTCAAATCAAACAGTAGGTTACAAGCCGCAGACGAGTAGCGAGACTGGTGTTCTTGTCACGCTTTGATGTCCTCCGTGCGTTATCGTAGTACAAACGACCTTCCAAATGGAATCTGCTTGTTTTATACCCTGTTTTACTTCCATTGGCTCATAACGACATTTGTGCGTCTGTACTTAGATCGTAAGTTCCGGCACTACACCAATCACAACGCGAGGTTTTCGTGTTGTCAATTTCGGAAGTGTTTTTTTTTGTATCCCTGAAAAAAGTCTATTTCAAAAGGAAAAAGGTGAGATTTTACAGGTGAGGTGTGAACTACGTTTACAGCTGTACACTACATTCTACCAGCGACACCCTTTCCGAAGTGACAAAGAGCTGGAGTCAAGCTTATCCTGAAGGTTTTAACCCTTTTGTTCCAAGTATTTACCAATAAGTAATTTGTCCTTGTTGTATACCTTTATATTGTCAAGAAAACAGGTGATAAGAATAAAGACAAAAATCAACTAGTGGATATTGTTTGATCTAACACCAAATTCCTGGGACTAACATTATAAGCAAGATATGGCAGACAGTAAGGAGAATTAAGATTGAGATCGCGGGGGTGAAAGGATTAACATTTACCATGGCTGCGATGGCAGCAGACGCAGATCCTCCACCAGGTGCAGATGATCTTGATCCAAGACTGTAAATAAACTGCCGAAAAGGCATTGACACAAGAGGCCCATCCTCAGCGCCATCTACCAAGTACCTGGTAACAAAACCTCAGTTTAGAAAAAGCATTCACACTTGTATTTTCTTCACAGCCTTGCAATGACTTCTGCCTGAACTGCTCAATAAAATACAGGTTGCGTGTAACCCACGTAGCAAGTGGGCCTTTTTGGTCGGACGTTTTTCGTCATTCTTGCAGTCAAGGAACATAGAAAACCCGACAACAGTGATTGCTACACAGGCTACCTTGCTGTGTACACTCAGCAGATTGTGATTAGTCACTTTCCCTTTTTCCAATTCTCACAGCCTCACTATTTTTGAACCCTTTAAACTTAAATATCAAAATGCACAATATTATTATTCGCCACACTGTGTTCCATACAAATGAATAAAGGGGGTAGTTTCTAAAGAAACTGTGGTGCTGCGTCGGTGGGGAAGTAATATACAACAATTTTGGTATTATCAACAGAGTTGATAAATGTAAATTGACCACCGTACAGGGATTCTAAAAGCTGACGTTTCGAGCGCTAGCCCTTCGTCAGAGCGAATCGAGGAATTATGGGTTGTGTGTAGTTTTTATAGTGGAGTAGGAGCTACGCTATTGGTGGTAACATGGCGACGTGAAAATAGGAATACATTAGTTAAATGAAAAGCGTTCGTTAATACCGTGGGGATTAAGGGTGCCGATTTGGAAGATGAATTTTTGTTCCAGATTCTTGCGGCTTTCCGTCGTACCTTGATGTAGGGAAAGGCCGCAGATATCCATGTGTTGTTTGGAGTGGTTAAACTCCACTCCAAACAACAAGGTACGACGGAAAGCCGCAAGAATCTGGAACAGAAATTCATCTTCCAAATCGGCACCCTTAATCCCCACGGTATTAACGAACGCTTTTCATTTAACTAATGTATTCCTATTTTCAAGTTGCCATGTTACCACCAATAGCGTAGCTCCTACTCCACTATAAAAACTACACACAACCCATAATTCCTCGATTCGCTCTGACGAAGGGCTAGCGCTCGAAACGTCAGCTTTTAGAATCCCTGTACGGTGGTCAATTTACATTTATCAACTCTGTTGATAATACCAAAATTGTTGTGTTCCATACACTTTCACGGTAATAACAAGAAGAATTAATTTTGTCAAACAATAAAGGCCTTTCAGTTGTTTTGTTTTTTTTTTCTCACAACCTTAACGTTTGATTGAGCAGTGTTCCCACTAGGAGAAATTAAGCATTGGTCACTCTCTGTGGTTAAACAATTAAACAAAGAGATTAATACTTTGCCAGGACAAGCCTTCCAAATAAAAGACCAGAGTTAAACACTTTTTGCCTGAAGTCTCAAAACTGTGGAACCACTGGGTGTTACCCAAATGCCTATAATTTTTAAACATGCTTGTGCAAGTTGGTGTTGTTGTGTTGCAGCTAAGAAAATAAATTTTAAAAGGTATTACTCACTCAATTATTCTTGTTTTAGGATCAAATGGAGTTACGGAGCTAAGTCCCAGTCTTTCTATTACCTGGAATGCAGTGAGGAAAAACAAGTTAGCTCTCACAATGCATACAGCTGTACCCAATTTATACAATGGTGTTTGTCAAATTTATGTGCAAGTAACAGATAGGATATCTACAATGATTATTGCCACAGGCATACCAAGCGAATCTTTTGATCTTCACTGAGAATGAAAAGATTTTCTTTTTCAATATAGTAGTTGGCTGCTATCAACATTGCCTCCAATGGTACAAGACCAACAATCTGTGATCCACAAACTGCAAGCTTTAATTCCTGAAAAAAAAAAAAAAAAGAAAGAAAAGAAAAATCAATGTACTCACAAAATTCAGCAATCAGTCACATTATTGAAAAAAACACAGTATCATCACTTTAGCCATTTAAACCCTAAGAGTGATCAGCATCAAATTTCTCCTTGTAATAAATATTTCAATACTGTGTAAGACGAGTAATCATGAGAATTTAGGACAGGATCACACAAGATGAATACACCATTTTGACAATGATCAGTTCCAAGTGAATTGTGGGTAGATCCAGTCCTTTGTGGGGGCAAACGGCTGTTTAAAAACATAATTTGAAATCTAATTTTGACTGTTTGCTCCCACAAAGGACTGGATCTACCCACAATTCACTTGGAACTAATCATTAGCAAAATGGTATATTTGCTTGACATCTCAACAATTTCTTGCCATTGCTTCTGTAGGCAATGTGTACTGCAACAAATGAGAATTTACATTTTGATCTTAGGGTTAACGGGGGGTTCCAATGTCATTTTGTAACTACATGTATATACCTTTGCATCCTTGACACATTCTTCAAAGGCATTGTGCAAAGAAGCCTGGTGATAATCCAGCAGGTTTAAGGACACCTGTGCCAGGTTTGCTTCATCCAGATACCATCCCATACCCTGAACTTCTGCAAGACGACCAGGCTGCCATGAAACAACAAGTAAAATGAATGTATTCTGAGTAAATTTAATAATTAAATAATTTTAAAACCGAGCAACATAGAGTCCTAGCTATAAAACAGTGAGCACCTCTTGCATGTAACCTATTCATTTCATTCGTATAAATCCAAAGTTACTACCTATAAAATTATACACTAGCTCTCAGTTGTAAATAAATTCATTTCAATCAATTTCTTACTTTACACCATATATCATCACTACTTGTTTAAGTTAACATAAAAGTAAAAATTACAAATTGTAGAAATATTTTAATATTTAAGTAAAAAAAATTGACATACTATAAAGGCAAGTACAGTTCTATACAGTGTAACAACTAGTGATGAGGAAAACTCAGGAGGCCAAAAGAATGTTAAGGTCCCCTTTTGATGACATATAATTTGTTACTGCCCATTTTAACAACAAACCTGAAAAACCTGATCAACACTGAAATTTCGTAAATTAAAAATTATTAATGCCACCCCTCCGTATTACCACACTACCCCTACCCCCTCTGTATTACCACACTATCCCAACCCCCTCATTCCCCTCCTTCCACCTGCCCTCCCCACCCCCACCTTGCAGGTTTAAAAAACAAAGGACTGAAGACTCTCCATGTACAGTGTAATTAAATCAATTTAAGCAAAAACTGCCCCTTACTCCATAAGGACTGAATTCAAAATACCTCATCAGGTCCACGCCCTTGAGTTCTAAGGTTCAAAGCCAGCCGATGTGCTTGTTCCTTTGTTCCTAAAATGTTTATATTGTATGCAATCAAGAACTTTCTGGCTCCTGCTATCGTGGCTCCCCATGTAGGAAGAAACTCTGCAGGACCATAATCTGGCTTCCATTCTGGTTTCTTGATCTGTAAACAAACAGACAGGTTTTAATAATAATTTGTTTTTTCTTAATTACTGTGTGAATCTGAAAACCATGAAAACTTCGATTTGATTTTGACATTTCCCGTTGTGCAGCAACCAATCAGAAGCAACATGAACCAACAACATACCGTTATAATTAGTGTTTCTGTTTGCGGTTTAGTTTTCTCGTGCATGATTGGCTTTTTACTTGAAACACAATAACATTCCATAAATATCTCTATTGTTCACAGTTTTTGAATTTTCACAGTAATTGTTTGCGGTGGCCAAAATTAGCTGGGGCTGCAAAAGGTTCAATCTATTTCAGCAGCAGAAGATTAATATACTGTACAAGTTGTGGTTTAAATTTGTTTTGGGTTCAATTTTTTTTTTTAATAATTAAGACCAGTTTAATTTTTAATTTCCTTTGTGTCAAATTGAAAATTAAAATTCAAACTGGTTCAAAAAAAATTTAATCTAGGAAAAAATTGAGACCACAGCATACACACTAAATCACATACATCTGACATAAAACTTGTCACAGGTAATAAGGTACATGGGCTAGATCTTACATCTGAGGTCTACCGCAATATAAGCTTATCGAAAACACACAACAAAAAACTCAGTTTTATCTTGCATTATTCTGCAATTTTCTTACCTTTTCAGACAGTCCTTCATATTCCCCTGATCTGATCTGTGGCACAGTTTTCCTGTACCCCTCATCTGATGCATAACCATACAGATAGACTACAAATGAAAGGTTAAGAAGAGCAAACATAATTATTTTGATGATTACATAAAATACATTGTAGAATACAGCTGTCAGTATTCTTGGTGATGGATACCACAGGGGCCCAGCAACAATGGCCTGTTTTAGAGAGCTGTTTTTTAATAGTCATGGTCAAAATAATTCTACATGTAGTTGAAGCAGTTTTCTTCACTGCAGTTGATGGCAAATTAATGGTTACCTGCAATTTACATAATTAGAATAATGAGCAAGTTCTGTTATTGGCTTGGACAGATCATTAAAGAATTTACTTATTATAAGTACCAGTAATGTAAAATTTTAGAACTTGGCTATCTGTTTTGAATGGTCAGCTTTTTTTAAGTGACCATAACTGGCAACTCACATGGTCCTCTAGTAAATGTATGTAATTTTTAAATATATTTTTTAAACCGCCTTAGTCCTATGCAATTACATGTAAAAAGTCCTCCCATGCATTCAATAGCCTAATATGTTAGAAGATTTTATTTTATTATGAAAATCTCAAATACGTGTTTGTATGGAAAGAATTGTACTCACCTGGTATACCAAGCTCTGCTGCTGCTCTCTCTCCAAACATCTTTGCACATTTAACACAGTCATCCATGGTTACACCCTGAACAGGGATAAAGGGGCAAACATCTAATGCCCCAAGTCTTTTGTGCTCTCCTACATGTATGAAATGAACGATGGCCTATGTTAAGCAATATCGAAGCTAGACCAGCTGTCACCCCTAGCCCTTAAAAACAGTGGACACTTTTAGTCAATTTGATCTCTCTATTGTACACATTAATTTTCACACTCAATAACCTGATCAGGGCTAAAATTAGGACACATGAAGGAGCTGGAAGGGAGTAAGGGTACCCTTATCCCAGCTGAATGTATAAATAGAATAAATTGTCAGTTATGTGTACGCCAGGATTGTTGGTTGGGCAAAGGCAACATATGTCAGTATACTATCAAGTAGATAAAATAAAAAGCTGCTCACAGGGTGTACACGTACAAACGAGA
>OX419343.1:23391568-23434068 GCA_948470475.1 Galaxea fascicularis | reverse complement strand
GCACCGTTTCTGTGTGTATCTGGGATTTCTGTTGTGTTTTGCTTTATAATTACCTTCAAGTTGGCGACACAGTGGCAATCTTAAATTACCGTGTGTCTAGGAAGTTTGCTCCACGGAGTAATGCTGTTTATAATACAAGTGATGCTGTCAAGATTGAGATATCTGTGAATCCTTCAAACCCTGTTGCAGAAGTATACAAAATTGCGCCTGAGGAACTTGGTCCTGATTGGAAATTACCTGATGTTCCATACAGGTAGTGTCAAGTAAAGAAAGATTAACATATGATACATTTTGTCACCCCATTTGATGACCCAGCTTTATTGGAGAAGTAATGTGCCTTGCAAAACCCTGTGACACTGTCACAGGGTTTTGTTTTAAATAATAATAATAATGATGATGATGATGATGAAATACATCATTTAAGAGGAGGACTCCACCACTGGAAGGGTGTCCCCTTAAAAGTAAAATATAAAAACCAAAAGGTCGGGACAGCAAAAAGCAAATCATGATTTTTAAAAAGATTATGACATTTTTTAATTTATGCAAAGACATGTTTCGATGTATCGAACATCATCGTCAGTTACAGAATATTTGGAAAACCGGTTAGGACTATACTGTACATGTATAACAACTAGGTGATACGTGAATAATTAATTATGAAAAAGTGACAAACATTGATTGCATATTAAGTAACTACAAAGTGTAAGAAAGAAAATAAAGCCTAAAGTGGAAGTGTCAGGTTGATGTGATGCACTTGTTGATTTATTTTCTTTCATACACTTTGTAGTGGCTTTTTAGAATGAGCAGATCGCAGTTTTAGATAAGGCTTTTTGGGCCCAAAAAGTTTCCGGGACTTTTCGAGAAACAGGGCCCTGGAGCTTAAAGTGCACTTAACCCCAAAAATTGTTTTCACTTAAATAAATCTTTTTGCACCTGTTTGAAGCAATTGTGCCGTTTTCCGCCTATTTCAACCAAATAATTAATATCGACTTTTTATAGGCTGTAAAAGTTATGAAATCTAGCCATCATCTGTCCCATGGCCGAGCTAAAAGGGGCATGGGTCTATTCCATATATGACGTCACAAACTGATTTGCATTACATTAAGTCTTTGTAGAAATGCATGCAAAGCAGTTTGTGACGTCATGTAAGGAATGGACCCATGCTCCTTACTAGCTCGGTCGTGGGACAGATGACTTGTCTAACTTTTTAGCCTATAAATAGTCAAGATTTGGTTTAAAAAGGTGCAAAAAAGCTCAATGTGTTTCGAACAGGTGCAAAGATATATTTAAGCGAAGAAAATATTTTGGGATTAGGTGCACTTTGAGTTAATGACTTTTGGTGTTTCAAGCTACATCTGGCTTTGGACTCCTTAGAATTTTACGTAAAGAGCATAACTTATGATAATCTATCATGCAAATTATAATAGACAAGTAAAAATAAGCGATATAATTTCCCGACGTTTCGGCGACTTCATGACGCCATTATCAAGGGTAGAAATGAGACTAAAATTAACGATGCGAACTCGCATTGTTAATTTTAGTCTCATTTCTACCCTTGATAATGGCGTCATGAAGTCGCCGAAACGTCGGGAAATTATATCGCTTATTTTTACTTGCCTTTGTGTTACTAAGTCATTGTTAATGCAAATTATAATACAGGGAAAATTGACCTATTTTCTCGACTAACAGGTTCATTGACAGAAAATCTCTGGCTAGCTTTTCATCAGGGTTAATATTTGATGTTGTTGGAACTGTGATGTTTGTTAGCCGAGAAAGCAGAGAAAGAAAAGGGAACAGTTCATCATTTTGGACCTCAAAATGGATTCATCTAAAAGATGGTAAGAGAATCGTGGAAATATGTACACTGTCCATTTTAAGCTCCATTGTACACTGTAGCTCCAGTTTGATTCAATCTGGATCCATTGTTCTTGACCCTCAGTAGTTATCTACATCCCACAAGCTTCACATTTTCAGTTAGCCTGCATGGCGTGGTTTCTCGTTGATTCCTCTCCATTTCCCTCGCGGCTTCGCTGCTCTCTCCCGCTTGCGTGCTTCCCAACAAAACCGCCAGCTACGCCGGCAAGAGGAAGGGGGAATTTACGCGCGCCAGGGCGCAAACTGCACTCCGATCGCGCTTCACGGCTTTTGTTTTCCCCGTCTTCCTACCCTTTGAACGCCTGCCACGTAGGCTACTTAGCATTGTTTTATTTCAAATTGGTTCCCATTCTCTTTTGCATTTTTTTTTTCAGGAACAAGCTCCACGCCTATCATTCTCCAGCTTTATGCTTCTTCACAGCCCGAAACGTTTGACTCCATTGCAGCAGGAAATATCCTTGTTGCCGCTCGTGTGCTCCTCAAAATCGAACCTCAAGATTCAAGACACCGCAAATTCTGCTTTCTTACAACAACTCGTGAGACCCAGCTGTACATTCTAAAGAAGCCGTCCGACGTCATCAACAAGCCTTTTGCGGGCTTAAGTGCCATCAGTGATGCCATCAAATGGCGCCAGTCAGCGGAGGCCAAACAGCTTCTGAGGGGGTCCTGTAGCAGTGGTTGTTATGATTTTCCACCCTTACCCAAGTCCCTTGAATTATACAGGAGGACGTTTTCAAACGAAAACCCGATGGATTTAATTACCACGGTAAACCTTGGGTTTGTGCTGAGGGATCTGCATTACCGTGAGCGCGTAAGGCTGCACATTCAGGGCATCATTGCAGCTCTGGAGTTTGTTCCTGCAGCGAGCAGTGAGGCATCCGCAGATCTGACGTTTGGGGAAGCTACTTCGTCGCAGCTTAGCGAGACTCAGAGGAACGATGAGAGAGGAAAAGATTCATCGTCGGCATGTTCAGCCAGTCAGACGAGTAGGTTTATATTTTACTTTTTTCCATCACTCGGGAGGAGGGAACTCGGCCATTCTTTACTATATATGTTGTGCCGCGTAGCACTATAAACACATAGAAGTGGTGGAACAGAGAATTAACTCTGGAGTGTAAATTAAAGTGCTAATAGAAACCCAGGGTTTCTATTAGCACTTTAATTTACACTCCAAAGTTAATTCTCTGTTCCACCACTTTTATTCTTTACTAGCCAACTCTGAAATTATTGTATCACATACTTGTACTCCTGTACGTTTAAAACGAACAGCATGCATTCTGAACGCAAACACCTGAGTCCTACCAGAGTTTACTCAAAAACGACTCTTTACACCTTACAGTGCGTAGTTTTTGTTTACATCAGTACCGGACTTATCTGAGTCGATTGTCAATACTTGTTCTAATACTTTGTCAACACTTGTTACAATTCACGGGATTTCACTGTTTATTGAAGACATTATGCGCACGTGACCGGTCAACATGACCGGCGATTGAAGTTTTTGGCCGGTCAAGTCGCCATTCTGGCAGAACATTATTGTGAGCCCTGGGTGGGCGTTCGTTGAAAATAACAGGTAACACGTCTCCGTAATGATTAACATTTTTCTTGTGCCATTGCAGCTGATAAGAGTTCCATGCCGTCGTCAAGTCGAGAAAGCAGATCACCAAGCGTTGATTCTGCAGAAAGTGACAGAGGAACACACATTGCAAAGAAGCCACGTCGCATGCGGAGTATGTTTGGATCTCGATCGCTTATTGCATCATTCTGTTGTTGGGTTGGGTGCATGGCAAAAGAAGCAGAGACGCATCTTTTCCAGTGGTTACGTTTTCTTGGGAAGCTGTTGTAGATGTTTATTAAATTTTTATTTTCTTAAATGTTCGTTTAGACAGGAAGGCCATACCGCCTCATCAAAAAGCGAGAATCCTTAACTTGAGTTTCAGATGTGTTCAAAGCTCAAACCCACATTCAATTCAGAGGCGGCGGAGCAGGAGGGTTGTAACCCCCCAAACGAAAATTTGAAGGGCTCTGCCTTTCCCCCTTCCCACTTTTTAGTGACGAAAATATAGCTGGCAGAAATACAACCACCATGTGCGAAGCTTTCAACCGTCACCAAAAGGCTACTAGAAGAGCCCCACCCCCTCCCTATATTTCAAAACGCTGCGCCGGCAATCGTTCCAGCATCACTGGCCTGTTGTATCATCACCGAAACGTCGTCGGAACTTTAAGAAACGCGACAACCATTATTTAGAACAGCATTTTTTTAACATAATAACTTCAATAGTAGTTTGTCCCGCAGATAGCCACGAAGCTAATCGAGACAGGACACGACCAACAATCTAAAGCATACCTAAAAGAAATCACAAGTACAAACGCCTACGACTGTAAACTAACATAAAAGTAGCGGACAGTATGATATTTCAAGACTAATTATCTTGCTGTAACGTATCCAAGCGAATACGTGGCTGCAGTGTTTTTAGTGCGTGATACTCTTAAAATTAAGCATTTATCTGTTTTTATTTCTAGCGCGAAGCCCAAAAAAGATAAACGAATCTGAATCAGATAGCGATGACGAATCCACTGCTTCAAGTATTGAAATAAGGACATCGGCTGTCAAGCATCTCGGGAGAGTTCTTCCTGAAAGAAAATGTAAAAAAGGTATTGCTCATATAATTATATCCAGTGATATCTGTCCATTCTTTCTTTCGTTTGTTTGTTCGTTCGTTTGTTCATTGATTCATTCCATACGGGCGCTTTCTTTTGGTCAAGCTACATTGTTCCAGGAAAAAGGAATGTTTCAATATCCTCCTCCTCCTTCTCTTTTACTTACCTGCGCATCGAGTAGTTTATACAGCTAACATCTCCGAGCATTTACCCACCCAAACCATCACTATACACACAAAGGCCAGACCACTACGCAGGGAACTACGTCCCCTAATCTTTGCAATCAATGCGTGGCTTCTTTAACGTCCTACAAAGTTATCATGACCAAGGTTTGTGAGACTTAAGGTTTATCGTTCTTATCCTAGAGGTCTAACCATACGCAGATGTCATTGCAAAGGCGGCACTTTCTCATTTAGGGATCGCTATGGGGTGGGGGGTGGGGAAGCACGCAGAAAAATTGGCTTCTGAGGAAGGAGGGGCTGCCCAAGAAATCAAAGATCAAGGGGGGGGGCGGGGTTGAGAGAAATTCTGAGATAAAAAACGTGGAGGGGAGGGGTCATACCCCCAAAAAATTATTCTTGAGTGTCGTTATGTGACTAAACCTGGTAAGCTGGGGGAGGGGGGGGGAGGCGTACACCCCACCCCATAAAAAATAAGCGCTTCCTTATCCGTTTTAAATTTGGGTTCAGGTACGATTAAAGTTCTGTGAATTCTCAGTTGAGTGTGCATTTGTCTGGAAGGCCCCTAAGGATCGACCTTGTTTGCTTACGGTCATGGTACCAATGCCATGTTGGCCATGCTTTTGCTCTGGATAGTTGGGCTAATTGACTTCCCTGTATATTCCTATCTCTCCATTCTTGCAGTTTGTCCAAGAATTCCAAGACATGTCCGCGTCAAGACGAGATCAAAACGCGAAGCTGACGCTAGGAACGCGTCTCGCGGCAGAAAACGAAAGGGAAAAAAACTGCGCGGTGACTTGCCAAAGAAGGCGAAGAGGACCACGGGAACGCCGAAAAGCAAAACAAAAATCGATGTCTCTGCTGGAAAGAAAAATAAGAAAGGGAAGATCAGTCACCGTTCAGTGAAAACAGACCAACAAGTTTCACAGACAACAGACAGCAAGCGAAGAAGTTCGGTAGATTCGAGCAAGCCAGCAAAATATTTTCCCTTCAGAATTTTGGATGAAACTTGGCCGAACCTGCCGACAGACACGCCACTTTTGGGTCTGTCAAAGCCCAGTTCTCACGCAAACACTTTCCCGAAACTGTGCAGTCGGGATCTTACGAATGTCCGAGTTGTTCCGAGTGCCGATCGGCAAGGCTTCGCAAGTTCGGATGGTTACTGGCGGCTGATGTTAGTAGGATTGAATCGGCAAACGATCATTAACGCGATTTTTATGCCAGAGACGCCTAAGAAGTCTGGAGAAGAGCACGAGGAACCCGAACAAGGCGTTTTCTTGTCCGCGTTAGGCACCGGAAAATTTCCTCGTTGGTATCCTGTAGAAGCGCTTTTAAATCGCGCAAACGAAGAACTGAAAGGGCGAAGAATGGTTTTTGTCTTGGACGTGTACAGCCATGGAGAAGATAAAGTTGAAGTTGTCATTAACAGGGCGTTTTAATCATAAATCTTTATTTAATCTCCCGGTTCCTTAAATACCTTACTGCAATTAGGACAATTTTTTCACAGTTAGGCCGGGGATAGATGAGCTATTTTTTTGCTTGCGATGGTGATGCGATTTTTTGAAAATTGTCGCGTTGCCAGTGCCGGTTGAAAAGCACATGTTTAGTCACCCTTGCACAAGTAATGCGATGGCGACAGATGAATAATCGCAGAAAAAGATCGCGAGAAATTCAATGATTTTTCACGGCCTTTGCGACTGGTGTAGCTACCTACCACCTTGCGCCAGCGACGCAACAATTGAAAACAATCGCATCACCTTGGAAAGCAAAAAATCGTTCTTGTAGCCGCGGCTTTAGAGAAAAACGAAAGGACAAGCCCAGGTTCTTCATCCTCCATCTAAACGTCGACGTCACAGATCACACGTCTGTTATTGCTCAACTTCATCCATCTAATTGAGAAAGCACTTCGCAGTTATGTGAGTGGTGTCGTCGACCTGGCTTCCTTTTTTCGTTCGAGTGATCACTGCCTGGGATTTGGCTTCAGAAAAACTGGTCTGGTCTGGGGAAGCTTTTGAGAAGACGGTAATTATATATATTTTATTCTGACAAATATTTATGTCATGTACAAATGTTACTCTATTTAATGTAAATAAGGCTCGACAAAGTGGCCGAAAAAATACTCTCTGTGGTTATAGTGGTTATCAATAGGCCATTTCCGAGTTCATGTCTGCCTCCTGTTCAAAGCTAGTCTAAGTGCGAAGTTTTTGTGATGGTAATTAGTTCTACTTTACATATGAATGAAAACTAATTTTCATAACAAAAACTTCGCACTTAGACTCGCTTTGAAGAGGAGGCAGACATGAACTCGGAAATGGCCTATTGAGCAAAGCAAGTACTCTGACCAATCACAAGAGAAGAAGACAGCTCAGTAAACCAATCAGAATTTGAGGTAATTAGTTACAACCGGTGCCATGCGCGGGAAAATGCGCCCGTTCAACGCGTGATTGGTTTTGATTCTCATTGGCTGAAAAAGTGGCGCGAGTTTTGTAACCAATCACAGAGCAAACTAAATGAAACCCAAAGCAAACGTGAATTACTTTCGACACTCAATTGTAAGGATGGGCCGATGCCGTTGTTTCAAGTCGATACGATACTGACTTTTTCTTCGATATCGATACTGCGACGTCATTGAATTAACTGGTAAATCACGTGCTCTGCTTGACCTAATACAAGGTTGGTCAATGTTTTCAATCTATTAATGATAACATTTTCTTGCTCAATAACAACGGAGAACACAACATTGAGTAACTGACAACGAGCGTGGGAAAGTCACGTGCAGTATCGAAAGAATCTATACTTCACGCTAGTATCGATATTTTTTTCGACCTCGGTATCGAGTATCGGTATCGGCCCATCCTTACTCAATTAAGCCGAAACTTTTAACTTACTGCGACGATAGCTGTCGCAGAATGATAGACGTAAAAGGTGAATATGTATACCTGTGCGTGTACACAACACGTAGTTGTGTATTACCGTTTTAATGACAGCTGCAAGTTTACAAATATGATTAAGTGTTATTTAACTCTTTACAAGTCTAGCATTGAAATTTTTTAAGTTGTACATTTTAAAACGACATGTGGCCGTTTTTGTAACAATTGTATATTAATTGATATTGTTTCCCAAAAGTTCAGGAAAACAAAGTGCACGATGTTATGATAATTTGAGTCAGTGTGACAGACGAGTAAAGAGATGCTCAAAAAACGTGCGACTGCGTGTTGGTTCACTTTGCATGCTTGAGTAAAGAGGGCCCTGGAGGGTAAGTGTCAATCCCATTCCCCAGCCTTTCTATAGACCAAATCCCAGTCCATTAATAAAATTGAAAAGAAATCCTAGAGCAGGTTTTTCATCGTTACGTTGCGTGTCTGTGTTCCACTGCTCTTTTTGGAACTAGTTTTGCCGAGTTATAGGTATAAAATGCTTGTTGTTTGCGTGAATGTTTGCATGGTGTGTTGCACTGAGTGCAATTTTCACGCCTTTTTTTAGCTCGCTACTGAAATTGGAAAATGTCCAACCATCATCATCATCATAAGTACTCCTTTCCGCGCCCAGTGGCGTATAGGGCGCGACCATTTCTATCTATATAATAGCGGGCGTGTTTCCCATTCTCATTTTTGTGACATTTACTCCCAATCCCACTAACCCAAATTCCATTTCCCCAGTCCAAAAAACCGGCAAATCTGTTTTATTTTACCCTTTTAGGGCCCTAAGTAAAGGCAAAATGGTACTTGACTGTAAAAACGTCTCGCAAAGATCGATCGCTTTCCTTTCCATTCCTCCATTCCATTCGCTTTTCTGTTCCATTTGTTGTTTCGGTGGAACAACAAATGGAACAGTCCTTCCCACTGGAAATTTCTGGGAAAAAAGGAATACCTTCAGATGTATTCCTCTTTTCTCGTTGCAACCGAAACTGACAGGAACCTTTCTTCACACTAGAACCATTCCCCTTCATAAAAATGTGCGGTTTGATTCTCCCATACCCGTAGAAATCTGTACTTTTCCATTTGTCGGGAAACTCTCACCGGTTTTCTCATGCAAATGGAGCGCTCCTTGAATTTCCTACAGAATACGTGGTTTTGTGGGAAGCACTACCGACTCAAGCTTCTGGCCACTTTTTATCCATGAGTAAATTCTATCGGAATTCTTTAAGATCAGAACGGTAGATGAGTCTGCTATAAAATAAGCCGCTATGTTACACTCTATCGACCCACAGAAACATAATGCTGTCCGTATATAACTGTTAAATTTCCCGCTAAGGTTAATCGAAATGGGAATATGTGACGGCCTGTGCACCATTTTATGCCTGAACATGCGCAAGTTGGGTGCAAAGTTCGTCTTCGTTGCGTGACAATCCAGTTAAGTTTGTGACACCAGGTTAAATCACATAGCGTCTCACAGTGAGCTGCGATGCAATATTTGATTTTAGCATTTTTTCTGACTTCACCAATAAGCGGTTCTTTACTTCATCAAGGGGATTCCCATTTATGAAGTTTTGTCGTCGGGTCTTTACGTGTTACCGGAAGTAAGAATTGTGAACTTCAACACCATGAGAATCATTGTTGCGTAAAATAGGTGACGGACGCAAGCTGGCATTTTTCGCTTTTATTTACAAGCCACAAGCAAGCAGTTGACGGAAGAAAGGAGACACAACATGCAACCCGCCCCTGTGTTTTCTTAATCTGTTAATTTTTTAAGATATTGTAAAGGGAGGTAATTTATTGTGAACTAGGCTTAGAAGGCTGTGATCTCGTCCGTAATCGTCTTACGAAGCGTAACAATGCTTCGCAAATGAAATGGTCTTCCGCAAAGATGATTTATTCAACCAGAAGAAGATATGTTGTGGTAACTGTCTTCTTCACGTCTGTGTTTTGGCTGACCATTGAACTTATACTCTTGAGTTACACGAATCGTTTAAATGGGGAGGAATCGCAAGCGAGGAATGAACCCCCAAAAGCGTGGAAACCTCAAGTGAGAGACCAGAATCTCGACATCGCTGACGTGCCATTACCGATCGAGGATTTCAAGACACTGTATGTCACTTTAATTCCTCCAAATCCCGGTGGACCCGGTGAAGGAGGAAGAGCTGTGTATAACGACAAAGACAATCCAGACGAAGCGAGGAAAGAAAAAGAAGGTTACGGGAAATATAGTTTCAACGAATTGGCCAGCGCCAAGATTTCACTGGAGCGATCGATACCCGACAACCGACCGTCTGAGTGAGTAAAATTGTTAATCATAAATGATCGCGATTTTAGCGAATTTTGAGCCTTTTTCTAGTGGGCGTAGTGCTCGAAAAATGCTTTGGCGTTATTTGGCCTTGTTGTTATTTCACGGTTTGACTCAGTGAAATCAACAGTGTAACAGCTTTCGCTCAGCCACAAAATTGTTCGAGACGCCGTGACAGAAAATTCACGAGTCGATTTAAGAGATATCAAAGACAAAAAGGTAGCTTTTACTTTAGTTTAATGTAGATAAAGTTGGAACTGGATGGCGAAAATTACCTCTGGGGTTAATGTTTAACTTGTAACTATTGCCGAGTCAGACAGACACTACTTGCTTTTGGATTTCACAGTTGAAGACCACAAACACCTGAAAACTCGACGGGGGTCGAACGAGTTAACTCAAAACATATTGTAACTGGGTGAACAAATAAAATCCAATAGGCTGTTTTGATGAAATTTGCGGCATTTTACAAAATGTTTCACTATGCATGAACGATGTTTATGCGTTGTTCAGCCGCCCTCCGTGAACGTAATCCATTGTGTTCTTCATTAAAACATCAGGTATTGCAGAAGTTAGCTTTAAACCTTTCGCGGAAATCTGAAGAAAAAGCTTAAACTGAAATTTGAATTTTCTATTTGTCCACATGCCGGCGGTATTAAGCAAACCCTTCTCTCTTTAAAATCAAGATCGTTTTCAATACTTTGAATTTTTCATAACCAGCTGGCTAGTTCTCAAATAATTTGTTCAGAAATGGTTTGACAATTCTACATAAGTTTGTACAAGAAAGGCCTACAATAAGTTATTCCGAACTACTGAAATCTGTTGACACAGAGATAAAACAGTAATGCAAATGATGTTTTGTTTATGTAACGCAAAACATGACTCCGCCGTCGTGTCACGGCGTTTTACTGCTTTAGGCTGCGTTTACACGGACGCGGTTTCCAATGGGAACGGTTTCATGACCTGGAAACCGCATCGAAAACGACACGGTTTCAAAGAGTTTACACGGAACCTATCCAACCGTTAAATCCAACCGTTTATGTCAAGGCGATCTCTTTCTCAGGCCCTTGTGCTTCGTCAATTGGATCTAGATTTGACCAGACATGAGGCCGAATCCAGAATCGTCGTTTGGCTTTTCTCTTCGTTACTCTGCAGGACCGTATCGACAAAAAAGTCAACATTTCAAGACATCTCTGCCTGTTATTGCGGTATGGCTCTCGGTTTATAGTAAAATACACGAAAGCAGCAAAAGCGAAGTTAAACCACAGATCAAAGTTGTGATTGTGCAGCAAAGCGCTGCACTCCGTGCGAGATTTACCATATTTACTTCGCGAGCCAGCCAATTTCGAGCCAGACCGTTTTCAAATCGATGCGGTTTCGCCGTTTACACGACCTCGAAACCGTATCGTTTTGAAAACGCTCCACTTTTAAAAGCGTATTCAAAACGACCCGGTTTTGATAACGAACTCGGCCGGCTCCGTGTAAACGAAAGGTGTAACCGCATCGAAACCGATGCGGTTACAAATGAAACCGCGTCCGTGTAAACAGTGCCTTAATTAATGCTAAGTCGGCGGTTCTAAAGAAATGTGCGTAAAAACGCGTTTATAACAGTATTGGTTCACAGATTCAATTTAGGAAAACCTTTCGTCTCGTTTTTCTATGCTAGCGTTCATCTGTCACGCAATCTATTTTCCTTCAACAGGTGTATGGGCCTCAGGTATACCTCGAATCTTCCAAGCGCTAGCGTTATTGTCATATTCCACAATGAGGCGTGGTCGACACTTTTGCGTACGGTCCACACCGTATTGGCTCGATCACCGCTGGATTTTTTGAAGGAAATAATCTTGGTGGATGATCATAGCAACTTCGATGAATATGGTAAGGCAGAATATTTAGAGGGAGAGGAGTAGGGGTTGGTGAAGGGGGTGGGGGGGGGGGGGCTTAGATCAGTGGTACTTCCCCTGGTTACTTCGTAGCTTACCTGGCTTACTGCCATGATGTAGCCACTATTTTAAAGAGCAGGCGTATTATTCCTGTTCGTTATTCAGCGGACGTTTGCAAGCCTAGCGTGGATATAATCCTCTAGGAAAGCTGGGGAACATAGATCCGCAGAACGTTTAACACCAAGCCATCACGCTTATGTACCACGTTAACTTACACTCTTTTTCGTTTATAAAAGGATACTACAGAAAATATTTTGCCCGATGTTGTTAAATGACCCAGAAGCATGCTGAAATTTTAAACCACTCGCTAACAAATTTCACTCGTTCACAAGCGAAAAACCGCCGGGGAAATCAAGGTAGCTATTGTCCTGGTAGACAAATTTATAATTTCGTTGAAAGTGCAACACCTGTGAACATATTTGTTTGGTCTAGCAGGTGTTTAAAGTACGTGTCATTTTGTTTTAGTGAATAATTTGCTTCAAAAAGGAAACAATGGAGTCACAGGGTACTCGTGTACTTCGATCTCAACATGAAAATGCGGGTGGTTTGAGCGTGGCATGAGTAAATAATATGATTTAATGGTGCTAATCTCGGAAATTTTGCGGCCTCGACTTTATGCCGCTACAACTTTATTTTTCTTTACCGGTCGGAGTTTAATCTCGGGTCATGGTTATTCGGGAGCTTAAACAACGATGACCAAGATATCACTTCAGAATATAAACCGCTCACGCTAAAGTAACCACTCTGCTTTTATTCCGACTTCCATTGTGGGCGAACTATTTATTTAAGTTGTTGATTTTCGTAGGACGACAAAGAAATGTAACAAAATGAAGTTTTATATATTGCCTTGTATCGTTGCAGTCGGCCTTGTTGAGGCTCTCGACCCACGGAGTGGGAGTTGGGGACGGGGAGGGGAAAGTCTTTGATTTGAATCGCTTGAATTCTGTGTGACTCCAATTTTGCTGACCAATTCTATGATTTCTCCGATTTTATCCTGATCAGTACATCTTAGCGAAAAACTAGAATCGTACATCCAACAGCTTCCCAAAGTTCACCTCATCAGGGCCCAGAGCCGACAAGGTTTAATTCGCGCAAGATTGATTGGCGCCAAACAAGCGAAAGGAGACGTCCTGGTCTTCCTGGATTCTCACTGCGAGGCTAACTACGGTTGGTTGGAGCCGCTGCTCGCAAGGATCGCACACGACAGGACTATTGTTGTTACCCCTGATATCGAGGTGGTTGATCTGAGGACATTTTCTTATTCTCGAAGCAAAGGAGGCTATAATAGGGGTATTTTTAATTGGGAATTGACTTTTAAGTGGAGGGCGTTACCGGATTATGAGAGGAGACGGCGAAAAAGCGCTGCTGATCCCATCAGGCAAGTAGGCTGATACTTATGCTGTAAAGAAGAAAGCTTTCTTTCCAATCTCTTTGGAAAACATGGAAATGGTATTCGAGTGAGGGGAAGTGTCGCCTTTTTTCTCTTTTGCATTTCCTGCGCTCGGCCGTTTGGATATATGAAGACGTCAAACGGTTTACATCGCTCGGTTATTTAACGCAAACAATCTTCTGCTCCCAGAATTAAAATAGCTTCAAACGTCACGGCTCGTGGTTTACAAGCTTTTCTCGTGATCTCCCAAGATTCCTATTGGATTGTTACGCCGCGAGAAACCCATAGAAAATACAGTCTAATTTATAAAGTCATTTTTTAGAAAGAAGACCTTTTATTTGTTCTCTTGCAGCTGCTTTTATGAGTTTACCAGTGCAGTACACCATTGGTTTTTGACCAATCAGAAGTCCAAAATGGCTGGGCGCGGGAAATAGTTGACAACGACATCCATCTCAGTTTTTCATTTAATTGCATAGCAGCTCCTGACTGTGGTGATAGAAGTTAAACGTATCAGACTGCGTATTTCCAAGGGCAAATTGATTCAAGTTCTTTGTAATTTTTGAATGATTATCCCAAAATAAGAAATGTATTTCTTTGCTGTGATTGGTTATTCGTGACATGTCCACAAGGTTATGTGTCGACCAGTAAAGGAACTCACCTGTCTTGCTTATTTTCAGGTCACCTACAATGGCCGGTGGATTGTTTGCCATTGACAGATCATATTTTTATGAAATTGGTTCGTATGACACTGAAATGTCCTACTGGGGTGGAGAAAATGTCGAAATTTCATTCCGGGTACGTAAGCAATCGAGTTTCTCTGACTATTACATCTCATAATTCCTTGTTTTCCACTTTGTCTCCCTGCTTCTTCAGAGCAATGGAAAGTTAAATCAGTTCACCATGATTCGCCCTTGTCACACGGCGGCCACATTGTCCCGGGAGACCAAAAAAGCTTTGTTTTACCATACCAAGCCTCGCCCCCACGGTTTCGATTGCGAGGCTTGGCGTGCATGGTAACACAAAGCTTTTTATGCACTCCCGGGACAATATGGCCGCCGTGTGACAAGAGCGAATGGCTTCGATGATGGCCAACCGTTCAGAAGTGACGTAAACAGAAGGCAATAAAGTACCCAGAATTACTTCTATTAACTTGTTGACGTGGTCGTCTACTTTTAGTCATTGGTTTGTTCCTTTTAACATGGCGTTGTATGTATCCCGCCGTATGTACGTGAACATCTAAACAGAAACACGAAATGACTGGACACCCTAGGCTAATGCTGAGAGCGAGTGCAGACAAACTGTTGCATAACTTCTGGGTCCGGTTGTTCGAAAGCCGATTAACGCTAATCCAAGATTAAAAATAAATCAGTGAGGTTATTTCTCTATCCCCAAACGTTGTTCAATGCTGGTATTCTGCAAAATTTCAGATTGGGTAAAGTTAATCCTGAAAAACAAAAAGCAGCGGAAACAACTTTCGTCCAAAAGTGAAAAACTGCTACCAAAGTTTACGCTAATCCTGGATTAGGTTAATCGGCTTTTCAACAACCGCGCCCTGGAGAATAAAAATAAAGATCTACGCAATTCCTTGAGTAATTAAGCACAATTTCTTCAATCATCGTTTTGAATTTCAGATATGGATGTGCGGTGGTTCCCTAGAAATACTACCTTGCTCTAAGGTTGGTCACGTTTTCAGAGAGAGCCAACCGTACAAGATTGGCGAGGGCGCAATTGATAAGAATAACATGAGACTAGCAGAAGTGTGGATGGATGAGTATAAGCAAATCTTTTATGCCATGAGGCCGCAGCTCAAGGGAAAATCGTTTGGAGACATAACTGAGCGAAAAGCTCTTCGAAAAAAACTGAATTGCAAGAGTTTTAAATGGTATCTGGAAAACATAATACCTGAATTGGGTATCCCGGATCTGTATCCCTACGGGAGAGGAGAGGTGAGTTCAATTTTTGATGATGTCGTGACGAACTCGAATCTATACTTTCAGTGGTCAAAACGTGGCGCGCGCAGTTTTCGCTGTCGTGGCCCGCGCCATTTCTCGAAAATCCCGAAAACCTCTCGGGACCGGAAAGCCATTTCTAAAACTGCGATCCACTTGTTCGAGAAAGCTGGTCTTGTACCGACTATGATTTTAAGATACGAAAGGGCAAATTTGCTGCTAAATTTCATGCCAGTAAACCAATTCATTTTTTAGGATACGTAGGAAACTATGGCACCCAAAATAGAACAGAAAAGTTTCAGGAGGGGAGGGGGGGGGGGTTGGGGTCGAAAAACGCATGCGAGAGCGAGGTTTTGCTGGCGCAGGGGAGGCACTCTTCAAAACATTCGCTTTTTATTGCTCTCCTGAAACGAGATTTTCTCGTCTGGGTGCTGGATTCCACCATAGTCTACGGAGCAAACGCAGCAGACAAAATGCTGCGCGAGTTAGAGCAAATCCGAAAGTCCTGTTTTAGCCGGCAACGTGCACTTTGGTCTCGTATCAGAAAGGGAGTGATACCTCCGCAAGGCAATACATGAGGGTCTCAATGGGGTTAACCGATAGGCGTAAAACGGCCAAAAATTTAGTCGATAGCCGTAAAAATTGAAAATTTTTAACCGTTAGCCGTAAATGGGGTAAAAAGAATTAACCGTAAAAAAAATTGTTCCGTAGATTTGTTAATTTTAAGGAAGGTGCTAAACTCACTTATGACTGTTGCGTTTCTTATTTCGTTGCTACTTTGACTCCGTACATGTCGTAGATGTGGTTCATACGTTTTTATAGGCCAAGCTCGTTTTCAGGACCCCCGGTAGTCTCACTTGACCTCACTTGGCCTGCGTTTTGCAGGACAAGTTGACGGCTTTTTGTTTTTAGATCTCCAATTTCTTCATCCAGTGTACATGTGAGTTGAACGATGTCGGTATTGAAAGCTGTTGTTAGTTTTTATCGAACGGGTGAGGAAAGGTCAATCGAAAGGTACAAGGCCAGACTTAAAGTCCAAGAAGAGCATTGGACACTTTCAACGTTCAAGAAAAACGTTATTGACTTTCTTGGTCTTAACGAGCAAGCGAGGAAGTTCGGTCTTGGGTCATTTGACCTTAAACTTTACCGCCTCGTCAAAATCAGCGGCAAAATAGAAAATTATTCTTTATCGACCCAGCAGCAGATAGATCTGGAGCTACCCCTGTTGCTTGACTCAGATAGTGAAAGCGAGCTGAACAGTAAGTACTCTTAAAGTTAAGAATTTTGTACTAAGATGCCGCGTGGCACGAAATTTTTGTGGGACTTTTATCTTGCGGATTGCAGAAACTAAATTAGCTCCCCAAATGTTTGGGGAGTTAATTGTTTCGATAGCGAAAGTCTGGTTTTCTTGCTGGGGATTAATATTTGTGATTTTCAGGAGGTCTTCCGCTCGAAATACCAGTAAAGCAACTAGCAGAGATGTCACTGTTTGTAAAACACGTTGCCGGTAAACATTGTCAATTTGTAACAATTCCCTGTTTTTCTCCGACGCTGCTACAGACAGTCGTTCTGTACAGTCCTTCGCTATCGTAAAAAACACTGGACCCTGAAATTTTGTTTTGTTTTTGTTTTCTTTTTTTTTTATAACTGGATGCCTACTAGCAGATGCATTATTGATTCACGTGGACAACAGATACTAGAAGCTGCAAAATACGCCGCCGACATTCACAGGAAGTTGATTTATTTTCATAATGAACTGTTATCAGGAATGATCATTTTCATCCCTCACAACAGAAATGTTAGTTGATCTTAGTTCACTGGCAATGGCTTAAACCTTTTTTTCTGTTTTAAACAAAGAGCACATGTCATTTTAAGAAAATGAGATCGAAAAATCTCATATTCAAAGATCTTCTGAAATCAGCGAGGTTGATACGGATAGTGACTCAGAGGATCTTATCATTAGTAAGCCAGTAGTAACAAGGTCCGGAAGGCAAGTCAAGGTGTGGACACGGTTTGATGTCTAGGCTAAAAAAAGGTACCCGAGGAAAGCTAGACTGTACATTGAAGGACTTTGAGGCATCAAGCATGGCTATATTTTGAGACAATTTAACACGCATATAACACCATATAAGGACAAACAGAACACCACTCCTACAAGTAAATGTAAGAATGTATGACGTAAGTTTTGTGTATGCCCTTGTATTGAATCCTTTTTCGTAGTTCACAATTCTATACGTAAAATAATATTAGAAGTGGTATAATCTATCAAACATTAAAATGTTTCAAAAGAATAACTTATTTAAGCCCAAGATGATAATGATAATGATTCTTTGCTTTAAAGATAAAAAAAAACACAGATTTATTAATATTTAACCTTTTCCAACAAAAGAAATTAATTTTTAACTTTTTTGTTAACCGTAACTGAAAAAAATTAACCGATAGCCGTAAAAGAGCCAAAATTTTAGCCGATAACCGTAAAAGCCGCCACCCCATTGAGACCCTCATACATAGACACCCTCTTAGTCATACAAATTCTAACTAACTCATTCGTTGACGTGAAATTAAAAGCAATAGGATTGCCCTGGTATGGGATGTTTTTGTCGGTAAGGGCCTGGTAGGAAGAAATTAGTTGGTTCTCAAGGCATTTCACGGTTTTACTTTCGAAGGTCCGCAATCTTGGTACCAACCAGTGCTTAGACACGCTGGCGAAAAATGAACCCGGAGGAGAGCCCGGCATGTATATGTGCCACGGAATGGGAAATAACCAGGTACGGATTGTAAAATGACTCTAAACTATGCTACTTTATTCTGATTGGCTTGCTGAGTATCACCGAAGATTTTGCGGTCGTCCAAAGGTTTCCCAATTTAGTTCACAGTGATGATGTTGAATGCACTAGATTTTTGTGCTCGTACGTCTGAAACATTCAAAGACTTTGCTGTGATTTCACAGCGGGTTGTTTTATGTTGTGTAGTGAAGTTGCTAGAACGCTGCGGTTTTGATGTAAAGCTGCCTCTGGAGTTTAATTCAATCCATTCCAATCAATAGCAACTTCATTGCCTGTCATAAGAAGGATGAAATATGAAGAGAAACTAAGCGCACAGTTGATTTTCGTAACTCTATAACCCCTGAAAGTGACCAATGTTTAATTCTCTTTATAGTCACACTGCTCAATCAAACATAAAGGTTATGAGAAAAAAGGAACTGATCAACAAGTAACAAAGGTCTTGATTGTTTAACAAATTCTCCTCATCATTACCATAGCAAAGTGTGGAAAGCACTGAGAAGATAATACCTGCTGATGCTAGGTTTTAAACGGTTAATTAAAACAGTTGAACCTCCCAGTAGCCTATTCAAGGATAAGCTTAAGCAACGGCAACAGCCACATCACTGAGCGGTGGGCGCAGAGCGCCGGTTTTTGTTCATTACAGCTTGGCTACTATTTTGTGGCGTCATCAACGCCCTCCGTCTAGCTTCATTTTGCCCCCCCCCCCCCCCTTTTTTTACGTGAAGGATGCGTCATTTATTTTATCATAATTTTCGCTGTATGTGTTTCGTTTAGTTCTTCATGTACACGAAGAAACACGAGTTTTGGCACGATGAACTTTGCTTGGATTTGATCGACAGCAGCCTAAGCACGAAAGTTAAGTTATATACTTGCCACAGTCAAGGCGGAAACCAGAAGTGGCAGCACGACCGGGTGAGACTCATTTCACTCTCCTTTATGCTGCTCTAAATTTCCACCATCATTCGTGTTCTTCACACTCAATACAAATTCTTCAATACATTTGCTAACAAAAAGATTCCACTGTTTGTCAGTGCATTTTTCTCTGTTAACGCTGGAATGGCATCAAAACGTGGTAAGAACAAAAAATGTACGCTACACGGCAACGGAAATGACACAAAACAATAGGCTTAAGGAGCAAAACGATCGCTCTGCCGATGCGTTTTAAAGTTTTGTACATTTCGTTGCTGTCCTCCACAAAACAACAACCTCAAATGACCAAATTTTAGGTTTTCTCGAGAACGTAAGCGCATGACTGTAAATTTTTTCCCTTCGTTTTTCTTACTTTAACGCCGTTCAGAGAAATTTAGACCCTGGAGAGTTCCTCAACATTTCCGTGTTGAACAAATTGAGATAATCACGAAAGAGTTTGAGAAACAAGAACAAATATTTTGGAGTGACGTTTTCGTTGCCGTTGCCGTCGCCATTGCTAAACCTCCCTATTAGAATACACGAGCACTGACCAATGAAATCTGTTTGTTTTATACATTGTGTTTTGACTTTCTTTGGCTCATGGCGTAATTAAATTTGTGCGTCTACACTTTAACCGCAAACTCGTCTAGACCAATCAAACAGCGAGATTTGCACTGTCCATTGTGTACAAATTAATAATTTCTGTACGCGTGTTTGCGTTTTGTCATCTCCCTCGGTATTTTTGAAGGGAAGAAAAGCGAATATGTTACTGTCTACATTCCGTACCAATGCATCTCATGTTTTCCGCTGACGTTTTTTTGCAGGACGGTAAGATTCGCCATTCGTATCATAACGTTTGTCTGGATGTCATTGAAGGTTCAAACTTAGTTGTACGAGGATGCGATGACGACCGCCAAGCCCAGAAATGGAGATTCACCTCTTACCCTGAAAAGGAAAGGACAAAAACTGGCCCATCCAATATTTTATAGCGCTTACCTGATTCTTGTCTCTTACCTTCTAATGATTTTTGATAAAACCGTTTTCGAATAGCTTTTGTAACCACCTCAAACTAATCGCTTGTCACGAGGCCTGGAAAATTTCAGTGGTTCTTCAGGCAGAATTGAAGTTAAGGATTTCCAACATAATGCCGGTTTGGCCGTTTAAATATACAGCTGTGTGCGTCAATCCGGTTAATGTACTTACCAATTATCTTCACTATGTTGACAGAACCATTATGCTGACAATATCCCGTAAACAGTGACCAATTTAACTGAACACAGGACATACGTGTCCACAAGACTCTTTTATCGCTGACGGTGTGGGTGTGAAAGTTCAATGCTCTAGCCAACACATTTTCAAAGTTATAAAATTTCCAACAGCCGTTTAGATAGGTCTGGATCTCAAAAACGAAACAGTACAACTTGTGGTGCTCTTTATAAGATAAAGGGGTGAAGTGGAATTGAAACATTTAAGATGGTTTCGATGCCTTTGTAGTTATTTTTTTGGATTTATGAAAGTTGGTATGTTTCTTTGCTATTATCATCATCATCATCATCATCATCATCATCATTATCATCATCATCGAGCGCTTGTACCGTAAAGTTTCGCGCAGGAAATCTTCCGTCCAGAAATTGCAAGCTGCGTGGCTTCTGCCAGCACCTCTTTCTTGGTCTACCACGCGCTTTGTAACCGGAGGAACGCATATTGTACGCTCTAAACGCTGGTTGATTCCAAGTATTCGCAAGAGTGCCCGCACAGTTTAAGGTGTTGTCTACCAATATATTCCGTGACAGGTTCCACTTCAACCATTCCTCTAATATAACTTCGACCCTGATCTTGTCATTTCGCAGGTGGTGAGCTTTCTGATTTCTTTGCCGTCTTCTGCAAAACAACAACGTGAACCGATCAAATTGTAGGTTTTCTCGAGAACTTGAGCGTACGACGGAAAACTTTTCTTTGTTTTAATTTTCCTTACTTTGACGCGGATTCGTCGTTCACAGTAATGTAGTCCCTGGATAGTTAGCCAGCATTTTCCATGTTAAACAAAGAGGGATCGATTCATATTACTGAATAATAATCGCGAAAGACGAACAAAAACGGGAAGCATTTGAAATGGCGTTTTCGTTGCCGTCGTCCTCTCGTCTTTGCTAAAACTAAAACAATGGCAACAGAAACGTACGCAACCCTGAGTGCTAGAGGTCATTATTTTTCTCTCGCTAGAAGTGGTCAGATAAGATGACGGCTTTCGTCTTCGTGGCTCTGTATCGAAGCTTTGCCACTCACTTATCATGCAGGAAAAAAGAAAACAACGCCGCAACGAAAACGTCATCAACAAAACAAGTAGTTCTCAATATCAACCGGATTGTAACTAAGAATTTACAATTACACCAAACTTTAACATGCTTTGGAAAGACGGCAAAAATTCATGTCAAGTTAACTCCACCTTTCAAGGTAGAACCTGTTCTATCTGCTCCGTTTATCCCAGCTAAAATTATGAAAAGCAAGTTTCTTCTCTTCTTAACATATTTTGTCAGCCGTTTGTTGTATGCTGGTGAAATTTATTTTCCATTTGATCGGTCTTTATTGTCCAGTTTGGATGTTTTTTTTTTGTTTCCTGCAACTCAGAAATAGAACGGAGCGAGTTGAAAGAGTGGTTTTACTTCACCTGCGAAACAATTTTTATTATACAACATGTAAGATATAATAAAATACACACAAAAGTTGTGGTCATGGCATAAAAGAACTTTCTGATTAATTTGTTGGGCGATTTATGTAGGAGAAAGGAAATGATCGATATGAGCAAATAGTTCTTTTTGTCGGCTATCCTTGATTGATTCTTTGGCATTCGGCTATTCAGTTGAAGCTACTAGTTCCAAATTAAAACCGACCTTTACATTACAGTAGAAAATTAAAAAAAAACGCACTTTGGGATATTAATCAGTACCTTTTGTCTGACGCATGTCATGTTACAGACACTGCCTGAAGATACAGCCAGTCTGTGAATGTTAAAATTTTGTATGGTGTCTATGTTAACACCCATGAAAATCTCTTTTAGAAGTCTTGGTGGGTTGGGCCGCCTGGTTTTCTGACAACTCAGTCTTAAACATATTTCAGACCAAAATACACGACGTTGTATTTCGTTTTCAGACCCGACCACTATAAACCATAACAATTTTTGCTCCTGTTTTCAGACTTGTCTACAGTAGCAACCTTGTATTAGAACTAACAAAACTGAATGCTAACAACAGTATTGCTAAAACTTCGGTGCGAAAGATATTTGTCGTTACTTCAAAATATTTTCTCTTTTTGTCCCTTTGCGATAAAAGGAATCGAGGTTCATATAATTATACGCTTTTTTCATGGCTCTATTATAACTTGGACTGTTCTCAATTTCAGACCAAAATAGTCAAACGTTTATTCCCGTAATCAGGCAAAATGGCACTACAGCCGCGGCTCGTGCGTGTTTCCAGCTCCTTAAAGCATGATGTAAAACTGAACTGTTTCTTGTTTTAGTCGACCGGAACAGATTTTATCAACCGTTTCAAATTAATCGTTCCATCATATTAGGCTATAATGAGCTCTGTCCGCTGGGACGGAATTTATGTTCAGTCAGCAATTAAAGTGGTTTTCACTTTCAAAATTGATTGCCATGCCATCCACCGAAGACTTGCCTTCAATGGCTTAACGAATGTAAAAGTTGGAGCGCGCGAGCAAACGGCGAACTCTCTACAACCTTCTTTTCAGTGTTGCATCATAACCGAATACTTTATCAAAGAAGTTCGAAAATGAAAGGTACGCGTGGCTAGCACGGGTTTCCGCTTGACACCACATCATAGTGTCAGATTCTGGAACTTTCTGTCTATCAGTAAGCACCACTGGAAAACTGGCTCCGCTCTTACAAAGTGGTAACCAGTTCGAAACTACAACGTATCACACTCAGACAGTGTGATCCTTCAAAATGACGTCAATAATTTCATTAGGACCAAAAACTGGTCTTTATTTAGTGTTTCAAAATGTGGAAAACCTCCGCGAGATGTACTTGTGATAGCTATACTGACTCAGCGCAACTGAATTTAAATAATAACTGATGAAAATTCTGAAGCTATTTATACTCGTTCCGGCAGTAAAAAAAGAGATGTTCACTAGGACACAATTAAGACTGAAAGAACACTTTCAAGAGACAAGACAATGAAACAGTTTTTGTTTAATATCTTCAGTTCGCCATACACTTCAGTCAAAAATCATTTGTGTCAGATAAAGGAAGCTAGACTCACGACCATCCTGGCAGATGGCAAACAAAACCTTTTGTTTCCTCGTCATCGAGGCATTATTCTGGAACTAGTGTCAAGTGACTTCCCATACAAAGACAAGTTGCATATCACCTACTGTTTTATCACAGCGCAGCGTCGTCATGATTCAACCGACCGGCGTAAATTCGACATCTAACAATGTCTTGAAACATCAAGCCAACCAAACTTGCCCTCGGTTTTCAGAAGACGTTTCTGTGAAAGCTGTCAAGATTCTGGGGTACAGCCTTGTTCTGATCATTTCTCTCTTGGGAAACTCAATAACTATTGTAACTGTTGCACGTAACAAGCGAATGCAAACAGCTCTAAACTATCTCATTGCAAACATGGCTGCATCTGACTTGCTTATCTCCACCTTAGCTGTGCCAATACAACTCTCTGAGATTGCGGTTGGGCCTCGAAGATGGCTAATGGACGGCACTGTGGGTTTGATTTCATGCAAGCTTGCCTATTTCTTCCAAGACATTTCAACAGCTGTTTCAATTCAGAGCCTGGTAGTGATTGCCGTTGACAGACACCGCGCAATTGTCTTTCCATTTCGTCCCGCGATCGTAACACACAAACGCTGTAAATACATCATCCCACTCATTTGGCTTTCATCGATGGGGCTGCACGCTATATATTTCTACATCTGGAGGACCATAGCTCATAACGGCAAAACATACTGTATCGCGAGCTGGGAACCAGCCTTTCATCCCCAGGACGCACCTGACCTATATATGATAATCCTACTCGTCTTTATCGTGTTGCTTCCTTTCTCCAGCATAACAATACTGTATTCCCAAATTATTTGGAGTTTAAGGAAAGAAGGACTCCGAAGGGCTTCATCATTGTCACAATTTTCATGTCAACGCCACAAGGAGAACATTAAAGTGATCAAATATATCTGTGCTATCATAGTTGCCTTCTGGTTCTGTGTTCTTCCAATTTTTGTTTACGCAATCCTGTTTCATTTTGTATGGAAGTGGAAAATGCCTTGTGGTATGGAACAGTACGGATTTGTGGCACACTTCGTTTTATTTTCTAACGCTGCCATGACGCCCACGATTAACATTACCTTTAACGACAAATATCGAAAAGAGTTCAAAGAATTTTTAAGAACATCAAATTTTTGTCATAAAGACGACAGACCAAATGTCACCCAGCGAGAGAATTTCGAATTAATTGTTCTACAATCTGCTTAGCAGTGCGGAGACGCTCAACAATTTTTGGGCTATCTCGAAAGTTGTTAAAAGATTGATTTAAGTAGAAGTTTTGAGGTTATTTCTTTCTATGCGGAACTACCCGAGATGCAAGTTTTCTCTGGAATTTTGTCAGTAGCGCGCGATCAGCGCGTTGTTTTAAAGAAAACGAAGGGAATTTTAAATATTGATTCCGAGGCTTTCCCCCGGCAGGAACCCATATACCTTTTCACTGCTTATGGCGCCATATTGAGTGAGGCGCAAACAGGACTACAACTATCGTAAATGTATGGGCCGGGAGTTTGGTCGACTTTGAACAGCTGTAACGCCCCTGCAAAAAAGTGGATTTCCAACGTTTGCAGGTATTTTTAATAGTTTTAATGAGATCATTGATCCAACAGAAAATTAGGCTATTAAAGATGAAGGTAAATTGGAATTTTAAATCTTCTCGTGTGGCTTCTAGTTTCGCGGCAATCGGTCGTTGTGGCCTGAATAATAATAATAATAATAATAATAATAAAGTCTTCCTTCACCAAAAGATTAAAATACATATCTGTTGGTATAAGTAAGTGTAAGAAATTTAACGTCTAATAAAAGTGTGAAAAAGTAACTATCTAATATCTCACATAGCTATTTCATATATAAAAACTAAACGGTTAACAAAAGAGTTTTTCAAACGCATAGTGTTAATCTTAGGTTTAAAACACGTTCCTTTCCAAAGATTGTAACTCGAGGCATAATAGATACAAATGGATGTCCTTTAGTATTGGAAACTTTTCTAAATATTTTACGGTCTTGCCTCTCTAAGAGATTATAAACACAGGCTTAGACGTATATTTCCTTTTAAAACAGCGGTCTAAGAAACATTGAACAGAAAGGTCGGACTTGGATGCGGCGTAGAGAGATAATGCGTAATTAATATTAGGTAGAACTATTGTATTAAGGAGAATGTCTATTTCTGACTGATTGTACCCCTCTTTGCGCAGCGTTCTAAGAATATGTAGGAAGTTAATTTGTTCTTCACGTGCTCTGAAAATTTGCTGTTGCATTGGATTGTGACCCCCAAAATCTCTACCTCTTTACAGCATGGTATCATCCCAATAGGTGAAAAGAGGTCGCGGTTGCCTCTCTTTTTGATCGTCAACTCTTTACATTTGTTTGGATTGCAAGACATTTCATTAGTGTTCCGGCGTCCATTCTAAAAACTGTGACATTAACTGATCGGAGTAGTTTACCTCCTTCCACACAGGAGCAACAATTGTCGAATCATTAGCGTACTTAGATGGCACGTCATGATTACTTAAAGTGATGTTAAGATATATCATTGAGAAAGATGTTGAAAAGGTAAGGACCGCTACCGCTACCTCGAGTTGTCCCTTTGTTCCAGTCGCACTTAAAGATGTTGAAACATACCCTTTGTGCTCTATTCATTAAAAGTTCAAGTACCAATTGGTAATATATGGATTCAATGGGAGCTTTTTTAATTTATTAGCGAGAAGTTCATGTTTCACAGAATCAAAAGCTTTGCTGAAGTCCACAGCAAAAAGGTGAACTGCTTTACAATCCGGGTTGTCCAAGTAGCTGTTGATCCTATGTTTAATTGACAAGAGAGCATCAGTAGAGTTTCCACCCTTTCTGTAGGGGAACTGTGAGGTGCTGAGGTGGCTTTCAATAGTCTCGCGGGCATGGCAGTCGTACCCAATTTTCTGGAAAGCCCTCGCTATAACAGGAGTGATAATCTCCATGTACTTTAGAAACATCCACTTTGGGGAGGGGAATGATAATCGCTCACTGAGTAACACTGAGTAGAGGCGTAAAGATCTCCGCGTGCTCCTTCCAAACCCAGTGAGGAATCAGGTCGGGTCCAGTCGCCGTTCTTTTGAGAGCGCTAAGTAAATTCCAGACCTGCCGTTCGGAAGTTACCGGGATCTCTACCTCACCGCTGATTGTGACAAGGGTTGGTTCTGTGTACTTATCATCTGAGCAGAGCTTAGCGAAATAGTCATTCAATTCCACCAAATAGCTGTTATCCAGGGTTACTTTGCAGCCAGATGCATAACGCTGCTGTGACAACTCATCAACTCCTTTCCACCCAGCTCGACTACCTGGAAGGGTGGCCATAGACTTTCTCCTATTTTCCTAGATGATGTCAACTACTCTAGATCTTTTGTTAATAACACACAGTCTGTCTTTGCTCAGATAAGAAACTCTGGCCTTCGTTCTGAGAATTGACTTAACGAGTGGTGTCATCCACGACGGGGTCGCGTGACGACATAGATACAGTTCTGACCGGCATTCATCTGTCCACATGTCCGTGAATCTTTTCTTCCAATACACAAACGGCCTGTTGAGCATCAGGAGCAGCGAGCAGTTTTCCTCCGCGAGCGCAGTGTAAAGTGCAGCTTTACGGTTCTCTCTACAATCCCGTATCTGGACTTTACAGCGGATTGGTTTTAACTTTGTATCAACTGGGGGAATAACAGCCGTTTGGTCTGTTTTAATCGACAATTGAAATGGGTGTCACTTGTTGAATAAATTTAGGCGATTAGACAAGCAGTTAATTATCCAAACACGCGTCACCTCTGGTCGGGAAACGCTTTGTAAGCGATTTAAATCGAGATGACTGAGGTCATCACCGCAAACAAAGACGGAGTTTGGGTCTTTGTCCTGTGTGCTTTGGGGGATTGTAGAGTCCATAAATTAACACACGGTGCCCAGAGGGAAGAAGAATGGTAACACAGATCACTTCGTATAGATCAGATCTGTAAACATCGGCTATACGTTGATTGTTCCTCATGTAGATTGAAACTACTCCTTTACTCCTATTAACGGTGCCATTCCAGTTCCTGTCTCGTCTGAGAATCAAGTAATTTGGCACAATAGCATCGGGCATGTCTGGTTTCAGATGTGTTTCTGAAACAACACAAATATCCCCTCTAAAATCGCGATCTTACAAGGTTCCTTGTCGTGAAACATGTGCCCAAAAACCATAGCAGGACGATGTACTTTAACTCCGATGTATCGAGTAAATAGAAAATTCAGTAGAATCAGCAGCCTTCAAGCAGTTTGATTTTCGTGTAAAGTAGGGTTTTTCTTAGGCTGGGTAGATCGTTGTATTGATACATTATTGTATTGAATTGCACTATTCTATTTTTTCGGCTCAGTAAAGCATAAGTGATCCCTCCTTAGATCTCATGGTGGCTTTCCCCTTCTACCGTCTACTGCCCAAAATAAAACACCTGATCGCAGGTTAGGTTAGCCCAAGCCATTATTTTATTGCGGGAAATCAGTTAATGGCACCATCAGGCCTAAAAACAAAGCCCAATTAGCAAAACATCCCTGAAAAGTTTGAATGCAGGAAAACAACCCCTTCCCAGGGTCCTCTCTCTTCCTCCCCAGAGTCGGGTGGTCGCGTGTCTGCCTGCGACAAAATGCTCCCGAGTCCGGGTAGGTTCATTCTTCGTTTTTCCTCGAAAGATTTCAAACGTGGACTGAAACTGCAATGTTCGCGAAAAATTGCAAATAAATTTTAACGCTCTATATCAAATAAAAAATTATTTCCTCCAATTCAGGAAGAATTCTCAGACTATAGATAGCCGAGCGTATACTTATAACCTTATATCTTTCACGGCCGCGGCTCTTCACACAGTAAAATGTCAATACCTTACAGTCAACACAAAGAAAGCTGTTGCTTTCGCCAGGAACCATATATTTTAATTTGTCACTGTTTTGCTGTGGGAAATAACACGGTTTTCGATCAAATTTTCAATTCAAACTCGATCACGACTGGCTGATCACGACTAAGGCTCCATGGCTTCGCAAGTCCGTTTGTAAATAAACAATGTGTCTGTTAAAATACGTCGTTTCTCTCGCCTAAATTTCTCAACGATCTGCTTTTCAGTGTCTGGGGCTATTATGTTTCACTCTACTAAGTGAGTGTAGTCACCAGAGGCAGTTAACGTTAAACGCTTCTTGGAATATAATGCTGCTTTAGCTGGTCTTCACAAACCGTTTCCATGGCAAAAAGATAGACCTCCTAGCCGGCGGTGTCTCGAGCAAGTAGACAGGGTGTCACGGAAAGGTGGTTTACCCTGTCTAACATTTAAACGCTTCAATGCGTTTTCTAAAGAGATTCATTCGAGGCAAAGACAGTTGGAAAGAAGTAACAACTGCTGATCATATTACGACCATCTTTGATGCGGGGATTTGTCGCACAGTCGAAGAGAAATTTCGTTCCTCCACGCGCCCATTTTATATCCTCTGTTTAAATGAAGCCTCCCTTGATTATTGATTATAGATTATTACAACATGCTGATCTAGGGCCAAAACTGTCTCTATAGATACACAATAGTTTCTTTTTTTCTAGTCTACGTGATAGAAAAGCAATTGCAAACAGACAGCAATAACAGCAATAACCTCATCTTTGAGGAGCTAGGGATTTGTCAACTCCCATTTTTTTTTTTGTCAAGTACGGCGGACAGTTCAAGTTTCCATTTAAAGAACGTATTCCTTTATATTATGTAAAGTTAGAATAGAAGAAAACTTACGCTCTAAAACGTAAGCTTTGCCTGATAAATATATGTAATTACAATAGAAATTCGTCAAATTTATAAAGGTATTGTAATATATGGCTACCTACTGAGAACACAGTATTAATTAGTAAACTGAAGCACAAAAGCTTCGCAACCGATATTGAAACCACCCTTCGTTAAAGTTCAAACCAACAGCTGATTGCGAGCTTAAAAAAAATTTAAAACGCCGTGCTAAAGTCGTGCCGAACTAAATTCGTTATTTAAGTTCGACTTTGGCACGGCTGTAGCACGGCGTTTGAAACCATTTAAGAATTAAGTTCGACTCTGCCGTGTAGCACGGCAAGCTCTGTGCTACCCGACTTTGGCATGGCATGGTTTCAAACGGCGTGCTATTGCCGTGCCGAACTAAATTCATAAATTATTAAACATTTTAAAAGTCAGCAAAACCGGTTTGTTATGGTTTAACGCATGTTTACAGCAACAGCTTTTAACTCGACTTAATTAAGCTCGACGTTTGAAACCAAGCCGTGCCAGTGTCGTGCTACAGTCGAGCCAAATTGAATTTAGTTCGGCACGACTTTAGCACGGCGTTTGAAACGGGCCTTATAATGCATCGGCCAGTGCTGAATAAAATTTAATAATAAACCCTTAAAAGACAACTTCAACACCTCTACTTGAATCAGCTCTACTTGAATCAGCAATATTTTGAAAACTATCTATTAACAGAGAGACTGAGACTGCAGAGACCCCCAAAAATTGTTTCTTGACCGTCGCCGACCAGATTTTACTGAGTTCCTGTAATTCGAACTCCTTCTGCTCCTAGCTAAATTTGGCCCGTCCGTCCGTTGCTGATCGATTCTGAAAAATCCTTTCAATGCTCTTCGATATTTGTCGTTGAATGTAAAGGTAATCATAGGCGTTATGGCAGCGTTTGAGAATAAAACGAAATGTGCCACAAATCCGTACTGTTCCACACCGCACGGCATTCTCCACTACCATACGAAATAAAACAGGATTGTGTAAACATAAATTGGAATAACACAGAACCAGAAGGCAACTATGATAGCACAGATATATTTGATCACTTTAATGTTTTCCTTGTGGCGTCGACGTGAAAATTGTGACGAAGATGAAGCCCTTCGGAGTCCTTCTTTCCTTAAACTCCAAATAATTTGCGAATACAGAGCTGTTATGATAGTGAAAGGCAGCATTACGATAAAGACTAGTACGATTATTATATATAGGTCCTGTGCTTCCTGGGGATGAAAGGCTGGTTCCCAGCTCGCGATACAGTATGTTTTGCCGTTATCAGATATGATCCTCCAGATGTAGAAATATATAGCATGCAGCCCCATCGATGAAAGCCAAATGAGTGGGATGATGAATTTACAGCGTTTACGTGTTACAATCGCGGGACGAAATGGAAAGACAATTGCGCGGTGTCTGTCAACCGCAATCACTACCAGGCTCTGAATTGAAACAGCTGTTGAAATGTCTTGGAAGAAATAGGCAAGCTTGCATGAAATCAAACCCACAGTGCCGTCCATCAGCCATCCTCGAGGTCCAATTGCGATCTCAGAGAGTTGTATCGGCACAGCAAAGGTGGAGATAAGCAAGTCAGATGCAGCCATGTTTGCAATGAAGTAGTTTACAGCTGTTTGCATTCGTTTGTTTCGTGCAACAGTTGCAGTAATTATGGAGTTTCCCAAAAGAGAAATGATCAAAACTAGGATGTACCCCAGAATCTTGACAGCTTTCACAGAAACGTCCTCTGAAAACTGAGGGCAAGTTTGATTGGCTTGACGATTCGAGAAATTATCAGAAGTCGAATTTACAGTCGGTTGACTCATAACAAACTGCGCTGTGACTTCCTCCTGTAGAGGAAAAAATTACTTCATTGTTAGGTTGTAGTTACAGAAAAATGCCTGGATGAAGAAAAGGTGGCTGTGAAACTAACTACATGTATTTGACGCAAAAGGTTTTGTTTGCTATCTGCCGGGGTGATAATGCTTCTCTCTTTCTCTTACCTTGCTGTGCAACTGATTAGTGATTCAAGTACAGTTTTCAATATTAATGAATTTAAATGTTGAACTATGTGGCTATAGCTACCCTGATGAGTCAGTCCAGTTTCCCGTTGGTCAAACCGGTTTTTCATTGACGCGCATGATTATTCGCAAGAATTGCTGACTATTTCCGCGCCCACGTTACGTGACAATGGCAACTGCTTCGCATTCGTACAAAGTCTGTGAAAAAGCCGTGAAATCCGCTCTCCAGAAAGTTAATATCGGCAATATTTTAAGCCTCTCACAACCACAAACAAGATTTCTATTCACTTTTTTGTGGCAACGATACCTTCGCCTCCCTTCCAACCGGTCATGGCAAATAGCTGATTTACCAAATCTGCCCTGTGGTTGCGAAAGAACTTTCCGACCTTGAGGAACAGTTCCCAGCTGAACCAATGCTTTTTGTTGTCTCGCCCCTGAATTCGCTAATTGCTGATCAGATAAATTCGTGCGAGAGGATGGGGATCAAGGAGTGCAAAGTCGACATCGATAGCACTATTTCTCTACACATTTCAAAATTAATGATTAACATATTTTGACAACGAGGTTGATTGAGGCTCGGTTACCTTTCCGTTAGAGCATGCTCAATAGGAAATCTCGAAGGCGCTCGCAGAGTCTCCTTCCTCTTCCCGACTGATCTAGGAAGATCGAAGGAGACTTTGTTCGCAGGGTAGGCTATAGCAAGATCTCGTAGAGGTTTCCCACATTTGAAAACACCAAGTCAAGATAGATTTTATTCCTGATGAAATTCTTGCCGTGATTTTGATAGACGGGACCTCCTCTAACACTCTAATAGGTGTTGTCTTAGAGTTTCCATAGGGTTGCCATTTCGTTTGGCGAAGCGAGTTACTACTGACTTGTTAACGTTCCGGAAACTGAAAGTTTTATTTTCGAACGCAAGACAGAAAGGGAAGGCGAATAGATTTTGTCTTCCTCTCCTGTCTCTCTACAGCGTAGTCCAGGATCATTTATATTGATTTTACAGTTGTTAAGCCATTAAGGCAGGTGATCAGTATTTTATTTTTATTTTATTTAACTTCGCCAAGCTGGCAGGGACACCGCAACAGCGAGCGTCAATTACTGCGGGCCCGAGACACAGGTCAGCACCAGGGGTGGTCACAGCCAGGGTTCGTTACGTCCCTAGTGGCTCTTTAACGTCCCACAGAATTAATTGTGGAGAGTTGTGAGACGGGACCTTAATCAATTTTGCAAGTTGGCTGGAATAGATATTCCAGTTTCGGTCTAAGAAAACAAAAACAAAAAACGTTCCTTTTTTTTTTTTTGCATTCGTGCCATAAAACGATCAGCTGATTGAAAATATCCGACACAACTTTTAATCATTCTGCCAAAGTGACGTCACAGGCATATTGCACCACAAAAGGCACTGGTGTCATTTTGTCTGAAAACGGGAATAATCTTGTGACCATAATGGTCTGAAATTTGTCACAAAATATTTATGTTTATAACAACTTAATTTTGTTTTCGCCGTTCGGATGCCAAAAGGTCGACCAAGGAAACCCGACAAGAGCAACTATTTGTACTCCTCCTTAATAAGTCCCCGCAATAAATTACAAAAACTTTGCCATTTATCGCCATTACCATGACGTTGAAGCGGATAGAGAAAGAGTTAAACAGATTTAGAGTACAATATGAGCGTTTTCCTTCATTATAATTATTCTTTTACCTACTGTTGTATATAGTTTTTAGTTTGTATATTAGTGTCCCCAAATTAGTAAGGGATTCTATTATCCCTGGCTAGACGGTTTTGACACCTTAATAAAGTTTTCTATCTTCTATCTATCTATCTCTTTGAACACTCGATGACACAAAGCTTTTTGTAGAGGCAATAAACATTGGTTTTCACAATGAGTCCCTTTCAAGAATCAAGCTGTTCTTAATACCATTTCTACATTCTAATTCTACGAGAACACACACAGCCGTCAGTAAAGTCATTATGAAATGAGGGCGAAATATATTTTTTAGCATTTTTAACCTGTACAGGAAGCTTAATCAACATGTTGAGTACGACAAGAAAGAAACAAAGACGTTTATATTTACCAAGTAAAAAATGACTCCACAATTTTCGTATATTTATTTGCAGAGAAAATTCAGTCCCGCTTAATTCCATGGCCCGCTTGAATGTTTTGAAATAAATGGCAAACATACGTCAGTGACGTGATGATGAAAAAACAAATGGACAGGCGGTTTGGTTAGTGCACGAAATAATAAAACTCGAAATTAAATGGAAAAGTTAGTTTTAAAAGAAACAGACTTACATGGCTGCATTTTGTAACACCTTCCGAAAGAAACAGACTGTAGTGTGTAACTTACAAGGAGAGAATGACGAACCAAAGATCCAAGTAAATTACTCTAACACAATGCATGACTTTAAAATCGAACTCGACGAGAATTGCAGACAGTAACTTGAACAGATTTATTGAAGCACAGCTCAATGTTCCTAGTACAAGGGTCACAACTTGATACGACGATACAGATGAATCGACGGAGTCGATTGACAAAGACAAATAGGGCGCTTAAGTTGCTTTGTCGTATAGTCGGTTCGAAATGAAAGCGATAAATAGAATAGAGACTAATTTAGGTGGATTACCTATAAAACTACAAAATATAAGACCAGACTGAAAACTGATAATTCTAGAAGACCATCAATCAGTAAGTAGATCCATGTTGAAAGGCAACGATTGAACAACTTGAAAGGTGACGACGAGACAAGAAGGACGTCTCGCGTGAGCAAAGGATAACTAAGCGATATCGTAACTGACAATCAAAACTAAGCGAAAACTACACTTAAGGCGAAATTGACGCTAGAAAACTATAAGCAATAATAATACTATACTCACTTTGGTTTGCACACGCACCAATGTTAGTCTTGACAAAAAACTAACTTGAGATAGGTGAGCACGAGCATAGACAGAACAAAAATCCCAATGGATGATAGAAGTTGACGATTCGAAGCCCGGCTACACTAGAACTGGCTTTACTAAAAGTTAAAAGCCTAGAATTTATGACTAACAAAACGTACTAGAAACAATCTAGAAATCATTACGTATTTCCCATGCGGACATTGCAGCGAAGCGCTGGAAAGCCGCCGAAAGTTATCGAGAGAAATCGCTTTTACCGAAGGGGTTAATCAGAGTAGCAACTACCGCAACACGTACTAGCAATAGCGAGGGATAAACAAAAAACATCACGTTTCAAAACTAACAAGTGTACAGCAGTAGGCCTAAACCCACCGTCAATTCACGTTTCTCAAAGAATGCCGCCCTGAAATGTTCCCTTACACCGTAATAAAACGGAATTGTTTTCCGCACGCGATGTTCGGTTAACTAGAGGGATTCGGTTAACGTGTTTATATCCTTGTTGATCATGTGATGATTCATTTGGCAGGTTACAATTGTTCTGTTTGTTTATACTTCCATGCGATCAGTTGTGTGTGACAAATTGCACAATGGTTACCTCCCAAATGAATGCGTGTTTTTTGCGCAAGAATGTATTCATAAAAAGGTTGAAAAGGATAAGAGCGACATAGCTTGGGTGTAATTCTGGCATCGTTACACACTCTCCTGAGCGAGTCTCAACCAAGAATAAAGGGCATCACTGAGTTGATCATGAGCAACAGTAAAAATGCCAAGCGCGACAGACCAGAGACAGGAAAGTGGTGGTTTGAACTGAATAATTCCACAGCAAAAATATTTGTCCGAAAACGGAAAGGAGCATTAAGTGTTAACGGAGAGGAGTTGGAGCATGTTACTGCTGTTGTTGAAAGTTCGGATACCTCTTCCATTAAGGTAGTGATATTTAACGTATAAAGCACGACCTTTTTAGGGTTGCATAGAACAACTATATTCTTCAGGTCACGTTCTCTAACATATCCAAGGGTGTCAAGTCAGGGTTAGGCAAATTCGACTTCCTCGCAAACGATTTCTCGAAACAATTTGTGGGCTACACCACTTCCAGTCTTCGGTTTGCTGAAAGATTTCGGACGCTTGAAGGAGACAAAAGCGAATAAGGCGAACACAAGTCTCCCTCTGGGAAATTAAAATACACGGTTGAACAAACCATTGTTCTTCTTTCGCGATGCATGACACTTATTAGAGTGTACAAAACTTAAATTAATTCCGCTAATAAACGTTTAAAGTAGTTTCTTATCAAATGAACATAAATTCAATATCAGGTTTTCAATAAAATAATTAAGTTAAATATGTTATACCCTTTCTTGATCTCACGGATAGGAGGTTATTAAAATTGATTCCGCAAACTTGTAACTCAAATTGTTGCGATAGATGCTCAGATTCCGGATATCTTTCAAACTCAACGTTCATCGTGGCATGATTGGTTTGGGAATTTTCTGACTCCAATGGTCACTGGCTTCAGCGTCTTCAGAAATTGCTAGGACATGCAACTCGTATAGGGAAATGTTACCGGAAATTTCCGATACCATCCGTAAATGAAGCTGGTTTCAATATTTACCAAGACCAGAAATAGTTTCGTGATGGCTCGATGCCGCCTGGATCCCGCCTATTCCCTATACCAATGAGCATCTGCGGTGGTTTCGGAAATTTCTGAAACCAGTGATGACTAATGGCCTCTCTTTTTATACCTTTGTTCAAGACAGTGGTTTCGGAAATTTCTGAAACCAGTAATGACTAATGGCACCCCTTTTTTATATCAATGTTCAAGACAGTGGTTCCGGAAATGTCTGAAACCAACCTTGACAATACTGGTTTCGTAAATTGTTTTTTATAGAGTCGTAGGCGAATGCGTGTGATATGATCTGCGACGAAATAAACCTTTGATCCCGTAAATGTTACATTACGGTTGGGCACTTTGAAAATTTGTTCCATCAAAAAAATACGAGAAAGGGGTTTTCCCAGCCGAAAGAGCATTTTTGCTGGTCAAATAATCCACCTTCCTTATGATAACCGCCGAAAATTACAATTCCGTCAAAACTTCAACAAATGTTTGCCATTTCAGCCGATTTATCTTAACTTTGGAATATCCCCCAAGGCTTTGGAACGTGTTATTAGCATTTTTAACCTACAGGAAGCTTAATCAACATGTCGTTGAGTGCGACAAGAAAGTAACAAAGACGTTTATATTTACCAAGTAAAAAATGACTCCACAATTTTCGTATATTTATTTGCAGAGAAAATTCAGTCCCGCTTAATTCCATGGCCCGCTTGAATGTTTTGAAATAAATGGTAAACATTACTCAAGTTGACACACTTGGGTTTGATTGGCTTGGATCGACATTGGAATTGAAACAATGTTCGAAACTAATGGAATCGTTTGATGGTATGGTCGAAAACTATGCTAATGATTTTTTTTGTTATATTTTTATTTTAAAAATAGCTGATTTCTCGCTTTTGATGGTGATAAACATTGCGCAAACATCGCCCTACACTTTTGGACAGTTTTATGCGTAGTCTTCTGGAACTCACGAGTCAAAACCGAAACAAAGAACTTAATCGGTTTCTTTTGTCTTTGGTTTTGAACAGAAGACGCCAAACATACTTTTAGCTGGTGTTTTCTAGGAAACTGAGCTGAAGCTAATGGAAACTGAAAATACGGGGCAATGCTTACTTACCACGTAAAAGCAAGCCTCCGGCGAGAAGTCGTGAAAAAAAAAAATAGTCAAAAAAGTTTCTTGGCATAGTGTTTGACCCAACCCTTCAGTTGTATTGATCTAAAATTATACCAAGCAAATTTTACGAAGCATTGATAAGCGAACGGTTGTATGCCTTTTACCCCATGACCACTCGGCTTATTTAAATCTGCTAAATGGCAAATCATGTTTAACTGATTTAGATGTCTAAAGTGCTTTGGAGGTAGCGGAAATTCCACCGATATGAATAGTTCGACAAATTTTTTCGAGACTGAAATTGTACTGAGGACGCAGAACAGTTGTATCGAGCCCACCATTTTTTTCAACTCTGACGAACGGCCAAAGCTTGTGTTTAGGTACCTGGTGTGTTGTCGTGGTAGAAGCCTGAAAATAAACGACCCATGCCACTGCCTTGCACAACACGTTAGCCATTCAGGTTACATCAAATTATTTATTATTATAAAAGAGCAATTACCGCGGCTTTCGTCTTTCGTTTCAAACGCAAAATGGAAAGAAAGTAAGAAGAGGTAGATGTCTAACGTCATCAACCCCAAAAAAAAATTCCTTAGAGAGAAGTTTGTATCCAGCATGATCTTGTGAGACTGAGCTTTCACCTTCAGTTCGTCTAACATTTCCGTGTATATATCTATTCCGCATGCGTTGGGTGAGGTGGTGACCACGTATGAGGAGAAGAAAACCTAAAACGAAGTTTCGCTCGTCGTCGTTATGAAAAGCTTTCTTTTAAAACGAACCCATTTTACCAGTCTTGTGGGACTTCGTTTCTGTGACTTTGTCGAAGCGAATTCAAAAGCACATGTGAAAAACAACAGCTGTTGATCAGTGTGGTCAGTTGAAAACAATAAACAGCCATCATAATTATAATCGAATATGATAACAAAGAGTCTTTATTTATTTTAAAACCTATGTTCATCAAGAGTTCACTTCCCTGGTGGACAAATTCACACCGTCACTTCATCAGTGTCGAAACGACCGAAATTGTTTGCGATCATCCACTTATTTAAGGAAAATCCCGGCCCATCATCAATGATATCGAATATGAAATATTGATATCAGGACTCTCTCATCAATTATATAAAGACTCAGAATTGAATGAAGAGAGCTAGCTGAGTCATACTGATATTTATGCGGACTGATGTCAAATTAGCAAGCGGTTATGACTAATGCTTACCGAGTTACTGCCGGCCTTTTTTCAGACCAAAGTGGGCACATTTTTTGCAAGTTTCAGAACCAATCCCCAGTGGAGTTCCAAATGAGTCAAATTAAGGCCCGACGGATAGCTTACAAGAATTGAAAGGCGTAAAATTGCTCACAATTGAGCTCACGGTTATCCATGGCCAACTGTTCAGCTTGTGATATTCGCTTCTGACACGCGACGCTGGGATTTTAGTCACCACTGGAGTGATTGAAGGGTCTGCAGAAATCTTACTAGACGCACTGATCAGCTCTGATGATGGAACAGCTTTTAAACTCCTCACTTCATGATTCATCGTCGGTCCAAGCAAACGGGAGTTGCCAGCGGTTTGGGGATACTTCCTCGGTCAAAGTCATCAAAATTTTGGGGTACATCCTAATTCTTGTCTTTTCCCTTTCGGGAAACTCTGTTATTATCACAACTGTCATGCGAGACAAGAAGATGCAAACAGCTACAAACTATCTTATAGCAAACGTGGCTGCATCTGACTTGCTGATTTCGACCATTGCTGTACCAATGAAACTGTGCGAGATCGTGGTTGGGCCTCGACGATGGCTAATAAATGGAATGATAGGCTCGATTTCATGCAAGCTTGCCTATTTCCTGCAGGATAATTCGACGACTGTTTCGGTTGTAAGCTTAGTAGTGATTGCCATTGACAGATATCGAGGAATCGCTTATCCGTTCCGCCCTGCAATCGTAACATGCAAACGTTGCAAGTTGATCATCCCATTGATTTGGCTTTCATCAATGGCTCTGTACACCATATATTTCTACCTTTTCCGACTTTCCCATAACACTCATAAAGGTAAAACGTTAACGTACTGTACTCCTAGCTGGGAACCAGCTTTTCATCGTCACAAAGCTCAAGAACTATATACGATCATTCTACTAGTCTCTAATTTGATCTTCCCGTTTTTCATCTCAACAATTTTATATTCTCGAATTGTTTGGAATTTAAGGAATGAAAAGCACACAAGGCAGCTCTCTGCATTTTCACGCCGAAGACGCAAAGAAAACGCCAAAGTGCTGAAGTACATCGCTGCTACGTTGATCACTTTTTACCTGTGCATTTTCCCAATATTCGCATCCGCAATCTTGTTCATATATGTTTACAAGTTTAGTGTGCCATGCAAGATGGAACAGTTTGCATTTGCAGCCCACTTTGTGTTATTTTCTAACGCTGCTATAACACCTCTGATTGTTTTTGCTTTCAACGACAGATACCGAAAACGACTGAAGGAAGCTTTGAAAACATTGATTTACTGTCATACCGTTGATCCGATAAATTTGGCTCAAGAGGATTTCGAATTAAATGAACTACAACCTGAACAGTGAATAATTTGCATATGTCTGTTATATTATATCATTTGCCGACATCTGTGACAAGGTACGTTTTAGAGGAAACATGTTACAGATAGTTATCCTGCGAAATCACGCAGAATATCGCCTGGTACACGTATGACTTAACAGACGAGACCATAGCGTAAAATCAGGGAATAATCCGCAATATTGAAGAAGGTAATTGTGTTAATCATTATTCAAAGCATCGATAGCAAAACACATTCAACAGAAACGATATGAAAAAGCCGCGATTTTTCTCCCATGAAACCCAAATTACTTGTACCGCACTGATGTCGGTTCGAGTATCATGCAGACGAACACAAAGAGCGCTATGACAATATTTGGAAAACGTTGCGACGTGTTGAAGAACAATATGGAATAGCAGTTTTATTCAAATTATTTTAAAATGGATGGTTATTTTCATTCAATACAGGTTTAGAATGTTCTTGAAAATGCCTTGAGATGCATTTTGTTAATCTGCCCAAGAAGATTGCAACTTTTAAAAACAAAAGACCAAAATCAAAATATATTCACACACTACCACACACGTTGTGGCTCAGAAGCAAAATATATAATTCATGTAAGCAAAACAATGATTTGTTGAACATGATCCATTTGACACGGGCTGGTTATCGAAACATCAGCTTTCTTTTATCTTTTTATTGGGTAATAAGTGATGGCCATTTTCCTCGTTATCTCTCTTTAAAAACAAAGGAAACAGGCATGACTTCATGCCCCCACAGAAAAAAAGAGTATAACTACACTTAAAGGGCCTTTGGGATGAAAAAAAGTTTAAAAAACATTCATTAGAGCTCAAATTCCATTGTACCGGTGCTTCAGCACCACAAACACTGGTAGGATGCGGGTGGCAGCATTAACATTTTAACACTTTTTTAGTTTTTTTGCTTAAGGTCGAGCTGGGCGGCGCACGTACCCCTCCCCCGGCCCAACAAGTTAAAACGAGTTGTTAAATTAGAGTTAATACTGGGTTAGGGGAGGGGTGGTTGCGCAGTTGCGCAGTTGCCGTGAGTGGGCACTGGCACTGGCAATGATCCGAAATATCTTTACTATAAGAGCTGCCAAGACGAAATCCTTCTGAATTGTAACCATTTTTTTCTGTTTTCGTATCCCTCGATATTGCCCCGTTCGTATAGCTCAGGATTTTGCCAGCCTCATGCAGCTGTCAGCCTTGACTCGGTATATGTAATTGTTTTAACACTTTAAACCCTTAGGGCATCAAAATTTCTGCTTGCAATATCAACGCTTTATAAAACCGAGTGGTCATGAGAGTTAAGGACATCATCACCCATGATGAATTTGCTTTGATATTTTAGCAATTTCTCTCTATTGACGGTTTAGAAAACGTGTAGGGGTAACAACGAGAATTTAAATTTTGATCTTAGCGGTTTGAAACATAGACAAAATCGAGCGTTATGGAAAATATCAACGAAGTAAAATGTCAACGAAGGGCAGAGATATCGCCGTCCGCCAACCTTGACGCTGTATCTGTGATTTAAACACAGACAAAATCAAGCGTTATGGAAAAATATGAGAGTAGGAAACAGCTACAGCTCAGAAAAATTTCGTTTTGGCAGCCTTTATTTATTTCAAAATTAAAGTTACCTTGGAATTACCATATTCACTTTCCATATTGTAGCCTTCCATTTGATATTGTAACTGTATCCGTCGTCATGTACGCATGTTCTTCTATTCTTTTTGTAATTTCATCTTGAAAACAATAACTGAGGAGACCTAATTAATATAAGCTATACAAGTGAATGATGCATATGAAAGAAATCATATGTGAACTGCGGATATGAAATCAAATGAAGAATGATCGTCGCAGTTGTGATCGCAATTTTTGCAATTGCGTAAAGAAGCCTGAAAAAAATTCAGGACTTCAACGTTGAAGGCCTGAAATTTTTTCAGGCTTCTTTACGCAATTGCAAAAATTGCGATCACAACTGCGACGATCATTCTTCATTTGATAAGCTACACAGTTTCATTTAGGTCTCCTCGCCATTGTTTAATCTATTCTTTCTATCTTTTTTTTATTTTCATTATATTTGACGTGTGGCAAAATAAAATAAATAAACTTACTCTGGACCCTATGATATGGTTCGCTTCTTTAAAGGGGCTCTATCATGAAAGTTTTGCTGCTTTGCGAAGAAACCCCACATAATTGCTTCTTTCATGCCCAAACATTCTTTGAAATTTAGGAGAAAGATTTGAATCGATGTTTTTGTAGGAAACGTCGTCCACAGTACCTTTCTGGCCATGGCGACAAGACGAGGTGCGAGAATTTGAAAGATTTCAGTCGTTGCCATCCGTAACAGCACAAGACAGTATTTCGTCCGTCTCAGTAAAGTAACAAAAGCAAGGTCTTTAGATATTTGTTTTCACTAATTTCTAGACATCTTTAAGCATTTTAAAATGAGACCAAAATAAAGTGACAGAGCCCTTTTAAACCGTACCGGGTTACCGTGGCAAAATTTCGCCAAGATTAGCTGAAATCAGTTTGAAGTCATGGAAGTCTTTAGTGAAAGAGTCACTCATTGTTCAAATCTCATAAAATGGAGGGCTTACCTATCTAACTTTCTTGCTGCATGGTCAGCATTTTTCACTTGAAGAAATTTTATTGGGAGAAGACAAGAGAAATTAATTAGTGTTTCATTGCTGACGAAAGCTTTAAGTCTCGTTTTTGTAGATTATTTCTATCAAGAATAGATATATTCTGTTAGTTTTTCTTTTTATATATCAATATTTTAATTTAATCTAGGCTTTTTAATATCTGTGTATATGTAGAGAGTCATTATTTTTCAACTGATTGTAACGCGCCGGCGATCATATTTCAAAGTAGCCGGCCCGATAGAAATGATTAAATTATTATTATTATTATTATTATTATTATTATTATTATTACTATTTTTTTTTCATGGAAGGATCGCATTTCTCGCTTTTCATGACAATTTAAATCCCATATTTTGGGGCGAAAGAGTCGTTCCTGTAAATATTTCACACAAGCTAATAAGCCTTTTGATTTGACATTTGATGCCATAGATAAAAAGCACTTTATCAACGGAAAGAGTTTGATTTTAATCAAAGCATGCCCTGCGGAATGATTAACAGCCAAAACACTATTGGGTATGTTTGTGTTGCGCCTCAACAGTATAAATTACTGTCTCCCTGGGGTGCCACTTTTGTGCGACGAAAACTCTGGAAAATACAAAAAATATGGGTTCTTCTTTTTTTTTTTTTTTGGTTTTCATGTCAGATAAATGACTTGTTTTCCCGCGTACATTTCAGCACCTTTCCTTAAAAATCACGC
>OX419343.1:23224068-23384068 GCA_948470475.1 Galaxea fascicularis | reverse complement strand
TGCTCGATACTAGATTCTTGCGAAAATCGAGAATCCCTTCTCGGGCTTTCTCGAGTATCGAGACTCGCGGCAAAAGAATGGGCATTTTCGAAAAACTAAAACTAAAACATAAACTACTGCGATCTGACAAAATGGATCCAACAAAAAAGGAATACGTTGTGGTTCCTAGGCCACTTGAATCCCTCACATGATAATCTTGTAATCGGATGACCGCTCTTGGTGGCTTAGCCACTGAAAAAGTACAAGCGAGCTTAAGCAACTAGGGAAGCAATGCAAACGAAAAACGTCCTTTCAAAGTATGAATTTACGTTATTAACTACTTCTCTATTATTTTACCTTGTTCAACTTGCAACACGCGGGCGAACTATCCAGGACCTAAGGTACTAGAACGCCATCAAAGTATCAGGAAAAGAGAGAATATTTTAACGTCATGGGCTCACATTCTCCATAGCACCTGGAATTTTGCTTTGCACAGAGCAACAAGTTATTGTAACAAAAACAGTGAAATGAACGAAGACCTACGCATTGTTTTTACTAACGATAACTATTGTTTTGCAAGTAGTCGCCGTCGCTTCTGAAGCCGTCTACTAAGGGGGGTACGCTGCGGGTCAAGACGTAATTATCGGCCCCTTCACTCCTGAAAAGGACCCTTCTCATCCCCTCTCCCTTGTATGGATTGCAAATCTTCCGTCAAGAAAAAGACCATGCGTAAGAACATGCGCACATACTTGCTTTGAGCACTGAAACAAGTTTATAAGTCGAGTAGCGGCAAGCACTGAGTAATGTGTGGTAATTAGCCTTGCGTAAAACACCTCTGAGTCAAATAGAGTTAGGACACTACCGGCCTCTACGCATGTTTAAGGATTCAAGCCATCTTACAATTTACATGAACATATTCATGGCGGTTACGTCAGAAATAACTCTGTCTTTCAGACGTTGTCAGCTTTGTGATTCCACCTGGTGCTGTTTAGTGACTTGTGAGAGGTGGTTCAACGTTTAACCTTCGGAGAAAAACCTTAGCTGAGACCATTTACATGAAAGCAACTGACCAGTGAATCAGTTTTCTTCAGTGGCGTGATCAGTCAAGCTGTGTAGGATCTGAATCAAAGCGTTTGCTACAAAATGGTTAAATATTGTTGTTGTTGTTGTTGTTGTTAGGTGTATGAAAATTCCTGTACTTTGGTAAGAAATAATTTGTGAAAAAAAATTCAATAAATTACGACTTAAAAACTAGAATATTATTACAAAATTAAATTTGTTTTCTGGACAGAATATGGCACGAACACGGAAGCTTTTAATTTTTGGCTGAAAGAGCGTGCCTGACGGATTTCACGGTGGTTTCCTCCCTAGCCGAATAGCAGCGGATGTCAACCAACCCTTACTCGGATTTGTATTTGGAAAACAACCATTTCTGCGAGTCTCGGCCGTCGCACGGGTTCATCACAGCGTATTGAGCTCCGGCTTCTCCTCGATCCAAACACTGTCCTGTACTCGAATGCTTGATGACTCCCTAAAGAGAAAGACGAGAATGGTAACAGATGTTAAAAACAGGGTTCGTACACTCTTTCTAGCCAAAAATTGGAGGACTATCAAGAATACTATTTTAAAAATTCAAGGACTTCTCAAAACGAGACAAGCGCGGTGCACTTGTGGCTGAACGTACATGCGCGCGAGAGTCGTGAGACAATGGCACACTGTTTGCATAACACTTGCATTCAATACCCTAAGACTTAGAGCACTTAAAAGTGTTGATATTTAAGATGTCGTTCAGTAAAAGCGCTCTAGGACGCCCACTTTTTGGTACTTTCAAGTTTCGAAGACGCGTACTCACGAACCTAGAAAAGATCTCAAATAATCCAACGCGGACCCTCCACTCATCCTGACTGAACCTTGTTTTCGGTGGGCAAGCCGCGCAAGATTTTCGGGAGCGGGCTACAGAGTCCCTCCCAGGGGACAAGCGACAAACAACATGGCTCCGAAAACAGGCAACAAACTTCTCCAAAACACCGAAAACTGACAGAAATTGGCGGAAAAAGCGCAACAGTTTGCGACAGGAACAATTCACTTTAATTGAAGTTTGTTTTCTTTGCAAAAGTGACATTTCACCCCAACCAAACAGGCGACATACTGGGTCGTAAACGAGCGACACACCATCCCTTGAAAGGCCTCGCTGAAAGGATTGGCCATCCGTTCATTCCGAAAACAGAAAAGGCTTTAAAAGAACACAAAATAATACACCGTCTACTTAAGAAGTTCTACTCCAGAATGGAAACAAAAGAATGTGCCGTCGTCTTTTCGTCGCAAAGAAAACAGATCGACACTTTAATCAAGTATTATGCCTTTCCCCTACAGCGCACACGCAATTTAATAGCATTCCGATTACTTATAACTCCGCGCACGAGAACGGGCGCTGAGCGAAGAAAACTCGGAGCCAGACCTGGCCCGTCCCAAGCCTCCCTCTTATTTTCGTCGCTTTACTCCGGTACAATCGCGTCCCGTTTACTAACTGAACACCTGGAACAGGCTATTCTCACCCTAATAACATAGTCTTTATTCTACTCACAGAAGCTTTGTCGTGTTCCCACTTTTGGTTGCCTCCCATTCCGTGACATTTGAGTATCTCCACAGGGGCGCCAGCATAGGATTTAGACACATCCAAACAATTCTCTTCTTCGAATATTATCTCGCCTCTTGAAGACAAGATCAACATCTAATGACGCAATAACAAATATCAACACTTTGAAGCTTCGACTGAACGGTGGTATGAAGTAAATACAGAATAAACCTTGATTAGAATTATGTCACATTTTTGTCCACAAAATTTCGAGATTCCACTTTGTTTTACTACGCTCTGTAATTAGTTGGTAATCCTCGCGCCATTTGCCGCTCCATCAATGACAAGCAAAAAATTATCCTTACTTGCTCGCGCGCAATTTCACGCGCATGAAGCTTTAGGCATTTCGTTGCGAACTTTGATTGGTTCATAGTGATTGACCAGACTAATTTACTTCCGTTTTGGTTCAACGAAGACTAACTGAAAAACGCCCTAATGTTAATGTTGAAGCGAATTAAAGCTGAAATAAATACTATTCTGGCCATGCGAGGTCGGTTTGGAGCGGTTGTCAATTCAGTGTTAAAAATAATTCGTGTTTGCTTTGGTTTTGCTTTACCTCGCTTTGTGATTGGTTGACAAAACTCGAGACACTTCCTCAGCCAATGAGAAGTAAAACCAAAAGCAATCGTGAGCTGGACTTTCCCGCGCATTTTCCCGCGCGTGGCGCTGGTTGCATGAAATTACTTCAAATTCTAATTGGTTCATTGAGGGGTCTGCGGCTCTCTTCGTTAGTCAGAGTAATCGCTTTTGTTTTGGTTTTGCGGCATTCAACTGAAAACCGCTCTAATGCTGTTTTAGTATGAATCTACTGGTGTTCTATCACGAATGCCGGTCTCTGATTGGCTATGCTACTCGCTATCAATTCTGTGATAGATAGTGAGTAGCATTTGTCAACAAAATGGCGGCCGCTTCTTCGCGTTTTCAAAGTGTCTGCGGGGATAATTTAGATTATTTACTTGTTTAGTTTTGAACGACTAGTAGATTTATAATAGAACAATTAGATTATTCGCTCTCGATTACTATGCGTGATAGCTGATTCGGGCTGCACCCTCATCAGCTATCACACGATAGAAATCTCGAGCTCATAATCTAATTGTTCAATAGACTCAACAGCACGCTTACCTGATTGCCTCCCTGTCCGTGGCACACATAAATCCCCATACGTGCGGAATGCTCTGGTTTCGCTCCAAGTGAATCCAGACAGTACCCACTGGCTGGATTACGAACCTGAATAAACAGAAAACTGGGTGAACAGCAGTCCTCGCTTTTATTTGATGCGACCGATAACAATCCTTCGCCGACGCACATTTAGTTACAAGGTTAAATATATTCCGGCCAACTTCAAGTAGTCTCCTAAGCAGCCGTTCGCCGGCTGTGTAGGAGACTACACTTCAAGCAACTGCTATTTCCTTTAGATATGAGAAGTGAGGTATTGCAGGCACTAGTCATTCCAGCCATAAGGCTAAAGCAATGATGAAGTTGTTACTGTTAAGTGATAGTAGCAATTGTTTTAATCTCATATTTTGTTATGACTACTACGACACTGGCATAGCAATCATTCCGCGTTGACAAATTACTAGACTTGTACTTGTATCAGTAATAGGGTAAACTTTTGTCAGTAACTTAAAAGTGAGCGGTCAGCGAGTTTTATTGAGGTCGCGAAGCAACCGAGGGAGCGAAAACAAAACTACGCCAATACGAAGGACTTTGTGAAAGTCTAACAAATTACAGAACCCGTATCATTTAAGGTAGATGTAATAATACTAACACGTAGGCTATTTACTAATTGATCAGTGCCAACAAAAGGCATTGTGCATGTTAACAATATATTAGGTTTTTCCGTACTTATGGGGAGGAGGGTTGGCGCAGTGGTGAGAACACTCGCCTGCCCCCAATGTGGCGCGGGTTCGATTCCCGGACTCGACGTCATATGTGGGTTGAGTTTGTTGTTGGTTCTCTACTCTGCTCTGATCCGGATGCAGAACCTCCCTAAAAACCATGGGTAAACTATGATTTTTTTTTACCTCTCCGCTAGCTGGTGGGTTCAATTCCGGCATCTGCACATCCGGGTACACGTTTTCTATGTACCACTTAAAGCTCTTGCAGCCAAGCCTTTTCCTAAGCGCCACTCTCTCGGTGATGTCTCCATAATCCATGTTTCGTGCCTGTGGTTTCTTGTTGTAGTAGAGCTCCTTGTAATCGTCCATCCACACTTCAGCTAGACGATTAAAGTTCTTGTTCAGTGTTTTCTCCACTCCATTTGGGAACTTGTAAGGACTGGTGTACTTCCGGAACACGTGACCAACACGTGAGCAGGGAACGATTTCGAGGCGTCCGCCACACATCCAGATCTGATAGAGTAAAGAGAGCTATGGTGTTTTGTGTTGTTCTTCAGTAACGCTGATCTGAATCGCCGAGTTATATACTCGAGCTTTGGGCTATAGTCGAACTCCTCATAAGCGACCACCTAAAATGTCGAGTGTAAGTCAGGGCTCGAGACTAACGGTAGCCAGCCAGCCACAGACTAGTAAAACAAAACCGTTTTGGCTAGTAGGTTTTGCGCTTCACTAGCCATTTTGGCCAGTGAAAATGTTAGCACAAAACAAGTGCACTAGGCACTGGGCTAGTAAGCTGGAAGGTTAGTCTCGAGCCCTGTAAGTGGTCGCTCAAGAGAGGTCAGGCCACAGGGGGTCTAGATTTTGGGTGATTTGCCTACACGTGTGATAATTCTAATGTTTGTTCACGTGTTAAGTCTAATTTGAGAACCACTTCCGGTAGCCCCGACTGTGAGATTTACGTCTGCTGTAATGATATAGCTAATACATGTACGTTACTAACACATTTTCCAATTTCTGCCTGGGATAGATACAGCAGTCAGGTTGGAGTTTAAAAATAATAGAAAAACGGTCGTCTCTACAAGTGAATAAAGGGGGTAGTTTCTAAAGAAAACTAATCGCTCGTCATTTTAATCTCCCTAACCACTCCAAACAACACATGACAATCTGCAGCCTTTCCCTATATCAAGGTACCACGGAAAGCCAAAAGAATTTAGGGCATTTATCCTTCAAGTCCACACCCTTAATCTCCACGGTATTAACGAACGCTTTTATATGATTTCTTTCATATGCATCATCCACGAACGCTTTTCAGTCAGTCAATGTATTCCTGTTTTTCACGTTGCCATGTTAACACTAATAGCGCAGCTCCATCTCTTCAATATAAACCACACACAACCCATAATTCCTCGATTCGCTCTGACGAAGGGCTAAACGTCAGCTTTTAGAATCCCTGTATGGTGGTCAATTTACACTATCAACTCCGTTGATAAAACCAAATTCTTGTCTCTTCAAGTGGGCGCGGTCGCTTACGAATGGTTCCATCTGTAGTGGTACACTTGAAAACTTCTGGTAATTTGGAAAAGTGGTCGCTTGTGAGAGGTTGTCGCAAAGGGAGGTTTGACTGTAATTCCAGTATTGGCTGTTCTCCAATTCTTCAAATTCCTTTCAAAACAGAGGGTTCCACTTCCGAATGAGAAAATAAGTGGAATAAGTCCATGAACACTGCACTTTACATTCCCTTCACAATTAGCTAGTCTCACTAACCAGTTCGAAGAAATGGAAAGTACCCTTTGTTTTCGGTTTGATCGTAAAATGTTAAGAATGGTAGTTACTGCATTTTTTTTTGTCGCGCGTTTGGTTAAGGCCTGGGGAATACTGTCGGTATGGAGGTTAATAATTAACAATTATTCACCGAATTGGAGGTAAATATCCACCACTTCCAACGACACTGAGGTGAATAATAGTTTTAGTATATACCGCACAAGCTGAATAACTAGCGTGTATTCAATTTATTTCCTCGTCGGAACCCGAAACGGAAAGCCAGTTTGTTTCTCTTTGGCTGCTCAGAGGTGAATAGTACTTTGCTAATCACCTCCGAGTTAACCAATCAGAACGCGCGAAAAGCACTATACACTTGTGTGGTATATACTAATTAACTACACTGCTAAAAACTGTTGTTTGAAGTGCTTAGTTGTGTCATTGTGCGCCTTGATTAATCTTACCCTGAAAGAAAGTTCAAGATTTTCTCCACCCCAGATGTCCATTTCTTCATCATACGAACCAAGATCAAAGAAATACTGTCGGTGTATGGAGAATAATCCTCCTGCCATGGTAGGAGTCCTGTGAACAAATTTACAAACAAATAACCGATACATGGTTAGTAGGAACCCATATATGTGCAGTGTATATCATTATTTTCTATCCTTTAATGGAGACGATAACCTGTTGGAAAGTGCATTACTGCCTCGTTGCCACACACTTAAACAAAAGCTTTCTTTTCTTCACCGCAGCTGTTTCCTTTTCTCCGAAAGCGCTGGCAACTGACTGATGGCGTGAAGCGGAGGAATAAGAAATGACTGCTTTAGTAACACAACTGGACCATTATGACATTTTGGGATTTCGTTAAAAGCACATAATGCCACAGTGAACAATATGTTTACCTTCACAGTTGAAGAGTTTGCTGTGTGAATCGCGATCCGATGAAAGAAGAGAAGAAGCTTCGATATCCTTTAAATTTTGTTTGACGAAACTATAAAATCATATTTCGACGCAGAAATTCATCTTTTATGTTTGTGTGTCTTGCCGATTTGTTTATTTTGAGTTGGTGCACTGCACGTAATCCCGCTGTCGAATCACAGTTTGAGATAAAACAGATTCCTGCTGACTACAGCTGGCCGTCCTCATAAAACCGTAATGTCTGGAAATTAGTCGAAATTACGCAATGTAGTGTATGGAGACTGACTTGACAATATGATTTTTGTGGACACGCGGGAGTGAACTTTGTTTTTATTGGTTTATTTTGAAAGCCGCGCGCCCATTGGTGAATTAAAAAAATTGAAATTAGCGAAACACAGCAGGATTCTGGTAGCTCCAAACGAAACTAAAATGTTGGAAATATTATTTCAGAGGCAGTAAATGACTATCAATGGATAACCAGTTGAATTGATAACACTGATGAATAATAAAAGACATCAATGAGTTATCGTCATGCTCCACAAAATTTTTGGTGTCCATTACTCATTGATTACCCATTGATTATCCAATGATCTCATTGATCATCGATTAGTTAGGTTAGTTAGTTAGGTTAGTTAGGGGAGCAGGGTTGGCGCAGTGGTGAGAGCGCTCGCCTTCCACCAATGTGTCCCGGTTTCGATTCTCGGGCTCGGCGTCATAAGTGGGCTGAGTTTGTTGGTTCTCTACTCTGCTCCGAGAGGTTTTTCTCCGGGTACTCCGGTTTTCCCCTCTCTCCAAAAACCAACATTTCATTTGATTTAGTTTGATTTGAGAATTGTAAAATAATTTAGAATTGCAAAGAATTGTAAAGTATTGAAACTTGTTAAATACTTATTAAATTATTATTATTATTATTAGTTACGCCTGGAATTAGTGACGCGTGTTGTTGTAAGCGCGAGCAAAAAATAAATGATATTTGAAGTTGCGCTAGGAAGGATGTTGTCGTCTTGAGTGGTGTTGTTAAAGGGTTTATTTTTCTTATATTCGGGAACTGTGGATGATATATATAAAATAAATCATATATGAACTGCGGATGTGAAGTTGAACGGAGACTGATACTCGAAGTTGTGAACGTAATTTATGCAAACCCCGTTGTAAGTCCTGAACTTTTTTCGGGCTTCTTTACGCAATTGCATAAATTGCGTTCACAACTGCGAAGATCAGTCTCCATTTGATTCGGGAACTTCAACGCTTTTCGGGAACTTTAAGGGCTTTTCGTTTGCAATTCCTCACCTGATGGGATCATTGTGGTCCTTCCTTAGCTTCTGCTCCTCTGGGGGGATCCCTTTCCACTTGAAAAACAAATCCCAACCAAACCCACCCCTCTGATCAGCATTGGCTGATCCTTGATATGCAAACGTGTCAGCATTGAGCACCTCTATAGCGGGACACACTACATTGGAACGCGATGCTGCAATTCGCGCCAACAGAGGCTCCACCCAACCAGGGGTCGCCTCGCAGTGGGAGTCCAGGAACGTAAGGACGTCCCCTTTGGCGGCCTTGGCGCCTCTTATGCGTGCACGAACAAGCCCCTCGCGTTTTGTGTTCCTTAGTACTGTGACTTTGCTCATTGTCGCGATGTGATCGTCTAGTGGTTTCCCAAGTCTTTCTGCAAGTAAAAAAGTTAAAAAACTGTCGTTGAAAAAAGCTCCATTATATTGTGATTTGCGTCTTTTCACTGGCCACACCAGCTTTAAGGAGTGTATTTGACATACACTGTATACATGTACGTTACTAAAGGAAACAAAAGGAATACGAGCTTCATATAAAGGAATTGCCACTCTAGCTTTGATGAGATAGCGGAAATTAACTTCCAGAGGAAAAAATCACTCGCCTTGTATTAACGCGTCTTTTCAGGGGTTCTGAGCTAACCAAAGTAGGTGGTAACCTGATGAACATTTTTAATTATCTGAGTGAAAATCTAGACAAAGTAGTTCACTATGAGAGGTAGATTCTGAGGCTAAGTAGTCGGCGGCTTTCACCGGTCGCGGCTTCTAATGAAACCCCTGTTTTTTTTTCTCAAATGCACATGGGATATTGTTAAATGTTAACCTTTTCCGAGATTACTAATTATTCCTGGAATAATTCCTGGTCCATGGTATTCACCTACCATCTTCACTGAAGTCATCCACAACAATGACTCCACTTAACAGGTCAGGAGGCGTCCTGTTGATGACACTGTGTACTGTTCTTAGCAGAACAGAAAGTCGCTCCTTGTGAAAGCAGATGATGACCGTGGTGGTAGGAAGGTTGCTTGGGTAGTTCTCATGCTTGCCTTTACACCTGTAAATTAAAACAAAAACTCTCAGGAACTTTACCTTTATTACCATCCTTTGTTACAGGTTTTTATAGCTGGAAGAGAGTGATCAATTCATTAATGTATTTAGCATCAAGATTTTTTCATTTTATTCACAGAATAATTTGATAAAACAAACATTAATATTAAGCAGTGGGCTGTGGTAGTTTCGGTGTGTATGTAACACTGTAACTGTCCATCTTACATGTAACACACCCAACTTATATACTACAAATCCTATTATGTACTTACAGGTACTACAGATATCCATATCAACAAATTTTGCATTGATGGCTGCTCTAACACCTGTATCAATATCATGCCAGTAATGTTTAATCGTTTCAGCCAAGCTCAGAAAATAAACCAATCACAGGCACCGAATAAAGACAAAGCATTATAGAAAGTGAAGCTTTCAGCAGTTCAGATGGAGTCACAAACGAAGTCATAACGTGCGCAACCCTTAAAGAAAGAATTTTCATTCACTAACTAAAAGTTTTAAAATATATTGACTTAACCCTTTCACTCCCAAGGGGTTCTCCATTGACGAGTAAAATCGTCTGGCGTTAGACAGAGTAAAATCTATACCGGTAAGTGCCATTTGGCACTATCGGGAGTGAAAGGGTTAAGTTATTTAATTTTTGGGGTGCTACAAACAGACTAACTATGTTACTCAGTAAGAGAATGGAAAGGCCAATATCACTATATTATTTTTAATCCATCAATTTATGTATAACAGTAGCAATGTTGGATTGTGTTTATTCCTTTCAAAATTTTAATAGTTTTTGATGCTAAATGTGTTTTTGTCTCTTTAAGGTTTTGTTTGTCTTCTAATTTTAATTAGACACAACCACATTAGCGTTGCTGTAATATTTTATATAATAATTATTGTTAAGGTGAGACACAACTGTCTGAGAGGCTGAGGTTGTTGAAAGTTCAAAGTACAGTAATGATTAAATGAAATTGACTGACATTTAATTTTGACAATCTGAGAACCACCAGAGTGAAATGGCTTTTTCACTGTCATGTATTAATTTGATTTCTACAGCACCCACCATTTTTTTCCCAATAATTGATAACAGGTACGTGACCAATATTTCAACAGAGAAAAGTCAAAATCAAACTAGACTGGTTCAAAAATTAATAAAATTATTTTAAATGAAAACATGGCCAAAACAGTACAGCATGGCTTCTAGCTATCAAAATCTATGCATGTGAATGAACTGATTATCAATCTTATCATCTAAAGTAATCATTCAAATTATCATAATTATAATTATTATTATTCAAACTAAATTATTTTAAGGTAACAAAAATTCATATCAGAACAAGTAAAATAAAACATTTTAAAAATAGAAGTTGTGTTGAACTCTTGAAGGCAGTTTAAAACCATTTGACATGTACCTGTATTCATTATAACCATCTAGGAAGAGAAATAAATTGGCTTAAAATTAATACAGTAGCTACCAAGTCTCTAATTAAAAATTACTGTTTTTGCATACATTTACAGTGTACATTTGTATTATTGGAATCAAAAGAACAATTGCACGTGGAAGGAAGCCGTGAAGGCGGTTTAATTTTTGGTGACCTTTTTCCTTCTTGCTATTTTAGGCATAAAGATGTGTCAATGTTACTGTTACTGTCTTCAGCTAGTTTTGTGTAAATCAAGTTGCCACCTGTAAGTAAGAGCCAGTTTACTGGTTGCAGCAGTCAGGAAAGGAAGAAATGGATTATAGATTCATAATTTTTTTAAATGAACATAAAAATTTTATTTAATAACAAAAAAATTTTGTCATAAGGAATGTATTTGAAAATGTCAGAGGAAAGTGAGAGTAAAGTTTCAAAAAGTCATAATTGTGCCTATGTATAGTGTTAACTGTTTAAATGCTACAGTTTTAAGAAATTTAAGCAATGAAAGAAGGTGGATCTACAGTGTTAATATACAGAGTCTTCATTACATATACATTTTGAATCCTTATTATCGCTGATATGCAAAATACAAAAATTAGGCTTGGCAGTTAATTATGAAACAAAAGCCTCACAATTTCATTCAATCAGACTCTTAAAAATAACAGCTTTAACTCTCAAATTAAACATGAAAACTTGCATGTACAGTGTAGATCTACATTAAAATTATAAAGTTATCTGCGTGTGGTCTTAATCAAACAATACAATCGTACATGCAAGTCTCGTAATAGCATAAAAAGCTGCAATGAAAATTTAATAACAGTACATCCAAGTACTCAAAGGGGAGTTTCTCCCAGCATAATTGAGCAACTAAGTACAAGTATGTCGTGCCCACTATTCTTTAATAATGTAAAGTAAAATTCATAACGTTTAAACGAAGATTCGATTGAATGTTATTGCAAATTGAAAACAACTGGAGATGAGGATCACTCACCCTTCGCTTCTCACATCCTGTAAAGTCCTATCCAATGAGATTCTATCACTCAACACCCAGTTGAAAGAATGATCTCCAAATCGTTCTTCAGCAAGCTTTTTATCCTCTTCAGAAGTCAGATATGCCGGCTGGCCGTTTTCTCCCAAGCCACCTGGGTTTGTCCGTTTCGCTAGACTAGCATCGTAAACAATTCTGCGCTTTGAAGCTCCAGTTTCACTATTCGATGAAATAACAGCACCGAACGCCTTCGCTGCGCTAGATAAAAGTCCATGGTTACTATCTACAGGATGTAAAGAAACGTCTTTTTCCCAAGGATACTTGATGTGCTTTTCAACCGGCCTTAAGGGATTCACCCCGGCTCCTTCCATGTAATGATGGTCCTTTTTGTCCAAAACTATGGGAGCATTCAACATCGTTAGCGATTCTCGCGTTACTTCGCTGTTGAACATTAAAACAAGAACCGTTACGGAAAACCAGAACGCTGAAGTGATTACGATGATGTTGAAGATCCGTTTGGAGGACATGATCGTAAAAAGTCCTTAATTTGTTTGAACAATTTTTAAATGCCACGTAGAAACGGCGAGCAATTGTTGAGAATGATATCAATTCTGAAGGAATATCGGAATCTCATCCACGATTCTTCATCTAGAAAACCCCGCCGCAAACATCCTCCCAAATCGACTTCTTACGAGTCTACTAGGGCGTCTCCTAGGTACCAAACAAGTCTCTAGTTGTAGTACGAACACAAACTTCGACGTAAAGCACGATGATTAACTAGACAAAATAATCACACAACCGGAAAACAGTACACATTACAACCAGAAGCCTAGGTAGCCAGGCGATGAGATTTGGTAGCCGCGCCTCATTCGAATCCACAATGGCGGAACGCTTTTAGCTTTAATTCAGTGTTGTTCTCCACGATGGACGATGGAGGCAGATCCAAAGAAACAGTTTGCAGACAGGGTTGTTTGCTTCTCTAGCCAGTACGGTGGGGAAAATTCACAGAGCTATGCGGCTTTGAATCTAGCTGGAAATAGTTACAATTTTCCTAGTTACGGTGATTTCACTCAAGCATTTGTTTTGGTAGGTGTTGTGACTCAAGTTTTCTGGATCGTTATTCCAAATTATGAGCTCACAGAAATGGGGACATTTGCAACTTTGCAAATTTCAAATGTGCAGTTGTATAGTGATGTCTAATTTATAATTCGCGTTGCATCACCAATTGCGCGCATTGTTATCATTGTGTCAACCAGCCTACGTAGACGAATTCACCTATAGGCGTAGGCGAGTTGGCGTAGGCGAGTTTGCACGTAGGCGAGTTGACCGGTTTTCGTTCGAAAGCCGATTAACGCTAATCCAGGATTAAAAATTAATCAAAGAGCTTATTTCTCTGTCCCCAAATGCTGTTTTATGCCGATATTCTGCAAAATTTTAGATTAGGGGAATTCAATCCTGAAAAACAAAAAGAAGCGAAAACAGCTTTCATCCAATAGTGAAAAACTGCAACCAAAGTTTACGCTAATCCTGGATTATGTTAATTGGCTTTTGAACAACCGGGCCCAGATGTTTATTCTCGGTTTTCACATGACGTCATCAAAATTAAAAAATTAGGAATTATCTATCCTTTTGAGATTTTAGTTTAGCTAGTAATTAGAAAACTGAACAGTCCTTGAATGAGAATAAGTACTCATGTAGATGTTTATGAGCCCTCAGAGGATGACTATGGGCTTTTTATAGCAAAGCTCGATGACATATGTTTTTGTTAGCTTCCGGCCGCCATATTTGTGCCCCTGAGAGGGACACAAACATGGCGTCTCCATACAAAAGCCTTAAAATTTAAGTAGAACATTTCTTCGAATACTTCCCACACAAAACATTGCACAGACCTGAATCTTTGCGAGACTGTTTGAATATTCATCTTCTTTTGTCTCTTTGATTCTTCCACTGGCATTCAAGTGTGTATAAAGTGTCTAAAGCAGCGTGAAGTGTAGGGAACAACAAGATGGAAATAGATTTACATAACAATACCTGATGAGTCTGCCATTTCTGCCACAAGAGATAGAAGAGCATGCATTCTTAAGCACAGTGGAGTTTTCCACTTCATCTGAAAGAACTTGAAATGACTTGTTTCTCTTGACAAAGTCCCCTGATTATCCATCGGTGCAAGGCATTTGGAAACAAGACCTCCCTCATTTCTCCCATCTACAAGGGAAAATGTTCATGCAAATCTCCCTATAAGTCACTATAAAAAGTGTAATTTGGCTTGGATCACCCCCTCTCCCCACAGGATGACTGATGATAGTTGCATAACTTTTATTTCACTCTGAAACTCTCCAAGTTAATTAGTTATTGATAGCAAATCTAATCATGAATATCAGTTAAATTTGACGTTATCAAGCTTCAGTAGTCATAAATCATTAAATTTCTTGTTGATCAAAACTCTTGTGTTAACTATATTTTTAGAGATCATATGGTCCTTGGTGGAATTTAGCTCCTTCAGGCAGAAAAAGTATCAGTAAAAATTGCAGGAATAAATTTATCAGCGAGGATTTTGTTGGTAAGCTGAACATTTCTAGGACTTCCATGCTGGTCATGTTATTTGCATTGTGGTTCTAGAAAATACCCATACCCTCTTCATGGAAGGATTTTTGGTTAGCACCCCATCCCTCCAGAAATTCAAATTTTGCTCCATACTTTACTTGAAGAAACTTTTGCTTTTACCATCCCTGCCCCCATGGAATTTCCATTGGCCTCCCAGGGGGTGGGGGGGGGGGGCAAGAATGGATATTTCTGGAATTGCACATTTGGCCTCACATTACATGTACGTCCAATTGTGCAGTTTAAACTTAATGGAATTCACATTAACCTTAACAGTAATCAACCTTAACAGTAATCCAATAGCCCAAGACTAGAATTTGGTTTGGGCTGCCTATTCAAACTGGAGAACCACCAGCCATTGGGCTACTTGTAATGGAAGAGTTTTGGAGATAGTATTGATAAAGTGAAATTCAACTGTTCTGAGTTAAGTTGGTCCTAAAAAGAAAATGAAAGTTATGCCTTGTTACAAGGTTAGTAATCACAGTAGTGGTCTTGAGAGAAAGGAGATCGATGCTTGGCCACCAAATGACACCATTAGGCTGGTATATTTAAGAAAGAGAGGTAACCATAATATATCATTGAAGCTGAATTTTACCAATTCTTGGCTTCAGCACTGATGTGAAGCTCAATTACATGACAATATTAAGCCAGTAGGAAAATTTGTAACCACTATGTCAGGTCTCAAAACAGGTATGGATTTTAGTGGCCAAGTCTGAAAACGGGTGTGAAAAATGAAATATTTTTGTCTGCAATAGGGTTAGGATTTCGAGAATTGGGCAGCACACCCCTACCAAGAATTCTGAGGAGTAACCCCTTCCAAAAGGGGTGGGGGGAGGGAGGGGGGTACTTTGGGCCAATTAATTCTCAGTAACTCTCTACACTTATAGGTGAAAATAAGGCATCAAATGAAGGGAGTGTTGAAACTTAAAATGTTATAAGGACAGTGTGAAGCAAAACTGGAACTACATGCAGTCCACAGTGCATCAGGATTTTGGCTGAATTACTGAAATTTTTACAGATACATGTAGTAAAATACACATCTTAAACACAAGCATTGTTTGTTTGTTTGTTTGTTTGTTTTTCATTCAGATCTCGAGTTCAAAGAGTCTGTCATCCCTACAAAGATTGAAATCCTTGAAACCTATAATCCTGGTGCTGTTGTGCGCATATTAGCCTTGCTGCCTTGCAATTCATATTCCAGTCAAGCACCTCGCAAACAGAGGTTGGTAACAGTATTAATCATTAACTATAACAAAATTCTCACATCAGATTGGCTATCACCAGCTATTATTTTAACCCTAAAAGGACAGTGTAATTAGACATTGTGTGTTTCATACCTAGGTAATTGGACAGTAAGCACAGTAATGCATGGCTGTGAGAGGGCATTTGCACTCAAATATTTTATACATGTATATTTTCTTCAACTTGCATTTGCTAACTTTGATATTGCCTTTTCTGTTTGACTATTTGGTTGATACTAAAACAATTAAACCCTTTGCCCACAAGGGCCATGGGTCAATAGTCCATTTGGCTTCGTGAACTTCATGGGCTATTGACCTGTAGCCCTTGCAGGCTACAGGTCTAATTGTTAAATAGTGGTACAGTAGTTGAGAGAACTTCTTTCTATCAAGACATTTCATCTTCAGTGATCATTTTCTTTTTTCTCAAGACCTGCATTGATATAATTGTTGACAAAGAAAGGACAAGTGACAGTGGAATCTAAAATATACTGGCAGAGCATCAAAATTCCCCTCTTTAGACCAATACTGTGATTTACCAAGCTTGTATCAGGGAAATTTTTTTCAGTTCTTTTTTGGAATCAACTAAACTCAAAACTGGTTGAATTGCTCTTAAGCAATGCTATATCTCCAAAACCTCTTCTATTCCAAGTAGCCCAGTGGCTGGTGGTTCTCACTTTTTACAAGCCCAAACCAAATTTGTACCACCGGTAGTCCTTGGGCTAGTGGACTACCGTTAAAGTCGAGAGCTGTGACGATTAAAAGGATTTTGAGGGGAACCAAATCTAGGACACTACAGTAGGTTGTCAGAGACTTCATGGGTGAATTATGAATTACAAGATTTTGATTTGTCTCCGTAGATGGTCAACCCTTTGGTCTGGTGAACCTCAACAGTGTCGGCCACAGGCCAGAAAATTTTCACCAAAGTTAAAAGAGATAAAGCACCCAACCAAGTAAGTGATTACAGCTTGCCTTGTTACATAAGCTGGAGGCCATTCATTGGGCACTATGGCCACGTGGTAGCCGACATTACCGCTTAAATCTACCAAATAAAGTTTGAGTACCCACATGAATAAAACAAGCAATGAAAACCTTAAGCTTGTGGGATGTGGCTTGGAGTGACAAGAATACCTCACAAATTTATTTGTCTAGGTAAGCTGGAAACCACTCATTGGGCACTATGGCCACGTGGTAGCGGGCATTACCTCTTATATCTACCAATTAAAGTTTGAGCCTGAGCGTTAGAAGCCAACAACTTCATTACCACAGCAAACACGACGAATGCACTTTAATAGGTTTCTTGGTCACGTCCGCATTGATCTATTGAAGTAGGTTTTCAGGCTCAAATCGTGGAAAATTTAGAACGTTCAAGCTCATCTCCAAAATTAGACGCACACGTAATAAAACAAATTACTAGTTGGTTCTGTTAACTCAGTTAACGATACACTGTAGCCTCAAAATTCCTTTTTCAGTTTCATACGATTGGAATTCAGCCAACAACATCTGAAATACTACACCGAGCTCGATGCTGTCTTTTTGTACGGAAAACCAGCTATTGCGACCTCCTTTGGGAAGCGGAAACCCGCGGGATTCGGCGATTCAGACTTGTCTCTGACAGCTCGTCTATTTCGAGAGCTCTCTCTTAATGAAGAGAAAGAGGGTTTGCCACGCAATGGTTCCTTTGATATTTTACCGGTAGGTGTGTTGATATTTTATTATTTTCCATAAACTTGTTCCCGGTGGACTTTAATGTAGTTTTATGCCAACACTGGACTATTGAAACTTTTCATTTACACACCTAGAAACTATTAACTTACAATCAAAGCGTTATTTATTCCTGTTTGACCAGTGGTAAAACCCTGACTGATCATAGTTATTTGGCTGGCGCGCTAAGCACCATTCAACTTGGCTGTTTTTTTTTTTTTTTATCCTTTAGTTCATCTCCATTCTGACTTCACTACGAGACAATGTAAAGGAATGGTTTATAGAGGATGAGTCAGTCAGCCATCTGAAGAATGTGACAAATTCCAATTTTCGATGGCTTCCTTAAGTTTACAATACAGTTGCTCTGTGAACCAAGATTCCGGTAGCTTGCTGACAGAAGTAGTGAATGTTTCGGCTCCCACCAATGTGGTCCGGGTTCGATTCCCGGACTCGACGTCATATGTGGGTTGAATTTGTTGTTGGTTCTTTTCTCTGTTTCGAGAGGTTTTTCTCCGGGTACTCCGGTTTTCCCCTCTCCCCAAGAACCAACACCGCTAAATTCCAATTCGATCCGGAATACTCGAACGTTTAATACATGAGCCCCTGGCTCGGGAGATTGGGCAACCACTTCTCACGCTATCAAGCTAAAATAAATTACATTTTCATTTCCTTTTTTTGCCTCAATAGAGTGAACTGATTCTCTACATCTTTTCATTTCTGGAGTTGATTGACCTCACCAGGGCTGCACGAACCTGCCGGTAAGCTTAACAAGTAAATAACGTTCTTTTACATGTTTTATAAACAAACACATGCATCAATAAGGCGACAAACAAACAGAGTGAGGAAGAGAAAGTGGCTATTTACAGGCGTCTTGACCAGGCGCCATGAGAGGGGGGTTGTACTTATTTCAATTGTATCCTACCCAAAACCAAGCCCTCTCATAATACAGCGAGGACGGAGGACACAACAATACGGCGGGGAAAGACACAAACTTGCTATTCACCAGCAGATATTATATTTGGATACAGCATCCCGTGAAACCAGGAATTTATAAATATCTTCTAAATCAGTGATTACTCGATACTTTAGAACGGTTTTCAACTGAGTGTCGAACGTAATTCACGTTTGCTTTACTTTACTTTGCTTTGTGATTGGTTGACAAAACTCGCGCCACTTTCTCAGCCAATGGGAAGCAAAACCAAAACCAATCGCTAGTTGCACGCGCGCATTTTCCCGCGCTTGGCGCCGGTTGCATGTAATTACTTCAAATTCTGATTGGTTCGCTCAGCCGTCTTCGTCTGCTGTGATTGGTTACAGTAAATGCTTTGTTTTTTGGTTTTAGACCCACTCTATTATCCCTGTTTACAACTTCAAACCTCTATTAAGCGGCCAGCCTCAAGAAATCGCCAAGTGACCACTTGATAGAGGAGTTCTAAGATTGAGCAAAGGCTGGAGAAACTGAACGATGCACATTTTATCGCTATATTCCAAGACGTTCGTCCTTGTTAACAGTGCAATCGCGTTTGTTGTAATGTCCACACTGTCAACAGTTTTGCCATAAACATCAAACTCATGACACAACAGTAGCAGCTTTATGCAAAATATCAGTGTAAAATACGTGTTATGGCATGTTTCATGACGTGCTGCGCTTATTCATTCTGTCAAACCATTGCACTGTGATTTTAATCGAACTAGGTTAGCGTTTTAATACCGTTGAAATACACAGCTCAATATAGGTCAAGTTTACAATAAACACGGGGAGCAATTTTTGGGAATCTGTTATTAGATGACCGTTCAATGGAGCTTGGCCGCTCAACAGAGAGGCACTTAATATAGGTTTGGCTGTAGAACATATGTCGGCAATTATTGTATAAGTAATTATTGCATACATGCATGCATTGCAGATTATTTTTTCTTCATTGCTATGACCCTGTTTGGTACAAGGAATTAGATTTGAAGCCTTACTGGAATTTGGTAGGTACAAAATTTCATGATTTCCTACAAAAGTGTCCATTCTTAAGCACTCTCGCCATTAATAAAGCACCCTCTTGGTGTCACGGCAACTGAAGATGTTACCAATGTTGGACAAATGTTGCAAGTTTACGCAATGCTTCGTGAAAGTTGTTCAAACGGTTCTAACATCTTAGCGTTCTTGAACTTCTCAAAACATCCATGGCAAAAAACTGGGAGCAAGCCCTTGTTCCTTTTGTGCGCGCGCATTTGTCCAACAAGTGGTCAAACGTTTTCGAAAACGGAAAGGTTGAATGGAAGTTTGAACCTGCAACAAAAAAAATTATTTCAACACCCTTCGAACACGTTTTCAACACTTTTTAGCTGTTTCAACAATCCATCTTCACTTTAGTTCAAAAATTGTTGAATGTTGAAGCAATGTTGGAACTGCCACGCGGGCATTAAAAACGTTTTAAAATGGCTGAAGCAGTCTGAGAAACGCCTTGGCACAGTGGCGGGAGTTGGACAATCCGAATAATGCCCCCCTTGTTCAGTGACACCTTCTTTACTTTCAACGTATTTTGTTGTTTATTTGGTTTTTCTTCCAGATTACGAATGATGCCCTTGATTCTCTTCACACACGATGTACCTCAACTGAGAAGCTTGACCTGTCTTGGTGTGGTTCATATGATGCTGTCACCGCCCCGACAATATGCAGGTGCTGAGTGGCAGAAACCAAAAACTTTACATGTCCTTAAGCAGCGTCTAGACCACCTCTTCTCCCTGGCTTATCCCGACTGCGGATCCCGAATTGAATGCCCTATTTTCACCTGTGTAGAGAGTTATTGAGAATCCATTTTCCCGCTAAATCAATACTTAGGTTAACAGGGACGTAAAGGTGGTGTTACACGGCACAATTTTTCAGGAACGGAACAAAGTGGACGGCCAATTTCTAACGCAACATTTTGCCGCGGAAACGCGTTGAAAGAGTTTCTACACAGACCATTAAACTACAATGCGTGGACTGCCGCAACAGACTGCTTCCTTTAAATTTGTCTTCGCGCTGTTACACGATGACAACTATGTACGCTTGTGTTGAAACCTTTTGGCAAAAGCGATGGCGATCGAGGGCAACGAAAACATAAAAAAAAAATTGGCGCTGCACGTGCGTGCGTGCATCCGCGCGTTCGTGCGTGGTTCGTGCACATTTTTTCTCTGGAAGAAAAACAACGTTTAAGCTGTTGGCTGTGGTTCAGTTTTGATTCAGTTTCACAATGTTTTCTCGCAAATCCTTTTATTATCATACAAGTTAACATGAGACTACATTGTTTTAAACAGTCAGAGAAGTCATGGAAATTCCTTGGGCGAACCTTATCAATTTTCTTTTTTTTTTCCCTGAGTGAAATCTCCTTCAGGGAACCTTATTTCGAATCCATGCAACAGGCTTAAGAGATTAATTTAGATACACGAATTTTATTTATTTTTCTCTTTTGCGTGTCAGATTCGTCCAGCATTGTGGAAGGAGGCTTGTTTGTCTAAGGTTAAGCTGCTGTCAGTTTGTAGACGATCAAGTGGTACAAGCTGTTTGCCAGCATTGTCCAAACTTAGAAGGTTTGTCATCTTAATAACGTTCCTCTCGTGTTGTACATGATCCGCAGCTTCCCGAGCAGCCAGTTTTATTTCAGTTCTTATATGGATTTTCTTTGCTGGTATGTTTACAGTCCTTCCGGCGGGCTCTATTTCGGAATAAGACTAGGTAAACGAAATCGACTCTAGATATCTCTTTTGAGGCGAATTTGGAGAAATGCTGTACAAGATATTTAAGGCATTTTGTGTTCTAATAACGCCGAAAACATCTTATGACGGGGAATTTTAATCATCACTAAATGTAAGCTGTCGGCAAGAAATAATGAAATAATGTTTTTATCTCACGCTTTCTTTATTATTTTAGTTTTTTCGCTCGTTTGTTTTGCTTCTGAACCGACTTTTTCAACAGCCATTTCTTTTCACAAGGCCTCACTGACTTGTGGCGCTTGCTAGCTTCTTAGATTTCAAAAGGCTATTGTTGGAAAGATTAGATAGATAGGGATTTAAGCTTCTTGAGTTTTGCGGGTATTTGTCCAGTCAAAAAGTACAACTGTTTCAAAATACAGCTGCTTAGAATTTACCACCAAGGTTGCTGATGAAATTTTTCAGGTCTTCTTATACTATCTTACGCGTGGCAGTCCACCAGAAATGGAAAGCAGGTGATTGACTTGTCATGGTCTGAAGTTTTTTTCTCTTTATTTTGTGTATTTTAGAACTTGACCTGCAGTCGTGCAATTCAAAATTACTGGATAAAGATGGGCTGATAAGGCTTCAAAGCTTGAAGAAATTGAAAAGAGTCAACCTCTACAGAGTCAGTAAACTCACAGACGATACACTCAAAGAATTGATTAAGTAGGTATATTTAAGTAATCAGACACCATTCATGGAAAGACTGCTTCGCGCTGTTTACGTTTTGAAAGCAAACTTATCTTGTCAAAGTCGCTCTTAAAACGTACCTTTTTCTTTCTTGAAAGTTAACAAGGACTATGTGTTTGTCTGTTGCAAACGCCTTTGTTTGGAACTTTGTCTAAAAGCGTTTTCTACAGCTGAGTTAACCCTTTCACTCCCGATAGTGCCAAATGGCACTTACCGGTATAGATTTTACTCTGTCTAACGCCAGACGATTTTACTCGTCAATGGAGAACCCCTTGGTAGTGAAAGGGTTAACAACATCTTCACCCAAAAACTATGTCCCCATTAAGGAAAAGAACCAGTATATCGAAAGCCGCTGTTTTATGAAAATTATTTAAATACTAGTTATGCAACGCTGTCGAGTTGTATACCGTGTAATATCCTACGAGTGACTTGTATTTTCTTCGTATACACACGAGCCTTTCCGAGCCTTCAGGCCATGCTACAGAAAATACGTAGACCTACTCAATCAGTGCGGTGCACGATGGGAAGGTTGGGTGAAATCTGATTGGCTGTATTTCTATGGCATGTTATATAACTCCCAGAGTATCTGTTGTATGCGTACGAGGTACAGTGAGTGCGTAATGATCATACTTGGACAGTGTCACAATTGATTGAATAACAATCTCTGTTATTCTGGGGATCTCGTTTTACCGAGGTTTCTTATATTTCATACTGTAAATTTTACTTGGTGTACTTTTACGAACTGAACTGGAGACTAAGGCCCCGTTCAGACTAAGTGCCCGTTCCGCGGCACCGTTCCCGGGCACTAAAAAGGACGCTGTCCAGACACCTCAGTGCCCTGCACCGAGGATGTTCACACTCGTGCAGAAGGCTTAGTGCCCAGTTTATCTTTTTCAGCACTCTGCAATATTGCCGCTATTTTCGTGACTGCATCGTGGGGAAACAGGGGAAAAAACGCGGGAACACATGCAAACGTGTTCAGACAAGTTCCCGTGCCCGGGAACGGTGCCCGAGTACTACCCTTGGAGGTAGTGCCCGTGCCCGGGCACGGTGCTCAGATTTGTGCGCGGGCACCAACAAAAAGCCATGTTCAGACCAGTGCCGGTTCCCGAGAACCGGGCACAGGCACCTAGTCTGAACGGGGCCTAATTCTACTTTTCACTCAGATCATGGAAGGGCCTGCAGCATCTCAATTTAGGTGGCTGCGCTTCTCTTGTTGAAAGTGACCTTCTGATGCAGTCACTTAGTAATCACTGCAGGTAAAGTTTCGTGAATTTTGTTTTCAAAAGATTGTGTTGTCTATTTTGTTGGGTTCAACTTTGTTGACATTTTTGCAGTCGTTATTGTCATCATTTTGGTCAGTGTTACTTACCGCTCAACTCTATCATCATTATCATCATTCGCATTATTGTTGTCGTCACGTCGCCGTTATTACAATCATCATCGTCGTGATCATCATCATCATCATCATCGTTATCACCATCATCATCCTTGTCGTCATCATCGTCATCGTCATCGTCATCGTCATCGTCATCATCATCATCATCATCACCATCATCCTCGTCATCGTCATCGTCATCGTTTCGAAAAGCCTTGGGGGCGTAGTCCCCGATGTGGTGGTCTATCCCATCTCTGATTTCATGTCTTTCACATCCCTGCATGGGTTGGGTGGGTGAGTGAAATCAAACATGGTCTTACAGCGGCGAATTGTATTCCGCCATGAGACTATGTAGTGTGTGCGCTATATCAATATACATCACATTGCATTACATTTGTCGCCGTTATCATCATCAACAGCAGTATCATGCTTAATTATCTTTATTGTTATCGTCATGTTCGTCATCATCATGATTTGTTATCGTTTGAGATACTCATGGGCACACTCATGTAAATCAACTCCCAGTCAAGGTTACCGTATGCCTTCAGGGGTGTCTCGCGTCCAAGCGATGTAGCTCGTCCGGTTTAAACTGTAGATACGTAAACCCCTACTTCAAATTAGAGCTTATTGGGCTGGCTGTCAAACCATATCAAGAACTTTGAAATAAAATGAATTGTTGAATTTTTCACGACCTCTAAATGCGATTATCCGAATCAACTGTTCAAAACTACATTGTCCAAGTCAATGCGAATTTTGTCTTTCGCTCATTTAATTTGTTCCTCAGTTTGCGGACCCAAAGAGCCAAAAAACGGTGTCTGTGTATTGTTTGGGAGAATACACTAATGTGACTAATTTCTCTCGCTGAACTTACCATATTTTCTGTTTTACTTACCCAGTGGACTTGTGTCACTCGATTTGTGGCGAAATAAAAGCCTGTCCGAATCTGGCATTACCTGCTTGGCTGACGGCTGCGCTTTACTAGAGGAACTTGATATTGGTTGGTGGTGAGTGAACAATGTCTTTACAGACGTTAGCCGGGAATTTGTATTAAAGAAGTAAAAGAAAATATTGTGCATACATAGCTTCTTAGGCGGCCAAGTGGCGGTAACGGCTCAGTATTCTCACCTAAGAGATCAGGTTATAATCTCAAGCAAGAACGGCCACACTATTGTTTTTGCAACGTTGTCCCAGTCCACAAAGTTAAATGCTCGGTTTCTGTGCATGCGCACGGTGACTGAATCTCGCGTGATGTGAATGACGTCAGCGTTTTCAGAAGACTACGTTTCGCCGTCCACATTGAAAGTGTTGCAATTATCTTATTTTATTTTCTTTGGTTTTGTTTCGATGTTTGTTTAGTTTTGCTTTGTTTGCAGAGCTATCGTTTCTAGAAACGATGAAGAGACTGGAACGAGGAAGGGATTGTGGGATGGTTTGGGTAGTGGTAGCAGGTAACAGACTTCCACTGCCATTAACAACAATTCCCTGTTTTCTTGAGAGACTACACCTTCCCTCATTCGCCCCAGTCTCTTACTTTCTGGGGAAGGGAATACGCCATTTTGCTAATGATCAGTTCCAAGTGAATTGTGGGTAGATCCAGTCCTTTGTGAGGGCAAACGGCTATTTAAAGACGTAATTTGAAATTCTAATTTTGACCGTTTGCCCCAACAAAGGACTGGATCTACCCACAATTCACTTGGAACTGATCATTAGCAAAATGGAATATTAGATTGGACGCAACCTTTTACGGGTTGCCTGCAATATATACAGGGTCTTTGGCTTTAGCATAAATTTAACGTGTACAGCTGCTTGGGTGTTGAGAAGGAAACGTTTCGAGTTAAAGAATATGTTATTGGATCTTCTAGCAAATGGAGCTAGGAGAAAATTAATATTTGCTGTAAACCTCGAGTATCTGCCCTAACATAGTACATTTGTTGCTGTCCTCTTTGCAGCACAAACGTAACTTCAGCGGAATGTGTGGCTTACTTGGCGTCCAAATGTAAGAAGTTGAAGAAACTTTTTGTTACAGCTATAAGGTGAATGAGTGTTTTCTTTGATGAAAGTTCCATGACCAAGGCAAAATTGTGCCTGTCTAACCTTCATGTTGTGTTTCCAAATGCCGCGACGCACGCAATGTCGTGACATATTTTATAATAAAGGAGAAAGCAAACTGGAACAAGAATTTGAAGGATTAACATGCAGCCGTTGGCTGCTGTCCAACCAACAGGCCTTAAGACGGTTTTCGACGCCATCTTGATCGGGTAGGCAAGCGTGTCCGAGTCCCATGTCAAATAACTTAAAGTGCCGCTAACCCCAAAATATTTTTTTCGCTAAAATAAATCTTTGCACCTGTTCGAAACGCATTGCTGCCTTTTTTTAATAAATCCTGCCTTTTTATAGACTTCGAAACGTACGAAAAACCAAGTATCATTCACTTGTGTCCAGTAATGAACGCAATCGCAAGAATAACAAGTCACAAATAAAAATAAAAAATTAAAAAAAAAAACTACGAAAATAACAAATCAGTTTGGACATATCTCCACTTCGGTGCACGACCGAGTCAGAAGGGAGTGGGTCTATTCCTGATTTGACGTCACAATCTACTTTGCATGCATGTTTACAAAGAGTTAATGCGATGCAAATCAGTTTGTGACGTCAAATGCGGAATAGACCCATGCCCCTTCTGACACGGTCGTGAACCAAACTGATGCTCAGTTTTAAAGGCTTTAAAAAGTCAAGATTTGGTGAAAAAAGGAAAAAATGCCGCAATGCATTTCGAACAGATTTATTTTAGCGAAAAAAAAAAGTATTTTTGAACTATATTTTAAACTAGCTAACCAAAGAGTTTTACTGACAAAATTTGACCTTCACTAGATTTTGCACGTTGGAATTTTAGATTTCCAATACATGAGTTTGTAGTCTACGTACCTTGAGACGAAGTCTGTGTATGAAGTTCTAATTTTAGGGCCATACTAGCGATATTGCTTCTCTGTCCGAAATGATTGAAAGATTCCAGAGTCTCACACATTTTCACAGGCTTGTTATATGGTATTCTTAATCTCAGGTGCATTAACGATGACGTGGTCGAAGCGCTAGCGGACAACTGTCCAGATATCGAACAAGTGGATGTGTTGGGTACTGGTCTGATTCGTGCGAATTCAATCACTAGGTAACACGCCAATACCCAGTAACTTTTATCCGTACACGTGATGCTTAATCTCTCTAGTATCCCAGGAACGTATACGTTTATTGGCTGCTCCTCAACTTTTATGCAATGGTCACGCTTTTAAATGCAACTTTTAGATGCTTAAAAGTTTCTCACAGCGAACAAAAACGTTAGATCCCTCTGCTGCCAAAAAAGTTTGACTTCAGGCAGCAATTCCAACAATATGAGGGCTGGTAACGTAGAAGTTCAATAGCCTGCTCATCTGTTTTTATTCTGGTTAGGCCTTTCTGTGAAACGTTCAAATGCTTAAAAGTGTTTACCCCGCAAACTAGGACATTAGAGCCACCGTTCGCGGCGAAGCTGTGTCTTCACAACAATGTAAAGACACTTTTCTGCAAAATTGCGTGGGAGCTGTATTTAACCAGGCAATGTTGGTTCATACTCTGTTCGTTTCTTTGTTTGTTTTATTTCCCCAGATTGCTGCGGCAGTGTAAAAAGTTAATATTCCTTGACGTTTCCTTCTGCTCACAGCTATCTACCGAATTCATTAGGAGCTTTCAGGGAATGTACCCCCACGTGTCATTTAAAAAGAGCTTTGTACATAATGAAGATCCTCTGTAACATATCTTGTAAGGCGCATGCTATGGTGGCCCACAATGCTCAAACACACCTGATAAGAAAAGGAAACACAACTTAAAAAGCAAAACACTAAATTGGAGCTGAAGGGACTGAACCTGCATGTGCTCAAAAAAGGAAGCAAAAAGGGAAGAAAAAGAATGCGGTCGATAGTTAAGCGAAATGTGAATAAAAAAATATAGCACAGTACGAGGGAAAGCACAAATAAACAAGTGAAACACAAATGAAATCGATAGACATGGGAGAAGATATGAAAATGAACGAGCTGAAGCAGAGGATTCTTATCACTTGCGCTAGCTCTCGATCTCTCTCCTATTTGTTCCAAGCCTCAGTATTAGGCCGGAAAAAGGAATTTCAGAACAAGATTTGATGAGGAGGTATGGAATGTTACTGTATTTAAAGTGAAGAGCCAATCACGGGCGAGAAAACTAAACCGCAAGTAGTAACGGTAATTAGATTGTGATTTCATGCCGCTGATGATTGGTTGCTGCACAAGTGGAAAGTGCTCACGGTTTTTGAATTCGCACAGTAATGGTCCTTGGTTCAAAACAATGATTAGCGCACCGGAGGGGTACATTAGATGACCATCAATTAGAATACAAACTGTCACTCATTTATCTTTGTATTTACTATGTTTTTTTTAATTCACCGTTTCTAATAACGCCCTGATCATTTCGTATTAATTTTAAGATTCTACTTTTAACTTTCAAAGCCATTCACAAATTAGCACCGTCCTATATCAACGATCTTGTCAAAATTAAGCCTTTAAACTCAAGATATGGACTGCGATCTAACGACGGAATACTGCTATCTCATCCGAATTTTAAAACTTTAACAACCCTGTGCGACCGTGCTTTCCTTGTTTTGGCGCCAAAACTTTGGAACGATTTACCTTCGGATATTAGAATGGCTAAATCTGTTGACACTTTTAAAAAACTTTTTAAAACGCATCTTTTTAGTTAGGCTTTTTATTCTTAGGGGCTGTTTACATGGAGGTAGGAAGATCCTAGCACAAGGAAGATCCTAGAAGGCGGATCATCCTAGGACCATATATTTTCTGTATTCAGTTTACATGCAAGAGGTCGTACTTGGCTCTAGTGCTAGGATCTTCCTAATGCTAGGATCTTCCTAGCTGTGAGCTAGGAAGATCCTAGCGCTAGGAACATCCAAGCACCATGTAAACTGCCTTCGCTAGGAAGTTCCTGGTACTACGGACAAAAAAACAAACATGGCGGCGGCCGGGTGTTCACGGTATTCAGCTGCCAAAGGTCGACAATCTTGCTTTCATTCTCCACTTCCACCTAGACAGAAATTTCTGCATGTAAACCAAACGAAACGTTGTTTCGCCTTTTAGGATCTTCCTAGTGCTAAGATCTTCCTACCTCCATGTAAACAGGCATTAGTTAGGCGATTATGTGATGTAATATGTTAATATTTTATATAACACATGATCAAATGTAATTAGTATTTATTATTTGTTATTTTATTCCATGCATTGTTGTAATGCGCAGTTGATCATCTCGTCATGGAAACTGCGCAATATAAGTTCGTAATTATATATATTATAATTGTTTGTTTGTTTGTTTACTCGTCTGTTTTCTTTTTTTTTTTTTCTTGGCCACAATAGCATCTCGACCAGCATAAGCATGCTGAAACAGCGTCACGTGATTTAGGATATTTTCGCTTTTTATAAAAAAAAACAGTTTCAAGAAACAGACCCGAACAAATAAAAAAAAATGCTATTTTATCAACAGAGAATTTCCTGAAGTGGAAGTCCTATTTGATTTCTCATGGTGGTTGTCGAGTTTCATTTGTTTAGCGAATATAACTCGGTATTTTAGGAGTTTTTGTGAAGAGCAATTGCTAAATATTGTACGGGAACGATTTTTATGAAGAAAAAAAGCTCTCATTGTTGTATTTAAGACAGTTAGGTTATTCACTTTGATTTTTGTCAAGGATGTGTTTGCTTTACAGTGAATTATAATAGTATCTTGGCGAAGATGACGTAAGACTAGCAAACTTACTCTCGGTGCCAAGTCACGTGCACGGCAGGCCGCGCGCGTTTTTCCCGCCAAAGAATCTCCAAAAGAATGCACGTTTCTGCTTATTTTATCTCTTAACTAGCACGCTCCCTGCGGTTGGTCAACTTTGTGGGCCGTATTCTACTGTACGGCCCGCTAAATTTGAAAGTTTCTTTTTCCGCACGCTTGATTGACCTCAGAGGTAAAATAAATATCTTACTAACCTCATTTTCTCGGTCCGTACTGGAAGTTACGGATCCTCGTTTATGGCCCGTAACTTGCACAGGGTTCGTACAGAGTGAATTCTTGAAAAAGTCTGGAAATTTTCAAACCAGTTTTCCAGACCTGGAAAAAGTCTGGAAAATAAAGATAAAGTTTGGAAAAATGCTGAAAAGTTTTGTAAACTGAAACAAGTGCTTTATTGCTAAGTGAATTTTTCAGGTAGTCAAATCTTATTTAAAATTTCGTCTTTGGCGAATAGATCTCTCTTACGCCAGCATTGCATCGTGGTTACTGTATGTTCGCAGTGCATCATGGGACAAACTTGGTTCCCGTCTTTCTGGAGGTTTATATCGATCAAATATTTCAGTATTTTCCTTTCATTTTGAAAATGGGAAGCGTGTTTTCTGTGCCAAGTGGAAAGCTTATGAAAGAACAAAAGCAGTTTGTAAGAGTCTTGGGTTTTTATTAAAACCATGCTATTACCTATACTAAACTCTGTAAACTTGAGCCTGGAAAAGCCTGGAAAAGTCTTTAATTTTGCAACCAAAAATCTGTACGAACCCTGCTTACAGTACGGACCTTGAACTCGGTTAGTAAGTGGTATGTATTTCCAGGCAAATCAGTGGTATTTCGTTTATGCTGTTCATTCTTCTATCGGGAGCCAAATGAGCGGAATGTTATTCCGCCCCATTCCAAACACGGAATAGGGCCTAGAAATTTAAAATTGTTTGTGTGCCCAATAGGCAACATGTGCCGTCCAGACATTGTAGAACATGTCGAACCCGTTTCAAGCCATGGTTATTTCAATTGAATTCATTGTCACTGAAATACTGAGTATTTTATGGTATTTTACAGTAATTCATAGCGGAACCGTTAAGATTAAATGGATTCTTATTGAGTTCGTTTATGAATATGCAGCTTATAATTGATCTTTTTGTCATTCATTCTTAAACAATGGTTTTTAAATTAGTGTTTCTAATGTACTGTAAGCCGTATGTTCATTCGGTTGTTATGAATAAACCACTTGGAATTTGGATGCTTCAAAGGTGCTGTTTGACGCTGTTTAGTGTACGTTTTGATACTTTATAAATATGGATTGTTGTTGCTGTCGTCGTTCGCATTTTTATGTTTGAGGTAATAGGCTGACAGCCCCGTGTCTGTCTGAGATGTGTACATGTGATTCAATTTTACCCTGAATGAATGAATCCTCCCATTCATTCGTTCGTTCTCTCTTTCGTTCGTTCGTTCATTCGTTCATTCATTCATCCATCCGTCCGTCCGTCTGTCCGTCTGTCTGTCCGTTTGTCCGTCCGTCTGTCCGTCTGTCTGTCCGTCCGTCCATCCATCCATCCATCCGTCCATTCTTTCTTTCTTCCGCTCATTCTTTCATTTGTCCAGTTATTCCTTTACACCACTCGACCAAATTAGAGGGTTTCCACGCAACGTCTTCAACGCCGGGAAATCGCAAAGTATGCAGTGAGCATGCTTACGACAATCTCTCGAACTGCCGCGTGGGTTAAGAGCCAGACTGTTCAATAAAAGAAAAACTAAATTCGAATGTCACACTGCGGAAATGCACAGTTAGTTGAAGCATGGCTTTGATCTTTCTAATAACTCATTTACGTCAGTCTGTAAAATGATTATCATAATAACACAGTTCCCGTTTCTCATCTAAATTCGAGTCACCACAAGAAAGATCTCTTAATAAAGAGAGAAAGAAAGAAAGAAATTACGACGGCCGCAACAAAGCTAACAATTTTGATCATTCTGTGTCCGCAAATCTTACGTAAGTTGACTAAACTTTGGACAACTTTACGCAAATGGATCCGCCGCGACGTTCTACTTAGCCCACCTGACGAGTCTTTTTAAACAGTCACCTTCATTTTCCTCGTTTGAAATCGTCATAGTTTTGGTCGTTGTGGGTTTGCGTAAGAAAATTAGTTTTCCTTGTTCAGGGCCTTATAGTCAAGTGCATAAGGAAGTCCAACATAACTTCCTTCAGAGACGTTGTCCCAGCTTTGACTTCTCTCCTCACCGACGTATTCTATTAATTCTTCGTATTAATATCACACTTCACAAGACCCACCAAAACAAGTAGCAACAGCTGTGATAGTCAGAAATACAATGAAAATTGGAGAAAATAAAAGTAATGAAAAAATAAGAAAATTTACCGAATTCTATAGCCATGAATAACTGAACTGGCACTTCAAAATGTAGGAGACTCAGAGAGTTTGCTAATTTAGATTCTCTGTTGTTTTGCTGAATGATTTGAAAATAAAAGTCATAAAAGGCCGAGTGGTCGTCGTCAAGACTCGTTAATGATCAGCTTCATGTTTCATGAGGTTTTTGTTCTCAACTGCACGCAAATGGAGTGACGCGCCGAGCACCAGCTGTTGCAGGGCCAATTTCGCTAATTCGCAGTTGACATATATAGCTTTACTTCCCACGTGTTTTCCATGACACTTTCCCGAGGAAGACGTTTGATAAACAAGCTAACAGCTGAAATTGGGAGACCAAACCGCTTCGCCAACCAGTTTTTGCAGACTCGTGTGGTAAGTGTGTTCATCATTAATATAACTCGCGTAATTACTGAATGACCAGAAAATACTCAAATTGCATAAGCTTCGGTTTTGAAATGATTCTGTTGGAGCAGTTTTGTTTTTCTTCTCATCTTTTTTTTTCTATTTAGACATGTTTCTAAAGCCTGGAATTGCTATTCTATATTATGCTTGTTGAAATATTGGTTGTTAATCTATAATTTTGCTTGCAGTCAGTTTGTGTACGTAGTTTTTACACGCTTGCCTCTCGGCAGACATCTTATAGCAGAAAGCTAAGCGACCAGTATCAGTTGTGGCAAACGGTTCTTCAGTCAAAATATATGACAAATGTTTACTTGTCTATTTCCACCACGCAGACATTAATAAAACTCGACGAACAAAACTTAAAGACTCCAGGCCAGAGTTCCATAAGGTGAAGTGAAGTTTCGTCGTAAAGGGTGTCGCATTAGTAATGAGAAAAGTTCTTTTGAACATTTGACCGACAATCATAACCAATGGATGGACGATATACAGTCGAAACAATCGCAAAAGGAATCAGTACAGAAAACGATTAAACACGACTGAACAAACTACGCATGAGCGTCAAGCTTTCAATTGGTGATACTAAATCAGTTAGTCTTGCAAAGTGTAAGCCAAATTGAATGGGGCCTACGGATCTTACTTCTACTTGGTCTATCTGATTTAAACTACTTCGTAGTTGTAGAGAAATGGTAACACGGGCATGAAATTTACCTAAACAAGGCTGAAAAAAAAACCTTAAGGGTGGCGGTTCGATACGTTTCGATATGTAGGTTGCCGAAGGGATGCTTTAATAAGCCCGTTTTTTTTTTCAGTACTTCATTTATTTGATCTAATCTCTTTACTGGTTTTAGCGAGGTTTCATTTTGTCTTGGTTAAATTCGCCTAGGGATTTTACTCGGCTCGCGTGATACTCGAAAGCCGCGGTTTGGTCACGATTGTTTCCTTATTCGTTTTATTCAATTTGCGTCATTATTCACCGCAGACCCTTCACTCGTCTGAATTAAGTCAAACCTCGGATCCATGGCTAGTAAGATTGAAAAGAAAACATGCTGTCAGATCTTCCCCTGAACAAATCGCAAATGATTGAATTCATCACCTTATTTCCAATCTGACCGCAATGCGAAGTCCCGCGATCAGTACCGGCTAGTTTTTGCATTGCATGCGATCTGAAAAAAAGTAATTAGAGAAAGCCGGAGGATTAAAACTGTTAGTCAGCTTTGACATGTATTTTTACATTCAAACAACAACTGCTTACTTGGAAGTTCGCCCAAAAAATTCTTCCCTGGCTGATCGTCTTTGAAAATTTGTCGTGAAAAAATAAGTATTCGTTACTCCTAACCGAATTTTCTTTTTGTTTTTAAAAACAACGAGTTTTTAACTTCATTGCGATATTGATAGCAGTACAGCTGTCTAGACTATTCTTTCTTAACATGAAGTCGAGCGATTGAAAAATTATTGCCACCTCCCACGCATCGAGTTTGCCCGCGTGAGTCATTTCTGCTTACGTGTCTCAGACTCTTTTGTCATGCAAATTTTAAATTTTACGTATTCCAATTCAAACCAAATTTTGTGGACGTTGCTTGAAAGAGCACCTCAAAGTTAGCAATCTGGCCAAATTTGGAGGCCACATCTTTCGACACCGCGGACATAAGGAGAATCAGTCGGGACGATTTATACGAAAGGTTCAGTGCTCCTTGTTCCATCAATAAAAGTCTCACCTTTAATTTTCATAGTTAACGAGGTATTTAAGACAGTGTCTCTCAAAGTTCGCCAGTTTACTAATTTTCTATAGGGCTCTTTCTTACTGCTGACCGAAGTCAAAATGCAATTTTTTAATAACGTGATTTCCTAAGCTTTATTGCTATTTGGTTCTGTTAACTTAGTCGTGGTCTAGATGTGGATGACAAATAAACTGTTTGGGTCAGGAGCCATACCATTACCCTTTGAGCAAGCCTTCTGAGGAGCCTCCCCAACCCCAAACCCCCGAGAAAGGGTCTCAATGGGGGAGAGGGAGGGGGAAGGGGTAGCTTTCACGGCCAATGGTTATTCTTTACTTACATTAAAAACAAAGGAACGTCCCTTGTCGAAAATGATTTTCTGCTTTTTCGGGATCTGTGTGTTACTCCTGAATTTGGTCTTTCCAAACAAGCCTAGCGGGACGCAGGCTCTGTCAGAATGTCAGAGAGTAGAGTAACAGAGGTAAAACGGTGTCGAGTAATGCTTAACTTTTTTTTGTGACGTTTTAGGGCAAACGTTTTTCTCTCTTGCGGTTAAGCAAACCCTCATGAGGGGACAGAGGGGAGCGTTTGGTCGGCGCAAAGCATTTACATCGATCGGCTCGCCTCTGATAGATTCGGGCTCAGTCATTCAAAGTAACTTCAACTGAACTGCCTGAGGAATGGCTTTTGTCTTATATTTGAGGGAGTATGACTTGGTGAGTTGGCTGTCCAAAGTGCCGCTGAATGTAGTTGATTCCGACACGCAATCAGTCAAGGGAGGGAGGGCAGGTGTGGCGGGGGCGGTAGCCTATAATTATTTGTTTCGCGCAGCAAAAAAAAAAATCAAACAAAAAAGTCCTTTTCCCTTGTTCGCGTTTCTTCCTTGGACTTAGGCCAGTTCACTTAGACAAACGTCTCCGTAAACGAGCATAGGCATTCCTGGACATATTTATAACCACTCGGCGTAATGTGGCACAAAGGCGGGCGGGGAAATTTATTCTGGAGCTATTATTTTTGCGCCAACTGCCTTCGTCACCTGATGTGACGTCACGTAATTTATGCGTCCGCTATGCTTCATCTTACATGTTTCGGTTTGGAGAAGTGATGAGGGGAAGTTGAATTGCTTTGGTTATTTCACGAGGTAAGTCAACTGTATATCAGTATTTTACCGACTGCAAGTAAATTTTAATCTTCAGGCAGTTGCGGAAGCCGTTCGAGGGACATTTTGGGGTTCGCACTAGCGAACACTCCAAATCGAATATTTTCGCTCGAGTGATCGGACGTTCTTTTGATCACATCTTCGAATTTCATTTCATAGGACGTAGGCACTGTTTGTTCCTGTTTATGTGACCACTTATTTTTTACTCGTCTACAGCTTGGAATCGCCAATATGGCAGTAGGAGGAGGGTTTTTCGACCAGTACTCGGTATTCTGTGTGTTTGGCTCGGTCGTGGGATGTGTTGTGGTTCCTTTGATTACTCAGGTACGCGTTCACAATGTTTTACTTGTAGAGCGACTGCTGTTCTCGCACACAAGCGTATTTATATAATTACACTCCTTGTGATCTTTTATTCGAGCCTGAAAACCCCATAATTGTATCTCTGTGAACTAATGTATCACTGGAGAGAGCCCTTGATGTCTAAAAGGGTTTGTATTTTTATCTACAGTCGGTCGAGAGCGTCATTTTTTCAGCGATTGTCATTAGCCTCACTGCAACACACCTCACCAAGAGAGCAACCAAGTCGGAAAATTCAAATCAGGTAAGCGAAATATTCTACATTCTTAGGTTTGTTTTTTGGCTATAATTTCGAATATTCCAATCGGCTCGCTTTAATGTCTATATTGTTATGCTGGCCTTTTTGTTAGTCCTTTATTTCCTTGTGTATTTTTGGTTGTCATTTGACACAGGTCAATACAAAAGACGTTTTCGAGAAGCGTCCCAGTCGTAAACTGAAAGATCGGGACCGCGAACAGACATCTCAAGTCAAAAAACGGAAGCAAATGTCCCAACAAGTTCAGGTATTGTTCAGCGATATAATTTCCCTGGATTGTTTCTCTTCTAAACATTTGAGTCACACTACAAATTCTGCCCGTACACTCGAACATAAAAGCTTTTTACATGTCACGAACAAGCTACTAGAAATTCTTTTAAATTTTCCGAAATTCTCCCTGCAGTGTGTTTAATTTCGCTATAAGAAACGTGGATTCGGTTTCTGAAATCGGAAACGTTCGCCTGCTTCGTTTTTATCCTCTAATCCGTCGCATCTGGTGCCTCCGATTTAAGTAATTAGTTAGCAGCAAGCTTCTTTAATCGTCAACCATTTAATTTTAATCCGTGGTTCAAACTCATGGTTTAACTTTATAAACAATATTTTGCCATCTACTTTAACCATTTATTGTGCATAGCAATCAATTCTTTCCTCAATTTTTGACCAGGTCAGCAATCAATCATCAAAATGCGAACTATATTCATTGTAGACTTTGTATTTCTGTCGTTATGTAAATGGCAGAGAATACAGTGTATAAATAATTATAATTTCGATCATCGCCAAAACAAAGTGTCCTTTTTGTTTCTTTAGTGTTAGTATTTTTTGTGGTTGGCAGATAGATATTGTTGAATTAAGTTCTCTTTTATCTAGCTTTCAATCATTTGATTTCAACCCTGTAACTTGCACATTTTACAACTTCACGAATCGTCGGCGTTAATATTTCTCCCCCGAGGCTGTCATATGTATTTGAAACTCGTCAAAAATGTCCACTGGCTCAGGGCTGTCACTAATTTTTTAAGTAGGTGGGGATATACAAAAAATAGCCGAGGATTCGAGTTGCTGTAGTGAAGTCAACATGCTGGTTTTATATCAAAGTATCCGGGGATATACCTCAAAATACAAGGGCAAAATCCCCGGCACCCGGCCCTTAATGACAGCCCTGCTGGCTGCCTTGTCTAGATATTTCTGTCTTACAAGTCATTCTATGTTTAGGCAATTATTGTAAAAATCCCAGAGGGGCGAAAGCAAAAGGAAGACAACCAGAAGAGGTTAGATTTGGCCAGGCAACTTGAGTTGGTGAGTAACAAGTCAACATATGTACAAGCAGCGTGAAACATCTGCCGGAATATGATGTTTAAGGTTCTCTATGATGCCCAAAGTTAATAATTTCTCTGATCTGCACCTTAAGTGTAATCAGAACAATTATTTAAAAATGATATCTCTATTAGCTGGAAACTGCAATTCAGGCTAAGCTGCAGAATACCCGGCAACTTTAATACTTGCAGGTATTGTTGTCTGTTTCGTTCTTCAAACGATGCCACTACAAGAAGGTGGTAGTGGTCAGAAGTGTACTCTGCAATTCATAATTTGAAAGTTCAAATATCACCAATTTTTTTTTTCATGGATATCTGGATGTCTGACAGTGTTTCACTTGATTGCTGTTATGTACAGTATGATTGGGTGTACAATGTATGCATACATCTGCGCGGTCATCTGATTTTGTTATCACTCGTATGATGACAGACTGAATTGGACAATGCAAAGTCTTATTACCAATTAATCCTAAAAATTACAGTTTGCGAGAAAAGAAGGAACTTGTCTGGTTTATTGACATAAACATTTGTGCCACAGGATAAACAAAATCACTACTGTCTTCTAAATTACTGTCATTGTGCAAGGGAAAAAATTATCCATTTTGAAGAAAGCCCAAATTCAAGAGTCTCTATACGCTGTTGCTCTGGTGATTGATTGCTTGATTTAAACTACAACTTTGAATGTTATTGGCTAATTGAACTGTCCGATAACAAACTGTCCAATAACAAACTGTCTGATAACAACTTGGTAAGTGATTAGTAAAAAAATAGGAGTTTTTAAACCAATCACAGTCAAGGAAATTGTAATTTTTATGCCATTGTTTACTTGGTCAGGGTTGGGCTGTTGATTTTGTTCAGTTTTTTTCAAGACCCCCAAATAATGTAGTTAATTTTACCAAATGCATCAAAACAATTATCTCTGATGAGGAGGTTGCCAATGAAATTCCAAGGGTGTTTGGACTGCTGGGTCTGTGCACGGGAAAGGGGTCCCCACTTTTTGTGGAAAAAAATAATGAATTTTAATTAATAAAATACATTTCCAAAAATGAATAGTGCTTTCACTGGATAATATGGGGAGCAGGGTTGGCGCAGTGGTGAGAGCACTCACCTTCCACCAATGTGTCCTGGGTTCATTTCCCAGAATCAGGTTCATAAGTGGGCCAAGTTTGTTGGTTCTCTACTCTTCCCTGAGAGTTTTTTCTCCGGGTATGCCAGTTTTCCCCTCTCTCCAAAAACCAACAATTTGATTTGATTTGATTTGTGAATTGTAAAGAATTTAGAATTGTAAGCATTTCAAATTCTAAGTCTAACTTGTGCCAAATAAATAATAAATTATTATTATTAAGTTGTTATGAAATTATTGTAATTGTGGTCGGCTAAAGTTGGCAGACCTCGTGGGAAAACATCCAAGCCTGGCGGAATAAGTCTTATGAATTAAACTGAGTTAGATATGTTTTAACCTTTTTAAAGGTCAGCCCCTCCCCTCAGTTGGAGAGGCGGGAACAGCCCCCCGCACATTAAAAATAATTATTTCTCTGTAGGCCCTAAACTGCCATGGGTGGTAGAGATACAATGTATGTCATGGACATTATTTTGTTGGGACCTGATCCTGTAAAAACATATACCCCACCTTCGTGTGGTGTGTTTTGCACCCAGATTTTCGTGCTTTTTAACATTACCTGTATACATGTATGTTTTGGAGTTGTCTTATGTTAGGGTGAGTTGCGGTCGTCATTGAAAGTTATTGTGATCAACAGCGGGGCAAAACACAGCGATAATCATAATTATAATGCCGTTTGTGGTCTCAAGGTTGTTACTATCCCACTTATATTTTCATCTCTGTTTGAAGGAACGTAAGCAAGAGGAAAAGAAGGAAAGGAAATTTAAGAAAAAGGAAGAAAGATTAAAGAGAAAAGAGCAGGAAAGAGAAGAGAAAGAGGTAACCCTTCCAATCTGCAGTATCAACATGGTTATTCTCCTCCAGGTCTCACATATTTTGTATGTTACATGTAGGGAGAATTTGTGTAAATGTTAACTAATCCCTGGTGATCAATTCCTGGATTCTCATTCCCTGTGTTATTGACCAACTAGTGATATGGTCAGGAGAAGTTGGATGATGGTCACTATTGTGTTGTAAAAGATGTAGCAGTCTTAAGCCCCAGCTAAACAATCAAGCATTTTTCATACAACATCATTTTTGTTGCACACAACATGGGGTGTCTAAATGAGCAAACATTGTTTGATCAAACATCGCGCAAAGTGAGCCCACATAACAATGTCTGCGTGTTACCATTGAAATTATGATGTGCACGTCTGCAGATTCCCTTTCTGATTAGTTGCCTATTTGAGCTCACACTTGCTTTGTTTGAAGAGGTGGCTAAATGGTCAAACATTTGCGTGTGAAGCAAATGTTGGATGGAAATGTTTGATCTTGATCAAACATTGGAAGCCATTCAAATGAAATGTTGAGAGAGGCGGCTAAACGGTCAACCTTGCTCACTCAACATGATGTTTGACGAAAATGTTTGATCCTTCATCCGGAGCTTTCGTCTGGTTGTAATACGCGCACTATCTTGACTTAACTTGTGAGTTTAAAGTGTGTACATTACCCCCCACAATACGGTGCATAAAGAAGTATGCAACAAATTAATGAGCGATGAATTCAAAATAAACTAGAAAACTAAGAGAAATTATCATGAGTCGAGTACTGTTTATTTACGAGAAGCTTTTGTGTATTGGTTAAAAGATCCATCACTGTATATTTTTGGTGTTGCTGTTTTGGAGAAACCTGTACATGCAGTCAAAATGTAGGCATTGATTGAAATGAATCTGAGTGCTTGATATTTTCTAATTAAAGTGAAAAGTTGGCTAAATGGAAGTTCAATATTAAGTTATTATTATTATGAACGGTCTCAGTGCTAAAAATAATGGCTTCCTGTACTGACTTCTTCTTCTTGTTATCATTATTATTATTATGCAGTTAAAACGTTTGTCTGCTATATATGGTTAAGTAGCATCACCACCACCGCAGCGTAACCCGTGGGCTATAAAGTGAATAAAAACTAAACAAATTACAAAGAAGAGACCTAGTAAAACTTATTTCTCAAGTCAAATGGCCCTGTTGGCGACTGGGCCTCAAGTGCTCACGTTGCGACTTTAAACGTACGAACAATATTTAGAGTTCCTGAGAGGCATGCCTTTTGCATCTATCTGTCTGAGCACATCTGGGCCCTGTTGCCCACCAACTTCTGAGTAGTAGCATTTAAGTCCTTGGACCATCTCCCCAAAAGGTCTATGATGATATTGTACTGGGCGATATCATTTCCTGGGTTCCTCTGCCTCATCTTCCATCTGAGAGGCACGTACGTATTATTATTATCACTATTATTTTTATTACTATTATTATTATTATTATTATGCAACTACCAATAACACTAGTACAGCCAAGTACATGAACATTATTTTTCCTTTTAGTTTGTTGTGTGGTCTGCGCTCTCATGAATCTATAAACTGTTTGCAGTCAATTTCTCTCTTGAAATTATATCTCTTGCTCAAAAAGCTCAACAGGAAAAACAAAAGAACTGGGACGAGATAGATTGGGACGAGACGAGGGGCGTCTCGCCCCAATCCCCTTTTTTAAAAAAACCATTGCATGTAATGAAAGTCGATTGGTTTTTGAGAAGTACGTGTGCATTTATTTGACAACCAGAAAGAAGAACACAGACTGAAAGTTTACAAAGAACAAAGGCAGAGAGAAATGAGAGAGAATGTTAGGCAAGCAGATAAGGTAAGCTTATGTAGTTTTAAAGTGCCCCTAACCCCCAAATTTTTTTTAGCTTAAATAAACCTTTGCACAGACCGAAACATTATTGCGTCGTTTTGCGGCTATTCAACCAAATATTGACTTTTTATAGGCTGTAAAAGTTACGAAATCTAGCCATCATCTGTCCCACGACCGAGCTTGAAAGGGGCATGGGTCTATTCCTTACAAGACGTCACAAACTGGTTTGCGTTGCATTTAAAAGTCTTTGTAAAAATGCAAGCAAAGCAGTTCGTGATGTCATGCAAGCAATACACCCATTTCCCTTACTGGCTCGGTCGTGGGACTGATGACTCGTAACCTTTATAGCCTATAAATAGTCAAGATTTGGTTTAAAAAGGCTCAATGTGTTTCGAACAGGTGCAAAGATATATTTAAGCGAAAAAAATATTTTGGGACTACGTGCACTTTAAGTTTAGGAGGCTATTAATACATTTGAGTGGCGTATTACGTACCTTTTGTTCACAAAGGCACGCAATACACCACTCGAATGTGGCGTATTACGTACCTTTGAAACTTTATTTACCCTCGGATCTGATTGAGGCTGTTTAGGCCTTTGCTGTTCTTCGTGCAGTAATATTTTCTTATAATTGGCATCATATCGCAATATTTTTTAGATGGTTTGCTGTAAAGAGAAAACTAAAAATTGACAAAATAAAACGAAAGAGTGACACAGAAAGAGAGAATGGTTGAATTTACCCTAAAGACGGATCATCCGTCTGGGACGAACTTGGGAAAAGAAGGGGATTTCGTCTGATAATTTGTCTGAGTATAAATACGGGAAAACAGACGGAAACAATTCGTTCGTCTGTGACAGTGATAGTTCTTCCGGACGGATGATCCATATGGTTTTCCGCATTTATACAGGTGATTCGTCTTGACGGATGACCCTTCAGGTCTCTAGTATAAATTCGGCCATTGAGGTTAAAGTCAGTATTCATCAGGCTTAGCCTCCCACGCAGGCGTTTTTTGGGAAGTCGTATTGTGGGGAAGAGGGGAAATACGACCCCACCGCCATAATTAATTTATTCGCTTTCTTCTTGCCGAAGTAACAAAGAAAAAATAGACTTAAACTTTATTACAACAACGTTAGTCAAGTACAAATTGAAATTCATATCCACCCGGTAGCAAAGCTAATCGAGTCGAGTAGGTCTGGATAATATGAAAATAGAGCAGGAGGATTGGAAATAAAAATTACACGAAGATTACAATATCGTTAAATGAGAAAAGTAAAATTAATTCAAACAAGTGTATGAGTAACAACGAAGCAAATAAGGTAACTTAAAGTACGAATAGTTAACTGCAACGGGTTTTTACGCGATTATCTTCGTAGGGTACACTTCTCCAAAGAGTAGACTCTACAAAAGCAAGATTATCCAGCACCTCAAAAATTACGAGAAAGGTGGATTCTTCTGCACCAACGCCGCTTAAATCATCAGTTAAGGTTCCTGGTTCTCCATTAATGACAACGCAGTATCTCTCGAGGCAGCGCTCGCAGTCAGAGGGCAGCGAAAGCGAGCCCCCAAGCCCACCCCCGTCAGTATGGAAAGTCCCGGAATACGTGGAGCCCAAGTGGAACCCTGGGAAACCTGAATCAAAGACTGGATCACTGAAAGAGACTCGGTTAAATAACGATGTAGTTTGCGCGAAAGTTAAGCTTCAACCGCCGTTCAACCAGTTATATAATCCCGTGTACAACAGCCAGGCGTTTAAAAAGAACCAATTTATGAACCAAAACCCAGAGAAAAGCCAAACCGCATGCGAATGCAAGCCTTCACTGCAGCCGACCGAGTTCACCAAGATCAAAGACATGGACAAACCGGATAATCGACACGTCAAGTTCACCTCCTATTCCAGCTTTTCCGGTTTGGACTTACTCTCTCAGCTTAAGGAGGATTCTAAGACGCCTGATAGTGGCGTGAGATCGTATTCGTTATTTGGTCCCGACGAGCCCAATAGCACCATATTTAGGTCCCCTCTGACCGGTCACTGATTCGACTGAGTGTTTCCTTAAATCGGGTGTGTTCTAAGACATATTTGCAAAGATATTAAATATATATTATGTATGTATCTAGAGGTTCTGGTTTTGTTTCGTGAAATAAAGACATCAAAGGTTAAGCTTCAAACAAAGAAAGGTATTGGCTCTTGGTTACACAGTTCACTAATTGTCTGCATATTTGCTGCAACTGATTCTGCCATCTCGACATGTACCAAAGAAACAAGTGCTTGTGGGGTTGGGTAAGGCTAAGAGCTCCATGTTCCCTCAACCGGGCTTACAAGCTCAGTCATTTGGTACTTTTTACCTTCGTTACATTTGATTTTATGCAATAAACTGTCACAACGTATCGATTCAGTGGAAAACAAGTCTTCCTTTTCGAAGGAAAACGAAAATTTTTTCGTTGTAGTGACCAGCGAAATATTGTTTCATTCATCATGGGGGTAATCTAAATAATTAATTTGCGATGACAATTTACCTTTTATATATACGTGTCATTTACATCTCAAGCCCACCGGCATTATTGTTTATCTTTAAGAGGCATCTTACACTTTAACGGTTGAAAGAAACTTGCAAAGCTTAGAATTCTCTAACAGCGACGTGATGATAAGTCGATACTGACTTCTCTCAGCGTATTGCAGTGAAAAGCTGGTTTACCGACCAGCATAGTACAGACACCACGAAACCGTTGGCAACAACTTCCCGTGCCTTGAAACGACTTACTGACGATACTAGCAACAGGTAAACAGAGAGAAATGACTTTTTTTTTTACTTAAAATACAACTACGGACATTTGGCTGCCAAAAAAAAAAAAACAACCAAACCACATCAACCACTGTTTACAGGCTTCCCAAACAATATAGACTGCGAGCAGTCCCTCTTTCTTTTGTGAGCGAGCGTGAAGCGCGCGCAAGCGGAAGTCAGCGAGTGCGAAGCGCGCGCGAGAGAATGTTTCGCTCGCGCTTCGCACTCGCTGACTTCCGCTCCCCCAATTACCGCTTGCACGTGCTTCGCGCACGCTCACAAGATCTTCGATCGAAAGAAAGGGACTGCTCGCAGTCTATAACCAATAACAACACGGCTTAAGTGGCAGACGACGAATAACATTACGACTTCGTTGACCAATCAGGTCAATGATTAGAATATTTATTCCATGCACCTAACGTTACACAAATCACTGGACTGACGTCTTCGCTCATGTTGTCGTAACGTCAGTCTGTCTACAGCCCCTGTTAGGACCATACGAACAATCTTACCAAAGTTAGTTAAGATACGACTCCTAGATTCAAACTGAGATCGTAAATTCATTAAATTATCACGAAAAAGGGGATGATTCCCTTGAGATCACCACTTTGTCAAGGTTAATTTCACCGAAGCTAGTTTGAATCAAATGAAAATTGAGGGTGTTTTACAGAGAAATATTCCGCTAGATTTTACTGGGCTGGATCGTCTAACATTTCCACTTTGCGGATAGCGGCTAAAAATGACTTTAAAGCGAAGGAAAAGGCTGACTCGGTTGTATTGTGTGTTCACTGGTTACTACCTACTTCAGCGTACGCTTCATGACCCTCATGCTCGTGTTGTGCTGAGTTAGCGTCTCCTTCCATGAGACCCACATTGCAATAACCAGGATCTACGTTTCTCCTCATGTGTCCTTCATTGTAATAATCAGATGTTACGTTTGTGTCTTGTAAAGATTGGTAGTACGGAGAAGGACCACGCGATTGCTCATCTGTAGGCCTGGGAGAGAGCTCCATGTACTCACGTGGCTCTGTCACTCGCAAGTCGCGGTTTGTGTTATGGTTCACTTCGTCATCGGTGTTTGTGCTCGGGACAATTCTACGTGTTCTGCTTGGCACTGCTCGTTTTAGTCGCCATATCAACAAACCGATGACAATCATCAGTACGGCGATAACGCAGCTTAAGGCAACCACAACGACTTGAAGTACACAGCTGCCTTGACTTGTTGAAGACCCTAGCAAAAGCAACCCATAATATCTGCTGTCAAAACCAGCTGTTTATAATGACAAGAATGGTACTCACACAGACTGAACTGATTTCTGGAAAAAACCTTGGGCAATTTCCTTATTTTCTGTTGAAACTGTTCCCGACCAATTAACGAAACTTCAAGGAAACCCCTGCTTGACTGTATTAGCCACAGACCTTAACCCTTTACAACCCAATATCAATGTGTGTTTTCTCCTAACAGTTCTCACATATTTCATGTTACATGTAGGGAGAATTTGTATAAAAGCCAACTCAACTGATCCCTGGCGATCATTTCCTGTATTCTCATGTCCTGTATTATTGCCAAACTAGTTATTATGGTAAGGAGAAGTAATCCTGGATCCGCGCCCGTTGTATATACGCTCTTCTAAACTCAAGTTGTCAGGGTCTTGACTCTTTAAGTCATGAAAAATCGGAAGCACAAAGACCAATGAAATGACAAATGAAACTTGTCCCCACGTCTGTTTACTTTAGCTCTCGGGGCCTGTTAATATGGAGGCGAGCCATCCCTGTTAGGCGGACTAGCCCGCTATACCGAGATCTCGAAAGCTCTGGCCGAGATCTCGGCAAGCCGCCAGCCCTCATACAAACACCAAGATTTCACCAAAGGAAATAAGCATTTGCCGAGATCTCTGTAACTAAGGCGGACCAGCTCTCCTAACCGGGCTGCCCTACCTTCACATAAAATGGCTCTCCGTATTACCTTGGCATTCAAAAGTTCCTTCTTCGTTTACACAAGTCGCATGTATCTCGCAGGTGTCTTGTTGCGCCTTGCATTCGTCAAAATCTTCAACTGTAAACACGATTGAAAATTAACGGAGAATGAAAAAGAGTGGAACTAATGATGCAGTGAAACCTCCATTTAGGGAAATAAAAGTGGTAGTTCCTAAAGAAACTGTGGTGCTGCGTCGGTGGGGAAGTTGCACACAAGAATTTTGTTTTATCAACGGAGTTGATGTAAATTGACCACCGAACGGGGATTCTAAAAGCTGAAGTTTCAAGTATTAGCCCTTCGTCAGAGCGAATCGAGGAGTCTATAACGAACGCTTTTCATTCAATTAATGTATTCCTATTTTTCACGTTGCCATGTTAACACCAATAGCGTAGCTCCGCCTCCTCTATATAAACCACACACAACCCATAATTCCTGGAAATTCACAAATTGTACTTAGTGACCTTTACTCTTGCCGAGGCATTCCTTTAAATTTGGGAGAAAGCTATCAATCGATATTTTTTCCATAGTGCATTTTTGGCCATGGCTTCAAGATGACGCGCGAGAATTCTTAATGTTTGGAAATGCAACCCATTTGCGTCGTTGCCATCCGTAAGAGAAGAGGCAGTATTTAGTCTCAGTGCAGTAGCACAGTCCTGTGTAAATAAATCGAGTTTTTCCATTCTGATTTAAGGACATTTTTTTAGCATCTTACAGAGGCCCGAGATAGCATGACAGCGCAAATAACAAAATAGCATCCGCCATTATTTCCTTCACAAGGACTTTAACTGAGTTAAATAGCATGTTTACTTACCTCTGATTTCCGAAGAAGTGACATTATATGGACCAAGGTATGAATTGGTAACCCTCCTGAGTAGTGCATTCTCTAAATCGCGTAGCGATCCTGGGAAGGCTGGAGTTGTAAAGATTAAAAATTCTACGACGACACTTCCGCGCCTGTTAAAAAGAGAGAGACATTGCATGTCTATGCTGCTATTACAAGGTCAATTAGGCTTGACTGGCCTGAAAGTGTGGCTGTGCAAACGAAAGCTATCAGATTCAGAAGTACGAAAGAGCCTCGCGACAAGTTTGAATGGATGCTGTTAAGTTATTTGAATCTCATTCACATAGGATTGCCTGGTTCAGAGGTTAGACTGCTTGGTAATTGATGTAGCAAGTTGATATTAATTCTAGTAAAGATGTTTGAGTTACATTTTCAGTTTTCAGTATAACCATACCGTTGTTTTAGGTTATTAAAAAACAAGCTTCCAAATCACCCTCGACCGCTATGTTAGGGAATGATCTAATTCCTGCCAAGTTTAAATCTAAGGTCAAAATCTGACTGAAAACAACATTAACACCTTGGTTTTGTTGCAAATAAGAAATTAAAGATCTAAATCGTACCTGAATTCTTGGATTCTGCACCCATAGTAATGCTGGCTGACTGAGGATTTCATGAATTCATCGTTAACCTAAAATTACATGCCAAGTAATCAAACATCTCAAAACTAAAACAACTTTTATCAGATTTAGAATAAAATAAGCAAAGAAAGAGGAGAAGATGGACAAGGCAGAGGGAAAATGAAAGAGGGACAGAATCACCTTCTAAACCCTTCCCTTCAAACGAATAGCCTGCTTATGCTTGTTAAGATGGCTTTGATATACTAATTGCCCTCCCTCCTCCACAGGCTTTTTCAGGGTTACAAAAGGCAGCGCGGCGGAGTGCTGGAAACTAGTGGAGTAAGGGGGTTAATAGGAACGGGCGCGTGCGCGGAGGAACAAGGTGGACCCCATCTTTCCCTCCGCCCTCGTTCTCTCACTCATCTCGAAAGACTGGGGACGAGGCAGCTAATTGCCTTCCATCGTCTAGCTTACCGATGCTTCAAACGTTTCTTTCACATCAAAGTAACGCTCTGTTGACCTGTCTTTGAGATATGATCCATATTCCATGTTGTTAATGGTTATGAACCCAATAAATGTCTTGCAAGCTTAAAGGTGGAAGCCGGGAAGAAAGAAAATAAAAAATGTATTAGTGTATGTCAAGTTTGAGATTGTATAAATAAAAGTAACGTTTAACAAAACAAAGAACAAAAATTGGAAACAAAAGAATACGACAGCAATAGACAAAAGTAACAGCAACAACAGCCAACCATGTACCTTAACCGACAAAGAAACAGAAAGAAACTTACGCTTGCAGTTTTCATTGACTCTGGCTTTAAAATATCCGGGACTTTTGCATTGGCAGTCAAAGCCACCAATGTAGTCCTCACACAAACTGTCGTCCCCACATATACCAGTGCTGCACTCATCATTATCTGTATTGACAAGAGAACGTTTGGTTTATGATTTCTAGTGGGGCAATAAGTTACAAAATACAGCATCCATATTTCCAAACTTTGTATACCGTGTGGCATAAAAAATTTTAGGTTTCGCGAGGACAAATTTTCCCTTCAGAGAATTTCAGACTACAGCTGGGAAGAAATCAGTCTATCACTGTCAAGACTGCTCAGCACTCCTCAGGAATGGGAAGGGTATATTTAACGTAAACAAATAAACCAAAAATTGAAAAAAAAAAAAAGGTTACCTTTGCATTCAGAACCATTATCCGCTCTCCCGAACCCTCGTTTACACTGAGGAGGCCTCAGGGGAGGAGGGGTGCGTGCAGGTAATGACTGCTCCAATATGTATTCCACCTGTCTTAAAAGACTCTCTCGTCCAAGATTCTGTAGCTCCACTCCTCTGTAGTAGGTCATATCATCCAGAGTGTAGTTCTTGATCCGTCCCTGTTGTTCTGTGGTCCAGTTCAAGATGAATGAAATATTCTGAATTGACACGCTGAGGACTGCATCGATGACATCGAACACACTTACGTTGGCCAGAGCAGACAAACGGAGTCCTTTGGCTGCGACGAGCTCTGCTAAAGGAGAACTGGTAAGAACGGTTTTAGCAACGAAGAGAGGTTGGATAGACTGGCTAAGGAAGGCTTGGTACTGCGTTAAGTTCATGCTTAGTACAGCTACAGCTGTGGTTTGTAAAAGACTAGACAAACGAGCATGATCTATCCCGAGAGCCAAAGCGGCCCTCAAGAATGCATCGCGGACTATCGGTTGCACCAGCAGAGGCCACTGTGATAGAACAGTAAGGTTAAATTCGTAAATCAAGACGTCCAGTTCATTTGGAAGTTTATAAGGGTCAAAATCAATCAGAAGGTGCAGTTGTGTGAGAGAATTCCAGAGAATGTCAACAACCTCACAACCATCGCAAATCTTGGAAGCGTTGACACCAAACAGACAGGATGCGTGGCTTACCAGCTTGGAGCGATAAGCATTCATTAACTGTGCGTACGAGTTGCTCGGAAGACGTAACAGCTGCATTGTTATCTCCCTGAATGACTTTTGACTCTTCATGTTCTGCTTACTTTGTGAGGTTAAAGTAGAAACATTATCCAGACTAACCGCCCCCAGAATGGGCCATGTCGAAAACTGAATCCGACTGTCACGTGCGTTTCACGTGACACCCCCCACGAACTGAACGTTTGAACTCTTGTAGCTTTCTGAGAATGTTGTCTTGTGAGATTTGTGAGAAAGTCGAAGTCTTGTTATCGAGTTATCTCTGATTTCAGTCAATACAGTCTAGAAATACCTCTATGAAGTTGTCCTGTTTGTGTATGATTTTACACATTTTGGTGCCGAGACCCGGGAACTCAGAAATCATTCGAAGAGATCGCATGTGCGGATTGTGAAAGGCCGAAGACTCGCGGGAACCATGGTTGGTAAGAAGAAATTGAAGAATCTCATAAAGTTTCGCGAAAGCCATCGAAAATTTGTGCGGAAAACAATCGCTGATGCTCAAGATTTAATCGCTGGAGGGAATCCCATCGAAGTGAAAAGGTTGAGACTTTTTCGTACCGCTCTTCAAGCCAAGTGTTCAGAGCTTCAGGCTCTAGATCGTGACATAGTCGAGCTTTTAGAGGATGAGTCAGAGATTGATACCGATGTTTATGAGAGCTGTAATCTAACAAGTGCTATTCAGGAGTGTATAGTGGATTTAGAGTCTGCATTGGCAGCGCAAGAATCACAAGGAGAGAGTCAGCAATCGTCCCCATCCGTTTCTCCAGAAAGCGCGGGAATTTCCCACGGTTGTTTATCGAAAGTTTACACGCACGCAAAGCTACCTAAGCTTGAGCTGAGGAAATTTCACGGAAACCCCATCGAGTGGTATCCCTTTTGGGAATCTTTCGAGTCAGCAGTTCACAAGAATCCGAACCTGTCCGGAGTCGATAAATTCAACTATCTAAAGTCTCTCGTAACAGGCACCGCGCAAAGTGTCGTCGCTGGCCTTGCCCTGACGAGTGCTAACTACGAAAAGGCCGTCGAATTACTCAAACGAAGATTTGGAAACCGACAGATTGTGATCTCCAGCCATATGGAGGCGCTCACGAAAATTCCCAAGGTGACATCGATGAGTGAAGTTAAGCGACTCCGAAGCTTGTACGATACAGTGGAATCGCATGTTCGTGGATTAGAAAGTATGGAAATTTCGTCTGATATGTATGGTTGTTTCTTAACGCCGATTATTATGCAGAAACTACCGGAGGAATTCAGAATTGCTATTTCACGAAATTTGGAATCGGAAACGTGGGAATTGAAGGATATACTGCGTGAATTCCACAAGGAACTGCAACTGAGAGAACAATGTCTGGTAAACTCTAAGGATCTGAGGTCCTCAAGTTCGTGTCAAAGAGGTGAGTCACCTTTTTCTACATCAGCTTTATATTCTGACAGTGCTAGGAACATGCAGTTATCTCGTGTGTGGTGTTCGTTTTGCAATCAAGATCATCAAAGCTCTAAATGTAATGTTGTCACAAGTGCTGAGTCTAGAAGGCAAGTTCTTAGGAGGAAGGGCAGATGTTATCTTTGTCTCAAACCCGGGCATCTGTCACGCAACTGTAAAAGCACTGTGAAATGTTTCAATTGTCAAGGAGCCCATCATTTAGCTATTTGTGATCGTCATGAACAAACTCTGGGAGGGCAAGAACAAACTCACAATGTTGCAAATGTCTCTACCAGTATGTATGTGGATCAGTCAAGAGGGTCAGTCTTGTTACAGACTGCAACTGCTGAAGTGGTGCGTCCAGACAAGGAAAGTTGTCCACTAAATCTCCGTCTCGTGTTTGATTCATGCAGTCAACGATCTTATGTAACTCAGAGTGTCAAGGACAAACTTGATCTACCAGTTCTTGGTAAAGATTCACTTCTCATCAAAGCCTTTGGTGAATCAGATGCCAGGTTACGAACATGTGAAATTGTTCAAGTGGGTATCAAAACCATATGTGATGCAACTGTGTATATTCAAGCTTATGTAGTACCAGTGATATGTGGCCCCCTGTCTCAACAATCCACTAGGCTTACTCAGTGTAGCTATGAACACCTCCATGATCTTCCTCTGGCTGACAGGGCTGGTGGGGGAGATGTAACAGTCAGTATTCTCATTGGGGCCGACTACTACTGGTCATTGGTTGAAGGTACTATCATAAGGGGTGCGCCATGGGAACCTGTTGCCATTGCTACGAAATTAGGATTTGTCCTCTCTGGGCCCACTGTGGTCATGGCTGACAATGGCCAGGCTAACACAGTCAATCTCACTGCGACACATGTTCTGAAAGTCGAATCAAGTGTTATCAATGATGAGCTTGCATCTGAAGTGAGAAAATTCTGGGACTATGAATCTCTCGGAATCCAAGATAACAGTGTGACTCTGTACGACAAGTTTGTGAGTGAAGTTGAATTTGTGAAAGGAAGATATCAAGTGCGGCTACCCTTTAAGGAGGATCATGAACTTCTTCCAGATAATCTTGTGTTGTGCAAATCAAGGCTGATGTCACTCTTGAAGCGTCTGAGTCTCAAACCTGATGTGTCAAGGCACTACAATGATGTCATACAAGAGCAGCTGAAACAAGGCATTGTTGAACCAGTGGAACAAGGGACTAACAATGGTGTGGGTAAGGTGCATTACATTCCTCATCATGAAGTGATTCGTGTTGACAAGGAAACCACAAAGCTGCGTGTGGTTTATGATGCCAGTGCTAGAGCAGAAAAAACCGCACCTAGCCTTAATGACTGTCTTTATGCTGGTCCACCACTGTCTCCCCTTATTTATGACATCTTGGTGAGGTTCCGTGCTCACAAAGTGGCCATCATAGGAGACATTGAGAAAGCCTTTCTGAATGTTTCTGTTGACCCAAGAGATCGTGACTATCTTCGCTTCCTGTGGGTTGATGACATCACCAGCAAACACCCGAATCTCCAAGTGTACCGATTTGCAAGAGTTGCTTTTGGCGTTTCTTCTAGCCCCTTCTTGTTGAATGCAACCATTCGTCATCACCTTACCTCCACTGATGTTCCCAAAGAATTTGCAGAGAGTGTTCTGAAGAGCTTGTATGTTGATGACTTTGTAGGTGGAGACGATTCTGATGATCTAGTTTTCGAGATGTACAACAATCTGAAGTCATCTTTCAAGAGTGGAGGGTTCAATATGCGAAAGTGGATTTCTAACTCTGTGCTAGTGCAAGAAAGAATTGAAGAATCTGAAAGTGAGTCTCTCCAAGTCAATGAAGTTCCAGCTCAATCTGCTGAAGAACCCCAGGTTCGAGAGGAAGATCAGACTTTCTCAAGTTCTCTGTTCGAGACAAGGAACAACCCCAGTGCTGTAAGGTGTAAAGTACTTGGAGTAGGATGGGACAGTCAAGAAGATATGTTATCCCTAGACTTGGCCTCTCCATTGAAAACCAACAGTAGTGATCCTGTTACAAAGAGAGCTATTCTTGGTACGACGAGTAAGCTGTATGACCCCCTTGGTCTACTAAGCCCAGTCACCATTCTGTTTAAGATTGTCTTCCAATCTGTTTGTAAGTCTAAGATGGACTGGGATGACCCAGTTGATTCATTTCTTCATAAACAGTGGCTGAAACTTGTTCAAGATGCAAAGGAGGTCAGAACAGTGCAGTTGAAGAGGCATTATTTTCATGGTTTGTCGTTGGTAGATTTAAAGAGCATCCAACTCCACGGGTTTGCTGATGCATCCGAGAAAGCATATGGAGCAGTTGTCTATTTACGCATCAAAATGACTGATGGAACTGTGTTCACCCAGCTTGTGTCATCGAAAACCCGAGTTGCACCCATCAATGGGGACACTATACCCCGACTGGAATTGCTTGGTGCCCTGATTTTGGCTCGATTGGTTTACACTGTCTTAACCGCATTTGAAGGAACACTGAATATTGATTCGGTATTCTGTTGGTCGGATTCTCAAATTGCTCTGTGGTGGATTTGGGGCGTAAACAGAGAATTTAAACAATTCGTCCAAAATAGAGTGATGGAGATTCGTCGACTGGTGAAACCAGCTCAGTGGGATTACTGCCCATCGGAGTCTAATCCGGCTGATATCTGTTCTCGCGGTTCATTGGCTTCCAAGCTAGTAGTCAATCACTTGTGGTGGAAAGGGCCCGAGTTTCTTCTGAAGAGTAAAGAGGTCTGGCCGAATCTTCCAAGGAATTCTGAGGTTACAAGCAATGAATCAGATCCTCGCCTTGAACTGAAGAAGGAAGCTTTGAGTAGTCTTAAGAAACAGCGTGATGGTACCGTTCTTGCCAGCATTGTCTCTGACAGAGTGGCGTCGAGGAATACAAGGAATCTCGGTCGTATTATTCTTCTGGAAAGGTTCAGTAGTCTACAAAGACTGGTACGAGTTACCGCGTATGTTCTGCGTTTTGTATCTAATCTCAAGCGAAGAAGAATCGAGCAGGAGTTGATTGTTGGAGAAGTAAAGCTAGAAGAGCTTGTTGAAGCTAGAGAACTTTGGATTAAGGAGGCGCAAAGATCTGTTGTCGAAGACAAGAAGTTTGATCAGGTCAGGGTCTCGTTGTCCCTCTTTACAGATGATAAGGGAATTCTCAGGTGTGGAGGCCGTCTCAAGAATGCACCAATCCCATTTAACGCTCGCTTTCCAATATTTCTGCCAAGATTGTCGCGCTTTACAGACTTGGTCATCACTGAGTGTCATCTCAAGGTTCTTCATAACGGCGTGAAAGAGACACTTACAGAGCTAAGGTCCTGTTTCTGGGTGACAAAGGGAAGACAAGCTGTGAAGACTGTGATTAGAAGATGTTCTGTTTGTAAGAAGATAGAAGGTAGAAACTACGCAGTCCCTCCTTCCCCTCCTCTTCCTGATTTCCGGTTAAGCGATGAGTTTGCGTTCACGCGTGTCGGAGTGGATTTTGCCGGTCCCATGTTTGTCAAGGATGTATGTTTCAAGAAAGCAGAAATGAGCAAAGTGTACATAGCCTTGTTCACGTGCGCTACAAGCCGAGCCGTTCACCTGGAACTTGTGCCAAGTCTAAGTGCAGAGAGTTTTATCAGAGCCCTTACTCGATTTAAGGGAAGAAGAGGAATTCCAACTTTGATTGTCAGTGACAATGGAAAGACGTTTAAGGACTCAAGAGTGCAGGCCTATTGTCAGCGTGATGGCACAAAGTGGAGGTTCAATGTTGAAGCAGCCCCTTGGTGGGGTGGTTTTTTTGAACGGCTGGTGAAATCTGTCAAGTTAAGTTTGAAGAAGTGTCTACGCAATGCTCGATTGAATTATGACGAACTGTCTACTACCCTGGTAGAAGTTGAAGCGGTCTTGAATTCGCGTCCACTGACTTACGTCTACGATGAAATTGATGAGCCACTGACGCCTTCTCATTTAGTGGTCGGCCGTAGAATTCTGTCAATTCAATCAGCAAAGAGCTCTTCCAGTGAAGTGGCGCAGACTAAGGAATCACTCACAAAGAGAGCGAGGTTCTTGCAGCGCACCCTAGACCATTTCTGGAACCGATGGCGTGCAGAGTACCTGACACAACTTAGAGAACAACATCGCTGTTCCAAGAGAGTAAACTCACTGCGTAAGGTTCAAGTGGGAGATGTTGTGTGCATACATGAGAACAAGATCCCAAGACAGCTATGGCGCCTTGGAAGGGTTCAGCGATTACTCCCTGGTCGAGATGGGGAAGTTCGAAGTGCAGTGGTAAGAGTAAAGTCTGGTAATTCACCTACATCAGAGTGGAGACGTCCAGTGCAGAGGCTCTACCCCTTGGAAGTGAAGCTGGACACCAAACCTGCTAACCCTGCGCCACAGAGGGCGAATGTTATCCCTATTACAGTCGTGAGGGATGAGGATGTCCCTGAAGTTGTAGTGAACTCTAACTAAGACGGATTTTGCATGTCAACTGTAATTTTTTTTCTCGATTAGCCCTTTGTATGAGATTTTCTTAGAACTTTGAACTTTGATTGATGATATCAATCAACGGGGGGGAGTGTGTCGAAAACTGAATCCGACTGTCACGTGCGTTTCACGTGACACCCCCCACGAACTGAACGTTTGAACTCTTGTAGCTTTCTGAGAATGTTGTCTTGTGAGATTTGTGAGAAAGTCGAAGTCTTGTTATCGAGTTATCTCTGATTTCAGTCAATACAGTCTAGAAATACCTCTATGAAGTTGTCCTGTTTGTGTATGATTTTACACAGGCCAATCGGGTAACGAGGCATTTACAGCCCATGCAATCTTAGGCCATGGTAGCGTAAACAGATCTTCAAACAATGTCAACAAGCTGATGTTGTCCTTCACTCCGAAGCTAAATTTCGTCGCCAATTCAGTGACGGTGATGGTCGATGCAAGAGCAACAGCCGCTATTTTTCTGCATGACATGTCACCGTCGTGCCCAAGTAATGACACAACGATTTGAAGAGGCCTTCTGTTCAGAAGATTTTCTTTGGTCAAGGCACAGAGGCTTGGAAGTTCCAGAAACGTGTAGTTGCTCAACACATCAATGGCAATAGAACTGAAGTTGTACAAAAGCAACATCTCGGATCTCGTGACGTTAATCCTGCCTTCAATAAACTGCAAAACAGTGACATCGTTTAAGGAGTCATTCGTAATTCCACTGGCAGATATGATCTGAAACACTGAATGTGTCTCAAAGGCTGCTTTTCCTTTCTTTAACCTGGAAATCACACTGTCCCATTTGAATTCTAGCTGAGCAAATGTCAAACTCTGAACGCTTTGAGGTGTTTCATTCAAGAGTCTCGCAAAATTCGAGAGCGAAACGCTAAGCTGATTTTGTCCACTTCGAATCACGCCTGCTTTCACAAATGGAATCATCTCTGGCCACCCTGTAGGTGCAAGCTTGTTGAGATCCCCTGGTTTCAAATCAAGAGACGATTCTAAGTTACTCACGGACACGTTAAATTTTTCCACTAGATAATGCTGGATCATTCGTGAAAACACTTGGATAGGATAAAAATCATCGTATTGGTTTTTTGTTTCAGGTATAAGTTGAATGAGCTCATCTTCGTTTGTATTGAACAACTCATAGAGAATGTTCAGTGTTTGAGCCCGATTTTCCCGAATCTTGCGACGAAGATTAGTGTTGTTACCTTGATAAAGTTGCACTGATGTTTGGAATATCTGAAGAAGTGTTCTCGACTGGTACGGATCTAGATTTAAACCAGAAGTAACTTCCACATATGACACTTCATTAAGAACGTACAGCACTGTCCAGTCTTCCATCTTCACCCCAAACACCCACACGTTTCGTCGCCAAGGAAGTCCTGTCACTGTTTCCACGAGATTCACGAACGAGATGCTGGAGTTGCTGACCGGACTGAACTCTGTCTGTAAGACAGACATGTTCTTAAAACGAGCTGCAATATAAAACCTTGTACTTCTACACACGGCTTGGTCTCCATTAATTCCAGCTATTTCTGCCGTTACGTTAAATGAAGTTCTGTCCTTAAGACCGGTGGAGTTGAGAGTACAGTATAGAGGAAGCTCGCCGAGAAGCAAAGATGCAAGAACAAAAATTTCGTCCGAATTTAACCCGTAAATCAGTTTGAGTTCATCTGAACTGAAGCCACTTGCCCCTAACACCAACGAAAGAACAGTCGAATTAAGATACTCCGCATCAGATACAGAATTCTGAGATAAATAGGCACCTATCGGATCATTCTCAAACTTCCTTTTGCGTCGCTTGGCTACCAAGATTTGATTCATCGTGAACTCTTTTAACTGGGAGGTGGTCAGTTCAACAGATGCAATGCCAAGATATTGAATCAACTTGGTTGTCGATATTCGCAAAAGGGTAGCTTCCGACTGTACGACGGGGTTAACGATGGCAGAAATCACGCTGTTCCATTCTTGCCTTGGTAAACTGTAGAGTTCTACCTCTGATACTTGCATAGAGGCAACAATTTCGCTCAGATTCAATCCAAAGTAGGTGATTGTTGCGTTTAGAAAGCTTCTAAACAATCGCGATGATGGAGCATTAGAAAACGACGCTTCAACAGTTTGGGTCAAGTTAGCCACTTCACTCAAACTCAAGTTGAATTTTTCTTCCAGAAGACTCCGAATAAATGCCCGATGAATCTCAGTTTTGTTATTAAGAGAACCATCGGTACGCAGCCTCAAAACAAGTTCAACTGCTTGACTCGCAGAGCCATTGAGCAGCGTCTCCAGTGAAATACCAGAGATTTCCGCCAGTTGCGTTAACGTAACTGAATCCAAGAGCTCCCAGTCTGGTAGCGAGGCACTCACAGCTTCGCGAACCTCACGCCACGTGAGATTGGAAACTGCGGTAAGTATTTTCAGAACAGTTGTAGTTTGTTGGTCGATCACCGAGTCGTACTGGGACGCGATGGATTTTCCTTTGATAGCAATCAACACTGGACAAGGTGGTGTTATGTACACTGATCCCACAACTCTCCACGCTACTTCAGGCAAAGTAATTTGCAAGATAGTTTCCGTTGAAACACCGCACAGGCGAAAGATTTCATAAAACGTTGCTTCTCCGATTGCTTTAACTTGTTCGGTTGTCAGGTTGTACAGAATGCCGAACTGTTTGAAAGACAGTGTTAAATTCTTATGTAGCTGCAAAACCTTTGCTACTGTAACATTGTTGTAGGACTCTCCAGAAATAATAGCGGAAGTGTTAATGAGGTAAGAAGTTATGTTGACGTCAAGGATCGCTTTCTTAGTGACAAAGGGAAATACAAGGTCTTCAAACCTGCTTAGATTGACGTTATAAAAATCTTGGGCCTGCATGTTTACCAATTCGGCCAAAGAGTTCTCAGAGGAAAGTGCGAGGCGTCTGGAAAATGCAGAAGAACTCTCACTGATGATCGCATGAACAACTGTTTCCCAGTCAGCGGGATCGTACGAGTCCCATAGGTTTGAAGTTGGAATGCCCAGTCTGGAGGCTATGTTATTTACATCGAAGAGAAATTTGTGGCCAACAAATTTTACGAGCTCCTCCTGTAGCAATCCTGTCGTCTTACTCAAAGACCTGTTCACTGCATTAATAGGAATGTTGTACGACCAGGAGTAATCGAGGTCTGTCAGGTCAGCAGCAGTAAAACTGGGCGAAGCTAACAAAATGACAGCTTTAACTATGATATCTTCCAGGGTTTGGTTGTATGTTTGTGCTGCTGTCCAGCTTTCGCTAATCCTAATATGCTGAGAAGTGACCTTTTCGTGTTTTGGTAAGTTTCCCAGTTGAGTCGGAAATACAGACTTCAACGGAGTATAAAGAAATGGCAATACAAACTGTCCTGCTATTGGAATAGGAAAAAGCAGCAGACAAAGAAAAATTTCTCCAATCCTATTTACTGTTAGTCTGTTTTGAGTCATTTTGAAGATTGTGTTGCTTTAATCAATCTGGAATAAAAGAAGACAAATAAAATTCATTTTGTTTCGTTCGTACAACTCACACTCAATCTTTAACGGCTGTACAGTTATGAAGTCGTAGCTCTCTTGTAAATCCATGCTGAGTGTTTTCAACGAAGATAAACTCAGGACTAGCATTAATGCCAATTATTTTTAGCTGCATGAAAACTACCAAGAACTGAATTTGATTTTCTTTAAATCTCTATTGTTTCCATCGGTCACGGTTTGGCAGTCTCTGAACTACTGTTAGTCACATAGTCCGTCTAACAGCTTTTATCTTCAATCTTAATTATAGCGGTTTCTTTCAACCAGCTGACTAAACAAGTATTGACGAATCGAATAGGTTCGGCTTACTTTCCAGCGTTCCATACTGCGCATGGATATTTGCTTGGTTAGCAGATAAGCTGTCCTCCGGTTACTGATTAGTCCCACAACATTAGCGAATCACTCTAGAACCCTGATTCCCTTCACTCTGAAAATTTTACAGTTCTTGAAAACTGGTACAGTGTATGAACGAAAACTGAAACAAGGCCAGAGGAAGAGAGTTTAACCTTACCTTTGCCGGTTTTCTCTGGTAACGAAACTGCGTAGCCGTATAACTCGCCTCACAATGTCACTCCGAGGACGAAACTTTCCCGAACTTTTTTCAAAACCGTACAATTCAAAAGCCGAGGAAATTTTTTTCGCACTCGATCACCTCCAAATACCGGCCTCAAACGTGCCCTTTTTAAATCAACCAAGCGACAGTTTTACCTAAACTTCCAGAGGCTATAAAAAACGAGAACAGACAGACAAGATTTGCATGCAGGAAATGTCACGGATGAAAGCTTCGTAAGAGTCAACAATCTCCAAATCGGAAGCTTTCACTTTTATGATGATTATTATAGCAGTTTGATTTATGCTCAAAGAACGGTGCGTTGCCTTAGGGACTGAGTTGAGCGATCGGGAGAGATGAACACATGAACGCGCGTGTAGGTCCTGCGCGTCGCGTTTGTGTGTTATTTTTCTACGGTTGACCATTCTGGGAGTGCTAAAAATACAGAATCAATTATAAGCCACTGAACTCGGAAAATGAATCATCAAAGTGGAGAATATAACGCGAGCAGTGAACGGTCGTCTCCGAGCATGCTGTGATGGAAAATGTTTTAAAGGGAATAGGGAAAGCTGCGTTGAACTTTATGTTTTGTTTATTCATCATTGGCTTGGGAAGCCCTCCTGAAAGGCGGGAACACCAACACGATTTTTTTCACTAGTAAAACATTTCTTCTGCGGCCTGTGATTGGTCATACGATATTTTTTCACTAGTGAGAAAAATCGTCAGACCAAACAGATTCGTTCTAGTTAAAGACGGACCATTTTTATTTGACATCTGTTTAGAATAAATATCAGTACTTACATAATAACAGGCGATATTCCACAAGATTGAGCCGAAAAGCTAAAAAAAACTACCATTTTTCCCTCCAGTACAAAAATAATTACGTTATCGCACTCAGGTTGTTGAGTGTACACTTACAAACAGCAGACAATGGGTTAAGCCATGGCTTGAATCTGTTAACGGTTAGCAGATACTCCTTCCCCCCACCCCCCCCCCCCCCCCCCCGAAGGCCAAGAAAAGGAAAAGATTCACTCCAAAGCAAAGCTCTGCAGAATGTCGCTTGCTGAATGGTCGATTTGTTCGCATATTATCAACATGGCGTCGCTATTTACGGGCGTTGTTATTCACGTTGGGCAATTCAGCGTTTCTATAAACAACAGCCTTTATCAATCGATAACATTGGCAATTCCAGAAACTGAGGAGAAACCTTCTCAAAAGAGGTAAAAAAGGCGTAAAGCATTGGATTCCGAATTAGATTGGAACACCCGTTGTGAGCTTTAAAGGCTGGTTGGCACTAGCGACGGACAGAGTCTGAGTCTGAGTTTGAGTCGGAGTCGGAGACGTAAGGCCCTTATGACCTTGTGAAAATCAAAGATCGGAGTCGTAAGCGGAGTCGTAGGCTCGACGGAATCGGAGTCGGAAGAATCAGAACGTTTCCATTTTCTTCTGACGCTTATGACTCCTTTGTTTATGATCCAGTGAAAACTACGTTGTCGGTTCGGAAGCAGAAGCGGAAGAACCAACCAATCACAATGTTAGTTCTCACGCTCTCCGACCACAATTTGATACCAAGAGCGCTTACCATTTGAATGGAATTTTCGATAGTTTTTTCTGTACAAATGGAACTGCACTTTTTCGCATTAAGGAAACGGAACGGATTGAACACTATCATTTGATCGGAAGTTCAGTTCGGATGCCAGTGGGCCGGGGTCTGGGAAAGTATCAACAAGAAGCATAGCGCCTGAACTTCCCGTCGTGTCAGACGTTTTAGCAGACGACTTGGAAAATCATTTTTTTGGAGAAGGAGAAGACGATTTCATCTTTTTGGCTGCTGAAGCATCCATATTTGCAAGGATAAATTTGAATCGAACCCTTAGATATTTTGAGCAAACGATAGCTACGTATTGTCTGGATGAATTTAAAGCTCATTCTCGTAAGCAGAGATTCAGATTCAGATTCAGATTCTTTATTTTACACTATTTATGTCATTAAGTACGGTTAAAATAAAAAAAAATAGAAAGGAAAGAAAAAAGAGCAAAGTTATTACATATTGTAGGAAAAGAAGGAAAGGTGCGTAGTGACCATAGTAGCAATTGTAGTGAGGGATGTCACGGCTACGGGAAATATATCAGCTGGAAACCCATTCGGAAGACGTGTTATCGACCCAAGGAAGCAAATTTCAATTTACCAACGATCAGTGTGTTTTCCCGCGATGTAGCTCAGAAGCACGCTGGAACCTCGAATCATGCAACTAAAAGAAAAATACAAGTATCGACGACAAAACTTGATTCTATGTTACCTACAGGGTTGCAGTTGTGTTCTAAAACATCCGCCAATACTACCGATGAGAAAAGACACACGGTGCATCGATAAATGTTTTGGAAATCTGCCTCCATCTATCTTTAGCATTCTTTCTCGAAAGTTTTTCCGTGAAGAGCCTGACACTGGTAAGTGTTGACAAATGACACAGAAATTTCAGCAGAATAGCCTACTGCTTCCGACTCCGTCGGTTTGATTTTCACTAGATCATAACATAGTTAGTAGTCCCCTCTACTAACTATGATCATAACGTTCCACGCTTCTGATCACGACTCCGACTCCGTCGCTAGTGATAACCAGCCTTAATGTTTTAGCTTACGTTTACGGTCGGATTTGCGGAAAACTGTTGAGCTGTCAAACTTTAAATTTTCTTTAAAAGGACATACTTAACGTTTGAAGATCTCAGTCACATTTTTTTAAGGAACCGTTTCAGGTATTTGAAGTAGTTTCTAATTCAGTGTTCCAGGCGTCTTGAATTAGCTCAAAATAAAGTCGAAATTGTGTTTGCGGCTGGTTGATCTTTTGCAGTCAATTAACAGTGTTGTCAGTGTTTTCTTTAGAGTAAATCTCAGTACTTATATGATAAACAAATTACACTACGATTCCAGGCAAAATCTCCAGATTCCCGGAAGGATTCTGTTTTTCTTCCCAAACTTCTCCTTCTCAAACAAGTCAAATAACACTTCAGAACTGCCATCGTCAAGAAGCAACGCCTGGTCCGCCATGATGGGAGGAGAGAGAACGTGAGAGAATGGGGACGACTCTATTACCCATCAATCAGTTTGATCGAACCGTTTTGTTCGGACGCCGCTCCATTTTCCCCTGGTTGGTCCCACTGGTCTCTAACCGATCGGTCTGGTGTAATGGAAAGCACCCATTGACTGCCAGTAACAATTTTTCTGGCCTGGCGCTCCTGAAACGTTTCGCATCCAAGGTTACCGCAATCCAGACAGGACTTGTCAGTGGTATGTCGTTTGAGGTCACTTTATGTCGTATGTCGTAAGGCACAACAACCCCATAAAGTCTGGTAACTAGTGTCCTTCAATATGGCGGCAGCTGTGAGGTTTAGATGAACTTAGAAAAGTTATGGACAAATCGAAACAGTTTACAATCTGGCGCAGAAGTCTTGGCCCATGGTTTGTTTTCAGCATTGCTTTTTTCCTTAATCCTTTCGTTTCTTGTGAAAGTTGCGGTCATTTTCAGTTTAGCTTGGGTGAACTACATATTTGTAAAATAATACTTTTACGCTGGCTATAAATGTCAGATTACGTTGCCTAGTTTTTAGGACATAAAAAGACCAAAATTCAATCTCGTAAATTGTTTACTGGAACAAGCAACTACAGAATGCAGGGCCAAAATCAAGGCAATTTTGTTTAGCGGGTCGTTTGTCTCGGTAGTGCATGAAAGAACGAGGAATGATTGATATGCTGGTTGAGTCTTGGGTTTGTATATTTAGCGGCTCGTTTGGCTCGGCAGTGGATGAAACGAGGAATGATTTGTATGCACGTTAACCAAAGAGCAAACAAGCCGGCTCGTTTGGTGGATAGTTAAAAGTGGCCCAATATATTCTGTAGTTTAGCCGATCAATCCTGATTTATGCGTTGTCAATCCACTTTTCTTCATTTGTGCGTGAGAGGTTTGTCTGTGGAACGCTGTAGTGCAAAGGTGTTCCCTTGAACAGTATTTGATGAATTGAAGCATATCAGCATCTCTCAGCTCGTAGAGGCAGAGACCCATAGGAGCAGTTTTACCTTCCCTTTAGAAAATTAATTAAGCCATCTGAAAGAGAGTTGAATAACAGACAATTCAAAATGCACATGGATGGTACCATAATATTTTTCTGCCCGTCTGTATTAGATAGGTGCCCAGTCTTGCATCATAGCCCCATACATTAATAATATTTATTATACATGCATCATTGTTGTATTAGCCCTGTTACAAAAACAAATAGGGTCGGAGTCACAAAATGCATGTATAATTAATGTATGGGGCTGTGTGGAAATCTTGTTGTTATAATAATGATAATGATAATAATAATAATAATTATTATTATTATTATTATTAGGAGTAGTAGTAGTATTAGTAGTAGTATAGTTACAGCTGCCTGCTACAGACTTTGTATTTTCTATTAATTTTTATACATCAGCAAATATAAAACAAGAGCCATCAAAGCCTCAATACTGTACTAACACAGGTTTTGATGTTGTAACTTGCATTATTTTAGGCTATCTCAATTTGAAAAGGATGCTTGCTCTCCAAATCATAGTGATATAGAAACTGAGGTTGTCCAAGTTTCCAGTTGCCCAAGAAATTGTCAGGTTAGTGTCAATTTCCTTGTATTTCTACAGGAAGAATTTCCAGATTTAAATGGGTCTCTGGAAGAAAAATGTTGCAGAGAATTTACGGGATAAGTATTAAGTTGGGTTTTTACATTCAATGTAATACCATCTTTAAGTTCTTTTAGTAGCTGTTGTTTGTGCATCGTAAAACTTGCAATATACAGGGAGCTAAATAATCACTAAGAATACGAAATTGTTACAACAATATAAAAACAGTATTAGATTTTATCTTTAATCTTTATAACTGATTTTTGCTGGTTTCTCTAAGCGTTTTTTGACTTGTTTCAGTGATAGATTGTATGCTTGTATGTAGGGATTGCTTGTCAGGTCAAATCAGGAATGCAAGAAAAGAAATGTTGACAGGTGCAACAGTGCCAGGAACAAGTTTAGATGTGAGTGGCTGAAAACCTTGAGTTTCACTTTATACATTTATTCATCTAGGATTGATCACAAAACCCATTACCCGCTCATTTTTAGTAAATAGAGGGTAAAGGTAATATACATGTACAGTGTACCATGTAGTTGCGTTGTCTTCAATGAACACAAGATACAAAATGGGAAATAAGACACAAGAAACATATAGGCAAAATCTATTCTATCATCAGACTAACTATTTAAGATTATATAGAAAGTAAGCAAATTTAAATATTCAGTCATGGGAAAGGCAAACAACTTCATTTGTAGTTAATCTTATTACAAGAATAAACAGAGTTTGACTGACAAAGTTATAGCTCCTTTAATATCTTACATGTGTATGCACCAGAACTTTATTTTTACACTGATGAGTCACATAAAAATACTTACAAAAAGAAGTAGTTGCGATTACATATAGCTGTGGGAGAGTGTGCCGTGACCGAGGGCCAAATATTTTCCCGTTCAGCCCGACCTAACTCAGTCAATAAGTATTTTATCATATGGCATCCTTAAACTCTTCATGAGTGCGTAAAAGATGGAGGTTTTACAAAAAAGTGACTTATTTGCACATAAAATTGATCTAATGTGTTGTTTTATTTGCTTTCTGGTTGTAAAACTTACATGGATAGAAGTGACGAAATCCTCTAAAATCGTATTGCACTAGGCCATACATGTTCCTAACAGGGCCGTACAGCCCTTTCTGGCCCTGCTCACGCTAATGCGTACAGCCCTCATACAGGGATTTTCTCAATAGTTTTAGAATGAAAGCGCGCACAGGGGTCATATGATAATATGCCTTACTGTATTAATCCTTTATACCCTAAGATCAAAGTTTAAATTCTCATCTGTTGTCCCTACACATTTCCTATAGATACAGTGGGGAGAAGTTGTTAACATATCAACCAAATTCACCATGTGTGATCATGTCCTTAATTCTCATGACCACTCGGTTTTATAAAGCATTGATATGACGAGAAGAAATTTGATGCTGATCACTCTTGGGGTTTTAAAGGTTAAGAAGTTAATTTTGGCTTTAAATGTCTTCTCATTGTTGTTATTATCGTGCAGGGCCTCACTGAATAACACCACAAGGTTTTCACTGTAATTTGGGCTCTCAGTAACATGCAGTTTTGAATTTTTCATCTCAGATAATCCTGCTATTGATGAGAAAATTAAAAGTAATCCACACAGAACAGTCTTTATTGCCAGACTGGTGAGTTGGGTGTTAAACAGAATATGACAATTTCTATAAGTTTCTAATATTATTTGATTTTAGGATGTGCATTACCCTGGGTGCCAGGAGTAGTGTAGTGGAGTAGTGAAATTATGCGGGGAAGCAGCGACCAGGAGGAGGGGGAAAATAACCTCTCATCGCATTCAAATACTGAAACTCATTTCTGTACTGTGCTCTCTTCTGGGAAACCATTCTTTACCTTAGCCAATCAGTAAACTGGGACAAATTCTGTTGCAATTTGAGGATATGGGAACAAATTTCTTGGTTCCTGCAACCAGAAGCCTGTCTCTCACTTTCTATTTTGATTTTTCATGGATAGGTCTCTTAACACTTAATCTTAATAATCTGTGAGATGTCAAAAAACCTTCACACTGTTTGAAAAGAGTAGGGGACGTCCCCAGTGAAGTGATCTATCTTGATTCTGGAAGATAAATGCGCTACACAAATATTAATTTCGTTCATTTCATTCATTCATCCTTTTTGCTGGCCAAAAATTAAATAAATAGCTCTGATTATCCAATGATGTTTGAGTTATTTGGTGTTTGGGGATAAATAAATAGGAACAATGCCTTCTAGAGAAGTTCCCTGTAACATTCTTTTCGGTAATTAATCCAAGACGGTGTATCTTAATTATTTTGCACCAGGATTTTAACACCACAGAAGAAACACTGTATGAGGTTTTTGGCAGGTAAGTGATTCATTCTAATGTCGTTCAGGAAGTACGCGGCAGACAGGCATAAACATAATTTCTTTCTGTCATGCTTAAAGGTTTTCGGTTTGCAAATCACTGAGCACATTTATCTTTCAGGTTATGTTTTCAGTAATCTGTTGGCTAAGCAAATTTTTCATACAGATTTTGCGGATGGGTTTTGAAGGAAGGAATTATGCATGTTAATTATGATAACCAATTCAATAAAACTGACATTTGTAGTTAGACACGACGCAGTAATTCAACTTCATCCGCATATTTCAAGCGTAGAAGTTCTTTGACTTTTTTTCAGGTATGGCTCGATCAGAAGTCTTCGGCTTGTAACCGATACGAAAACAGGGAAGTCTAAAGGCTATGCTTTTGTCGAGGTACAACAACATTCAGTACTGATTAATTTGATGTACACCTGTACAATCAAGCTACAGTGGAACCTCCGCTTACGGGCATGTACCATGTGGGGTCACCTGTGTTCAGCCCCGAGTTTTTCCGCTCACGGGAGTTATTTAAGAATTTCCGGGGAAGTTCGCGGTCTCCGGCACTTAATAGCTTTGGGAGATTGGATTGTAGGAACCTATGAACAGCTAAGATATCCTTAGGGTACTCCTTGTGTTGTGACCAATCACATGCGTGATTACGTGTAATTACTGAAACCATAAGGGCGGAAGAAAATGAATTATTTTTCATTAGTCACGGAAAAAAAAACTGGCCCTTCCCTAAAGTTTTGCGCTACCTGGCGCGGCTGAAAACAATGACGGAAAAACTGCGGGATTGAGGCCAAATTTGAACTGCAGTCATTGATTGTGCTAAAATTAGAGAAATCGCTTTTATGAATTTTAGTTACATCGTTGATCCATGCGGTGGAAAATTAGACAGCGTTTGACTTAACCTAGCCTGCGTAGCAGGCGTAGTCGGGGAAAGTACTTGAAAATTCTCGTAAGAAATCTTCTCAAGAATATTCTTTCAATGCGCTGATAAAAGGAACTAATAGTTATGTGCAACTGTCCTAGTTTACAGAGGAAAGTGAAACGAAGACGGTCTTGCGGGAAACTAAAGACGAAAGACTTGTGATTGATGGCAGGAAGGTACGCTTTCAGATGAAGAACAGCAACTGTTGCAGTACAGCATTATCTGCATCACCTCTTTGGAGAGAATTTAAAACTGAAATAAATACCTTTCTTTGAAACCCACCGTTCGGAGCCGTAAAAGAGTCTTTTATGATCGTACCGGAGTTTCTTCGAAGCACGTAAAAGATTTAAGTCTCGTAGCCTTGCGAAAGCAGACACCCATTTTCCATGAGCGTCGCACCCTCATAATCTGGCTATTTGTGAAATTCAGGTGCTAGTTTTCGTGAAAAATATAACCTTAGTGGCAATTTTCCACTATAAATGTCTGTCCACAGAAAATCACGTTGGCAGTTGGCCAGTTGCCTTAACTTGATTCCTTGACTTGATTCCCACACCGCTTTTTTTTTTCAGGTACTTCTTGACCGCGTGCGCGCTGGTGTTATACCGTCGTGGCTTCCGCGAAGACTTGGTGGGGGGTTGGGACACAGGCAGCGAGGAACGCAAAGATTTACCTGGAAGGTGAGATCATGCGATGGTACATTACCCAAGCCCGTACGGAGGGGACTGTGACGGGTGCGCCCGCCTTCCCCCGTTCCCCACGGGCTGCGGGGGGCCCGCCTCCTAGGTCCACCTGTATGGACCGGTAGCTCAAACAAGAATTTAAAACCAAACTTGCTCGCGTAGATTGAAAATGAAGTTTAAATCAAGTGGTCCATCCGATGAACAGTCACTAATAAACCAAAACTTAAATTGGGATTTGAACGGAGACGCTGCGTAAACCTTCCGTCACTAAGGTAAAGAGTTTTCCTTTTTCAAAATCCTGGCTACCGGCCTGATTACCTTAAGCTGTTGACTTCGCGTTGTAGATAATTGCTGGATTTCACCTGTGTGAATATCAGTCGTATTTTCCTGCGTTAATCCTTTTAGAGAACAACATTTACAAGTTATTTACATGGATGATGCTTTTTTTTCATGCCGGACGGTCTCAGTGTAAAAACATGGGAAATTGTACTTATAGGTTTTTAGATAATAATGATTCAAGTAGTTATTCCCTTTCCTTTGTTTTGTTTTGTTTTTTTCGTCAGCTTCCATATTTTGGAGATGCATCTCGTATAGACCAAGATGAAATACTTAGAAAGCAGAAGATGTGGTTGGAGCATAATAGGTTTGTTGTCCATTCAATGCAATGTTGTTTAACATTCTGAAATAAGTAAATGTTTCGTGTTCTCTGACTAGAAATAAGCATTAAGCTCGAGGACATAGATGACTTTAGAGTCCAGTTCATGTTAGCGTAATTTCTGTCCCTTGATTTACGTACAAATCATTGATGTTGCATTGCGGTTTCCTTGCTTTGTTGCAGACGTTCCATGAAGAGCTTTTCTTAACCCTCTCTGTATCATAACCAAAGTGCTTGGTCTCGAAATAAAAAAAAAAAGGCCAATCAAGGTTCTGTAAAACGTATTCAAGCGAACAACGTCATGGCAAAGGATTGTACTCAAACTGGCCACTCCTGGATTTCACGAACAGATTACAAAGTTAGATGTATGATCAGAAGCATCGATATGGAAAATAAACCTCTTGCCCAGTACCTCATGTTAGTGTGGTCACGAGCACATAACCATAGAATAAGAATTCTCGAAAACATATCCCTCAAGTCTTGGAAAATGTTGCGTCACTGGGACTAAGAGGAACCTTGTGCAATGACGACGACTTCGGCAACGTAACGGCGCAGAACAACAGGTGTAACGAGCAAAAACAAGCCCTTTTCACTTTTTATTTTAAAATCGCTTTTCCGTTGCTGTTGCTATTGCCGTATATGGCGGGTGGACGCTTCCGTTGGTCTGTTCACACTTAAAAGCTAAGTTAGCGGAACACTATAGTACTTCTAAATGGCTTCCATTTAGTGTTCACACTTGTGGACCTAATCCACAGAACCAGACAACTAGCCGTTCAAACGAACGTTTTTACGCGCACCCAACAGCCATGTAGTCGTGTAAGGTATTCTTTAGAACAATTTTCAGCGTTTTGGTAGTTTTAAATTTGTTTTTTTTTTTTTTTTGAAGAGAGAAAGGGTTAAAAGAGAATTGAAAGAAGATGAAGACTTGAGGAGGGGACTTCGACTAAGCCTTGGTTAGCAAACCGAAGAAAATCTATCAGAAAGCGATATTTATTTCCAAAGATATTATCTTTCGAACCTTATTCATGCCTTTCAAGATTTGTGTTACGTTGCGATGAAGTCAGTCTTGCATCTCAACACTGGGCTGCCTGTGTCCTGTACGTCATTGTCAGTGAGTAGCACAAAAGAGAGAAGATTGTTTTGAGTTTTACATGATCGATAACTTTCCTTAACAAACGAGTGCGGGGTTAAAGAATGTTCCCCGAGGCAAATTTGGCTAATTTTATCTTTAAGAACATTCGACTTGCTGTAAATTGAGCTTGGAATTTAACTTGCGCGCAAGTCTAGGTTCTAGAGAAGGTAACTTTTCAACTCATCCGAAATGTTTGATTTGTTGACGTGTTTAAACTGTATTTCGTGGTGTTTTGTTTATTAGCGTTCGCTGAAGTGAAACAGCTTAATTATTAATGACTATATTTGAGGTTGACGTCTATTAACCCTAAAAATTATAATTCTGTTTTGGGTTTCTAGTGTTTTGGGTAACTTTGAATCAATAGAGCGAAAGTGATTTGTTTTCCTGATCTTCGCGGAGTTTCCTTTTTTCTTCCCCAAATTAAATGAATTCAGAGCCAATATCACTGCTTTGCTAACTCAATTCTTGTTGTCAAATGATTCAAATTTTTCGAATCTGTAAGTGTTTTTTTACAATGTTTAGCATAATTTTAGAAAACAAGTCATTTTAGCTTATCTCTTGTAAATTTATTCAATTTATTACAATCCTTGTTCTGTTTGCCTTCTTTGGTGCTAACCCGCCGTTGAGAGGGTTAGCAAATTCTCACTGACAAAATAACGGATATGCAAGACATGAGAAATAAGCCAATGATCAGTATTATTTGAGTTATCAAGGTGCATGTCCAGTAGGCTAATTTTCCGAGTTCGGCGATTTATTCCAAGAAATTTAATATTTTCCAGGGTCCTCAAAACAAGGTTCTGCTCTTTAAGCGTTTACTGAGATGGTCAACCCCAAGTTTTTTCATAAACACCTTCTCCATCTTGTAACGCTTATTTACAGCACCTCAAATAGTATTTTTATTGTTATAAGTAATTACTGCACAGTGGCTTTCATTTGGAAGTTGCACTTCGTTCTTCCATCCACAGACCCAAAGTTAGTCATGAGTCATGACTAGAAAGACAAAAGGTCAGATGCCCTTCCATGGTAATGTGGGCCGCTGGGTGTAAACGACACCCTGATGTAAAAAGCGAATTATGAGAACAGTGAAGTTTCCAGTTGCGCTGAAAGTAAAATAACATTATGCAAATATCTTCTCTGGCGTCATGGACTGTTTCCAGCAGCCCGTAACTTCTCAAGTGCATCAATAACAAAGACGAAGAATTGAAGTTACTTAATTTGGCGGGAATCTTTCCATAGCTAAGTGAAATGTCGATAAGTGTTGGCATAGTTTAACGGCACAAGGCAGCGATAATTTGGGATTAAGAAAGTTTCTGTAAGGCCTGAATTCTTGTGGTTTGCTTACTGCCGGCAGTAGCTTGACCCAAAGCCTGATCAAGGGTTCGTTTCAGCTCAACTACCACGGACAGAGGTATGGTCCTTCTTGCTGAAATAATTGGATTCCTTTTCTTTCCTCGTGTTCTCAGTTTGCTTATATATGCTAGAATTACTGTGTAGAATTAGGAAGGGGAAAAGTTAATCGATAATCAAGTTATCGTTTTGGGCAAGTTGACCACAAGATATCGCGACAAGTTGTGCGAAGTAGAAATCTTTTCGAAGCGCTCATTAAGAGAAGCAGCACACAGCGAGTTTCGTTCGTTGTTAGACTAACATTAACTGATTAAAAATAATTCAAGTTAATTTAGTGCAAAGTCATAAAGTCTTGGCGACTAATTGGCCACAAGGATGGCTAGAAAGTACCTAAACACTTGGACATGTATCCTAGTGGAAGCGTGCTTAACTTGAGCGGGCAAGACGTTAAGTAACGGTTTGCATGACAAAAGAAAATGAAGTTTTGAGGAATGTGTAGATTGGATTCTTCGGCCTTGTATGTTTGGCAACGTGAAAGGGTTTTGTATTTACCATAAGCAATTTGAGCACGACGCAGTAACCCTGATTTAAACCTGGACTTTTACGGCTGAAACCTCTCCCACCATTACACGTGCGATTACTTGACCAAAGAGCGAGGCAATAAAAGTAATCAATTGATTTCGGTGTGTTATGAGAGGAAATATCGGGCTTGAAGGAGAGAATTTATTTCAGGATCGCTAAGATAATTTCAGATTTGCTTGTTTTAAGTATTTTAGTAGTCCCGTATTGAAAAATGTGAGATAATTATATTCCATTGTGAGCTAGAAGACTGTCTATAATTTGAGGAAAACATGCGCTGCCAAAAACCGTACCTTGTTCTTCATTTAGTCTTAAAATTAACTTAAGTGCAATGTCGATACCACGCCTAAGAGCGAGCGACCTTCTTTGGGAGGTGCTTTAAGATAACTTTTGATTTTCTGCCATGCTTTTAAGGTTGTCAACGTGGTTTTGGTTTCCAAGGGAAGCAAATTCGTTTATGCCCCACGGCGATGATTTGTTCAGGGTCAGATCTACTGTGATATTCATCTCGAACAAACATTTGGTTTCTTATTCAAAGGAACTCGAAAACAAAACTTTTCAATGCGACGAATTAGGTCTGTTTACTGGTCTGAGATGTTTACTCATCATCACGTAGAAATAAATCGATATCCTGTAGCTTTTTCAATTAACTCGAACAGTTCGTGCTTTGCTCACATTAAAAGTTGAAACAAACTTCAAAACCAGCTGCCTGGAGAGTAGAAGAGTGGGTGGACTGTGGCTTTCGGTCCCTCTATTTCGATAACAGAGCCAATGGAAATGGCCCAATTATTTGTGGTTAAATATTGGATTAAATATATGAAACGGTTTCACTACAGACTGCGTAGTTTCATAGAGATGTGATTCAAACTCGTTTAAATACAACAGGTCCAAATTTTAAATGGGTTCAAAGAAATGTAAGCAACGCGGGGCAAGTGTCTCTCCCTCCAAGCGTATTTTTGTAAGAATCGTGAAATTCAAACTACTACATTTCATCGACTTTGACTAGGATTTTTAATAAAACTTCACAATTTTGCCAAAATTAGTATGGCGAATCTACTTGTAAATACGTCAAATTCACGGTCAGATCAGATCCATTTTTTTTTGTATTTGGAAGACAATTTGAAGATTCGCAGTTTCACAACAGTGGGCCACCAAGCATCAGTCTCGGATTCCGAAGATTGTATGATTGTATGAACGAAATCTGTACTCTGTGGTATTGGCTGAAAGAAGTGATTTGCAAATTCTATTTCAAATTAGCTGGATGACGTATAGTGCATTTCTTTGTGCATATAGACTACCATAACTCGCTGGTTGTTTGAAATGTATAAGGATTTTTATTAGTGTTTCGATCGTTCCACATTGCTTTCTTAAGCAGGTTTAAAGATTTGACGAATCCCGTTACAATTGACATGTTTGTATTCGTAATGACCAATCTGTTAACGCATCTATTAATTTGCTGAAAACAGAACAAACCAACCGCTGCGCTTAATTCCACCTGCACTTACCATTAGGCCTGATCTGCACTCAAGTAAATAAATATTTGAGTAGTATACATGTATTCCAAAAATTAAAATGTTAGCACTTCAGTGTCTTAATGAAATTCAGAAAGACGTCGGCGGATGATCTTGGCATCTGCAACATGTCGTTTGCGTTCTGCATTGTTTATTCCTTGTATAGTCAGCACTTTACGTTAGGGGTATTGTTACTGCATTTGAGTATGTTGTTGTCTTGTGGACTACTTCAATCAGTTGACATGGAAAAGGTTATTATATTAAAGTGTACACAGGTTGTACTTCATTAAGGTAATTAACAAGAGTTCCAACCGTGTGTATGCACTGTTGGAGTATTTTGATCGTGTTCGCACGTTTCTGTTGATTTTAAGCAGGTATTTTGAAGTGGCCATGGTTCTTCGGCCGTTCAGTTATTGTTTACAATACGCGTACAGCCACACAGGCTAAATTCAGGAGTGTAGTTAATTAATTCATTAAACCATGTGCACTTGTTAACAAAGAATATGAAATTCTTCTAGCAGTGAGTAGTATACATTGCAGTAGCTTATTTTCTCACCTTTAAAATTGGAATTGCAAATGAGAATTTAAAACTGGGATTTAACGATCAGGTATTGTATTGTATGTCTTAAATTGTGTACGGTTTGGGAGAGTAAAAGCTAAGGACAGCTAGCCTTATTTTGTGCTGTACTTCAAATACAAGAACATTGTTATCTTGCTCATCACAGTGTAGAAAACAACGTAAAAATCGAGAGCTAACCAAGCGGCAATGAAGTACTTGCTTTTCCCTTGGTTTTTTGGTCACTTCCACATACGTCTTACATCATCTATGTTTATCTTATGTTCATTTCTTTGGTAGCACAAATGACCAGTTCTTGCTTCACTGCAACATTAATTGTTGTAGGTGTCTCTTTTTATTCCAGATTCAATTGTCCTTTGAAGCAAGACAACCTTCAAAATGACTCAAAACAGGATCGGACAAATTTTTCTCTGTCTTTTTCTGATTTCTCCCATTCCAGTCACAGGACAGTACATATTGCCGTTTCTTTATACGCCTTTGAAGTCTGTATTTTCGGAAGACCTGGGAATCAAACCAAAACACGAAAAGGTCACTTCTCAGCATGTTAGGATAAGCGAATACTGGACAGCAGCACAAACATACAGCCAAACCATGGAAGACCTCATAACTAAAGCTATCGTCCTGTTATCTCCACTTCGTTTTACTGCTGCTAACCTGACAGACCTCGATTACTCCTGGTCGTATAACATTCCTATTCATGCAGTGAACCCGTCTTCAAGTAAGACAGCAGGATCCATGCAGGAGGAGCTCTTAAAATTTGTTGGCCACAAATTTCTCTTCGATGTAAATAACGTGGCCTCCAGACTGGGCATCCCAACTTCAAACCTATGGGACTCATACGATCCCGCTAACTGGGAAACACTTGTTCATGTGATCATCAGTGAGAGTTCTTCTGCATTTTCCAGACGCCTCGCACTTCCCTCTTTGAATTCTTTGGCCGAATTAGTAAACATGCAGACCCAAGATTTTCTTAACGTCAATCTAAGCAGGTTTGAAGATCTTGTATTTCCTTTTATCGCTAAGAAAGCAATTCTTGACGCCAACATAACTTCTTACCTCATTAACACCTCCGCTATTAGCCATGGAGGGTCCTACAACAATGTTACAGTAGCAAAGGTTTTGCAGCTACAGAAGAATCTAACACTCTCTTTCAAACAGTTCGGCATTCTCTACAACCTCACAACCGGGCAAGCCAAAGCAATCGGAGAAGCAACGTTTTATGAAATCTTTCGCCTGTGCGGTGTTTCAACGGAAACTATCTTGCAAATTACTTTGCCTCAAGTAGCGTTGAGAGTTGTGGGATCAGTGCACATAACACCACCTTGTCCAGTGTTGATTGCTATCAAAGGAAAATCCATAGCGTTGTACGACTCGGTGATCAACCCACAGACTACAACTGTGCTGGAAATACTTACCGCAGTTTCCAATCTCACGTGGCGTGAGGTTCGCGAAGCTGTGAGTGCCTCGCTACCAGACTGGGAGTTCTTGGATTCAGTGACGTTACCACAACTGGTGGAAATCTCTGGTATTTCACTGGAGACGCTGCTCAATGGCTCTGCGAGTCAAGCAGTTGAACTTGTTTTGAGGCTACGTACCGATGGTTCTCTTAACAACAAAACTAAAATTCATCAGGCATTTATTCGGAGTCTTCTGGAAGAAAAATTCAACTTGAGTTTGAGTGAAGTGGCTAACTTGACCCAAACTGTTGAAGCGTCGTTTTCTAACGCTCCATCGTCGCGATTATTTAGAAGCTTTCTAAACGCAACAATCACCTACTTTGGATTGAATCTGAGCGAAATTGTTGCCTCTGTGCAAGTGTCAGAGGTAGAATTCTACAATTTACCAAGGCAAGAATGGAACAGCGTGATTTCTGCCATCGTTAACCCCGTCGTACAGTCGGAGGCTGGCCTTTTGCAAATATCGACAACCAAGTTGATTCAATATCTTGGCATTGCATCTGTTGAACTGACCATCTCCCAGTTAAAAGAGTTCATGACGAATCAAATCTTGGTAGCCAAGCGACGCAAAAGGAAGTTTGAGAATGATCCGATAAGTGCCTATTTATCTCAGAATTCTGTATCTGATGCGGAGTATCTTAATTCGACTGTTCGCGCGTTGGTGTTAGGGGCAAGTGGCTTCAGTTCAGATGAGCTCAAACTGATATACGGGTTAAATTCGGACGAAATTTTTGTTCTTGCATCTTTGCGTGTCAGCGAGCTTCCTCTATACTGTGCTCTCAACACCACCGGTCTTAAGGACAGAACTTCATTTAACATAACGGCAGAAATAGCTGGAATTAATGGCGACCAAGCCGTGTGTAGAAGTACAAGGTTTTATATTGCAGCTCGTTTTAAGAACATGTCTGTCTTACAGACAGAGTTCAGTCCGGTCAGCAACTTCAGCATCTCGTTCGTGAATCTCGTGGAAAAAGTGACAGGACTTCCTTGGCGACGAAACGTGTGGGCGTTTGGGGTGAAGATGGAAGACTGGACAGTGCTGTACGTTCTTAATAAAGTGTCATATGTGGAAGTTACTGCCAGTTTAAATCTAAATCCGTACCAGTCGAGAACCCTTCTTCAGATATTCCAAACATCAGTGCAACTTTATCAAAGTAACAACACTAATCTTCGCCGCAAGATTCGGGAAAATCGGACTCAAACACTGATCATTCTCTATGAGTTGTTCAATACAAACGAAGATGAGCTCATTCAACTTATACCTGAAACAAAAAAACAATACGATGATTTTTACCCTATCCAAGTGTTCTCACGAATGATCCAGCATTATCTGGTGGGGAAATTTAACGTGTCCGTGAATAACTTAGAATCGTCTCTAGATTTGAATCCAGGGGATCTCAACAAGCTTGCACCCACAGAGTGGCCAGAGATGATTCCATTTGTAAAAGCAGAGGTGATTCGAAGTGGACAAAATCAACTTGGCGTTTCGCTCTCGAATTTTGCGAGACTTTTGAATGAAACACCTCAAAGCGTTCAGAGCTTGACATTTGCTCAGCTTGAATTCAAATGGGACAGTGTGATTTCCAGGTTAAAGAAAGGAAAAGCAGCCTTTGATACACATTCAGTATTTCAGATCATATCTGCCATTGGAATTACGAATGACTCCTTAAACGATATCACTGTTTTGCAGTTTATTGAAGGCAGGATTAACGTCACGAAATCCGAGATGTTGCTTTTGTACAACTTCAGTTCTATTGCCATTGATGTGGTGAGTAACTTCACATTTCTGGAACTTCCAGGCTTTTGTGCCCTAACCAAAGAAAATCTTCTGAACAGAAGACCTCTTCAAATCGTTGTGTCGTTACTTGGGCACGACGGTGACATGTCATGCAGAAAAATAGCAGCTGTTGCCCTTGCATCGACCATCACCGTCACTAAATTGGCGACCAAATTTAGCTTGGGAGTGAAGGACAACATCAGCTTGTTGACATTGTTTGAAGATCTGTTTACGCTACCATGGCCTAAGATTGCATGGGCTATAAACGCCTCGTTACCCGATTGGCCCATTCTGGGGGCGGTTAGTCTGGATAATGTTTCTACTTTAACCTCACAAAGTAAGCAGAACATGAAGAGTCAAAAGTCATTCAGGGAGATAACAATGCAGCTGTTACGTCTTCCGAGTAACTCGTACCCACAGTTAATGAATACTTATCGCTCCAAGCTAATGAACCAGGCATCCGCTCTTTTTGGTGTCAACGCTTCCAAGATTTGCGATGGTTGTGAGGTTGTTGACATTCTCTGGAATTCTCTAACACAGCTACACCTGCTGATTGATTTTGACCCTTATAAACTTCCAAATGGACTGAACGTCTCGTTTTATGAATTTAACCTTACTGTTCCATCACAATGGCCTCTGCTGGTGCAACCGATAGTCCGCGATGCATTCTTGAGGGCCGCCATAGCTCTCGGGATAGATCATGCTCGTTTGTCCAGGCTTTTACAAACCCCAGCTGTAGCTGTACTAAGCATGAACTTGACGCAGTACCAAGCCTTTCTGAGCCAGTCCATCCAACCTCTCTTCGTTGCTAAAACAGCTCTTACCAGTTCTCCTTTAGCAGAGCTCATGGCAGCCAAAGGACTTCGTTTGTCTGGTCTGGCCAACATAAGTGTGTTCGAAGTCATCGATGAAGTCCTTAACGTGTCAGTTCAGAATATTTCATTCATCTTCAACTGGACCACAAAACAACAGGGACGGCTCAAGAACTACACTCTGGTTGATATAACCTACTGCAGAGGAGTGGAACTACAGAATCTTGAACGGGAGAGTCTTTTCAGACAGGTGGAGTACATATTGGATCAGTCATTATTTCCATGCACCCCTCCTTCCCCGACACCTGCTCCGTGCAAACGAGGATTCGAAAGAGTGGGCAATGCCAAGGAATGTATAGGTAATCTTTTCTTTAATCGTTTTTTGTTGGTTTGTTTCGTGCTCGCTTGGATTCAACCTTTTACTAGCCCGGCACGGTTTGAAGAGCCCCAGAACCTTGTAACAAAACTGTGGAGTAGATAAAAGCAAACGAGAAGCAGACAAACTGGAAAGAAACAGAACAAAACGAAGCAATGTATTTAGAGCGGTTTTCAATTGAGTGTAAAGTATAACTGTTGTTTGGTTTTACTTTACTTCTCTCTCTGATTGATTGGCAAACGAGCCATTTTCCTAACCAATAAGCGGCAAAAGTACACGTGACTTGCACGCACACATCTAGCCGCACTTGGCGCAAGTTATATGTAGTTGCTGCCGATTGTAATTGCATCTGTGCTGATTTACCCAAGTAATTGCTTTGGTTTTTGGTTAACGACACGCAATTGAAAATCGCTCATAGAGAATCAAAACAAATACCTCAAAGAAGCGAGGTCAAGGAAATTGTTTATATTTCTTGTGAAACTGCTTTAAGGCCTTACAAAACTAATCTGGAGAAATCAACGGTGGTCATTGTTTCAAAGACAGGCTGTCCAGTGAACTGATATACTGTTGTCTTTTTATGACCCAGATATAAATGAGTGTAGCTCCAAACAAAGATGCGGTGATGACAGTTTGTGTCAAAACTACCGTGGTGGATTTGGCTGTGAATGTACTGAGCCTGGTTATTTTAAACTTAATATCAATGGCAACTGCAAACGTAAGTCCTATAGAGTTTCGTTTAATAATAATAATAATAATAATAATAATAATAATAATAATAATAATAATAATAATAATAATAAATACTGTGTTTATAGTGGAAGTGCGCTTAGCTATCCAAGCTAGTTTACAGGCACCCCACTTAAATCCGAAGAAACAAATAATTCAAAGAAACATAACATGATAGGAATCCCAACTGGCGGGAGGCGAACCAGTTGGCTATTTACAAGGATGACCAAGGAGCTGAACCAGGCACTTACCCAGAACAACACCAGCTAGTGGCCAGAGCGGGATTTGAACCCGGGTCACCGCATTGAAATCCAGCGCCCTAGACCACTCGGCCATCCCGCCTCCCTTCGTTTAGGTATTCATTACGTTGATTAACACCATAGGTACTGAGGTTAGACTAACGAGGTATTAAAGGGGGTAGTTTCTAAAGAAACTGTGGTGCTGCGTCGGTGGGGGAGTTGTACACAAAAATGTGGTTCTAATGAATCCCTCTACGGTGGTCAATTTACGTCGCCGTTGATTAAACCAAATTTTTGAGGTATTTTGTAGATGCAAAAGGTAAATACAATTTTTTGTGTTTGCCAAACTATGTTGACCTTTTATCCAAGTGAGGGTCTCGTAACCCTGTTTCCTGGAGTAAAATCTGGACGCCATTGACGATATTTGATTGCAACGTGTGTTCTTTTCACTTGGTTTTCTCAGCCTGCAAGACTTTTCGTGGAACACTGACCATCACAAACAGGGAATTTAGTTCGTTTCTGAACGACAAATCGACTGAGAATTTCTTTGATTTGAAGGAAAGTTTTGAAGACACGGTAAGCGTTACGAATTCATCATGTTTCAATTCACGCTCCAAGTTCAGTTGAGGTGGTAAGAAAATAAATCTTACAAAAGTCAAGTTTTAGGGAGCTTATGTAACTACGACGGCGACGGCAACGAGAACGTTACACAACAATGGGCGTAAGTCAAGTGAAGGATGATCCTCGCAATTGTTAACGAAATTGTATGCAATTGCGTAAAGAAGCTTGAAAAAAATTTAGGACTTCAACGGGGTTTGAACCCATGACCTCGCGACACCGATGCGATGCTCTAACCAACTGAGCTGTGAAGCCACTGACATTGAGAGCAGGTCAATAGGCCATTTCCGAGTTCATGTCTGCCTCCTCTTCAAAGCGAACTAAGTGCAAAGTTTTTGTGATGGTAATTAATTCTACTTTACATATGAATGAAAACTAATTTTCATAACAAAAACTTCGCACTTAGACTCGCTTTGAAGAGGAGGCAGACATGAACTCGGAAGTGGCCTATTGTAGGTTCAGATGTTCCCGTGAAAGAGATAAGTGAGAATGATCATATACATCATTCTCACAATGGGCTTAACGAGCAAAACCAATCGCTCTGCACGTGCGTTTTACATTTTGGTACATTTCTTTCCTGTCATCTGCAAAACGACGACGTGAAATGACTAAATTGTCGGTTTTCACCAGAACGTGACCGCATGACGGCAAATTGTTCTTTCTTTTTCTTTACTTAACACCGTTCACGGTAATTCATACCCTGGACAGTTCGCCAGCATTTTTTAAGTTAAACAAGTTGGAATAATCCCAAAAGAATTACAGAAACGGGAAGTTTCATTTTAATTTTCAGCGACGACGGCGATGGTAACGAAAACGTCATTTCAAAATATAACTTCTCGTTTGTGTATCTCTTTCGGGATTATTGAAATTTATTTAACTCGGGAAATGCTGACGAACTGTCCAGGAACCAAACGGCGTTAAAGCAAGGAAAAAGAAAAAAAACTATGCCGCCATGCGCTCACGTTCTTGAGAAAACCTAAACTTTGGTCATTTTACGTTGTTGTTTTGCAGAGGACGGCAAAGAAGTGTACAAAATGTACGTGCAGAGCGATTGTTAGTTTTGCTCATGAAGCCTATTCTTTTGTCGCGTTCTCGTTACCGTTGCCGTCCTAGTTGCTAAAACTCCCTAATACCAATGTAAGGACCGGGGCAGAAGATCCTCTCATTCCAAAAAGATTACTTTGAAAAAGTCCATGTTAATCACAACGGAAACAAACGAAATTTCTTTTTTTCTGATAGGGTGGAAAATGAGGGAGGGAGGGTCATAAATAATCCGTTACTTCTATTATCTTAAGGGCCATGCAACATTGTTGGCTAGCGACACCCAACATTGTTGGGCCCAACATATTGGGTGCGTTAGGACCCCATGGTGACTGTTGGTAAGAGTTGTTGAGAGTACTTAAGTGTTAGGAAATTTTGCATGGGCCTTTTTGTGCCGTTTTTTTTTTCCGTGGGGATATAACTATTGAAAAGGTTCCTGTTGCTTGTCATAGGTGGACGATGAATTCAGAAAATCATCGGTCGGCAAATACTATTATGGATGCAGAGTCCAAGACTTCAGGTAAATTATCCCTGTTTGTTTGTTTTCCAGCGTAGTAAGGTTCCTTACAATGCATCTTACTATTATGGCTACAGAATGGGATTGATTTGCAACTGTAGTAGAAGAAAGTGCTGCATAGCAGCTTTACTTAAAAAAGGTTCTCCCTCGACTCTTGTTGTTCTGTCTTGAGAAACGCGAACCGTGTTAGTTTTGTTGATTCTACTAGAACTTGCTCTACAGTGAACGTCTATCTCTAGGTTGATGGCCAAAATCGAACCATCATACTATGAAAGATGATATTCAACAACAACAACAACAACAACATTGACTTCATTTTTAACAATTAAATTGACAAAGGCCTTTGTAGACTGCAGTAGCATCGTGGCTTGCATGAATTGATAGCTTAATGAGACAAACGACAAAACCGAGCCAGTTGGCTCCAGATTAAGATAAGAAGGAGGGGGGCTCAGGTCAAAAACCCAACAGGGCCAGCTTCGCGACCCGACAAATTAATAAAAAAAAATTGTAATGGTTTGGTGGGGACACTGGAAATTTGACCTGTTGGAATTCCTTGTTGACATCCTGCCTTAAAACCTATCTGGAACCCTGCTAAGCTATTGCAGCCACGAAGAAGAATAGACTGGGGAAGAGGTTTGTGTTTTGGACCGATGACCTTTCATCTTCACTCGCTTATCCCTGACTCCGCCGTTTTGGTTTTATTCTTTTTACAGAGACGGAAGCGTCATCGTAGATTTTTTAATCTTCACGAATCCGGACTTCACCGGTTCAATACAAGATTTGCAGAATGCACTTGTCTCGAGGGTTAATAATTCAAATCTTGGTCCATACACAGTCCCTCGATCAGAGGTCGCAGGTAAATATATAAAGTATATAAAGGACGTGTTTGGGTCACTCTAAAGACATGTAAACTGTCAACAAGCTGCAAGGAACATTGAACCAAGTAGTGCGAGCACCGGTCAATGATTTTGAGAGGACATTCCTAGTTGGAAAAGAAATAGTTGCGCCTTCGATTTCATGGCATCACCAACACTTGGAGACGTGTAATGATTTCAATAAAAAACAATTTTGAAGATGTATATTTATCATACACGTATTGACAGGACTTGAACGGTTATCTTATTTGCCGTATGTGTGAGATAAGGAAGGCACTCATCCTTTGACAAACAGTAGCGAAAAGCATAAAAGTCACATCAACATCAACAGACTACAAAAAAAAATAGACATTGTTTTGAAAAAGTCGCACTAACATTCTTAGCCGATGTGATGGCGAGGAATGAATCGCCGTTAGTTAAGAAAAAAGTTATCTATATTTAATCGGCGTCAAAGCAATTTCTCTCACACAATAAACAGTAAAATAGCATTGATAATTGTTACTCAAGCAAGCCTTTAATTGAGTTTCTTTCATTTTAATAATTACAGGCTAAGATATTCTCCCCAGGCGAGAAAAGTTCAATGCTAAGAAAGGCGCAAAACCAAGCCACCCAATGAAACAAAGTGCAAAAGCAATCAGCCATTTTAACGGTCACTTTCTTAGCATTGCACCCGTAGACTCAAAAGACAGAATCATAGTGATAGCAGTGTTATACCTATTTATTCTTGAGAAAACAACTCGCGATGGCTTTACTTATCATTTTGCTCTTTTTGATGTTGATCAACACTTTTGTACTGTTTATTGCTCGACTTTATTAGGCAATATTGTCGACCGCCTCTGTGAAATTATACCTGGAACCGCGCGGGTGATGGTGCATGGCGCCCTAAGATCTTGCGCGTCGTAGCAGATTTGCACTGATTGTATTCTTTTTGCAGTTGAAGATTTTGACGAGTGCAAAGCTCACCAAGACAACTGTGGACAACACGCGACTTGTGACAACACTGAAGGATCGTTTGCGTGCAAATGCAACGATGGTTTTGATGGTGACGGTGTTACTTGTGAAGGTAAATGAGAGGGAAATTTAAGGGGAAAACACAGCAGTTGTGTTGCTGATCTGGTGAAAGCGGTTGAAGAATGGTTGACAAAAAAAGCAGAAAAAGCGGGTAATCAGGGGGGGATACCTATAGAGAGAGGGGAGTGCAAATCAAAATATCTACCCACCCGTTCCCTCACTTCTTCTTTTGCACCAGCTTCTGGGCTCAGATCTTTTTAAGAAGGCTCATTGTATTAGGGTGAAATCAAAACTGGGACAATCGACCAAAAATTATGCAGAAAAGTCTGTTGATATTCAGTCGTTATCTCCACGTTTTTCAACATTTTCTATCATCCTTTATTATATTCACCTGCTTCATTTAATTTTTTTCATTTTAGCGGCGTTTTTCAAAACCATGTGGTGGATTGTCATTGTGGCAGGCTTTCTGCTCCTCCTGATCGTCATTATCATTGTGTTCTTGGTTATTAAAAGGCCAAAGCCCTCTGGAAGGTATTGTTTGTTCGATATCGTTGTTTCTGTGCACTTAATAATATGAACTTAAGACAACCCTCTCGCTGAAGACTGCTGGAAAACTAAAGAGTCCTTCTCTTACTTTCAACAAAGGTATGGTATGGAGATGGAAGACTATGGTCACAAAAACCAGGCACATCGAAAGAATAGTGAAGCTAACAAAATATCATACCGCAATGGAGATGTGTACTACAAAGACAAAGATGGTAATTTAAGATCTGGAACAGCTCACAGATCAGGAAATGGCATCGAGCAGACGCCACACACTCCTCATTTTCATGAGGAGGATGATCTTCAGTCAGCAAACGGCATGAGAGCTAAAACGCCGTTCGAATTAGCAGTAGAGAGAAACAAAAGAATTTCAGGAGAATATTCATCTGTTGGCAGGAGCCCATTCGAGATAGCTGCACAGGGGAATTCACCGAGTGGAAACCTATATGAAACCACAGAAGAACTAAACATGACAGATCTCCCGATTGCTTCTATTACGTCATGAGCAAATGGTAAGTTTGCATTTCCCTTTTTACGTTGTTTTTGGGTTGACAAGAATTTAAGGTGATTCTGAATCCTAATGCTTCATTATACTACTGACTTCAGTCCCGACAATGAAAAAAATGGGGATCACCTAGCTCGTTTTTGAGTTATTCAAAAATTAAGAGTGTTTCAAATTGGTTATAGTGTTGTTATAATAACCTATTATGTCGAAAAAAAATTCATAACTTGGTCACCAATGATTCGGCATTTTTTGAAGTCACTATAAAGGTAATTTATAAAATCAACGAAAAAAACGTTACATCTCGTTTCAACTACCACGGGTCATTATTATCGAAACATATAACGTTTCTATCGTTAATTTTTTTAATGCTCTTCCAAATATCTCATAAAAAGATTGGTAGTAATGATCCGCTAAAGTGCTGGGTACCAGCGTGAGCTACCTTAATCGCAAAATTGTTGATTGTGCTGTACAAGGTAATACCAAGTTCTTAGTCTAGGTGGAGTTTGTTTGGTTGCTTGTTTTTATTTCATTTTTTGTGTGGCTGACACGAAGTGTGTCGCCATATTATGGCGCGATCGGGTTTATTTATTTGTACCCCTGTCACGTGGTCTAGTAAGCCACACATGTACAACAACAACAACAACAACAGCAACAAGAAGTTTATTTCAATTTAAATATAGCTTACAAAGCTTGTGCCCGCAATTAGCGAAGGCTATTCGAGGCGGATACAAGAGAAAAAAAGGAAATTATATAATTATACATATATATCTTAAACGAACAATCCTAGAAGCAATCTAGTTTGTCGTGTGGTTTATAGCCAGAGTGAGACAGGAAGGCAGACTGTACTTCATACAGAAGCACACCATGTTACGCTTTTGAGAATTTCCCTGTAAAATCAAAAACTCTGATATAGTCGTCCTCTTTTTCCAGAATTTCAAAGAGTTTTCTTTCTGTTCGCTTTTGAATTGATTTTTTTAAGTGTTTTGATAGAAAGTGGAATGCCGTTCCAAATTAAAGCACCGGAAATAGAGAAGGCTCGCTTCATATTTTCAGTTGTAACTTGTTCAACATAGTAATTTTCATTAGTAACAGATCTAGTCCGGTAACTGTGGACAGAAGACAATTTCGTAAACATATTCAGTTATCAGGAGCGAGGTTATTATGGACGTTGTACATTAAAAGGTTCATTTGCTCAAATAGTAAGAACGATATCGGCAACTGTTTTGTTTCTAAAAACAACGGAACTGCATGAGTTCTTGGTTCAGCGAAAAACATTAGCCTAAGGGCTCTCTTCTGGAGAACCAGTAGTTTATGAAGATGCGTTTCAGCAGCATTACCCCATGCACAGATACCATAACTGATATAAGGTAAAATTAAAGAACGGTATAAAGTGAGAGGTACATGACGGGGAACAAAATGTCTTATTGGTTTCTTAGTTATAAATCTTAAACCTAATGAGTCAAGGGATAAGGGCAAAAAAGGTAATTATTCCTAAACTGTAGCGGCAATTACTAATCCGAACAATTTGTTTCTTTCACATTGCAGCTTGTTAAAGTGACGGACAGGGATGCAAACACTGTAAACACGAGAATGCTGTCAATGAGAAAACAGACCTGCTAATTATAAATGCAACCATGAAATGGCTTAACATTTAATAGAATAAATGCACCTATAAGTAAACAGAAATAAGTTCGATCAGATCAGTGAAGGCTGTAACAAGTAAAATAAGACTACAGTTTGGACTTTACTCAGTCAGCCAATGTGTATCTTAAGTGGTCAAGAACAACAGCTGCACGCACAAAGCGATCTTATAAAATTAAGTAATGCACTTTTAAAACAATCTACAGAGCTTTGTGCTGTGGGTGATCTTAGCAGACGCGGATCCATACCGGTTCCCACCGTTTTACGGAAATCGGTCAGAATTTTCAAATAAAAAAAAAAAACAAATGTGTATATATTTTTAAGGGCACTATAGCTAGTTAGAAAAATTCCTTGGGGAGCATGCACCTTCGGTGCTCGTTTTGCAGTAAATCGGCCAACATTTTTCCTAGATCCGCGCCTGCTAAGTGCTTATGATAAGACTTCACCAATATAAGGTTATATCTTTTTGACACCAGATGGGAAAATTGGTAACACTGACAGTAGGTTAGGTGGATGATAAGTAACTATTTTCATGAAAGTATGGTTTTGTAGTCCTCCCACAAAGTGATGATGGAGTGGCAGAAACGTGATCTCGCCGACTTTTCTTTACTCCAAATTATTAGAGTAGTTAGAATTTCGTAGATGATTTAGACGTGACTACTATGCATTTGGTTGCAGTTATAAGCAGAACTAGCTATCCACCAAGTGAAGCATAATTTAAGAATTTGATTGTTGTTTGTGCATTTGGAATTGGCTGAATAATCGTGATCTAACATAGCCACCCTACTTCGTGAACAAAACACCCTAAACTAAGACGTCTTTTAGTCTTTTAGCTTGCTACGGAATCAACTGTCGTCAAATCTCAAGAAATTTAACTAAATATGTAAAACATATTTGTATTCAATATTCTGTGCCAATCTGTGATAACGGCATCAACCTTTTATTGGGTTTGCAGAATAGTATGTTGCGTGGCTATTTATTCTTATATATCAAATTATAATTGTAGCTTGTTAGTTATACTAATTAAAGGTAAAAATAAGGTTAGTTCAACCTGGTCCACGTTAACCCCCTAACATACCTGAACCACCTGACCCATCGTACATACTTAACACACCTTAACCAACCTGACCAAGAGCCACTTTACCGGTTACCTTAACCATCTGACAAACCTACCCATCTCAACTACCTGACACACCTGAGCCACTTGACTCAGCTTAACCACCTGATAATCCTGCCCATCTCAACATTTCAATCTTCTGACCCACTCGAATCACCAACTCTCTCGCCTGAAACACTAATGACACACCTGGCTCACAATTGAATAGCTTGACACACCTGAACCACTTAACATACCTCACTCACTTAATTGAACCACCTGAGTTACCTAATACAATGAACCACTAAACACATGTGACGCACGTGGCACACCTGAATCACTTGACAAACCTCAACCACCTAACACACTTGAAACACTTACTCGAACAACACAGACCTAGCACACCTAAACCACCTAAGTCACCTGACACTTCTGAATGAATTGCCTTACCTGAACCACCGCACACACACCGGACTCAGATGACACATCTAAATTACCTCAACCATGTGGCACATTCAAACCACCTGACACACCTAAATCACTTGACAAAACCTGAGTTACGTGAACCACATAACACACCTGACTCAGATTACATCTCAACCACCACACTCACTTGAAAAACCATTAAACACAAACCTGACACATGTGAACAATCAGACTCCCCAAAACCAACTGACACACCGAAGCAAGCTGACTTACCCGAACCACCTGACACACTTTGTAATTGTAATTTTATAATGTAATTTGTTTACCAATGGAACACCAAAGAGCTCGACACAACTCGTTCAAACATGACCGTCCATCGCAGATCGAATTGGTTTTTGGGGAGAGGGGAAAACAGGAGTACCCGGGGAAAAACCTCTCGGAGCAGAGTAGAGAACCAACAACAAACTCAACCCACATATGGTGCCGGGGTCGGGAGCGCTCTCACCACTGCGCCAACCCTGCTCCCCGAACACTTTAACCACACTTTAACCACTTTTATCACCTAAATTATCTAAGACACCTCAAACACCTAAACCACTTGACACACATGACTTACGTGAACCCTGTAACTTACTTGGATCACTTAACAGTCTCACCAGTGTAACAGACACGACTCATCTGACACCTGGCTCACCTGAACTATCTGAGAAACGTGACACGTGAACCACTTCATTCACCTGAATGATGTGACAAACCAGACACATGAATCACCTGACACATGAGAACAACCTGAAACACTTGACACACCTGAGTCATCTGCACCACCTTGCTACTTGACTCACCACATGACTGAACTGAACCACTTGAGGCACTTGACTCAGCTAAACCATGTGACAAACCTGACTCACATAAACCCTTAACATACCTGACTCACTTAAACCACTTGACTCATCTGAACCATGTGCCAAACCTGACTCACATAAACCCCTTAACATACCTGACTCACTTGAATCACTTGACTCATCTGAACCATGTCACAAACCTGACTCTCATAAACCCTTAACACACCTGACTCACTTAAACCACTTGACTCAGATAAACCATGTGATAAACCTGACTCACATAAACCCTTAACATACCTGACTCAATTAAACCACTTGACTCATCTGAACCATGTCACAAACCTGACTCACATAAACCACTTGACTCATCTGAACCATGTACCAAACCCGACGACTCACCTTAACCACTTGACCCAGCTGAGTCACCTAAAACACCTGAATCACCCAACACACCTGAGTCACACTTCACACACCTGAACCTGACTTGCCTCAACCATGTGACACACCTAAGGCACCAGACTCACTGGAACCACTTGTTAATTGAGACACCTGACTCACTAAACCACCGGACATGACTTACGTAAACCCCTTAACACACCTGATTCACCTAAACCAGTTGACACACCTACACCAGAACCACTTCACACAGTGACTTCAACCACCTGATACATCTGAGCGACCTGACACATCTGACACACCTGAAATAACTGACTCATCTGAATCACTGGGCTCAGCTGACCTTGCAGGAACCACTTGACACACCTGACTTACCTGAGCCATCTGACGGACCAATCACAGTGCGTACTAACTGAGAGATATAATAAGTGTTAATGATTGTTAACTGTCAATGCGTTTTTTGAGTAGTGTGTGTTAGGAGAGTGCGCCGGATAACTTCGGCAAGACGACAAGTTCACTTTCAAACCAAGCTTACTTCCAAGTCTTCCAGGGTAAAGGCTTTAACATTTGGACCATACAAAAAGAAGACGTTTATAGTTTTGCAATCGAATGGGAGGCGTAAGGAAATTAGATATGAAGTTCGGTCTGCATATTACTACAAACGCAAAACCGCAAATCCGTCTTCTTCGTGAGAACATGAGCACAGGCAACATATAAACGCAAACATTGCATTTTATTAACAATTGAAAGCAAAATACACACCATTCAGACTAAGTAAACTTAACATGAAACCCTTAATTATTAAACCCGAATAACAGCACGCTAAGAGCAAAGCTAAGAAAATATTTCCCACTAATCAGTCATTTAGTGCCTATTTGCTGTGGTTTAAGTATATTCCAGACACGTTATACTAGGCTAATTAGTCAAGGTTCACATTCGCAACTCATCTGCCAGGGCCATTAAGCTGGATCGCGCATGCGTATTATGGCCACTGATGTGTCTCTGGTAAAGCTCACTATCCATTGGTTTGGTACTTCCATAGTTATTTACCTTGGTGTTGAGTATTTGGGTTAGATATCCACCTCACACGACTTGCAGCTTCAGATAATGTTCACCAATACACTCTTCCAATTGAAAGAATGATTCTAAGCTATTTTGACAAAAACCCAATAGGAGGACCACATGCTTTTAAGTCAAATTTTGAATTGGGCTTAAACTTTGCCTATTTCAAAGAGGAACCTAGAAATCATGTGTAAATGCTTCCAAGAACTCCGAAAACATGATTTCTATTCTTATTTGAGCTGTGTGCAAGATTTTAGCAAAGTTGAAATTTTGACCACAACACAAAGGGGGGAGCACATGCTTTTGAGTCAAATTTTGAATTGGGCTTAAACTTTGCCTATTTCAAAAAGGAACCTAGAAATCATGTGTAAATGCTTCCAAGAACTCCGAAAACATGATTTCTATTCTTATTTGAGCTGTGTGCAAGATTTTAGCAAAGTTGAAATTTTGACCAAAACCCAAAGGGGGGAGCACATGCTTTTGAGTCAAATTTTGAATTGGGCTTAAACTTTGCCTATTTCAAAAAGGAACCTAGAAATCATGTGTAAATGCTTCACACAACTCCGTAAACAAGATTTCTATTCTTATTTGAGCTGTGTGCAAGATTTTAGCAAAGTTGAAATTTTGACCAAAACCCAAAGGGGGGACCACATGCTTTTGACTCAAACTTTGCCTATTTCAAAAAGGAACCTAGAAATCATGTGTAAATGCTTCCAAGAACTCCGAAAACATGATTTCTATTCTTATTTGAGCTGTGTGCAAGATTTTAGCAAAGTTGAAATGTTTGACCAAAACCCAAAGGGGGGAGCACATGCTTTTGAGTCAAATTTTGAATTGGGCTTAAACTTTGCCTATTTCAAAAAGGAACCTAGAAATCATGTGTAAATGCTTCACACAACTCCGTAAACAAGATTTCTATTCTTATTTGAGCTGTGTGCAAGATTTTAGCAAAGTTGAAATTTTGACCAAAACCCAAAGGGGGGACCACATGCTTTTGACTCAAACTTTGCCTATTTCAAAACGGAACCTAGAAATCATGTGTAAATGCTTCCAAGAACTCCGAAAACATGATTTCTATTCTTATTTGAGCTGTGTGCAAGATTTTAGCAAAGTTGAAATTTTGACCAAAACCCAAAGGGGGGAGCACATGCTTTTGAGTCAAATTTTGAATTGGGCTTAAACTTTGCCTATTTCAAAAAGGAACCTAGAAATCATGTGTAAATGCTTCCAAGAACTCCGAAAACATGATTTCTATTCTTATTTGAGCTGTGTCCAAGATTTTAGCAAAGTTGAAATTTTGACCAAAACCCAAAGGGGGGAGCACATGCTTTTGAGTCAAATTTTGAATTGGGCTTAAACTTTGCCTATTTCAAAAAGGAACCTAGAAATCATGTGTAAATGGTTCGCTCAATGCCATAAACATGATTTCTATTCTTATTTGAGCTGTGTGCAAGATTTTAGCAAAGTTGAAATTTTGACCAAAACCCAAAGGGGGGACCACATGCTTTTGACTCAAACTTTGCCTATTTCAAAACGGAACCTAGAAATCATGTGTAAATGCTTCCAAGAACTCCGAAAACATGATTTCTATTCTTATTTGAGCTGTGTGCAAGATTTTAGCAAAGTTGAAATTTTGACCAAAACCCAAAGGGGGGAGCACATGCTTTTGAGTCAAATTTTGAATTGGGCTTAAACTTTGCCTATTTCAAAAAGGAACCTAGAAATCATGTGTAAATGCTTCCAAGAACTCCGAAAACATGATTTCTATTCTTATTTGAGCTGTGTGGAAGATTTTAGCAAAGTTGAAATTTTGACCAAAACCCAAAGGGGGGAGCACATGCTTTTGAGTCAAATTTTGAATTGGGCTTAAACTTTGCCTATTTCAAAAAGGAACCTAGAAATCATGTGTAAATGCTTCACACAACTCCGTAAACAAGATTTCTATTCTTATTTGAGCTGTGTGCAAGATTTTAGCAAAGTTGAAATTTTGACCAAAACCCAAAGGGCGGAGCACATGCTTTTGAGTCAAATTTTGAATTGGGCTTAAACTTTGCCTATTTCAAAAAGGAACCTAGAAATCATGTGTAAATGCTTCCAAGAACTCCGAAAACATGATTTCTATTCTTATTTGAGCTGTGTGCAAGATTTTAGCAAAGTTGAAATGTTTGACCAAAACCCAAAGGGGGGAGCACATGCTTTTGAGTCAAATTTTGAATTGGGCTTAAACTTTGCCTATTTCAAAAAGGAACCTAGAAATCATGTGTAAATGCTTCCAAGAACTCCGAAAACATGATTTCTATTCTTATTTGAGCTGTGTGGAAGATTTAAGCAAAGTTGACATTTTGACCAAAACCCAAAGGAGGGAGCACATGCTTTTGAGTCAAATTTTGAATTGGGCTTAAACTTTGCCTATTTCAAAAAGGAACCTAGAAATCATGTGTAAATGCTTCCAAGAACTCCGAAAACATGATTTCTATTCTTATTTGAGCTGTGTGCAAGATTTTAGCAAAGTTGAAATTTTGACCAAAACCCAAAGGGGGGAGCACATGCTTTTGAGTCAAATTTTGAATTGGGCTTAAACTTTGCCTATTTCAAAAAGGAACCTAGAAATCATGTGTAAATGCTTCCAAGAACTCCGAAAACATGATTTCTATTCTTATTTGAGCTGTGTGCAAGATTTTAGCAAAGTTGAAATTTTGACCACAACCCAAAGGGGGGAGCACATGCTTTTGAGTCAAATTTTGAATTGGGCTTAAACTTTGCCTATTTCAAAAAGGAACCTAGAAATCATGTGTAAATGCTTCCAAGAACTCCGAAAACATGATTTCTATTCTTATTTAAGCTGTGTGCAAGATTTTAGCAAAGTTGAAATTTTGACCAAAACCCAAAGGGCGGAGCACATGCTTTTGAGTCAAATTTTGAATTGGGCTTAAACTTTGCCTATTTCAAAAAGGAACCTAGAAATCATGTGTAAATGCTTCCAAGAACTCCAAAAACATGATTTCTATTCTTATTTGAGCTGTGTGCAAGATTTTAGCAAAGTTAAAATTTTGACCAAAACCCAAAGGGGGGAGCACATGCTTTTGAGTCAAATTTCGAATTGGGCTTAAACTTTGCCTATTTCAAAAAGGAACCTAGAAATCATGTGTAAATGCTTCCAAGAACTCCGAAAACATGATTTCTATTCTTATTTGAGCTGTGTGCAAGATTTTAGCAAAGTTGAAATTTTGACCAAAACACAAAGGGGGGAGCACATGCTTTTGAGTCAATTTTTGAATTGGGCTTAAACTTTGCCTATTTCAAAAAGGAACCTAGAAATCATGTGTAAATGCTTCCAAGAACTCCGAAAACATGATTTCTATTCTTATTTGAGCTGTGTGCAAGATTTTAGCAAATTTGAAATTTTGACCAAAACCCAAAGGGGGGAGCGCATGCTTTTGAGTCAAATTTTGAATTGGGCTTAAACTTTGCCTATTTCAAAAAGGAACCTAGAAATCATGTGTAACTGGTTCGCTCAACACCGTAAAGATGATTTCTATTCTTATTTGAGCTGTGTGCAAGATTTTAGCAAAGTTGAAATTTTGATCAAAACCCAAGGGGGGGACCACATGCTTTTGAGTCAAATTTTGAATTGGGCTTAAACTTTGCCTATTTCAAAAAGGAACCTAGAAATCATGTGTAAATGCTTCCAAGAACTCCGAAAACATGATTTCTATTCTTATTTGAGCTGTGTGCAAGATTTAAGCAAAGTTGACATTTTGACCAAAACCCAAAGGGGGGACCACATGCTTTTGAGTCAAATTTTGAATTGGGCTTAAACTTTGCCTATTTCAAAAAGGAACCTCGAAAAAATGTGTAAATGCTTTCAAGAACTCCAAAAACATGATTTCTATTCTTATTTGAGCTGTGTGCAAGATTTTAGCAAAGTTGAAATTTTGACCACAACCCAAAGGGAGGACCACATGCTTTTGAGTCAAATTTTGAATTGGGCTTAAACTTTGCCTATTTCAAAAAGGAACCTAGAAATCATGTGTAAATGCTTCCAAGAACTCCGAAAACATGATTTCTATTCTTATTTGAGCTGTGTGCAAGATTTTAGCAAAGTTGAAATTTTGACCACAACCCAAAGGGGGGAGCACATGCTTTTGAGTCAAATTTTGAATTGGGCTTAAACTTTGCCTATTTCAAAAAGGAACCTAGAAATCATGTGTAAATGCTTCCAAGAACTCCGAAAACATGATTTCTATTCTTATTTGAGCTGTGTGCAAGATTTTAGCAAAGTTGAAATTTTGACCAAAACCCAAAGGGCGGAGCACATGCTTTTGAGACAAATTTTGAATTGGGCTTAAACTTTGCCTATTTCAAAAAGGAACCTAGAAATCATGTGTAAATGCTTCCAAGAACTCCAAAAACATGATTTCTATTCTTATTTGAGCTGTGTGCAAGATTTTAGCCAAGTTGAAATTTTGACCAAAACACAAAGGGGGGAGCACATGCTTTTGAGTCAAATTTTGAATTGGGCTTAAACTTTGCCTATTTCAAAAAGGAACCTAGAAATCATGTGTAAATGCTTCCAAGAACTCCGAAAACATGATTTCTATTCTTATTTGAGCTGTGTGCAAGATTTTAGCAAAGTTGAAATTTTGACCAAAACCCAAAGGGGGATCACATGCTTTTGAGTCAAATTTTGAATTGGGCTTAAACTTTGCCTATTTCAAAAAAGAACCTAGAAATCATGTGTAACTGGTTCGCTCAACACCGTAAACATGATTTCTATTCTTATTTGAGCTGTGTGCAAGATTTTAGCAAAGTTGAAATTTTGACCAAAACCCAAGGGGGGGACCACATGCTTTTGAGTCAAATTTTGAATTGGGCTTAAACTTTGCCTATTTCAAAAAGGAACCTAGAAATCATGTGTAAATGCTTCCAAGAACTCCGAAAACATGATTTCTATTCTTATTTGAGCTGTGTGCAAGATTTAAGCAAAGTTGACATTTTGACCAAAACCCAAAGGGGGGACCACATGCTTTTGAGTCAAATTTTGAATTGGGCTTAAACTTTGCCTATTTCAAAAAGGAACCTAGAAATCATGTGTAAATGCTTTCAAGAACTCCAAAAACATGATTTCTATTCTTATTTGAGCTGTGTGCAAGATTTTAGCAAAGTTGAAATTTTGACCACAACCCAAAGGGAGGACCACATGCTTTTGAGTCAAATTTTGAATTGGGCTTAAACTTTGCCTATTTCAAAAAGGAACCTAGAAATCATGTGTAAATGCTTCCAAGAACTCCGAAAACATGATTTCTATTCTTATTTGAGCTGTGTGCAAGATTTTAGCAAAGTTGAAATTTTGACCACAACCCAAAGGGGGGAGCACATGCTTTTGAGTCAAATTTTGAATTGGGCTTAAACTTTGCCTATTTCAAAAAGGAACCTAGAAATCATGTGTAAATGCTTCCAAGAACTCCGAAAACATGATTTCTATTCTTATTTGAGCTGTGTGCAAGATTTTAGCAAAGTTGAAATTTTGACCAAAACCCAAAGGGCGGAGCACATGCTTCTGAGTCAAATTTTGAATTGGGCTTAAACTTTGCCTATTTCAAAAAGGAACCTAGAAATCATGTGTAAATGCTTCCAAGAACTCCAAAAACATGATTTCTATTCTTATTTGAGCTGTGTGCAAGATTTCAGCAAAGTTAAAATTTTGACCAAAACCCAAAGGGGGGAGCACATGCTTTTGAGTCAAATTTCGAATTGGGCTTAAACTTTGCCTATTTCAAAAAGGAACCTAGAAATCATGTGTAAATGCTTCCAAGAACTCCGAAAACATGATTTCTATTCTTATTTGAGCTGTGTGCAAGATTTTAGCAAAGTTGAAATTTTGACCAAACCACAAAGGGGGGACCACATGCTTTTGAGTCAAATTTTGAATTGGGCTTAAACTTTGCCTATTTCAAAAAGGAACCTAGAAATCATTGTAAATGCTTCCAAGAACTCCGAAAACATGATTTCTATTCTTATTTGAGCTGTGTGCAAGATTTTAGCAAAGTTGAAATTTTGACCAAAACCCAAAGGGGGATCACATGCTTTTGAGTCAAATTTTGAATTGGGCTTAAACTTTGCCTATTTTAAAAAGGAACCTAGAAATCATGTGAAAATGGTTCGCTCAACACCGTAAACATGATTTCTATTCTTATTTGAGCTGTGTGCAAGATTTTAGCAAAGTTGAAATTTTGACCAAAACCCAAGGGGGGGACCACATGCTTTTGAGTCAAATTTTGAATTGGGCTTAAACTTTGCCTATTTCAAAAAGGAACCTAGAAATCATGTGTAAATGCTTCCAAGAACTCCGAAAACATGATTTCTATTCTTATTTGAGCTGTGTGCAAGATTTAAGCAAAGTTGACATTTTGACCAAAACCCAAAGGGGGGACCACATGCTTTTGAGTCAAATTTTGAATTGGGCTTAAACTTTGCCTATTTCAAAAAGGAACCTAGAAATCATGTGTAAATGCTTTCAAGAACTCCAAAAACATAATTTCTATTATTATTTGAGCTGTGTGCAAGATTTTAGCAAAGTTAAAATTTTGACCACAACCCAAAGGGAGGACCACATGCTTTTGAGTCAAATTTTGAATTGGGCTTAAACTTTGCCTATTTCAAAAAGGAACCTAGAAATCATGTGTAAATGCTTCCAAGAACTCCGAAAACATGATTTCTATTCTTATTTGAGCTGTGTGCAAGATTTTAGCAAAGTTGAAATTTTGACCACAACCCAAAGGGGGGAGCACATGCTTTTGAGTCAAATTTTGAATTGGGCTTAAACTTTGCCTATTTCAAAAAGGAACCTAGAAATCATGTGTAAATGCTTCCAAGAACTCCGAAAACATGATTTCTATTCTTATTTGAGCTGTGTGCAAGATTTTAGCAAAGTTGAAATTTTGACCAAAACCCAAAGGGCGGAGCACATGCTTTTGAGTCAAATTTTGAATTGGGCTTAAACTTTGCCTATTTCAAAAAGGAACCTAGAAATCATGTGTAAATGCTTCCAAGAACTCCAAAAACATGATGTCTATTCGTATTTGAGCTGTGTGCAAGATTTTAGCAAAGTTAAAATTTTGACCAAAACCCAAAGGGGGGAGCACATGCTTTTGAGTCAAATTTCGAATTGGGCTTAAACTTTGCCTATTTCAAAAAGGAACCTAGAAATCATGTGTAAATGCTTCCAAGAACTCCAAAAACATGATTTCTATTCTTATTTGAGCTGTGTGCAAGATTTTAGCAAAGTTAAAATTTTGACCAAAACCCAAAGGGGGGAGCACATGCTTTTGAGTCAAATTTTGAATTGGGCTTAAACTTTGCCTATTTCAAAAAGGAACCTAGAAATCATGTGTAAATGCTTCCAAGAACTCCGAAAACATGATTTCTATTCTTATTTGAGCTGTGTGCAAGATTTTAGCAAAGTTGAAATTTTGACCACAACCCAAAGGGGGGAGCACATGCTTTTGAGTCAAATTTTGAATTGGGCTTAAACTTTGCCTATTTCAAAAAGGAACCTAGAAATCATGTGTAAATGCTTCCAAGAACTCCGAAAACATGATTTCTATTCTTATTTGAGCTGTGTGCAAGATTTTAGCAAAGTTGAAATTTTGACCAAAATTCAAAGGGCGGAGCACATGCTTTTGAGTCAAATTTTGAATTGGGCTTAAACTTTGCCTATTTCAAAAAGGAACGTAGAAATCATGTGTAAATGATTCCAAGAACTCAAAAAACATGATTTCTATTCTTATTTGAGCTGTGTGCAAGATTTTAGCAAAGTTGAAATTTTGACCAAAACACAAAGGGGGGAGCACATGCTTTTGAGTCAAATTTTGAATTGGGCTTAAACTTTGCCTATTTCAAAAAGGAACCTAGAAATCATGTGTAAATGCTTCCAAGAACTCCGAAAACATGATTTCTATTCTTATTTGAGCTGTGTGCAAGATTTTAGCAAAGTTGAAATTTTGACCACAACCCAAAGGGGGGAGCACATGCTTTTGAGTCAAATTTTGAATTGGGCTTAAACTTTGCCTATTTCAAAAAGGAACCTAGAAATCATGTGTAAATGCTTTCAAGAACTCCGAAAACATGATTTCTATTCTTATTTAAGCTGTGTGCAAGATTTTAGCAAAGTTGAAATTTTGACCAAAACCCAAAGGGCGGAGCACATGCTTTTGAGTCAAATTTTGAATTGGGCTTAAACTTTGCCTATTTCAAAAAGGAACCTAGAAATCATGTGTAAATGCTTCCAAGAACTCCAAAAACATGATTTCTATTCTTATTTGAGCTGTGTGCAAGATTTTAGCAAAGTTAAAATTTTGACCAAAACCCAAAGGGGGGAGCACATGCTTTTGAGTCAAATTTTGAATTGGGCTTAAACTTTGCCTATTTCAAAAAGGAACCTAGAAATCATGTGTAAATGCTTCCAAGAACTCCGAAAACATGATTTCTATTCTTATTTGAGCTGTGTGCAAGATTTTAGCAAAGTTGAAATTTTGACCAAAACCCAAAGGGGGATCACATGCTTTTGAGTCAAATTTTGAATTGGGCTTAAACTTTGCCTATTTCAAAAAGGAACCTAGAAATCATGTGTAACTGGTTCGCTCAACACCGTCAACATGATTTCTATTCTTATTTGAGCTGTGTGCAAGATTTTAGCAAAGTTGAAATTTTGACCAAAACCCAAGGGGGGCACCACATGCTTTTGAGTCAAATTTTGAATTGGGCTTAAACTTTGCCTATTTCAAAAAGGAACCTAGAAATCATGTGTAAATGCTTCCAAGAACTCCGAAAACATGATTTCTATTCTTATTTGAGCTGTGTGCAAGATTTAAGCAAAGTTGACATTTTGACCAAAACCCAAAGGGGGGACCACATGCTTTTGAGTCAAATTTTGAATTGGGCTTAAACTTTGCCTATTTCAAAAAGGAACCTAGAAATCATGTGTAAATGCTTTCAAGAACTTCAAAAACATGATTTCTATTCTTATTTGAGCTGTGTGCAAGATTTTAGCAAAGTTAAAATTTTGACCACAACCCAAAGGGAGGACCACATGCTTTTGAGTCAAATTTTGAATTGGGCTTAAACTTTGCCTATTTCAAAAAGGAACCTAGAAATCATGTGTAAATGCTTCCAAGAACTCCGAAAACATGATTTCTATTCTTATTTGAGCTGTGTGCAAGATTTTAGCAAAGTTGAAATTTTGACCACAACCCAAAGGGGGGAGCACATGCTTTTGAGTCAAATTTTGAATTGGGCTTAAACTTTGCCTATTTCAAAAAGGAACCTAGAAATCATGTGTAAATGCTTCCAAGAACTCCGAAAACATGATTTCTATTCTTATTTGAGCTGTGTGCAAGATTTTAGCAAAGTTGAAATTTTGACCAAAACCCAAAGGGCGGAGCACATGCTTTTGAGTCAAATTTTGAATTGGGCTTAAACTTTGCCTATTTCAAAAAGGAACCTAGAAATCATGTGTAAATGCTTCCAAGAACTCCAAAAACATGATGTCTATTCGTATTTGAGCTGGGTGCAAGATTTTAGCAAAGTTAAAATTTTGACCAAAACCCAAAGGGGGGAGCACATGCTTTTGAGTCAAATTTCGAATTGGGCTTAAACTTTGCCTATTTCAAAAAGGAACCTAGAAATCATGTGTAAATGCTTCCAAGAACTCCAAAAACATGATTTCTATTCTTATTTGAGCTGTGTGCAAGATTTTAGCAAAGTTAAAATTTTGACCAAAACCCAAAGGGGGGAGCACATGCTTTTGAGTCAAATTTTCAATTGGGCTTAAACTTTGCCTATTTCAAAAAGGAACCTAGAAATCATGTGTAAATGCTTCCAAGAACACCGAAAACATGATTTCTATTCTTATTTGAGCTGTGTGCAAGATTTTAGCAAAGTTGAAATTTTGACCAACACCCAAAGGGGGGAGCACATGCTTTTGAGTCAAATTTTGAATTGGGCTTAAACTTTGCCTATTTCAAAAAGGAACCTAGAAATCATGTGTAAATGCTTCCAAGAACTCCGAAAACATGATTTCTATTCTTATTTGAGCTGTGTGCAAGATTTTAGCAAAGTTGAAATTTTGACCACAACCCAAAGGGGGGAGCACATGCTTTTGAGTCAAATTTTGAATTGGGCTTAAACTTTGCCTATTTCAAAAAGGAACCTAGAAATCATGTGTAAATGCTTCCAAGAACTCCGAAAACATGATTTCTATTCTTATTTGAGCTGTGTGCAAGATTTTAGCAAAGTTGAAATTTTGACCAAAACCCAAAGGGCGGAGCACATGCTTCTGAGTCAAATTTTGAATTGGGCTTAAACTTTGCCTATTTCAAAAAGGAACCTAGAAATCATGTGAAAATGCTTCCAAGAACTCCAAAAACATGATTTCTATTCTTATTTGAGCTGTGTGCAAGATTTCAGCAAAGTTAAAATTTTGACCAAAACCCAAAGGGGGGAGCACATGCTTTTGAGTCAAATTTCGAATTGGGCTTAAACTTTGCCTATTTCAAAAAGGAACCTAGAAATCATGTGTAAATGCTTCCAAGAACTCCGAAAACATGATTTCTATTCTTATTTGAGCTGTGTGCAAGATTTTAGCAAAGTTGAAATTTTGACCAAAACACAAAGGGGGGACCACATGCTTTTGAGTCAAATTTTGAATTGGGCTTAAACTTTGCCTATTTCAAAAAGGAACCTAGAAATCATTGTAAATGCTTCCAAGAACTCCGAAAACATGATTTCTATTCTTATTTGAGCTGTGTCCAAGATTTTAGCAAAGTTGAAATTTTGACCAAAACCCAAAGGGGGATCACATGCTTTTGAGTCAAATTTTGAATTGGGCTTAAACTTTGCCTATTTTAAAAAGGAACCTAGAAATCATGTGAAAATGGTTCGCTCAACACCGTAAACATGATTTCTATTCTTATTTGAGCTGTGTGCAAGATTTTAGCAAAGTTGAAATTTTGACCAAAACCCAAGGGGGGGACCACATGCTTTTGAGTCAAATTTTGAATTGGGCTTAAACTTTGCCTATTTCAAAAAGGAACCTAGAAATCATGTGTAAATGCTTCCAAGAACTCCGAAAACATGATTTCTATTCTTATTTGAGCTGTGTGCAAGATTTAAGCAAAGTTGACATTTTGACTAAAACCCAAAGGGGGGACCACCTGCTTTTGAGTCAAATTTTGAATTGGGCTTAAACTTTGCCTATTTCAAAAAGGAACCTAGAAATCATGTGTAAATGCTTTCAAGAACTCCAAAAACATAATTTCTATTATTATTTGAGCTGTGTGCAAGATTTTAGCAAAGTTGAAATTTTGACCAAAACCCAAAGGGCGGAGCACATGCTTTTGAGTCAAATTTTGAATTGGGCTTCAACTTTGCCTATTTCAAAAAGGAACCTAGAAATCATGTGTAAATGCTTCCAAGAACTCCGAAAACATGATTTCTATTCTTATTTGAGCTGTGTGCAAGATTTTAGCAAAGTTGAAATTTTGACCACAACCCAAAGGGGGGAGCACATGCTTTTGAGTCAAATTTTGAATTGGGCTTAAACTTTGCCTATTTCAAAAAGGAACCTAGAAATCATGTGTAAATGCTTCCAAGAACTCCGAAAACATGATTTCTATTCTTATTTGAGCTGTGTGCAAGATTTTAGCAAAGTTGAAATTTTGACCAAAACCCAAAGGGCGGAGCACATGCTTTTGAGTGAAATTTTGAATTGGGCTTAAACTTTGCATATTTCAAAAAGGAACCTAGAAATCATGTGTAAATGCTTCCAAGAACTCCAAAAACAAGATGTCTATTCGTATTTGAGCTGTGTGCAAGATTTTAGCAAAGTTAAAATTTTGACCAAAACCCAAAGGGGGGAGCACATGCTTTTGAGTCAAATTTCGAATTGGGCTTAAACTTTGCCTATTTCAAAAAGGAACCTAGAAATCAGGTGTAAATGCTTCCAAGAACTCCAAAAACATGATTTCTATTCTTATTTGAGCTGTGTGCAAGATTTTAGCAAAGTTAAAATTTTGACCAAAACCCAAAGGGGGGAGCACATGCTTTTGAGTCAAATTTTGAATTGGGCTTAAACTTTGCCTTTTTCAAAAAGGAACCTAGAAATCATGTGTAAATGCTTCCAAGAACTCCGAAAACATGATTTCTATTCTTATTTGAGCTGTGTGCAAGATTTTAGCAAAGTTGAAATTTTGACCACAACCCAAAGGGGGGAGCACATGCTTTTGAGTCAAATTTTGAATTGGGCTTAAACTTTGCCTATTTCAAAAAGGAACCTAGAAATCATGTGTAAATGCTTCCAAGAACTCCGAAAACATGATTTCTATTCTTATTTGAGCTGTGTGGAAGATTTTAGCAAAGTTGAAATTTTGACCAAAATTCAAAGGGCGGAGCACATGCTTTTGAGTCAAATTTTGAATTGGGCTTAAACTTTGCCTATTTCAAAAAGGAACCTAGAAATCATGTGTAAATGCTTCCAAGAACTCCGAAAACATGATTTCTATTCTTATTTGAGCTGTGTGCAAGATTTTAGCAAAGTTGAAATTTTGACCAAAACCCAAAGGGGGATCACACGCTTTTGAGTCAAATTTTGAATTGGGCTTAAACTTTGCCTATTTCAAAAAGGAACCTAGAAATCATGTGTAACTGGTTCGCTTAACACCGTAAACATGATTTCTATTCTTATTTGAGCTGTGTGCAAGATTTTAGCAAAGTTGAAATTTTGACCAAAACCCAAGGGGGGGACCACATGCTTTTGAGTCAAATTTTGAATTGGGCTTAAACTTTGCCTATTTCAAAAAGGAACCTAGAAATCATGTGTAAATGCTTCCAAGAACTCCAAAAACATGATTTCTATTCTTATTTGAGCTGTGTGCAAGATTTTAGCAAAGTTAAAATTTTGACCAAAACCCAAAGGGGGGAGCACATGCTTTTGAGTCAAATTTCGAATTGGGCTTAAACCTTGCCTATTTCAAAAAGGAACCTAGAAATCATGTGTAAATGCTTCCAAGAACTCCGAAAACATGATTTCTATTCTTATTTGAGCTGTGTGCAAGATTTTAGCAAAGTTGAAATTTTGACCAAAACACAAAGGGGGGACCACATGCTTTTGAGTCAAATTTTGAATTGGGCTTAAACTTTGCCTATTTCAAAAAGGAACCTAGAAATCATGTGTAAATGCTTCCAAGAACTCCGAAAACATGATTTCTATTCTTATTTGAGCTGTGTGCAAGATTTTAGCAAAGTTGAAATTTTGACCAAAACCCAAAGGGGGATCACACGCTTTTGAGTCAAATTTTGAATTGGGCTTAAACTTTGCCTATTTCAAAAAGGAACCTAGAAATCATGTGTAACTGGTTCGCTTAACACCGTAAACATGATTTCTATTCTTATTTGAGCTGTGTGCAAGATTTTAGCAAAGTTGAAATTTTGACCAAAACCCAAGGGGGGGACCACATGCTTTTGAGTCAAATTTTGAATTGGGCTTAAACTTTGCCTATTTCAGAAAGGAACCTAGAAATCATGTGTAAATGCTTCCAAGAACTCCGAAAACATGATTTCTATTCTTATTTGAGCTGTGTGGAAGATTTTAGCAAAGTTGAAATTTTGACCAAAATTCAAAGGGCGGAGCACATGCTTTTGAGTCAAATTTTGAATTGGGCTTAAACTTTGCCTATTTCAAAAAGGAACCTAGAAATCATGTGTAAATGCTTCCAAGAACTCCAAAAACATGATTTCTATTCTTATTTGAGCTGTGTGCAAGATTTTAGCAAAGTTGAAATTTTGACCAAAACACAAAGGGGGGAGCACATGCTTTTGAGTCAAATTTTGAATTGGGCTTCAACTTTGCCTATTTCAAAAAGGAACCTAGAAATCATGTGTAAATGCTTCCAAGAACTCCGAAAACATGATTTCTATTCTTATTTGAGCTGTGTGCAAGATTTTAGCAAAGTTGAAATTTTGACCACAACCCAAAGGGGGGAGCACATGCTTTTGAGTCAAATTTTGAATTGGGCTTAAACTTTGCCTATTTCAAAAAGGAACCTAGAAATCATGTGTAAATGCTTTCAAGAACTCCGAAAACATGATTTCTATTCTTATTTGAGCTGTGTGCAAGATTTTAGCAAAGTTGAAATTTTGACCAAAACCCAAAGGGCGGAGCACATGCTTTTGAGTCAAATTTTGAATTGGGCTTAAACTTTGCCTATTTCAAAAAGGAACCTAGAAATCATGTGTAAATGCTTTCAAGAACTCCAAAAACATGATTTCTATTCTTATTTGAGCTGTGTGCAAGATTTTAGCAAAGTTAAAATTTTGACCACAACCCAAAGGGAGGACCACATGCTTTTGAGTCAAATTTTGAATTGGGCTTAAACTTTGCCTATTTCAAAAAGGAACCTAGAAATCATGTGTAAATGCTTCCAAGAACTCCGAAAACATGATTTCTATTCTTATTTGAGCTGTGTGCAAGATTTTAGCAAAGTTGAAATTTTGACCACAACCCAAAGGGGGGAGCACATGCTTTTGAGTCAAATTTTGAATTGGGCTTAAACTTTGCCTATTTCAAAAAGGAACCTAGAAATCATGTGTAAATGCTTCCAAGAACTCCAAAAACATGATTTCTATTCTTATTTGAGCTGTGTGCAAGATTTTAGCAAAGTTAAAATTTTGACCAAAACCCAAAGGGGGGAGCACATGCTTTTGAGTCAAATTTCGAATTGGGCTTAAACCTTGCCTATTTCAAAAAGGAACCTAGAAATCATGTGTAAATGCTTCCAAGAACTCCGAAAACATGATTTCTATTCTTATTTGAGCTGTGTGCAAGATTTTAGCAAAGTTGAAATTTTGACCAAAACACAAAGGGGGGAGCACATGCTTTTGAGTCAAATTTTGAATTGGGCTTAAACTTTGCCTATTTCAAAAAGGAACCTAGAAATCATGTGTAAATGCTTCCAAGAACTCCGAAAACATGATTTCTATTCTTATTTGAGCTGTGTGCAAGATTTTAGCAAAGTTGAAATTTTGACCAAAACCCAAAGGGGGATCACACGCTTTTGAGTCAAATTTTGAATTGGGCTTAAACTTTGCCTATTTCAAAAAGGAACCTAGAAATCATGTGTAACTGGTTCGCTTAACACCGTAAACATGATTTCTATTCTTATTTGAGCTGTGTGCAAGATTTTAGCAAAGTTGAAATTTTGACCAAAACCCAAGGGGGGGACCACATGCTTTTGAGTCAAATTTTGAATTGGGCTTAAACTTTGCCTATTTCAAAAAGGAACCTAGAAATCATGTGTAAATGCTTCCAAGAACTCCAAAAACATGATTTCTATTCTTATTTGAGCTGTGTGCAAGATTTTAGCAAAGTTAAAATTTTGACCAAAACCCAAAGGGGGGAGCACATGCTTTTGAGTCAAATTTCGAATTGGGCTTAAACCTTGCCTATTTCAAAAAGGAACCTAGAAATCATGTGTAAATGCTTCCAAGAACTCCGAAAACATGATTTCTATTCTTATTTGAGCTGTGTGCAAGATTTTAGCAAAGTTGAAATTTTGACCAAAACACAAAGGGGGGACCACATGCTTTTGAGTCAAATTTTGAATTGGGCTTAAACTTTGCCTATTTCAAAAAGGAACCTAGAAATCATGTGTAAATGCTTCCAAGAACTCCGAAAACATGATTTCTATTCTTATTTGAGCTGTGTGCAAGATTTTAGCAAAGTTGAAATTTTGACCAAAACCCAAAGGGGGATCACACGCTTTTGAGTCAAATTTTGAATTGGGCTTAAACTTTGCCTATTTCAAAAAGGAACCTAGAAATCATGTGTAACTGGTTCGCTTAACACCGTAAACATGATTTCTATTCTTATTTGAGCTGTGTGCAAGATTTTAGCAAAGTTGAAATTTTGACCAAAACCCAAGGGGGGGACCACATGCTTTTGAGTCAAATTTTGAATTGGGCTTAAACTTTGCCTATTTCAGAAAGGAACCTAGAAATCATGTGTAAATGCTTCCAAGAACTCCGAAAACATGATTTCTATTCTTATTTGAGCTGTGTGCAAGATTTTAGCAAAGTTGAAATTTTGACCAAAATTCAAAGGGCGGAGCACATGCTTTTGAGTCAAATTTTGAATTGGGCTTAAACTTTGCCTATTTCAAAAAGGAACCTAGAAATCATGTGTAAATGCTTCCAAGAACTCCAAAAACATGATTTCTATTCTTATTTGAGCTGTGTGCAAGATTTTAGCAAAGTTGAAATTTTGACCAAAACACAAAGGGGGGAGCACATGCTTTTGAGTCAAATTTTGAATTGGGCTTCAACTTTGCCTATTTCAAAAAGGAACCTAGAAATCATGTGTAAATGCTTCCAAGAACTCCGAAAACATGATTTCTATTCTTATTTGAGCTGTGTGCAAGATTTTAGCAAAGTTGAAATTTTGACCACAACCCAAAGGGGGGAGCACATGCTTTTGAGTCAAATTTTGAATTGGGCTTAAACTTTGCCTATTTCAAAAAGGAACCTAGAAATCATGTGTAAATGCTTTCAAGAACTCCGAAAACATGATTTCTATTCTTATTTGAGCTGTGTGCAAGATTTTAGCAAAGTTGAAATTTTGACCAAAACCCAAAGGGCGGAGCACATGCTTTTGAGTCAAATTTTGAATTGGGCTTAAACTTTGCCTATTTCAAAAAGGAACCTAGAAATCATGTGTAAATGCTTCCAAGAACTCCGAAAACATGATTTCTATTCTTATTTGAGCTGTGTGCAAGATTTAAGCAAAGTTGACATTTTGACCAAAACACAAAGGGGGGACCACATGCTTTTGAGTCAAATTTTGAATTGGGCTTAAACTTTGCCTATTTCAAAAAGGAACCTAGAAATCATGTGTAAATGCTTCCAAGAACTCCGAAAACATGATTTCTATTCTTATTTGAGCTGTGTGCAAGATTTAAGCAAAGTTGACATTTTGACCAAAACACAAAGGGGGGACCACGTGCTTTTGAGTCAAATTTTGAATTGGGCTTAAACTTTGCCTATTTCAAAAAGGAACCTAGAAATCATGTGTAAATGCTTCCAAGAACTCCGAAAACATGATTTCTATTCTTATTTGAGCTGTGTGCAAGATTTAAGCAAAGTTGACATTTTGACCAAAACACAAAGGGGGACCACATGCTTTTGAGTCAAATTTTGAATTGGGCTTAAACTTTGCCTATTTCAAAAAGGAACCTAGAAATCATGTGTAAATGCTTCCAAGAACTCCGAAAACATGATTTCTATTCTTATTTGAGCTGTGTGCAAGATTTTAGCAAAGTTGAAATTTTGACCAAAACCCAAAGGGGGGAGCACATGCTTTTGAGTCAAATTTCGAATTGGGCTTAAACTTTGCCTATTTCAAAAAAGGAACCTAGAAATCATGTGTAAATCCTTCCAAGAACTCCGAAAACATGATTTCTATTCTTATTTGAGCTGTGTGCAAGATTTTAGCAAAGTTGAAATTTTGACCAAAACCCAAAGGGGGGAGCACATGCTTTTGAGTCAAATTTCGAATTGGGCTTAAACTTTGCCTATTTCAAAAAAGGAACCTAGAAATCATGTGTAAATCCTTCCAAGAACTCCGAAAACATGATTTCTATTCTTATTTGAGCTGTGTGCAAGGTTTTACCAAGTTGAAATTTTGACCACAACCCAAAGGGAGGACCACATGCTTTTGAGTCAAATTTTCAATTGGGCTTAAACTTTGCCTATTTCAAAAAGGAACCTAGAAATCATGTGTAAATGCTTCCAAGAACTCCGAAAACATGATTTCTATTCTTATTTGAGCTGTGTGCAAGATTTTAGCAAAGTTGAAATTTTGACCAAAACCCAAAGGGCGGAGCACATGCTTTTGAGTCAAATTTTGAATTGGGCTTAAACTTTGCCTATTTCAAAAAGGAACCTAGAAATCATGTGTAAATGCTTCCAAGAACTCCAAAAACATGATTTCTATTCTTATTTGAGCTGTGTGCAAGATTTTAGCAAAGTTGAAATTTTGACCAAAACACAAAGGGGGGAGCACATGCTTTTGAGTCAAATTTTGAATTGGGCTTAAACTTTGCCTATTTCAAAAAGGAACCTAGAAATCATGTGTAAATGCTTCCAAGAACTCCGAAAACATGATTTCTATTGTTACTTGAGCTGTGTGCAAGATTTTAGCAAAGTTGAAATTTTGACCAAAACCCAAAGGGGGGAGCACATGCTTTTGAGTCAAATTTTGAATTGGGCTTAAACTTTGCCTATTTCAAAAAGGAACCTAGAAATCATGTGTAAATGCTTCACACAACTCCGTAAAGATGATTTCTATTCTTATTTGAGCTGTGTGCAAGATTTTAGCAAAGTTGAAATTTTGACCAAAACCCAAAGGGGGGACCACATGCTTTTGAGTCAAATTTTGAATTAGGCTTAAACTTTGCCTATTTTAAAAAGGAACCTAGAAATCATGTGTAAATGCTTCCAAGAACTCCAAAAACATGATTTCTATTCTTACTTGAGCTGTGTGCAAGATTTTAGCAAAGTTGAGATTTTGACCAAAACCCAAAAGGGGGACCACATGCTTTTGGGTCAAATTTTAAATTGGGCTTAAACTTTGCCTATTTTAAAAAGGAACCTAGAAATCATGTGTAAATGCTTCCAAGAACTCCGAAAACATGATTTCTATTCTCTTTTATTGAAAAAAATAGCTGAAGCAGCAAATCTAAACCTCGACCATAGATAGATATAAATTTGCAATGAGCATTTTTTTAATAGCTTATCAGATCATGTTCACTAACTTAAATGCAAACAAACTGTTCATTGTAGAAGTTTTTAGCATTATTTGCAGTACTACCGTGTAAGAACCTTAACAGCTCCCTTGGAATTCCTGGTGGAGATCATCTTGCCTTAAAGGGAACCTCCACTCCTACTAAAGAATCACTTTAAACCGCAGTATATAGTATTTGCAACAACGTTAGTTTTCTTTTTTTTCCAGAAGAGTATCTATAGTGGAGAAAAACGAATTTCAGAATCGCGTATTTTTGTTTTCAAACTTCCTGGGCGCCTCCATCTTGAATAATTGTGACGTGTTTCGGTTGCTCTATTGTTCTGACACAAAGAGCTTTTGTCTAATAACAAAAGGGCAACCATTTCACGTCACAATTATTCAAGATGGCGGCGCCCGGGAACTTTGAAAACAAAAATGAACGATTCTATAATTCATGTATTTAAGGTAAACGGGCTTTGTTAGTTAAAACTTCAAACAAATTTGATTCTAAAAATTATTTCGTGTGATTTGAAGTGAACTTTTTGTCAGAGTGGAGGTTCCCTTTAAGACCAGGTCAGCTTAAAAAGCACTAATGAAGGAAGAATCCAGAAATTCCTTTACCTGACAAAATTATTTTCTGCTAACTACAGATTGAACATTTCTTTATTTGCATCACTTACGTTACTTTACAACTTAGTAACATTAGTTTACATAGTATGGAATTCTTCAAAGAAGGCAGAGTTACAAAGCTTCAACCCCAATGAATATATGTTTCAGTCAAGTAATATACTTGGAGAAGTGACCTTAAAACAAGCCATTCATACAAATCAACAGAAATTACAAAAGTAGTCTCAACGCTAACAGGTTGGAAAAGGGATAAAACTAAATTTTCCTTTTTTTGATCGAATTGTTTTAGTCAACTATTTCAGAAATGTTTTAAATAAGATTTGCTGTAGAAACCTCTGTCAGCGTTATTACCCTAACATGGCTTATGTGGAATGATTAAGAAATTTCCGAAGTTTACTTGCGAACCGAAAATAACTGTCTTAGATTGCATAATTAGCCCGCCGAAAATACTCACGAAAAAAATGGAAACAGTTTCGACGATTTTCTAAAGTTCTCGTTCTGTAAACCACTCTGAAATATATTCAAAAGCAAAATTCAAGGAAATGTCATGAACTTGACAGGGAGTTTTAAAAAATATGTTTATTGAATGCGGAAAAGAATTAATTCTAGAGCATGTAACATGAGCCATGAGCAGCTGCAAAATTATTCAGACACCCATGCAGAGTTGCTCCTGGTGTGTATACTCATTTCTCTTTTTAAAATTATGCAAAAGTTAGTACTGATTCTAAGTCCTTCCCTCCCCTTCAATGCTGTTTCAGTTTGCACGCAGCATTAATGGAGACGGAGATAGCAAAGGTTCCAGCACGACCATTTCAGCTATACCAGCAAGGGTGTCTGAATAATTTTGCACTGAGACAGACTTAAGTCACGGTATGACTTTATCTGATTGTTCTTGAGTCTCGATACAGTCACAGAGTATTTAAACTTCCTTCTCTGATTACAGATTTCAAAGTCAAGTTGATGAGTGTGCTGCAAAGAGACCCTTATTTAATATAGATATATGAACAGTATATGAAAAGGGTCTGTTTGCACTTATACATCCACACAATTGCGCCTTCTGGTACACACAATTTTTCCAAATGATTCATAAATTGAAAATCAAGGGATCAGACAAAAGATGCTGTAATAAGACTCAAGAACATACCTTTTGGTGCAAAGTATAGTTCTGATGATAAAAGTATGAACACTGCGTTGTTTGGGAAAATGATTACCTGAAAACACAAACCATGAACTCATGAACTAAAAAGTTACAAAACTATATGACCTCATGACCAAAAATGAGAGAAAAAAAAAAGGTTCAGTATTAAATGACCTCATGATCACAAAATTGTCAGTTTCTGAAACATTTCCTTGAAGGAGGGTAAATATATTTTAGAGTGATTGTGTCAAAAGTGAGCCTGTTCTATCTGTTTTGGTACGAGTCAATTGTTTGAAGAAAAATGGTCGAATTTTCCGATTACAACAGTCAGTAGTTGTTAAGGATTCGTGTGCTAATTATGCAATCAGAAACGAGTCAAAATAAAAAAAAAAAATGAAGGCGTGGTATAGTAACCCCACCAATAGGTTTATCTGGCGAACTCGACTCCTACGCATTCAATCAGGAAATGAATGATGAAAGACCCGGGGAATTCGTAATAATTTCTCTGATTAAAATAAGCGCTACTGACAGAGGTTTCACATTTAAAAAGTTCGAAATATGTTAGGAATTAAGTACGCTGTAATTAGCCTTTTCAAACTCTGCAAGAAATCTAAATCATTTACCTGGTGCTTTGTTCTGAATTTGTGGACAAAATCCCTAAGTGTGCCCTTTTTAAAGGAATAAACACCACCACCACTGCTTTGAATCACAAAAATATTTTTTCAACAAATTTTGCTATTTACCTATAGTGAACTGTCCGGCTTAGAAATATAATTATTTGCCTGTTAATAACTTGCGCATGTAGCTCCTGGACCACCTGTCTTATCATCCAGAAAAGAAGTTTCTATTATTCCGAGTAAAGGACAAAAACTCCTCAAAGAGTTTAACTATGTGATATTTCAACACACTCTAACTCAACAGAAATGACAAAATTTAGTATGCCTATATTCTCCATACTATAACAAAAAGAAAAATGGTTTTACTTTCTTGGTTCTTTGGTGGTTATGGTTCACTCATAGGCACGGTTAATGGAGCTGTCCAGGTGATGAGAGATTTTAGACTATTTAACTTATCTGAACTGAAGTCACTAAGCCACCTTAAAAGTTCATTATAAGTCCTGCCATCAAGCTCAGTGCCGTTATAGCTCTGTATCGATACATTTACGCAAAGGCTTCCTTGTCTTGATCTTTACGAATTAAGTGCTCTAATTATATTCAACTGGGACTGAATCTACTTCCACTGACACTGTAACCGCTGTTCATTGCTTCGTCTTGATGAGCTCTTGAAACTGCTGCAAAAAGAAACAGAATTGCATGAATTCCTCAGTTTTCGCGGATGAATGGTGTTTTTTTTTAGGTGATCTCATCCAAATGTCTTACGCATAAGCTTTTCTCATTGTTTAAAGAGGGTCCCCTATAACACTTTGGAAAATGCATTCACGTAAAAATATGGAGACTGTTCACGCGTCACGGATAATTCCCAAAATTCGTTCACGTTCACGATAAAGCAAATATCGGCAATGACGAATCACGAATGAACAAATAAACCTAAATCACGTTTCACGAGAAAAAATAGTCCCAATCACGTTTCACGAAAGAAGTATAGGGGACCCTCTTTATGCACCATTAGTTCATGAAACGTATTTCGTTTCATCAGTCGATTAACAAACCAACTGTTGCTTTGGAAAGAGATGTATTTAACACTTTGGAACGGGCACTCTTCCAAAAGTTCTTTCCCTCTTATCTGCGGCAGTTGTTTCCTTCACTTTTGATCTGTGGTTTGAGGCCTCTTGGTTTAACACTGCATGCCAGGCTACAAATACCACGTAATAGTGAACAATCTCCCATTATTCACATCTACTGGCTTTCAGGCCAGTTTCCCGTTCATTGCGCGCATTGTTTCTTGTTTGGTGCAACGACGCTTAGCTAAGAAATGTTTTCGCAAGCATGATGTAAAAAAAAAAGCCCTTACCTTACACAGTAACAGCAAAAGCTTCAAGGTGGGTCAACTGAAGTTCACTGTTTAATTTGTCCTTTGGTCTTGTTATTAACTTCTCCTCGAAGTGCTGAACTGGGTGATGAGAATCACGAGTCAGCACCATGAGGGGATTTTCAGTTATCTTTTCCTGCCTACACCAAAAAAAAACGTAAAAAAGAAAGTGTGTTATCTCAGTTGCTATGTCAATCATATTAAGTGTTATTTGAGCCACGAGACGGTTGTAGAGAAAGGAAACCAATATGCAATTGCAAAGTACGCTAATTATTTTTTCTTCAATTTTAAATAGACTACGTACAGACAGGAGGATTTCCTTTCTTCATGCCCTACCATTTCGAGTTTTGAAATTTTCCCACAAAACTTTTTGCATCTAACTTGACAACCACCGCCTCGCTCACCCCACACATAGATCTAGAGACGACGATCGAACGTTTAGCAACCAATTGAGCTCGGAAGTTTACTTAAATTTTAATAGGTCAATTACTGAGAGAACTACTTACTCATCAGACAGACGCTTGCAAGGCCTTTCCATGCGGTTTCTCTGCGAGTCCTGATCAGTATCAACGGTGACGTTATACTTGTGCTGTTTAGCTGCTTTCGTCTATTGTGACCTATCGCTGAAAACAGATTCTCATTGAAATTCATTATGCAAAGCTTGCAACAAGTGGAACACTGATAAGATAGCGGCACGCACTCTGGTCACATCATGATTTGCTTTGTCAGATCTTTCTTTGAAATTGAGGCCAAATGCAGACAAATGTGGCATAACGGATCTGTATTCTTTCCACACCTTAAAATTAGACAAAGGTTTGTTGAATGAAAGTTTGATTCTTTGGTGCGACCCTCCCTCACATCTATCCGCCCTGCTCTTTGGCGACTTTACCAAGGAATCATGTAAATGCCAAAACTAATCAAAGGCTTCTCTCTTTTCACGAACCACCTTGGTTCATTTTTTTTCCTAAGGGGTAACAATGGTGGTGTATATAGCTAATAAATCACTGAATTTCGCTCACCCACTGTGCAACCGTTATGTACAACATCCAAACTGTACAGGATCCAAATGCCGTCTTTGCTTGGCTCCATCGGTGGTCCTACTATATTTTGTGATAGAATTGAAGAAACAAATAGAATCCAGTTTCACGTGACTGGTAGCCATAGGAACGATAATGTCATCGCGTTTCACACTTCTACACCTTCAAATAAACTAACAATTTTTAGGCGCTTTGAAAAAAAAACTGCGAGTTCGTGAATGTCATTTGGCTTAATTCTGACAATTCTTTAGTTAAATGTACCCGAACGTTTGTCTACAAAATTAACCGTGTGTCTACATTTGAATGTTTTAGGTTCTGCCTGTCAGGGTCATACTGCTAATCACCAAACATTTTTATGATGTTACCTCAGGATATTAGCTACGAAGGAGGGGGTAGGAAATATGAAGCTTCGTCGATTACATGCACCACCGCCATCTACAACGCCGTCGCCATTATCTCAGCTGCTATGATCGTCGTCCACCGTCTCAGCCTCTTCACCTTCCTGAAAAACTTCAACAAAGGTATCAACAAAACATTTAATGTAAACAACTATTAGCATCGCAAGGGAGCTCAGAATTTCAAAAAGGCGCAAGTCTTTTATAAATTGGTCAGTTGTTTGAATTTATTTTTTAGAGATTATTAACTTTTATGAATTTATGTCTTAATTAATTTGTTAGGACTTTAATTTTTGTTTTAGTTTTTCAATTTTTGATTTGTTTATGTTTTAATGTTTTTTTTTTACTCATTTTTAATTTGTTTATTTTTTTTATTACCGGTATTCGAAGTTGTTTTAATGGCGATGCCACTGCGAAAGCATATACCAACAAAAAAGGATGATGTAATATCCACACAAGGTACATACGACGAAATCGAACGATGTAGGTGCAGCGATTCCTCAGAATAAAAGCCACGAGGCGTCCCCACCAAGAAAGAGGCGCTTGCTCACATCCAGGGAAGTCAGTCTAAAACCACGTGACACCACAATGGTTTAGCTAACCTGAAAACAAAACTTCTCAGGAGAAATATTGATTAGGCTATACTGGCACATCTACCATTGAAACAAAAGAACGAAACACTTGGTTTGAACATCTTTTATATATATAAAAAATAACATTAGCTATTTTCGTAATTTTATGAAGGGTCATGGAATTGAGGGCCATGGAGAGAAACTTTAAATTGCATGGGCAATTTATAGTTCAGTTCTCTCCTGTCTTGGCTTTGTGACGTATAAGGGGCTATTTTTTCACTCTCGATACCAAAGATTGACTACAAACTCATTGTAATTCTTACTTCCTCCTTAAAAGAGGCATCATGGATTTGAATTTCAATGAAGTGCCAATTTTATCACCTTCCTTTGCAAGTTTGACAGAGTTAATCTTGAGCGTAATGGCAAAGGTCATGATTATGGATTTGAATCCGATGCAATGCTTCTATATTGCTTAAATTGCAAACACCTACCTGTCTGCCAAACCTCATGTGACACTCGATGTTATAGAGGAACTCATCATCTATGGCTGTAATGGTATCTGGAAGATTCAGCTGACCTAAACACAAATTAAAGCTTCTGATAAAGATTAATACGTACACTGCTTGACTCGTCTTACACGCCAGTGTTTTAACATCATTGACCCGATTCCCATTCATTTCTTTATTTCATCTTCTTTGTCACTGCTGACAGTAAAGTAACGTTCAAACCCTTAATGAGCTTGATTTCCCAGGTTCGTTCAGCTTTTCTGCTGGCCATCAAATTTGCGACCGAAAATAGGTTTAACGCACTGAACCAGATATCACTTGTTAGTCCAACAAGTCCTTCGTTTTTAAATCTGTTTGAAATACATTGGTCTTTTGACCAAATATTTTCTGTTTGAGTGCCCCCAAAGCCTGCTAAGGGTTTGGAAATCACATAGGTAAATTATTTTGGAAAGCTGCTTACCTGAGAAATTAAACACCTTTCTACCAGATCTCCAGTCTGCAGTGAAAGGGCTGATGGGAAGGTGCAGTGGTAGCCAGCACGTTCATCATGGCTGCCCCTCAAGACTAAAAACAATTTCTCACGAAGGAGTTTTAAGTACGTAGACTATAAATAACTAATAAATCTATCACCCCTAGATGGGTTGGCAGCATTACTGTGGCATTTTAACAGAGTAGGTTTGAATCCCATTGTACTTTCTTTTCCAAAGTTTGATTCACTGTTGTCACCGTCATTGCAAAGTTCATGGGTTCAAATCTTCTTCACTCAGATCGCTGCAACTTGGGCGGCGTATATTCACCTTTCAAGCAAAAATCACTTGTTCGAATCTCTTTTACCACCCCTCTCTTCCTCAACATACTCACCTTGTGAACTGGCTTCCGGGATTTCCATCTGAGAATGGATTTCGATTTAATTCTAGTAATCCATTTTGCGTTAAATAATCCGTCACTCAAACTGCTTTGCATTAGCATCCGAAGACAGCTACCCTGTTCATCCTAAAATAATGCTTCTTAAACAAATGGTTATTAAAATCAAAGTAAAACCAACGAAAGGTCAAACCAAAACGATATTTATAGAGAAAATGACTCAATTGTCTTTCAGAAAAATCGTTTGTATTCTACCAACTATTAATTCAAAAGATGCATACCAAGCCACAAAGTTTGGTCGCCCTAGTAACAGTAGTCAGTGAAACTTCCAACGAGGTTTAAATCTTGCCACTGTTTTGGCTGTCTTCAGTGCTGAAGTCTTCCAAATTTTAAAACGGTATTAAGCTTTAATGCAAAAGCAACTCGGAGCACACAGTATTCCAGTCGTACCATTTGATAAGGATTGACTCGCAACTTTTAGATATATTTTTTGAAAACTTAACAGTACCTACCAATTCGGTGTCTTCATTTGACAAGTTTTCCCTTCTCAGCTGGCATAAAGGCATCAACGTCATGGTCACTTACGACCTGAAAAACTTCAAAGCATGCTAATGATCATTAGTTTATGCAAATGACTGAGAGAATAACCATGGCTTACCTTCGTGAATTACTTTCCCCCGTCCGTCAATAGGAATGCCGTACTTGTGTGCCCATGAGAAAAGGAAGAACCAGAAAACAGAACTGCCCAAAATACTTCCGGGTATCTTGTTGGGCTGCTTCTTGCCGCCAGGTCGTGGCCGTTTCACTGATCACGTTTATCCGTCCGCGAATCTTTTAAAAAAGTGCGCGAAAATGTCTAAGGCAAATTCGGCGTCTTGTGAAAAACTGCGCAAAGATAGGTTGGTAGAAGTCCATATCTTGAAATGACGTGCGCGTATCTTGTGAAGACCAACCCAAAAATGGCCTCAAAAAGAATCTTGTATCCAGTGCAGACAAGCAAAATAGTAGCTTCGAAAAAAGTGGAACGATCTCGTGAAGGCGATGTGAAAAAAGCCTGAAGGAAAGACGTGGTGTCCGTATCTTGGAAAAAAAACAACCACACTGGCCAAAGCCGAATTCAAAATGAACCGAGCGAACTACAGATCGCGATCAATGGTGCTGAAATAAAATGATTTTGGTTAGCTGTAAGAGACGACACAATGACAGCTGTAGTTTTTGATTTTTTTTATTGATATCGGTTAAGATTAGAAGTATTTAATACCCTGCAAGAACACCCACATATTACCGATACTTAATTAAAACAATAGGTAGTTCAAGAGAGTACACGAGCAGCCCATATTTTTATTCAAGCTTTATTATTAAGACCAGCACAACTTAATTACAGATATTTATTGTTCCTGCAAGAAAATCCAGTTAGTAATGTGTTGCTAAGCTAATAAAATTGTTAAAAGAAACCACACTGACAGTCCATGTTTTTAATAAAATTTTATTGAAAGCGCTCACAGCTTTACTACAAGTTGTTGTTCCTGTAATAAAAAATCGGTTAGAATTGATTTCCTATTTAGTTAACTTATTGTTTATAGCAACAACACTGACAACGTTGTGGTTTTACTGAAGTTTTTATTTCTTTGATTATTTACATAATATAACTAAGTATAAAGAGAACGGTGTGCGCACCTAAGTGAAAAATCGAATGAAAAACCCCAGGGAACCCCAGAAGTAGCGCAAAAATCAGCAGCCGCTTGTTATCGAGACATTGTCGATACCATGCTTTCACACTAAAAGAAGTGTGACCAAACGCCGAATCGAAAGCCGAACAAAAAAGCCGAATGAAGAGCGGAATCCAAAACCAAAAAGGTCTTACTTGAATTAGATACAAAAATATATCCACATACCTTGATTTCCTGCAAAACCTCGAGCTGATTGGCATGGTGCAACGTTTGCTCACGATTGTCTTGTATTTCTGAATATCTCGAACGGTTCTCTTTATAAAGCAATGCTATAGATAGCAATCGGTATTTCAAAACTTTTACTCGTGTTGGAAACTGTGCTGAAAGCTTTAAAAACTTATACGAAAGTCAAAGCAAGAATTGTACCACTTGAATCAGCTGTACCTTTCTGATCAAGTTCCTGTCAGCATGTGTCACCCCTCCATCACAGACTCAGACGTCGGACCTCATCCCAGGGAATTTTACTAACCACCATGCAGCATATTCTTTATTCAGTCGACATGCAACTGCTTCAAGCTGGGACGGAGAGGACATGTCACTTGATGGCCTAATCTGAACTCAGTTTGAACGTACTGTGGTTAGAGCGACTCTAAGATATTGGGTCTGCTGTGGCTGAGGTCTGCGCATTAAGAAATCGAACAGAGGAGCTGGAAATGAAACAAAAGCATCGATCGTTAATAACTTGTACTCCTAAAAAATGGTCAGTTGACGTTGGTGTCTATAAAACTAATTTGATTCTTATTCTTTTCCATTGTAATAAACTAAAAAAAGGCCAAATCAGTCATTTTGTATTAAAATTGATGATGTATGTATTAAAGTACTTTGGCGAAACATTTGATGCCAATTTAACATTGAGGAGTCACCATGAAGAGACTTCTTTAAAATTATCTGTGGGTTATCTTGTCGGAAGTGAGACATTTTGTCAAAAATGGTATTCTTGTCATGCTTCATTGTCCATGCTTGACTTCCTGCAAAGACTGACTTCAAACTCATTTCATATTCCCTTATGATTTAAAAGAGGTATCATGGATTTGAATTTCATTAAAGCGCCAATTTCATAATCTTCACCGAAATGGCAAAGGTCATGATTATGGATTTCAATCTGATACAATACTTCTATTTTGCTTAAATTGCAAACGCCTACCTTTCCAAACCTCATGCAAGGCTCTTTAAGGCGATGTTATAGAGGAACTCATCATCTATGGTTGTTATGGTATCTGGAAGGACCAGCTGACCTAAACACAAATTAAAGCTTATGACAAAGATTTTTATTCACACTGCTTGACTCTTCATAAACTTATGCCCACACTTTTGTTTTCTGAATTCCACCTTGTTTACATTGACATAACGTTCTAATTCCTAATAATCTTAGGAATTAATTAATCTTGATTTCTAAGTCTGTTCAGTTTTTCGGCAGACCCTGACCTTTCGAAATTGTGATTAAAATACGTTCATTCATTGCATTTAATAATCACTGTTCCCGGCGACAACTACTTCGTTCATTTGTTTGAAATATTGCTCTTTTGACTAGATATCTTCAGTTCTCCATTCCATATCATTCCTTATGAAATCGAGAGCTTATCTTTACCGTTAAAGCCACGTTTCCGAATTTGAAAATCTTATAGCTATCTAAATTCCTCTCGAAAGCTACTTACCTGAGGAATACCACTCTACTAGATCTCTGGCCTGAAGAGAAAGGACTGATCGGAAGCTGTGGTGGTATCCGGCACATCCATCATGACTGTCCCTCAAGACTAAAAACATTACAAATGGTTTTAAAGGACTTGGAGACTAAAATAATGAGGTAGATCTATCTCCCCTGGGGAGTTTCGGAGCATTACTTTGGCATTAGATTGAACAGTGTGGGTTTGAATCTTTCTTTAGCAAAGTTTAGTCCACTATCAAACACAGTCATTGCAAAGTCATGGGTTCGAATCCCACGTACATCTCAAATCTTCACTCACATCTTTGCATCTTTGGGGTGGCGTATAATCACCTTTCAAGCAAAGCTCACTTGTTTGAATATCTTTTACTTTTTATCTTCCTCATCATACTCACCCTGTGAACTGGCTTCCGAGATTTCCATCTGAGAATGGATGTCTATCCAATTAATCCTGTCTGTGTTAAGTAATCCGGTTACCCAAACAGCTTTGCATTATCATCCGAAGGCAGCCTGTTCATATAAAAATAATGCTTCTCAAAACAACTTGTTATTTAAAATCAAAGTACAACCCATGTAAGGTCAAACCAAAACGATATTCATAGAGATATTATTCGTTGTCTGTCAGAAAAATCGTTTGAATTATATCAATGCAAATTTCAGCTGGAGGGATACACACCAAGCAAATAGTTTTGGTCGCCCCGGCCCCATAACAGCAGTCAGTCAAACTTCAACGAGCTTATATAAATTACATCTTTTCCACGATATGTGCTGTATTCAGCATGAACTCTTTCCAATTTTGAAATAATATCAAGCATCAATGCAAAAGAAACTCGGAACACACAGTATTCCGCTCGCACCATTTGCTAACGAATGACTTGCAACATTTAAATATAATTTTTGATTACTTTATAGTACCTACAAATTCGGTGTCTTCATTTGACAAGTCTTCCTGCCCAGCTGGTATTAAGGGATCAACAGTCACTGTCACTTTCTACCTGTAAACTTCAAAACATACCAATGTTCATGAGTTTATGCAAATAACTGAGAGAATAACGATGTCTTGCCTTCATTAATAACTTTCTCTCGTCCATCGTAATCAATAGGAATGTCGTACGTGTGCGCGCATCAGCAAAAGAAGAACCAGAAAATAGAACTGCCCAAAATACGTCCGGGTGTCTTGTTGGGATGCTTCTTGCGCCAGGACGTGGCGTTTATCCGTCTGCATATCTTGTAAAGAAATGCGCAAAAAATGTCAAAAAGAAATTGGCCGTCTGGTAAAAAAGTGCGAAAGAATAGGCTCGTAGAAGTCGCGTATCTTGAAATGACGTGCGCGTATCTTGTGAAGACTAGCCCAAATATGACCTAAGCACAATTTTCAAAATGAACCAAGCGAACTACAGATCGCAACCCACGGTGCTGAAATAAAATGATTTTGGTTAGCTGTTAGAGAAAACACACTGACAGTTGTAGTTTTTGATTTTTTTATTGATATCGGTGAAGTTTAATTACAAGTACTTAATACCCTGCAAGGAAAGCCACATATTACCGATAGTTAATTAAAACAGTAGTTAGTTGAAGAAAGTACACGAGCAGTCCAAGTTTTTATTGAAGCTTTATTGTCAAGACCAGCACAACTTAATTACAGGTATTTATTATTCCTGCAAGAAAATCCAGTTAGTAATGTGTGCTACTAAGTTAATAAATAGTTAAAGAAAACACACTGACAGTCCATGTTTTTAGTCAAGTTTTATTGAAATAACCACAAGTTGTTCCTGTAATAAAAAATCGGTTAGTATTGATTTCCTATATAGTTAAGTTATTGTTTATAGCAACGACACTGACAACGTTGTAGTTTTAAAGTTTATTCATTCCTTTGATCATTTACACAATATAACTACGTACAAGGGAATGGGATGCGCACCTAAGTGAAAAATTTAGCTTCCAGTAGAACCAAGGAGTGTTCATACGTCCATAAAACTTCGACGCATCGAATGAAACACCCCAGGGAACCCCAGAAGTAACGCAAACATCAGCAGCGGCTTGGTATCGAGACATTGTCGATACCATGCCTTCACACGAAAAGAAGTGTGACCGAACGCGGAATCGGTAGCCGAACAAAAAAGCCGAATGAAAAGTGGAACCGAAAACCAAAAAGGTCTTAATTTAATAAGATAAAAAATATATATCCACATACCTTGATTCCCTGAAAAACCTCGAGCTGATTGGCATGGTGCAACTATTGCCTACAATTGTCTTATGTTTCTGAATATCTCGAACGGTTCTCTTTATAAATCAATGCTATAGATTGCAATCGGTATTTCAAAACTTTTACTCGTGTTGGAAACTGTGCTGATAGCTTTAAAAACTTATACGAAAGTCAAAGCAAGAATTGTACCACTTGAATCAGCCGTACCTTTCCGATCAAGTTCCTGTCGGCATGTGTGACCCCTCCATCACAGACGCACGTGATCCAGTCGTAGCGCCACAGGTGATTCAGGGAGGCGTTTGGTCAGGTGGTTCAGTTGAAGGAGCTTTGCGGCCGGCCAATGACATAGCATATTATAGCTACGTACCATCTACTCTGTCTTTCTTGTGCCTAGCATCCAGTGATTGGCATTAATTAAGCCAATTAAAATGACATGTTTGATACAAATAATCCGGTTTTTTGGTAATCTCCTGGTCTGATCCAGGGTTGCCGTCTTCTTTCATCGCCGCATAGGCAGCTATCTTGTCTACTTAAACTAACTAAATGATGAACGATCTTTGTTCTTCTTAATTTCTTCGGCCGGCCTCTTGTATTTCACTTCCACGTATGGACGCACATGTTCGGTTGGTCCACGCTGTCATCAGTTCGGTGAGATGTTGCTGAAGTTGAGGCTACAATCTATCAAATCTATCTACGTCTACCAAATCTGCGCCTGCGTGGTGCAATGCAGGGCTGTCTGACAAGAGGGTCCTCCCACAAGGCAACATCAACAAAAAGACTTTCCTTTCATCTAAACATTAACGCTGTCGAATAGTGGAAAAATCCTCCCATTTGTCTGTTACTATCTCAGGCTAACTTTTCTAGGTATCTATCGTTGAGTGGTCTCGAAGGCTTCCTAACGCTTACAAGTTGCAAGCGATCTAGCTTATGGTGTGTGCGTTGTCCCTTTGACCCCAGCGAGCAACCTGCGAAAAGCTTTTCTCTTGATGGCTAGGAAGATCCTAATCGCTGGTTGCTCGGAATGTAAAATGCTGAAGTTGTTTTAACTGATCTGCACTCGCAACTTTGTCAGCCTAATTAGCCAAATGTCACGGCGGAAATATCCGTTATGAAAAGAATCCAATCTCGTCGACTTTTGTCACGTTTTGGGAAGCCAAGCTGACCCAAATTGCGAGGCTAACATAACTATCTGCCTGCAACTAGAGAAGCCATTCAACTTGCATGGAGTGGCCAAATCAGGTCTCTCTGCAATAGCTGAATAGCCTGTGGACTCTAGTTTCCTGGGTTTAATTTATTAGTTGCAGTAAAATGACTGGTTGAACCTTACCAAAAAAAACCTTCACTTGCACAGCGTTATTAGAACTGTCAAGTAAAGTGTAAAATATAATTCAATTTCGCGCAACTAAGCGGGAGGATCCGGTAAGAAGATAACGACGGCGACGATGACGATCGTGACCCGACGGCGCAGCGAGTCCGAGAAACACCCGAAAAAAAAAGCCGAATACAAGTCGAACGTAAGTAAAAAATGCCTAAGTTCGAAAAGCCGAATAACATGAATAACCTGCAAAGGAACCCATTACTTAAGGAGCCTAAGGGGAGGAGCCAAACAACCCATGGGACCCGCTAGCTAATCTAACTACAGTTAGGTTAAGCCGAATAAGAAGTCCGTATACTTCGAGCCGAATTCGAACGTCTATGGATGGTATGCTTTGTAAGGTTCATCCAGAGCTCTATATATCCTCCAGTCCCAACCCACAAGGAATTTTACTGACCACCATACAGAATTCTTTAATCAGTCGATGTGTTGCTGCTTCAAGTTGGAACGCAGTGGCAACGCAGTTGATGGCCTGATCTGAACTCAGTTTGGACGTACTGTTGTTAGAGCGGTTGTAAGACACTGGGTATGCTCTGTCTGAGGTCTGTACTTAGGGCGCACATAGGAGTACTGGAAATGAAACAGAAAAGCGATCGTAAGAGAGTCTCAAAATGGGGTTAACCATTAAGCTGTGAACGTCAAAAAAGTTAACCATGTGTGAAAATGCCAAAAACGTAACTGTCAGCATTGTAAGAAATTACAAGGATTAAACGTGAGTACTTGTATTGAAAAGTGGGATAGGAAGTATTTCGGGATATTAACAGACTTCAGAGCACTCGACACTGTTTTAAGTCCTTTGCTCTCTCTGGGGGTGACGAAGCAGAGGACTTCTTTAGCTATAAGCCCGTCATAACAAAGTCTAGAGGACAAGCCAAGGCCTGGGCAAAATTTGACGTTTGAAGACGACAAAAGTGTAAGTCGCAGTTGGGATAACGAATTACTTATTCTATTCCATTTATCTAATAAGACCCTTCTAATTAACACACAGGTCCCGAAAAAGCAAAAAAAAAATCTACCTAATAACTTGCACTCCTTAAAAATGGTGAATTGGCGTCAAACGTTCTAATGGTTTTATATGATAGAAGTCGTGAAGTAGGGACAGCAAAAATAAAGGGAAAGATTGCGCCATACATTAATACACCATTTTGCTAATGATCAATTCCAAGTGAATTATGGGTAGATCCAGTCCTTTGTGGGGGCAAACGGTCAAAATTAGAATTATTTCAAATTATGTCTTTAAATGGCCGTTTGACCTCACAAAGGACTGGATCTACCCACAGTTCACTCGGAACTGATCATTAACAAAATAGTGTATTATACACAAGAGTTTGATCACCCTTGACTCTTGTTCTACATACTAACGCTGTTCTATAAATGACTAGAGTTTGAATCACAAAATGCGTGTACGATTAATGTATGGGGCTGTGCGGAAATATTGGCAAAAAACTTTTCTTGAAAATAGGCGATCATAGTTATCTCCAGAACTCGCTGCGTCTCATTCTCTGTGTCGTCCCCCTCCGAAAAAGTACGTAAAAATAGATCGGAAATCTATTTTGTTTGGAAACGTCTTGGAAACCTTTATCTTTTCAAAATCTAACCATGGTATCAGGTACTGCTTTCTCACTCTCCTTTATAGTGCTCTTATCATTAGGGACGGAGCATCAGAAAAGCGGGATGGTGGAGGTGGGGGCGGGGGGAGTGGTGACGACAGGGAAGATTTTCAGTTTGCATGGTTTTTGTTTCACTCATTGCTTGTCCGGGATTTTCTTTTTTTGGCAGGTAGATGACTTTTCTTTTCTTTGCCTTCTTCTTTACACATTTTTTTTCTTTTCCTTTTACCTTGGAGACACGCAAGTGTTTTCCCAGCAATAGAGTCTGAAATTTAGGTTGGTACGGATTTGGTCCTGAGAAAAACGACAATCCGCGAACTTCAAGAATTACAGCAAACATTTTAAAAGAGAGTAGTTCCGTAATCCATAAACGGTTTGCAAATGGAAAAGAACTTACCTTGGCGTTCTTAGTCTTTCCGTGAACATGAATGGCTGACTTAAATTAATCAGTGTAGACTCAGTGCAGTGCCACGTGCGTTCAGTCTGGTCAGTGTCTCATGGTCAGCTTGAAACGAATTGTAGCTGGCTGTCTTCTGCCGAGTTCTTTACTTTTCACGTAAGATGTTTCTGCTTGAAACACAAATTGAGTATTATTTGTCGGCTTAATAATGGCCTGGAGTGCTGGTAAGAGCGGTTTCCAAGGTAAAGTCGAGTTCTAGAGAACAGCGCCCGCATGCTGTTCGCAATTTGAAGTCCAACTAACCTTATTTCTTTGCGTGTTTGTGCCATCTTGACCGAGTGTCTTCGGACAACTTCTGAAGTATTCTTTTGATAATCGTTTGACACGATGAAATTACCTCGAAGCTTTTCATTCATCGTATCTACCGAAGAGTTCAAACACGTCGTCATTTCGTATCACTTCAGCAACTGAATGAATGAATTTTTAAATATGGCGCCGAATTTAAATACCTTACGTGGTTTTTACATTCCTCCGTGATAAGTTGTGTTATTCACTTCAGTGCTTCCATTGAAAGGTCGCGTAAGCCAATCAGAATAAAAGGTTATTTTCAAGAAGTCGACGCATTTGCCCGTGCGGATGTATAATCTATTTTAATTTTGTACTACTTAAAACAATGGAGGCTACAAAGCGTTACTGCCAAAACCCTACAGAAAACGACTCAAGCTCGAAGATATTGAGCGCCAGTGTATAGCAACTCTATTTTTTCAGGTATCGAGCTGCTGTTCACACTGTTCTTGTTTTTCGAGTAATAGAGGGTTTTCAAGGCGGCCATGTCGGAGGTTCAAAACAATAAATACTAATTAAAATTATTTACACAACAATAAAAGTTATTTCCCGAAGTAAAAATTCTTTTGTTTTGACCCCCAACATGGCTGCCTTGTCAAGTGGTTGCAAACTATGAATAGGTCCAGTCTCTTTACCGTCCTCGGTAGGACCAATGAAGGCTCTGGAGAGAAACAAACAAAACAAAACAAAACAAAAAAACATTTAAAATAAATAATAATAATAAAATAAAAGGTTTTGAGCTTGTTCGAGTCGCTAGTAAATTGATCAAAATCAATCGAAAACAGAACTTCATTTTACTGGGAATTTACGAACGACTTCACAGGACATCTGCTGATATCGCATAATGTGATAAACACAAATATCAACAAACCAACGAGGCAACCAAACATTCGAAACATGAAATGGAAACGTTTCGTCGGGAACTGACACTTTTTGTTCAAGATCCAAGGACCCGCTGGAGAAGATCCTCGAAGAGATTCTAGATTGATTCCCTCGGAGGATATCAAATCGATGGCTTGAGTTCTTTTGAGAACGAATTCACAAAAAGAACGCAAAAACGCATCTGAAAGACAAAAGATGTGGTTAAGATTGTGCCTTGAATTGAGGGTACTGCAAGAAGCTCACAATGCCTTGATAACACAATGTGTTACCGATAGATAAGGGGGTACACAAAGAGTCCTCGAATTTTTTTCTGGCTGGGTGCATCTTGTTTGAGCACAGTTTAACCCCTACTAAGCGGCCACCCTTGGGAAAGTGGAAAATTACGTTTAATGGAAGGTAGCCACTTAACAGAGGTGAAATACAGTAGAAACCTCATCGGCACTTTGATTACTGACCGCCAAATAGGGCAATAGCTTTGTTCATTGTTATTTCGCTTACACGATTAAGACCCAGTGTTACTCATTATGCGCTGCGCACTCGAAACAATAGACGCCTCGCTCCCGTGAAAACCAAAACAATTCTGGGTTCTTATATAAATTTTCAATCGAGCGTTGCTATATGGCAGACACGACCCAATGAAATAATCAGAATTCCATGCTATCGGGAATGATAGAGTCGAGTGCAGGAAAATGTTCACGTGTTAAGTGGACTTCTGATTGGTTGAAAATATGGGGAGAATTTTATTTGTTCAACGACAGCGGAAGAAAATATGAGCTTATTTCGGACACGCGGTTCAAAACCGCTGTATATGTATTGCTTACTCGTGTTGGAGCTGCACGTACATCGAAACAACACAAGAAATATAAAATAAATCCTTCTTTTATTAAGACCCTTAAACACGAAAAGGTTGGGAAAAGAACGTTAGACATATTACAACACTTATCACAGGCTCTGGATTGCTGGTCACATCTGTATGAAATTAAAGTCGAACGAAACTAATTACGCCAGACAATCTTTACATAGTGCCTCGTTAGGATTTACGCATATCGTAAAGTTATATGCAGGTGGCATGCGTTTAGTCAAAACACCAGAAAACATTTCGGACCAGAGTATTTTCAAGATGGTTTTCTATCGATTTGTACCAGCTTTTAGGGCAAACTAGCCTAATGCATATCTCTCAACTTTATAACTAGCTTTCATAAACAATTATTAAAGGTATTAGAATTCTAATTCCTGGTAATGAATCTAGTGCACGTCAAACGGTTGTTCGCGCCGGAAAGCGTTTTCGAGAGTTTTGAGAAACGCTCGCCCGCAGGGGCCAGTTTCTCGAAAGTTCCGTAAACTTTTCGGTCCGGAAACGCCATTTCAAAAACTGTGATCCGCCTATTCTAAAAACCCGGCCTTTTACTATGATTTCAAGATATGAAAAGGCAAATCTGCTGTACAATTTCCTTCCTGGAAGCATCTTCGTTTTCGAGATACGTAGGAAATTAGGCCCGAAAAGCCAGTTCTAAAACTGTGGAATCCGCTTATCCTATAAAGTTGTTTTTATACTATGATTTCAAGATACAGAGAAAATTATGGCACACGAAATAGGCCCGAAAAGTTTCGGGGGTTTCGAGAAACGCACGCCTGGCCGGTAAATAAAACGGAAGTTATCAACGTGTTTTCTTGTGAACCCTGGATTACATCGGACAAGTAACGCTCTAAGGTAAGAACCGAATGCGTTAAAATTATAAGCGTCTAAAGAAGACGAAATTTAAGACTACTGCGAACAATTAATTATGTCAATTGCTTTAAGGTATTCTGCTGCTCTAGGGTTTATATTCATTCCTTATTTTAGTAAAAAAAAAAAAAGGGATCAGATAAACTAATATTTGAACACAAACGACGTTTATAATAAACAATAAAAATCGTTCTAATATGGACGAGAATACGAAGTCATAAGACTGCACTGTTGCATAGCTGGGGATTTTGTGAAGAAGTACCCAGTTCTGTTAAAGTGTTGCGTGTTTTCTCTAAACACATTTAACAAGGACAACGCGTCCTGCAAAGAAAACGAACGCATAGAGTACGGAACACTGAGGCGTTGTTGTCGCAGGGCAAAACTCGGAAAACAAAATCATCTTTGCTTCGCGGGTTCTGTCTCGCTGCAATTTTGCGTCCCGTTGTCCTGGCTAAATAACTCAGCTATAAGCCGAACATTTGTTCATCATATGCTCAAGTAAAACGCCAAAACATCCACAAGATACTTCCGTAACCTCAGAGTATAAAAGAAAGTTGACTGAAGTGCTTTTTTTCATAAATTTTTATCCTATTCTGTGGAATTAAACTCCCTCGAGCCAAGAATTTCCCTTATATTATGAAACGAAATTTGTCACCCTTTTAAGTAAAATAATAAAAAAAATTAACACCACCCGACCCCCTTATTTTTGTTTATTTTTTTCGTGTTGTTTTCGTTTGGTGCAAATCTCTGCGTGAACGCCGATTTTTGAATGAATGTCCACTCCAGAATTACCCCGGACACAGGGTACTTTTTTCCCCGTATTTGGGTTGCCAGATCCGTGAGTCGACGTGCTTCCAAACCAGACAGAACCTCTATTTATAACGCAAGTGTTTAGTTTTCTGCTCATGCCTCGGGACACTTCGAAATCATTTTGCGCCTTCCGCCAACTAAACAATGCCAATTGCACCTGCAATCTGGGCTTCTGGAGTGTGTATTAAATGTTACGCTTTAAATATAGACATTAATCATAGTCATAAGTTATTATATACACTTCAATGACAAGAAAGGGAAAACAAAACTTTTATACAACATTGACCCGGCAGCGAGGATTTACCTATACTATACTTAGATACTATTGTTAAATAACCTTCAAACGTCAATGCTGCCAAAATTAACTTAAATCAGTCTGAGGTGTTTGCACGGACATACGAAAACCTTGCCAAAGGCATTTAAAATGCCAAATGAACTTGGCTTATCTTTTTAGAGATATGACCTAACTAAAATACCGGCTAAACAATAAAGAGTTGCCACTTTCGTTAATACCAGGAAGATTTTGATTTCCCCTAAAAGAAGAAGAAAAACACAACTTATTAGTGATGAGTTTTACTCAAAAAGTGTAATGCATGCAAACATCTAGCTGGCTTCTTAGCGATCAGTAAGTCAGTCAGTCAGTTAGTGAGTCAATCAGTGAGTCGGTCAGTCAGCAGGTCAGTCAGTAAGTCAGTCAGTTAGTCAGCAGAGGGTCATTCAGTCAGTAACGGTAACGGTAACAGGAACGGTAACGATAACGGTAAGGATAACGATAACGATAACGATAACGGTAACTGTAACGATAACGGTAACGGTAACGGTAAGAGCATTGGTCTCAGTCAGTCAGTCAGTCAGTCAGTACCACTAACAGTGCATCTTTATTGGGCCTTACTCCCCAAAGGGAGATATTGGTCTGGTTACAGTATAGGTGTCGATATCAGCTTGAATAACTAACTAAATAAAAGAAAGTAAAACAATTTAGTCAGTAACAGTAACAGTATGTGTCTGTCTGTCTGTCTGTCAGTCAGTCAGTCAGTCAGTCAGTCAGTCAGTCAGTCAGTCAGTCAGTCAGTCAGTCAGTCAGTCAGTCAGTCAGTCAGTCAGTCAGTCAGTCAGTCAGTCAGTCAGTCAGTCTACATATCATTTAAGAAGGAAAATTAATAAAAAAATTCAACTAAACTTAAGTGGAGAAATGTTGCAACCTGAAGACTAGCTTGCACAGCTGCCACAGAAAAATATAAAAGGTTTTCTGTTTACACAAATACGCCATCAGTATGACAACAATGGCGGAACCCTTATAACACCAGCAGAAAATAACGTGCGACAGTGCTCATCACCTTTGTATACTTAACTACTAATTACACTTAGAACCATTGTTTTACATCATTAAACGCCTTTTTACACTCAGTTAAATCCACTACAAAAAGAATACTGACAGCCAATTTTTACCTTAAAATAATTCGAGGTGTCAGATACGCCATGTTGTCCACAACGTGCCCCGTAATGGCGTTGTGTTGTAACTACAGTATGTAGCGAATAATGGGTCACAAGACGCCGCGTGCGTCTCGACACGCGCGAGAGGCGACACGCGCGAGTTTTCATAGTATTTGTAGGAGAGCTTCTCAATTTTCACGCGCCTTTTAGTTGGACTGAAAATAGTCCACGGCTTACTTAGATATTCATAAGAAATGGGCACAGTTGGGTAGTCTAACAAACTAAGCAAGATCTTAAGATGCTTACTTAGGTATCTTCACCTTGTAGAGTGACAAGACATGGCGTTACGATCTAAATGGCGAAAAGTAACCAGCCTGGAAGGGCAAAACAATAAATCAACGTGACATGTATTTTAACGCAATATCCATGCCGCGAAAAAAATAACCATGTCGTGACACATTTAGAAGCGTGTGTGACAGCGTGACAAAATAAAGACGTTACGATTCTGACAGAGGTTAGACTGCAAGCACAAAATAAGATATCGACTGAAGTGAGCTGTATTCTGTGTAAGGAACTATTGACAGCGTGACAAAGAAAGTGACCCAAAGCTTCTTCAATTGTAAGGATTGTAAGAGCGAATAAAGGCTACTGTCGAACGTCAACACAGAAAATCATCTGGCGTGACAAGTGTTCAATGTAACGTGCAGTATGCAGTGTGACGACAAAGTCACGCGACAAAGCAGTGACAAAACAGTGAATAACCATGCAAGGTAATTTATAAAGAGCGTCCAACGAAGTGATGCAAAGTTTCTTGCGTGGAGATGTGTAGGGCGTTTGAGTGAAAGCGTTACAACTACACGTGAGGTGGTGTGCGTTGCGTGACAGCTACAACCAACACAAAGCAAGACGAAATTGCTAACTCACCCTAGCTACAGTTAAAGTAACAGGGCAAACATTTTACGGTACACGTTACTATGATCACACCTTACTCCATTTTGCAAATTTTAGACGGTTTTTAAAGTGGTACTCATTTACCAGCTTATGGATTTTCACATTTTTAACAGCTCGTTCCATATATCAAGGTTTAACAATTATAGTTACAACTTCTCTGTTACTTGACGTTGGGAATCTCAGTTATCATTTCTTAGAACAAGCTTAGTTTGTGCACATAATTTTTGGCGAAACGTTAATTCTCACAAACTCCCAGGAACTAGCAATCAATATTTAATAATAACTCAAAATGTACGGGATTTACAGGAAAGGAAACCTGTCGAGTTAATTAAAGGACAGTTGAGAGTACAACGATTTTTAGAGATGCCTCCATTTATATGTTAACACACAGGCAGCCCAAACGCTTTCTTGCCATGCCAATGCTCGGGTAACCTGCGCTGTGCATTATTCTAAGTAATTCCTCTGTAAACCGTCGTGGTTTAGTGCGAATAAAAAGATCTGATTGGCTCGCTTGGAGTTAATAAGATGTCTTTAGAGTTACGAAATTGGCCTTTTATGTATCAGTTTGCTAAATACAACTTAATAATTCTTTTTGAAGCCCCTACCAATGACCCGAATGTAATTTCGCCCTGAGTTGTTACTATTTGATACGCATAGAATTATTAAGAATATACAAAATGATCACGAAAAAAAAATGGGATGTGCTGATGGTTGAACAAATTCTCCCACCTTGTACTATAAGACACTTCTGGAGCTCAGCGAGGAGAATGTTCATATTGGTCGCGGGTTTTAAAAGGTTAAAAGACAAATCTGGTGGCTTTCCTGCTTCGAATATTGCGACATGATTATGAGGCTGGTCATCGCTCGACAATTTATGAAGACAAAGACGGATCCGTTATGATGCACAAAAATCACGAACGGACGATTAATTGTTTAGCAATAAATATTGATTAAGATTCCACTAAAATTATAAAATTTGTTTTCATTATATTATTTTAAACTCGACAAGTTCAGCGCATTGGAAAGAATCATTCTTTCTTTAAAACAGTTAAGAAAATAAAAGAAACCCAACCAACTATTTTCCACCACAGCACGAAAGAATCACTGAACAGCCACGACAGTACACCTACCTGATTGACTTGTTCATCTACTTTCTGTAAAATTTCCCTCTGTTGTTTCGCGCTGAATCTTAATAGCGCTACCAACACTTTCGCCATTTGCTACCACACAAAAAAGGAAAAAAAACAAACAACCAGTGATAAAGAACAAAAATCGAATGAATGAAGATGACTCGTAAAGGAGCGTTTGAGCGCTAAAATGGGCGGGATTGTCGAGGATGATACAAAGGTATGTAAATCTAGAGCTCTGTATAGGACGATAGGCGCGGAGTTTCAAATGGATTAAAGAAGGGACGCAAATAAAAAGCACACATGTCAAAAGGTACAAGGTAAACAACAACATACGATGAAAAAGATTCCTTTTCTTACACAATATTACGACACAGCAAAATGGACCCTAGGCTCAACTCACTCATACATCTAAATCAGTGGTAACGCGCTTTGAATAATGAGTAAAACAATAAAATTGGACTCACCCTTCGCTCCCGGCCCATCATGTATTGGTACAAAATATTTCGAAGATACTACAAAACAAGCGAAAATTGTTACAAACAAAAAAAAAAGGTAAAAAAGAAAATGAAAAGTGACGAAAAATGCGAATAAGGACATGAATCAAACCTCAAACTCCGTGGGTTCAACAGGAGACTTGGGCGAGGAATCGTAAGCTGTCGTGTTGTCTGACAGGGGATTGGACACCAGATTCAGTTGAGGGGGACGATCTGCTCGGCCTTTCAATGGTGATCCACCGAGGTGTTCAATCTACAAAAAGACAAATATTACTGGAGGAACAAATGACGAAAAATGACACAGAGACATGCGTAAATTATAATTCAGAAGCCCGGCGCGAAAGCTAGAATCATCTCGTGCCAAAATGTGAACAAAACCAAGTGGAAGTGCAGGTACTCAAAATAATAAACCGCGCCACAGATAACTACTTCTGTGTACATATAACATCGATGGTTTCAACAGAGGGTATCTTCGACAAAATCGAATGCCGAAACCATTCGCATTAATATGAGACAACACGACAAAAAAAAAAATACGGAGTATTTGGGCAACTACGCACCCACCCCTCCCCTAACCCAACATTAACACCAACTTATTAACTTATTATAACTTGTTGCGTTAGGGGAGGGGTAGGTGCGTAGCTGCCAAGATACTGACATTGCTCCGAAAATATACTCAAAGTACTGTGCATAGTTTTCACGCGAACGTGCTACCGTTCAGACTACAGCACCGGCTAAACGTTGTGTTATACAACACATCCAATATTTGTTGTATAACAATGTTAGTATCACGGCTAAACGTAATTTAGCATCGGCGAAAACGTTTGATCGATGGCAAAACATGTTAGACAAACACGGGGTGCTAAACGCTTTAACTTTGTTGAAGTAACAAAATGTGATAACGTTTAGTCGGGGATTCATCATTATACAGCTAACTAAACAGTACGACGTGGAAATAGACTTCGAAACGGTTTTCATGTAGAATGGTTACACACAATTCATTACAGGCTCGACAATGAAGATCAAATTTGAACTAACCTGTGACTTAAGGGAACCCTCTCTTTCCTTTAGTGCATCCACTTCTCCTCGAAGCCGCGTAATTTGATCCTACACAAAATGACAACAAATAACGACCTCAAGGGATGCTGTGCACAAATTTACATGGAGTTAATGAACTGCTCCTCTCAGAACTATATTGGAGTGGTTGGATCAGTGTTACTAGAAAGCCTTTCTTACCTTGAGTTTCGCTTGAGTAGAATCCTCCACGGGTTCCTGTTTGAGGACGGAAAACCAACGGGAATGACTAGTTGATAGTTACGTGCACTAACTAAAAGAATCAGAGGAATCTCAAGTGATGGGCGTCCTTTAAAGGCAGTTAAATAGCTTTTCAAGCCTTTCACTCAAAAACTTAGGTCTCCCCAAAACAGAGATGAGAGAGAGCTCAATAATTGAGCTGTAATAGCCTCACTGAAACTGTAAACATTACGTCACGTTAACCGTTAGCATTCAATTTAATGCCCAGGAAATCGTTTAGTAAACGTATAGCGTCATGTAAAAACGACGAATACTTATTTTATTAATTACGACGAATGCTTATTTTATTAACCAGTAATATTACCACCTTGCAAATGTTAAAAAATACCTAGTATCTACGACACCATCCGTTTGCGTACCCTTGGAGATGGGCGAAGGTACAAGAACACCTTGTAAACATCATCAAAAACTCAAACAAATAAGAATATTTAAGAATGACACAAAGTAGTCACAACGAACACCCAGATGGACAATAAAAATTAGAACGTAACAGGAAAAATAATCAGTTTCGACAGCAATTGTTAGTGCGGCGGCTCAGTGTCTCGTCAAGTTAAATTGGTCTTGATGTTACGTACAATTTCCTTAGACTAAGATGTCAAGTGCTCACTGTTGGACGTAGACTGTAAGTGCCAAATAAAATAAAATAATAAACCTTAGCAACAAAGACAAGTTTTGAAAGCAATTAATAGTTCAGCGTCTGGTGGAATTAGCGATCAGTCAAACAAATGTCTCGTCATCGTCGAAAGTCACGGTACAGTGTTGAATATTAACGGTTTCCCTGTGCTGTGAGTGTTCCTGTGTCCCACACCTCCTCGACTTACACTATTGAGGGAGGAAGAAGACCCCGCTCTCTGAAGCTGTCCAGGATCGGCATCATTCAACACCACGCTCTGCGCTTGAATATAGGATTCCTTTTGATTCAACAATTTCTTCATTTCATTCTGATTCTTCTTCATCTGGGTCTTAAACTTCTTCTCGACCGCTGCCACTTCAGATTCGCGATCTCTCGTTAACGTCTCCAGCTCGTTCTTATACCTCTCGTGTACTTCTTCCACCTTCGTCCGGTGCTCTTGGTGCAAGTTTTCTATATCCGCTTCGTTCTTTCTAACCATCTCTTGTATAGTTTCATGATGTTCCTTCTCGATATTCTGAAACGCCTCGGAATGCGTCATCTTTAATTCTTCAATCTCCTTGTTCTGTTGTTCTAACTGCTCGTCTGATGACTTTTTCAAAGCCAACATCTCGTCTTCTCTGAGTTTCAGTTCCCGCTGATACTCCACAATTTCAGTTTTATACTCGTCGATAATTTTCTGTTCTTCTCGTTGTCCTTTTGCTATTAATTCACCCATAGTCTCATGTTGTTCCCTCTCCTTCTCGCTGTACTTTATCTGAAACTCTCGCAAGAGTTGCTTGATTTTCGAGTTATAGTCCAACTCCTTGTCCGCCAGTTTAGCCTTAAATCTCTTTTCACATTTCTCAAGCTCGCTCACGTGTTCTTTCCGCAAATTCTCCATGTCCGCTTCATGTTCATCTTTTAAGGCCAATTCTTGATCGTGTAGAGCATCCATTTTTTCTACAAGCAAATTCTCGATATTTTCCGCGAGTTCTTTATTCCGCGCGTCGAGATCGCTAACTTTGTCCGTCGTCTCTTTTTCGCTCTCCTTTGCATGCCGTAGCTCTTCCGCTCTCGCTTCCAGCTCTTGCTGGTGCAGTTGCTTCAAATGTTCAAGCTCCTCTTTGTGTTTTATTTCAAGATCCTTGATCCTATTTTCCGACGAATTCAGTGTCTCTTTGACATTAGATAGCACAGTTTCTTTCTCAACAGCCTGTGAGTTGAACTGTTTTCGCAGACCAGCAATCTTGGTCTCCGCTTTCTTCTTCATCTCAGTCAGCTTATTTCGATACTGCTCCGTTAGCTCCTCGGCTTTCTTTTCCAACTGTTTCTCTTTTGCAATCTCCATCTCATGGACTTGCTCTAAATGTTGCTTCTCGTGTTCTTTAAGTTTCGTTGCTAGACTTTCCAATTCGGACTGGAGCGTTCGTACCTTATGTCGCAACTCCGCTTCTTTGCTGGCAGCAGCATCTAACATCTCCTGCTTTTCCTTGCTTAACTCCGCTAGTTTTTGATCAACAGCTTTGTTGTTGCTTTCTCCTGTCAGAATCGTAAGCTGCAACTCCTCCTCGCGCTTGGAAGTTTCTCTGAGTTTGTTTTCATAATCTTCTGTTTTCTCAGACAGTTCCTTCCTCAAGGATGACACAGCATTATGCAGAACCTTCATCTCCTGCTCAGTGTTTTCTTGACTCTGGTGTAACTGTTTCACCTCTTGCTCGTGTTTAGCGGTCATGTTCTTGATTTTTTCTTTCGCTTTTTTGACCTAACAGAAAAAAGGAAACCATTTTTAAAACCTTACGCCTTCGCCTCAAATTTACCTCAAAATTAACCCCACCAGCTCAGCGCACCCTCCGACGAACGGCGAGTGTGGTACCCAACGGAACGGTGCTTGGAGCGAATTGCTTTTGACCTTGAAAAATCTACGCGCGAGTGTACCTGCAACACCAAACGTTCTGTCTTGCAAACAGTTTGGTCGGAACAGTGGCTGATTTTACCAAAAAAAAAAAAATCGTGTATTGGTAACTCTTGCAGTCAACGTAAAATGAAAATCTTAGAGCGGAAAGAGTTTCATAGTAATCAACTTCGATGTATTTCTTTGTTCTGTTACTTACTTCATATTGGTACTAACTGCGAATTTTTGGATGTCAGTTCCTGGGCAACTACGCACCTACCCCTCCCCTAAGCCAACATTAACACTAACTTATTGTTACTTGTTGGGTTGGGGGCGGGGTGGTGGCGCAGTTGCCTAAATACTAACACTGATCCGGATTTTTAATAGCGGGTGAATATGGCGACTGCAAGTGTCTTCTTGTCCGTCTTCTTGGCCGCTTCTGTAAAAAATCGCTGTTTGAATTCACTCGCCTAACATCTAATTCCAAGGTTTTTAATCTTCTTTAAATAACCTTACCTTCATTTGAAGCTCTGCTGTTGTATTTTGTGTTTCGCTCAACTGGATCTTCGCTTTCTCTTCCAATTCCAAACACTCTTCGTTGCTTTTCCGTTTCACTTCCTCCAAAGCTTTTGCATGCTCTTCCACCAAGTTTTTCTTCTCCTCTTCGTGCTGCTGCAACAGATTTTGTATTTGGCTCGAGAATCGTTGATTAATCTCGTCGCATTTTCCTTTCCATTTTGTATTTAACAATTGCACCTCTCGTTCTCTCTCCTTCTTAACTTGATCCAGCTTCTTCTGCAAACTCGTTGACGCTGCCTCGGAGGTCTGTTTCACTTCACTTTCCACCTTTTGTAACTCCAAAAACTTCACTTTTTCCTCCTCGAGTTCCTTTCCCTTCTTCGCATGCTCTTTTTTCAAGTTGTTCAATTCCTCGCTCATCCTCTTTTCTACCTCACGATGCTTTGCTTGTGTTTCTTTCGCTTTGTGTATCAATGACTGGCGCTCTCTATTGTGCTCTTCTTTCAGTTTATCCGCTTCTTTCCGCAATTTGTCCTCCGTCGCTGACTTCGCCTTCTGTGTCAAAGATTCAAGCTCTTTCTTGTGATTCTCCGTCAGCTGATCAATTTCCTTCTTTAGTTTTTCTTCAGCGACCGATTTTGTCTCAAACTCTGCGGACAATCGCCGAATTTCCTCCGCTTGCTGTTTATACGTCCTTTGCAGAGTTCCGATTTCCTCCATAAGCTTCTTCTCTTCATAATCAAAAGCTGTCTTAATCTGCTCCGCCGACAATCTCACCTCATCCATTTTAATAGCATTCACAGCCTCGGTTTCTCCCAGCTTTTCCTCAAGAACGCGAATCTCCTCTTTCAGCTTTTTTTCTTGGTCTTCAAACGCGATTTTCCTCTCTTCCGCGGATTTGCTCAATTCCTCAACTTGTTCCCTGAGCGTCTTCTCCTCCTCACCAAATTTCTTCTCGTTTTCCTCAGCAGACCTTTGTAATTCCTCAATTTTACTTCGATGCTCCGTCTCTGCCTCTGAGATTTTGACCTTTAGTTGCTCAAACTGTTCCCTCAAGCTTTCTTCTTCCTTAGCAAACTTTTGCCTGGTTTCCTCTGATGATCTCTGGAAATCTCCCAGCTGCTTAGCACTCTCAGCCTCCAGCTCCGCAATCCTCAACTTCAAACGCTCTACTTCTTCAGCATAGAGCTGCTCCAAAGCTCCAACTTTGCTTTTATCCTCTTCGCCTGATTTCAGGAGCTCCTCGACTTTCTTCTGATGTTCTTTCCGAAGCTCGTTCAGCTCTATCTCGTGGTACTTCTTCAACTTTTCCATTTCTATGTTCTGCTTCTCGTAGATCTGCTTCATTTGTGTCAATTCTTGCTGGTAGGTGTTGTTGACTTCTTCAAGTTTTGCTTCAAAACTGTTTCGTATTTCCTCCATTTCATCTCGGTGCCTCTGCACTGCGTCATTTAAATTTCGCTCGGCTACTCTCTTAACATTCGCCACTTCAGTATCACGACTCGCCAAATCGTTTTTCTGCTGAAGAGCGAGTTCTTCGACCTCATGCAAAGAGTGGTTCTTAATGTCCTCAATTTCGTGCTTATGACTCTCTGTCAAGTCGTTTATCCTACTTTCCATTTCCAAGTTTAAATTGTCAATTTGCTGTCTTAAGCGTTTGTTTTCGTCGGCCAATTCTCTTACCTTGGCATTGCTTGCCTCTCTCTCCTCCAACACGCTGTTGACCCTTGAATTAAACTCTTCCACTTGCGCTTGCTGCACCTTTTCTCTCTTGCTAAGCTCGTTCCTCAAATTTAAGTTCTCGTTGGCCATACTTTCTTCCTTCTCCCTAAACTCGTTGAGAAGTTTCTCCATTTGATCTTCGTTTTCTTTTCGTAAGTTTACAATTTTCCTTTCCCATCCGAGATTAAGTTCTGATATTTCAGCATGATGCCGATCTTCTAATTTTGCTAACTCCTCTTTCCTCATATTTTCCAAATTTGCTGTGACATCTTTCACTCCCATATCGTGCTGTTGGGCAATTTCGTTGAGCCTTTCTCTCACGGAATCTTCTTTCTCTTCCAGTTGGCGTTGGAATTCTTTCTCCACCTTCCTCATTATCTCCCTTGCTTCCTGCGCTTTTGATTCCATTTCTTCTCCATGCTGCTTCTCCTTCGTTTTAAGAACTTCCTGTTCATTTTTCAACATCTCTTTAAGTTTCCCGATCTTTTCGTCTCGAAGCGTAATACTTTTGCTAAGTTCGTCAACATTTCGCTGCGACTGTTCCTTTTCTTGGTTGAGTTCCCCAATTAAACTTTCCACTTTGTAACTTAAATTAAGGGTCTCCTTCTCTTTACCACCCAAATTTTTCCCAATGGCGACTAATTTGTTATCAAGTTCTGCTTGCATCTTTTGCAACTGCAGTTTACACTGCTCTTCGACAAGTAATTTCTCCTCTCGGATTTTCTGAACGCCCTGCTCAAATTGCTCTTTCAAACTCGAAAGCTGTTTCTCGTAATTGCTCTTGCACTGAGACAGACTTTGATGATTCTTTTCCTCAGCGATCATCAACTGTTCCTTATATTCTTGTACCTCGTCTTGATACCTTTGCTTAGAGTTTTCCAGCTGGTTTTTATATTTCTTACTGACAGAGTCCAATTCCTCTCGTAGTTTTCTTTCCTTTTCTGTGGACACCTCCAACCTGTTTTTGAGCTCAGTGTTTATTCTTTCGAGTTCGTTCTTTTTAGATGCAACATCTTGGGCGGCCATGTGTTCTTTCTCCTTCTCCGACTGCAACACTTTAAGTTCTTCCTCGCGTTTACTGCTAAAGCTAGCCTCGAATTCTTTGATTTTCATCGCAGCCTCTTGCTTAGCTACTTCGATTTCATTGTCCTTTTCTGCTTTCATTTCAATCAGTTGTTTCTCAAGCTCTTTCGAATAGTATTCCTTCTCTGTTAATTTTCCTTTCACGTCTACAAGCTCCCGTTCCTTTTGTTTCAAACGAGTATCTCTATCCTTTGAAATCTCCTCAACTTCGAGCGACTTTTTATTTTCTGTTTCCTTGACTTTTTTCTCAAGATCAGACACAACACTTTCTTTATTCGCAAGCTGTTGACGTAAAGTCTCGACCAGTTTATTGGAATCAGCCATCTTCGTTTGGAAATCATTCACGCTCGCACTTTTCTCGGCCGCATTTTCTTGCTGCATGACGTTCAGCCTTTCCTCAAGTTCTTTAGCTTGGTTTTCTTTTTCAGTTAGTTTATTTCTCAATTCTTTAACAATCTTTTTCATTTCCTGGGTTTTGCTTTCCATGCGTTTAGATACACGAGCCAGCTCAGACTGTTTATCTGCTTCAAACTCGCGCTCCTTCTCTTCCATTTTTTTCGCGTGCTGTTCTTCGTCTTCTTTTCGCTGTTTTTCCAGCTCTACCACTTTCTGCTCGGACTTTTTGATGGTCTCCATCATTTCGCTGATTTTAGTTTGGTGCATTTTCTTGAATTTGTTGACCAGTTTCTGCTGCTCCTCCTGCTTTTCTTGCAAAAGATTACTGTGTTGCTGAACCATTTCGCTGATCTTTGCCTGCAACAAACACATAGCTATAGTGACACATGTTTCTAGAGGCTAAAATTGATACTCTAACCATTTAACTATCGAAAAATGGTCGCGTTAAAACCTTACAAACATGAAAGCACGTCAGCCAGGATACGTCATAACAACAGCGAATGAACAGTAACGTTGAGTTCTGTGTGCGTTTTAAATAAATCCAATAAAACAGGGGGTTAAGACTGCCTGGGCAATTAAGAAATCTTTAAAACACTTTTACAAGCTACAAAAACATAAATGGGTATTGGTGACTTATTTCTTACAATTTGATACACGTTTTAAGGAAAAATACTTTTGAAAAAGTAAAGCAACTTAGTAATGCTCGAGGAGAAGGCAAAAATACATGCGTGTAAGCAAGTAGCACGCACGTACGTTTTCGAGCTGGTTGATCGACAAATTAATAAAAGGGTTCGTTCCATTTTGAGAATACAAAAAGACAGAGAACAACTTGTACCTGTTCTTGATCAAGTTTCTGTTGTGTTCCTTCCAGCTGCTGCTCCAGTTCTGTTCAAAAACACAAAGATATAAATGTACTCAGGACTGCGTAAATGTCCCCAAATTTAACCAAGCAAACAATTAACTAATCAATCGATCAATCAACCGATCAATCAAACAATCAATCATTAATAATATCCCTGCCTAGGTATATAATTTTCGAAAAAAACTGAGTAGTAAAATAAAAAATATGTCAAGATTTGTTCTCCCGTAAACAGCTCAAATTAAATAAACCTTTTTGGTCATTTTATATGCAATTTCTTAGATTTTGTTTTTCTTCAGTATACTCCCACCCAACGCGTTTCACACCTCGTAATTGCTATTCAAATTATCCCACAGACTGCAATTTGACATTTTGATCGAACTTTCAACGCTTTATAAAACAGTGGTCAAGAGAATTAAGGATATATCGTTCAAGGTGGACTTGCTTTATATTTTAACAACTTCTCCCAACTACTTCTATAGGAAACGTGTAGGCGCAACAAATGAGAATTTCAATTTTGATCTTGCCTTTCTTTTCAACAGTCACCCTCTGTAGTTCAGCCAGCAAGTCAGACATTTTACTAGCCTGTTCCTGGCCTGTGCGTGACGACTCAGATGTGTACTCTTGTAAATTCTGTGTTAGCGTCTCCAGCTGTATTCTCACGGCGTGTAGCTCCTTCTCTTTCTCTTTCAAGGCTGCTTCCTTTTGCAATTCCTTCTCGTCAACTGCGATCTCAATCTCTTTCACCTGATGAAAAATACATGTGAATTAAATAATCGAATTCGATAAAATTTGGATTAAAATTCAAGGACACAAAATTAGTGAAAGACGTTCCGCGACGTTTCGATGTCACTCCACATAATATACATAAAATATAAATTATAAAGAATAGTCTCCATTTGGCGCGAAAATATGCTCGGATATTTGTCCGCGGACATTATCTGTTCCGAGAAGCCAACAGTTTTCCGACCAACCAGGCATATTCAGTCACATGATGCATTTAGACCAATCACGTGCGAGCGAAAATATTTGATGGATCATAAATACTACTGAACAATTAGACCCGTGGTCTTTAAGGGCGAAGGGTCTAATTGTTTTAGTATCACCCAACTAGTCGGACAAAAAAGGCAATAACAAAGTTAGCAAATAGTTAGCGTAGCCAATCAAAATGCGGATTTGCATCAGTCAACTAGTTGGGTGATACTAATATAATTTATACATTGTACACGTAAAGTGTGTGGTGGCAAATTTAACATTTAGTGTTGCACGTAGCATGTGAGCGCGTTAAGCATGTTTAAACAAATAGTTTTGCGCGGATTTTCCCAATCGGGGTTCAGGCTTAGCTTATTCTTTTATTTGATTTTAAATTTCAACACGCCAGTCATAGCTTAGTACTGGTATAACGTAATTTGTACAAAAGTGTCTCTAGAGAGTCACGTGGAAAAGCAAGAAGAAGAAGCGAGAAAAGCCTTCTACAAGCATGACTTAAGCCATTAGATGTAAATTGAAACCTCTGTGAAAAAAAGCAAACAAACAAACAACAACAACACCTTTTCATTGTATTTGGCTCTCATCTCCTCTTCCTTGGCTTGAAGAAGAGCCTCCGTTTCTTTTGTTTTCTTCACAAGTGCTTCTTGTATCTCTATCTCTTTCGCAACCAGCATCTCCTCCATCTTTTCGTTCTTATCTTTCTGCATGAGTGCTACCACCTCTGCTTTGTCCTTCTTTAGTTTCTCCATCATGGTCTTCCTGTCATTTTCCTCGGCTTTCGCAGCAGCTTCAAACTTTGCAGCCAGCTCCTGAATCTAATAACGACAACAATAATTATTTCATCTCTTTCACGTGGTAGAAACCCAAGTTACATGTAATACTCGAAAGCAATGGTCCAAGATTAATTTGATTCCGTAGAATACACATGTAATACTGCCGATCTTGACTGGCCACACTGTAGGATTTCATCCACAAACTCAAAACTTGAAACCGCCTGTAGTGCCGCACTGAACAAAACAAGGGCTTATTTTTTGGGACTATAATTATTATTATGCTCAGCCCCTACTTCTGCCGAAATGCTATTCTGTTGATTCCTAACACGGAACAGGTCTGACAAAAACACGATTACCGTCTACAGTATTCCTAATACTCTAACAGCTATATTCCGGAATAGATCCTAAACAGAGCATCCTAAGGCTCAGCAGCTTTCATTTGAATTATCACGCAGTGTATGCTATGATTACATTCAAAGACTCAAAAGGACCACCTTGAACAAAACAAGTAAGGGAGCCTTTAAATAGTGCTACTCAAATGTCCCCTCTTTACAATTTTTGTTGAGACTCTTTAGAGAATTAGAGCAAACAATCACTCCCAGAAAGACGTTTCCTTAGGAACTGAGCAATTAAGTACGCTAGCGATGTTGTTGTTACTGTTAACCGCTAAATACAATTTATATTCCAGCGAATTTTAAATTGTTAGGGCGGTTTTCAGTTGACTATGGAAAGTCATTCGCGTTTGCGTTGGTTTTACTTCACTCCGCCCTATGATTGGTTGACAAAAATTGCGCCACTTCCTCAGCCAATGAGAAGCAAAACCAAAACCAATCGCGAGTTGCACGCGCGCATTTTCCCGCGCTCGGCACCGGTTGCATGTTCTTACTTCAAATTCTGATTGGTTCACTGAGCTGTGTTCATCTCTTGTGATTGCTCAGAGTAATTGTTTGGTTTTGGATTTACGACACTCGATTGAAAACCTAACTCTACCTCTACACAGTGAGGGGACATTTTTAACAAACAACCAAACCAAAAGGGTCAAAATATAAGAACACACCTCTCTCTCCTTCTTCAACTCAGCAATTTCTCGTCGTTTCTCTGACTCCTCTAGCTGTTTTTCCATCTTATGAAAGAACTCGTCCTTTTCCTTTTTCATTTCTTCCAGTTCCTCAGTGCGTTTTGCAAGAGCCTGCCTCATATCATTTGTGTTCTTCACTGCTTCGTCTTTCTCTCGCAGGGCCGTCTGCAGGTTGTCCATCATGTCTTCAATGGCGACCTTCTTCTCTTGTTCCAGTCTAAGAATAAGGGCTTTGGCCTCTCGCATTTGATTGGAAATGGCCTGATCTTTGCTCATTGTCTGCTCCTGAATAAAAATAAATGATAACAGCAAAAGATACGATTAGCCTGATAATGGCTGATAACACTACGAACGCTCAATAGTTTGGCAGTAAGAGGGTTTGGCACTAAGAGGACTGCAGCAGGCTTCTCCATCGGATTAAGTTGGAATAGAGTACTAGAGTCAACGTTTAAGCCCACAAGCAGAAAGCAAAGCTCAAGTCAGTATCTTTGGCAAACATACAAAGCAACTAGCAAGAATCACTACCACTTCTGGGTGCGATCAGCTACAACTGTAGCCATCACCATATCTACTGTTCCTTACTCATGCTGGATACTCAGTATAGATAAGAAGCAATGCCACTACTCTCCCTCGCATCTGATTCCAATCTGTCGCTGGGCACCCAGCGCCAGATGGTGTTAGCCTTGGGATACTCCCATATAATTATAAGCTACTGTATATGGTTATGTGCCACTGTGGAGGGAATGGTTTTTAAACACTTTAGTCTGGAACAGGGTGTAGAAATCAGGGTGTTTTGGTCTGAAATAGGTTATCATTTTCCAGGAGCTGATGAATTGCTTGAAGGATTACTTACACTGTAGCTATTTTTCATGGGAACTGACGCTCAAAATAATCTACACAAAAATTTACTGAGTTCCTGAAATATAGTGTCTGGGATAGGGTAGAGATTTTTGGTGTTTAGTCCAGTAGGGTTCAAAATGCACTGAACTTGGTCTAGTTTAGGATAGGGGTCTCAGAGTCCCAACAGCACACCACCACCCAAACATTTGCAGAGTACCTCCCCCCCCTCCTACTTGGTTTAGTTTAGGGTAGGGGTCTCAGAGTCCCAACAGCACACCACCACCCAAACATTTGCAGAGTACCTCCCCCCCCCTCCTACTTGGTCTAGTTTAGGGTAGGGGTCTCAGAGTCCCAACAGCACACCACCACCCAAACATTTGCAGAGTACCTACCCCCCCTCCTACTTGGTTTAGTTTAGGGTAGGGGTCTCAGAGTCCCAACAGCACACCACCACCCAAACATTTGCAGAGTACCTCCCCCCCTCCTACTTGATTTAGTTTAGGGTAGGGGTCTCAGAGTCCCAACAGCACACCACCACCCAAGCATTTGCAGAATACCCCCCCTCCCCCACCATGGGTGCATCCTCAGCAGCTTTTTACTGGCCAATTGTTAACAAATGTGCTGTATGTATGAGGGATACAGAGGGATTGCAGTGTCTGACTGTCTGGCTCTTTTTAATTAGTACTTTTGCATGCATGTTTTGATTCAGTCTAATTATTATTAACGACTCCAACAGAAGGCCAACAAATAACCAGTACCCACCTTTTGTTCATTCAGTTCCTGAGCTTGTTGGTCCACCAGAGCTTGAAGACTTTCCATCTACAAAAAACACAGTAAAATGGTCAGCAGCTGAAAAATGAAAACTACACACAAGGGTGTATTGTATTGGAACTACTGTATTCTGGTCATTCCTTTTCCAGTTTAGTAATAGAGAATGCTGTAAGATTCAGGGTGAGACGAAAATGAAAAGATAAGGTTGCCCTTCAGGCAAGCTGTTACTTGAGATTACTAGCCCGAAGGTCTGAGGAGCTAGCCCAAAATTAAATTGTTCATAAAGGAGGAACCAATGGTGGTGCTTGCCCATCGGGCAAGCTGCAATAAGAAAATGCTACCCCGACAAGCCATTCCACTGGTCCCGGGTTATCGGACAGCACTTTCGTCGCGCCCTGACGATTTTCAAAAAAGTGCCAAAACAAAAACCCACACACAATTGCCATCCATTCCAAGTACATGTATCCCTACTCTGGAATAGTCCCAAAATAATGTGTCCTACAGTAAAACCCTGATCGCTTAAAATCTTAGCAAACTTGTCACTAATCTCTGTGTTCATATTCACCACATGAAGTGCAGTCCTCACCTTTTCTAAGAGGTTTTGTTGTTTGATCTTCTCCTCATCACTCTGTGATCCTACACAACAACAGAGGAGATTATGGTGAGCGTGATACTGCTCACACATTCATGTAACCACACTGAAGCCCAGTATTCAAGGAGGCACAGGGCTGTACAAGTATTTCTTTCCAAGCCAACAATTAAAGAGAACTGAGTTGAGGAGATACATGTAAACGCCTTACCTAGTCCAGCATCTAAAGCATCGGCACCTGCCGTAACAAGAGATCCTTGCTGCTTAAGAAGTTGGACCTGCAATGCAAATACAAGCTTCAAAGGTCAGCTCATAGTGTGATGCAGAGTTTTGACATGTACCATGATAACACATGTATGTGTAAGTTCAACATCGTGGTACAATCATGTGAAAACAACTCAACATAGACATTAACTTTAAGACATTACGGACATTAAAGTTGTCTAACAATAATTTAACTCTGATGCTATACAGTGTAGGTGTATACTGTACATGTACATTGTGTAGCATCAGAGTTAAAGGTGATGCCCATTCCATACTGAGTTTGTTTCATTTTTGTTTTGATTCATAAAAGATGTCACAAAATGTTCCATTTTGCAGCTACTTTACATGAAGTAAATTCAAAGTTTCATGTCAACTGCAATTATTAAGGATGAAAAGATTAATCTGCTTCATTCTTTGTGTATCTCTAGAGAAAACAACTTCATAGCTGTAAAAATCAATGAACCTGTTGGGAAAAGAATTTGAAATGCTTCAAAGATAAGAAATAAAAACAATCAATCAAAACAAACATGTAAACAAACTCTTGAGAGTCTGTAGTACCGACTGGACATCACCCTTCCCCCTTTCACTCCCAAGATCCGATTGTTAATTCTCCTTTCTAGCTGCTATAAAGTTCCTTGTACTTTAGTTGAGAGAATTTGGGCTTATATCAAGATAACACCCTCTGGCTGATAAATGTGTCTGTTCTCATTACCTGTCTGCTGGACAATGTATTGATATTATTAGGAGAAGTTACAAGCTACTAATCACTTAAGAGAGTTAAGGGGTTAAAGAATAAGTCATAATAGATAGTGTTCTTTGTAAATGTATGTACACCTCTCCTCTCTGCACCTCACCTGTGTTTGCAGTGCCTTTATAATCTCTTGCTTTTCATCTATTGACAACTGAAGTGTTTCTTCTAAGTGCATCTTGGCTTGTTTTTCCAGCTCAATGGTCTACAAATGAATATTCAACAAACAATTTCAATGCCATTAGTTTAATAATCCTAAAAAAGATATCATTAATATAAACTACACACAGCCCATAATTCCTTGATTTGCTCTGATGAACGGCTAACACTTGAAATGCCAGCTTTTGAAATCCCTGTACGGTGGTCAATAATATTTTCAATATCAACTCTGCTGATAAAAACAAATTCTTATTTCAAATGGTTCAAATGGTTCAAAACTGTCACTTTTGCTTTGTTGTTTGTATAACTGCATGATGACTGACATACACACATAATGAAAAAACGATCAGTGGCAAAGTACACTTAAAGTAGCCATCAAAACCATTTCAAGGCAGAAGTATTCACCATAACATATACATGCGGGTGTAGTTACCTCTTTCATTTCAGATATTCTTCTTAGTGCCTTGTCTTGGCTTTGAGTGAGATTGTTCTGCAAAAATAAACAGCACTATAACCTCAAGGCTGTGCTCTAAGAAAAGTAGTTGGGCGCCCAAACCTCTAAACCCTTGAAATCCAGGGCGTCCAGCATATAAGTTCGGTGCAAAAACTAATATTTCCTGGTCGCCCAATGGCAAAAGTAAGTCGCCAGGGGCGACCGGGCGCCGCTAGAGCACAGCCCTGAACCTAAGTAAAATTAATTGCTTTCAAATGCGATTTGAATACCATTTGAGCCCAACTATGACCTGCATCAACACCTTCCTAAATAAAACAAGTGGCTATTAAAAATTATCTTAATTAGTTAATTAAAAGTAAAAGTAATATAGCACCTGTTAAAGGAATACAGAACTTGAGTTATATCATTGGTACATTAATTTATAAGCACAGTAAATAATTATTGTTCACAGAGAGATTTCATACAACAACATGTGAATGTATGTAACATGTCACAATAATTTCAGGTTTATTTTGATTTAACCTAGGTTGAAATCAATTTCCTTCGTTTCCTATGAATAATTAGGGTTAGGAGGCAAAAGAAATTGATTCCAGCCCATGTTAAATTAATCAACATTAACCTGAAATCAAATGAATTTTAACCTACATCCTGTACTGTATAGTGTAATGTAGTGTATGAACAAGGAATTCAAAGGGGCCTCTGAGAACCTGGACCTGACACAAAACTGCTCCCTACTTTGAATGATACAGTTGTAGTCTATAGTTATTGAGTATTTTTAACTACACCTATTTTTAAATACACCTTCCTTAATGAATACACAACTTAAGACCAATAAATTAAAGGCATAAAGGAAAAACAGAAAAATAAATACTGATTTTTGTGAATGAAACCAAGAGGCCACTTATGTACAGTGTATGTCTTTAGTAAGTTATCAGACTATCACAATTAATGACAAATTCTTACTAAATAATACAGGGTACATTAAATAATCTGACAATACAAACAACCCAGAGCTTTTAGCTTGCTATGCATACCTGCAGCTTTTCATTTTCTTTCTGAAGATTCTTGTATGCTTCTACAACCTTCAATTTAGAAACAAAAGATAAAATGTAATAAAAGTTATTGACTGCGTTCTTTGCCACCACTGCAAACAGATATTGTAAGTGTACACACTGTACTTCAACAGAACATTGCTTGAGGATCATTTTGATTTTTGACTTTGCATTGCCTATTTGCCTTCTGAAATAGAATTTTGCCTTTGCATCAACATATTACTAGCAACAAACTGTTTTTATTAACACATGCATACTCACTCAATGCACAGAATCTACCTTTTTTAAAGCCATTCTTTCTTTCTCATCTCTAGCAAGCTGGCTTCCCAAACAGGAAAACATGTTGAAGACATTTTCTGCTGTTGTTATTGATTAGAAACAACTAAAGCCAAAACCAATCGAAGCAAAAATATTTCAGGCCAAAATATTGGACTAAAAAGTTGAAATTATGCCTTAAATTGTTTGCCAGTAACATGAATTCTGACATGTTCCCAACAATAAGGCCAAATCACATTTCAGTGGCAGTGAAAAACATCATGAAATTTGCCAAGCATCACAGATGGCTTATGATCTGTACACATGTGTACAAGTATTAAAAACAAGTACATATCCATCCAGATAAATAAAAATCCTTTCTCCACAATATTATTAAAGAAAGGTAGAAATCCTGATCACTGATTTAGAAACAGCACATCAGTCCAGTCTAACCATGGCTTCCTTTTGTTTGAGAGCCTGTCTTCAGCTAATTTGAATAAAATAATTATAATAAAATATGCAGAAACCACAGAAGCTTTGCAACTGTCATATCTGTCACCACAAATGTATTTCCCATTGTTTGTGGCACATTCCGTTCAACTTGGTTGAATGCTTAGGCAACCATTAAAATTGCTAATTTAATTAATGTACATATTTATTAGTAAAATCAGGGCAACTTTTGAAACTCTTAATTACAGGTGTACGTGAAACTGATACAAAACTGAATGTTCAATACTTGAAAGGAATAAATTTTTAATGTCCTTTTTCTTTTAAGCACATACATGTAAAATCAACTAAAAAGGTCATGATTTCAACATAATTTATTTCCATTCCCACCCCTACTGTATCTTCAGTAATCAGTAATGAACAGATAATTGAAGGTGACATATATGTAGTTAAGTATGTCCACTAATTCATAATAATTTTATAGGTTTGTTTTGTCTGATCCCTGGTTTTAATTCCAGTTCATTGATCCCCATTTAGAGTTTAACTGACAAATAATTCATAGAATGTTTTGCTAATTCAGTTTACAGAAGTTACATGAACTTCACAGATAACAATATTCTATGACTATAATTATCCTGTAGTATTATTAAAGATAATGCCCCCTAAATATTAACTCAAGACAATCAGTTGAGATCACAACAAAATGTAACAAAATCCTCAAAAAGTAAATGTCACATTGTTTGCTAACACTAAAATCAAGTAAATGTAGCTGAAAAAGGATTTGAACAGGACTTGTTATTTGTAAACAATGTACACATACAAACTAAATGCATTTTTTTCTTAATGGGAATACCGTATTTATTCGTCTATAAGCTGAACTTGGCTACATGTACACTGTATAAGCCGAGACCCTAAACTTCTGTCTCTTTTAATCTGGATGGTTTTTAAAACATGTAAATTAAAAATTCTCGGTTATAGGTCTCGGCTATAGGCCTCGACCATATTCAGAGAATTCCATTTTCAAACAAACTGAAATTAACGCAAAAGTTTCGAAACAGAAACGGCAGTACAACAAAACACTTGTAAGCCTATTATTGTTTTGTACCTCCAACATGGCCGCCGTGAAAACCCTCTATTGTGTTGACAATTAACACAAACAACAGAATTCGACCCTCTCAGAAAAAACACATTTCCACAGCATTCCATGAACAAATTTTAAAGCTTATAAACCAGTGTTACAAAGTACCTCACATTACAACCAGTGTTACAATTTTTGCAATGTACCTGACATTACAAACCACTGTTACAAAGTACCTGAAATTACACACCAGTGTTACAAGGGACCTGACATTACAAACCAGAGTTACAAAGGACTGCATTACCACCCAGGGTTACAAAGTACCTGACATTACAAATCAGCAGGGCCTCATTATAAACCAGGGTTAGAAAGTACCTTGCATTACAAACCAGCATTACAAGGAACCTCATTACAAAGCAGCGTTACAAAGTACCTGACATTACAAATTAGGGTTACAAACTACCTGACATTACAAACCAGCATTACAACGGACTTCAGTATAAACCAGCATCACAACCGCCCTCATAACAAACTGGGGTTACAAAGTACCTGATAACACAAACCAGCATTACAACAGACCTTATTAAAAACAAGCATTCCAACAGACCTTATTATAACCTGGGTTACAAAGGACCTCATTACAACCAAGGTTAGAACAGACCTCATTACAACTCAGGTTACAACAGACCTTATTACAACCTGGGTTACAACAGACATCATTACAACCCGGGTTACAACGGACCTCATTACAAACCGAGTTACAAGAGACCTTATTACAACCCGCGTCACAATGGACCTCATTAGAACCTGGGCTACAACAGACCTCATTACAACTTGGGTTACAACGGGCCTCATTACAACCCGGGTTACAACGGACCTCATTACAACTCGGGTTACAACGGACCTCATTACAACCTGGGTTACATTGGACCCTCATTGCAGCCTGGGTTACAAGAGACCTTCGAATAACCTGCACGAAACTGTAGTATAAAAGGATGATCACAGGCAAACTGATCGAATTTCTCCAAGATCTAAAAGTCTGCACCAGGTGAGTATTACTATTGGTTTTTTCTTTGATCGATATAATTTATTGATAGTGAGCGACAATTGTTTACAAAAGTATCACGGCTTTGCCTCTTTCTGGCGCCATCACATCTATTGTAGAAAGCCAATTTAGCGCTTACTGCTGTTTAAATCAGTGTCTACTTGCAATCGCCATTTTGTGTTCCTGACAGCTCTTAAAAGCAACACAAGTATAAATCAAAAGGTTAAATTCAATCCAACTAGGAGAGTTGACTAAGCTTGACTAACAAAGTAAAAATAAAAAGAAATTCTAGGCTGGAGTGGGAGTTCTAACGGGACAGGTTTTGAGTGCTTAAAATATCATGCTTACCCGGTGTCTCATGCAGTAAAATTAATGTTGATTAGGTTTATACAATACTTTTTGGGATAATTTTAAATTTAGTATATGGAGAAGTGTAAACAAACTGAACGAACTTAATTAATCGAGGTTGGATTGTTAAAAAATGATTAACGGATTCAAATTGTTTGGATTGTGCTGTTTCGTTTTGTCTGGACTCACTGACCGCTCGCTTTCGGTAAACGGACTGATATAAAGAGGTCAACTTGGTGCAAGTCTGAAGCTTAACGCAAAATAGTTCTGCGTTCAGGTCTATCGATAGATCATTGTTCAGATTGCAATGAACTGAGGACACTTGATTTATAATTTGTGGCTCTCGTCGAGTGATCTGCTCTTGTAAAAAGCAAACGAAGAGTGTGTTGGTGTCAAGAAGTCGGACGACAAAACCAGTACTCGAAGATAAACTACAGCAAATTATAGTGTAATAATTATTTCCTGAAGTTGATCACATCTTCCCCATCATTCCTAGCATCGTTCCGGCATGATAGAGTGGGATCAGTTTGTACATTGGTGAAAGGAACGCTGTGCAGAGCCATGTGGGCACGAAAAGAATGGAAAGACTCGACAGCTTGGAATGACAGGGAACGATGGGCTCGATTGTACTGACAGGGGACAATAAAGGAAACGAATTTACGTCACCTAGGAACTGAAGGAACGGGCACGAAAGGCATGAAATTGACCACGACGATGAGACGCTTTTGCTGCGAATAAGAGTGACATTTCATTTGACATACATGTAATATTATCCTTAACTCTTCGATGAATGGGAAACAACTGAATAACAAACGTAAAAACAACTGATGTGCCTCAAAATTTACACTGTAACTATAATATTTGGTGATCTTTCTTTCAGAAGGAAAATAAAGGCGAAAGAGTTGAGCGCGTTCTTCACTAGAAAGAGGGAAAATTTTGAGTTGATTTTTCTTCGATACTGGATCTTCAATAGACCTTTTTACTGATACGGTGGCCATCTTGAATTCTATTGTTTTAACTGAGAAATTATGGGCTGCTGAGGGGGCAATCACTGGAAAATTTATGGTATACACAGCTTTCAGGATAAATTTTTACTGCTTGTCTCTCATAATTATTCCAAAACAAATATTACAAGCGTTACATCTTTCTGTCACGGTATTTGGCAGTGGTTTCTATGGTTAGCGAATAATTATTGTTAAAAGTTATCACGCCACAGTATTCTAAGTTATAATTATTTCTCATCTGCCCCCTGGGTATCCCATAATTTCCTCGGAATTCAAGATGGCCGCCGTATCGGTAAAAAGGTCTATTACCGTCAAGCTAATTAAGAAAAAAACATTGTTTATGGGATGCACATACACTGTACATTATTTTTCCTGTTGGAATTATGCTCTTAAGATTTTTGTAAGTGCCAAAATTAAGAGTTTTGCAATGTCACCCAAAATGTTACCCGTGTGGTAACCAACACCGTATGCAAGGCCTTATTCAAATTTTACTGGTAATGCCAGGAGCCCATAAATAGGAGCCTCCCTCTCCCATACAAGCCCTCTGAGTCAACCTTTGCGCGTATCTTTTTATTTTTAGAACACTGCGGGTGACTAGATTCACACGCACTGTTTAGAATGTCCAATCAGAATAAAGCGGCATGTTTACCTCACATGACGTGATCTCGGCGAAAAGTCACAGTAATGACGGGCAGATCGGAAGACTCTTCGAGTGATGAACTCTGTGAAAGTTCGGATTTTTGCGATTATTTTTGTTGCCTATCATTTAATGGCGTACTCAAACACAGCCAAAACCACTGACATAAACAAAAGGGGGAAAAATATTATAACCGCAGTCACAGAGCGGAGCGAAACGATGACAAAAACACAGCCGTAATTAGAGCGGATTTTAGCGGTCAATTTCACGTGTTGCATAGCTCTCTAAGAAGCTACAACACTAAAGAAAGGATAAAGAGACGAATAGTCGCAAAAGAAACGCAACGTCTTGCTACAAAACCAAATAACCGGGCCCGGTAATGTACAAACACTGCAAGATAAAGATTCTCATATTACGCGGTTCAAAATTCCTATCCTTGGTGACAAGAGAGAGGCTGTTCTGTCACTGAACGCACTGAAACGAGCCAAAGCAAAGCTAGACAAAATGCTTCAGATGGCATATAAAGGACCACAGTCGCTAAACAGAAACAACAAGGGTCAAAACAAACAGGCGATAATGCAGAATTTAAACCCAGAAATGACCTTTGGTATCAAAATACATAACATGCGACATTTAAGCACATGGCTGTTTCGATCACTATCACCATCATGCTATCCTCTAAACCACCGTGTTGCCCCACTTAAAACAAGCAAGAAGCTAAATCGGTCTTTAGAGCCGAGATAGAAGCGGCAAACACGCGATCAGGAGTCGTATAGGCCTTCCAACCCCATTTTACTTAGCAACTTGTACCAGGCATGAAGATTCTAGAGTGTCTAGCGTACCCGACTTTAAAATTATGTGCTCGTAGATGGGACATTGCAGACTCCACTTCTCATCGTCATGAACAATCAAACGAACGGGCTGAAATGGCCCGGTTTGTTCGGCATAAGAATAAACATTTGAAGGGTAAAGAACAAGGACACGTTCGGGGAAGTGAGCGAGAGGCTCGATCTCGTGTAGAGTGAATGCTTCTTGATGAGATTCAGTATCTCACCACTAAATCCAGCTACTGAAAGTTCCCTAAGCCATTTTCCCAGAATGTCAGTCTCTTTAGAATTCGTAGAACTTAATTTGTCCTGAAGTTTCTTTCGCAAGAGACCTTTTACACCGTCCGCAGAAGCACATCCGCCGCTATCACAGGGTTGTTGATTTCACCAGTGCTTTCACTCAAGCTCACCTTGTTTTCTTCGCAAACGTGGACATCCAAAGACTTTCCAGTTAAAGTTGTGCGATTTTCAGACTATTTGAAACAACGATTCGTTCTAAAGGACGTGGCTATCGCTTACATAACCTTCGCGATAAAAACATTCGAGACGAAAAGACAACACAGAAGTCAGAAGAAGCACAATCGTCGCTGCATTTTTATTACATTCCATGGCTCGACTACATACACGTTATCTATTAACCTTGTTCTGTACGAACCAGGTTCTCTCGGTTGTAAAAAGTAGCCTGTGGACTAAACAGAAAGGAAAAAGAAGCGAAGGATCGTGAAAACGCGCTCCCCGCCTTTCGCCGCCATTTTATTTTGGATGCTTGTGTGCGGACTTTACTGGAAACAGATGTTCGCGGTAAAATTGAGCCCTCTGTAGAAAAAAAAGTTCTAAAAATAGAAAGATACGCGCAAAGGTTGACTCAAGGATACAGTGCATATGGAGGCTCCTATTTATGGGCTCCTGGTAATGCACAGCAGAGCAATTATTAATCTGAGTTCAGATTCCTGTCTCACACTTTCAAAGTTTTCCTCACACTTTCCACGCTTTTTTTGGACACATCATGCAACAGACATATTAGTTTTGATCATGTATTGGCAAACCATAAAGAGTAGATGTCAAACACAAAAAGAACAGATTTCAGAAAAAAAACCAATAATTACACGCAGCATAGGTTTTAGCAATCAGTAACTGTAATAATTATAGTTTGTTGCCTTACTCAGTGTAAACTCCTAAGACTCTTTGAAGTACAGTATTAACCTTATTCGTAAACATTTTTGTGTCTTTTGAAATTTGAAATGGTGTTGGTCTTTGTGATACTGTAACTCTAAATAACTACAACAATATTACTTTTTGTCTTCACAGTTCATACAAATTTACCCCCATTTAAATTAAAATAACTGATTAGTCTTTTACAAACATTATTGTTGGTTCAAAAGGAAAAAAAACAACAAAATAGTTACAAGAACTTCATCTGGCAAGAACACAACTATAGACAGGGTTTTCTTTTTCGGCCAGTAGCTGGTGATTTTCGCCACCTGTAAATGGCTTAGTCACCAGCAAAAGTGCACCAAAGAATCGCTGCTGTAAATAATAATACATGTATTATTATTTTTGCTGATGTTCCCACACATCTCTGCCTGCTTTTCTCAAGTTCACTGCAACTTTATTGGAAAGGAAAACCCTGTACAGTGTACATGTATAGATGAATAATCACATTTAGCAAGTTTCTATAGTAACTTTCATATAACAATAAAAGATAAAAATAATAACTCTCACACATACATGTAATTATAATAGTTACAGCATGCATGTACAGTGTACTGTACCTCTGAAAATCTGGTCTTGTATCGGGCAAGAACACGTTCCTGCTTCCTAAACATGGCAACAAGGTCTTCTTTTGATGCACCCTCAATCCTCGCATGACCACTTTGCTCAGCATCTGATTCTGCATCTGATCTTCCACCAAATGAACCTGGACTAGACAGAGGAAGTGAACTTTGCCGTTCAACTGGTCTCTTGGGAGTTTCGGCATCACTCACACTATCCTGAGAAGATGATTTGCTTGGAGTGCTTGTGCTGTTTGGTGGAGTAGTTTCACCTGGTTGTGGCCTTTCCCCATTCCTTGGATCTGGCTGGCTAGGCTACAAAATACCAAAAAAAAAATAATGTCAACTGATTCCTTCTTACAATAATCCTGTTTTGGTAAGAAATACATGTAGGTGTCCAAAATATTCAGACCACAGGACCCACAGCAATTTAACCATTTTGGCCTAAGTTTTCAATGATCAAGCTTGAGGAATCTTGAAGCCACACGTTGATTCAACCTCGAACCTTTCTGTATATGATGCAATTGTACACCTACAAGTATCCATGACTCTCATGACTCACTTAAGGAAACACAAAAGAAATTAATTTTTAATAGTGTCAATGCATATAATAATAGTATCTCGTACAGATTGATCAAAACTTGGCTGAAATCTAAATGTTAGTGCAAGAATGGATAGATACGCAGTCACGTTTTTAAGGCTGTTTACACAGTCCTGAAACACTTGTCTGTGCCTTGTGTTGTAAAAATTGATATTGTTCAACTCTCCTGCTCATTGTGTGCTAAATATTGCATAAACTGTACAATTCAATTCAATTCAAACTTATACAACTCACATGAATACATCTATTACAGAGAAGGTTACATAAGTTATACACAAATTACAAGTTGTATGTACACTGTACAGCTGTATGTCTGTGTTGCATAGATAAACAAACACTGTAAATGTACATGTATGGCTGAATGACATTTCCTTCACTGTATACATGTACAGTGTATTCCAAATATCCAACAACAGTTCTCTGACTTCACAGTAAATCTCACCCCTAGTAACTTCATTTCTGACATTTGTACAGGAGAAGAGAAATAAATAATATTCTTTTGTCATTGGAACTCCAGAAAAAAAAAATAACATCAGTTTCTGTTTACATGTAGCTAATTACTACATAAAGTGGTTTACCATAAATTTCAGATTAAGGGTGTTTTCATAGTACAGTACTGCATAGTGGTATTATTAACAGCTATACAGAGATTTGCTAGACCAAATTTTAATTAGCAAATGTATTCCTGTTTTGCTCGCTTGTACACAAGAATCCACAACTGACAACCACCTGGCATACACCAAGAGAGTATAAAGTTTAAACGGGTTCTAGAATGAATTTTAGACAGCATAGAACTTTTGAAGAGAATCATAACTACTAAAAATTATCAGAAACAATACAATTTGTTATTACTAAGAAGGAGATAGAAACAGTTTGCGAGTTAATTTATTATAAATTAAAATATTGGAGGCTTCCAATGTCTGAGATTTTGCAAATTTGAATATGTCTAAATGCACAAATGTTATTAAATAAAAAGGGGGATACATGTAAATTATGCTACAAAAAATATGAAGATGTGTCATACTAAAGATCAACTTTAAAATAATGTTAATTCAATTCAATAGTATTAAATTTTATTCACATAATAATTGACCATGCAGCGTACATGAATGTGTAATATTAAAAGTAACAGTGATTTTCAACTGCAAAATTTGTTTAAAATAAAGTTTGAACAAACAGCTGACGACAAAGCCACATATAACAATTCTGCAGCTGTGTGTTTGAGGTGATCAAACAAATTTTGGTTAACTTGACAACTCGCGATCATTAAACTAGCTAAAATCCAACTTCATAATTTATATGTCGATCGCGAGAATAGTACTTGTACTTGGATCGTCAGGTTTTGGATGTCAAACAATTGTCAACGTTACTCAACCATACCTTAGCATCGAGAAGATTATAAACTCGATCTAGAACTTCTCTGGGAGTTGACTTCGCTTTCGGTTGAGAAGTTGGAGTCGCTGTCGGAGAAGCTGTTTCATTCGCTCGAGTACCTGAACCCGGTTTGCCAAGATCATTTTCGGAATTCTGCGGAGTTTCTGTGGCACTTCCATTGCTCTTTGGCCCTCTAGGAGACTAAATAATTAAACACAAGGAAAAGGAATTAACTCTCGAGAACACTGAGTTCATGGCAACATTGTCTTTTGATTGCTTCGACACTTTCATTCAAGGGAACCGTTCACGCGTATAACTTATCAAAATTCTAACCTGTCCTTCGCGTGAGTTCTGTTTCCACGGGCTTTGCTCCCCTTCCGATTCCTCTGCGATCTTTTGCTTTAGTCTCTTAAACATTTTTATCTAAATCCATTCGATCAATACCACCAAACCAGCCGCCATATTGGATTTAATTCATAAATTGAGCATGCGCATAATAGAAAAGATAGACATCCCTGACACGTCAGCTGGACAAAAATCATTTGGGGAGGGTGGGGTGGGGACTCAAAAGCCAAATGCTATCGGGGATGGACGGCTAACAGCACCTCACTTGCAACAGGCCAGGCAAAGTTCTTCGTTGTGGATTCTTGCTGTTCTGTGTGGTTGTCGTTATCGCTCTGTTTCTGTTACTGTTGTCCTTCGTTTGTTCGTTCTTCCACGTGATTTGAATTCTACAAGTAATTTCCTTTATCAGAGCTGTTGGTTTCTTGTTCTCTAGACCCCGGCTAAACGTTGAATCGTTGGATGAATTTTTCGCCCTCGATCGAACATTTCGAGGCCGACTTTTTAACAATAAATGAAGTTTAAATGTATTGATGGGAATTTTATAATACTTATCAGGGGCTTTAGCTTTCAATTTTAGCGATCGACTCTGCTTGTCTTCGCGTAAAACTTTCCGTAATATTTCTTTTTGGATCGATCGATCCGGATCGGCTGAATAAACGCATGCTGTAGGCCATCGCTCATATTACACACCGTGTTTGTCTTATATGACGACATAAGTGATTATGACGTCATAATTCGTCAAACAGCGGTGCAAACGACGACAAAATAAACCGTTGATACTTACAGACGTAAAAGAGATTTTCGGCTCCATAATGGCGGAACTCAAGGCAATGTTCTCGAGTGTCCGTATGACAGAACTGAAGCAGAGCTTCGACAAGTTCGCAGAAAACGGCAAAGTCAAATGCGGCGACTTTGGGAAAGTAATGGAAGACTTTGGCGAAAGTTTGGCCGGTTATCAACTAAGGCAGATCGTGGAAGAAGTACAAAACAAAATGGGTGGAGTGATAAGCTTTCAGGAATTCACAAACTTGTTTTCAAAGCTTTCCACGAAAGTTGTTGGTGGTCAGTACAAGCATGCTATTGATAGTCGCGAAGGAGTCCAAAACGTTGGAGGCGATTCTTCGGCCTCTGCTGAAGGGACAAGACACTCGTTTTCCGATGACGAGCAGATTGGTTTTAGCGACTGGATAAACTCGGTCTTGGTAGAAGATCGGGATTTAAAAGGCAAGAGTCATTACTCACTCTGACTTACTCAATTTTGAACTCAATCTGTATTAATCAGGAATTACGTAATTCCCATACAAAGAGGAGGGCCTTGTTTTAAGAGTCTCGAGTTCACGCAATATTGTTTGCTTTAACAAAGTGTCTGCTTTAATCATGACAAAGATAGCGGAATTGAAGAAACCTCGTTGCTGTTGAATTGCAAATTATGAGTTATGTTTGAATGGAAAGCCACATGCCAGTTCAAAACTCGTCAACGCCTTTCCCCATTTCTACCGATACTAAGATTTACTTATTTATAAGGGTATAAATTTAATTATGATCAATTTTAATATTTACAGGAAGATACATTCCAATTAAAGTCGATGATAAAGATGCCTTGTTCAGCGCTGTCAAGGACGGTGTTCTCATTTGCAAGCTGATTAACTGGGCCGTTCCCGGAACAGTGGACGAGAGAGCCATCAACAAGAAAAAGCTAAACGTGTACAATGTTCACGAAAATCAAACTCTGGCTCTAAACTCCGCCATGGCTATTGGCTGCAACATTGTAAACATCGGGGCTCAGGATCTGATTGAAGGCAAGCCTCATCTTGTGCTTGGCTTATTGTGGCAAGTTATTAGGGTATGTCACTAAACCAGGGTCCCGTTTCTCGAAACTCCCGAAACATTCCGGGCCTATTTCGGGTGCTATATTTTCCAACGTATCTCGACTGAACGAAGATGTTTTCAGGAATGAAATTTTACAACAAATCTGTCCTCTCGTATCTTGAAATCATAGTAAAAGCCTAGGTTTTTACAATAAGCGGATCGCAGTTTTTGAAATGGCTTTTCGGGCCCGAAAAGTTTTCGGGACTTTCGAGAAACGGGACCCAGTGCAGATTTTATTTACGTAAATCTCTTCGGGATTGACTTTCCGTATATCATCCATATTTCATCCCATTCCATCGCATCCCATTTTATTTCTTCTCGTTCCATTTTGTCCCATCCAATCAAGTCGGCTTGCCAAGTCATTTCACCCGGCTTGTACCTTCTCGCTTCACCTAATCGCGTGTCCTTTACCCATTTGCACCTTAACTTCAGCATGTATATTCTCTACACCGCTCTCCAAACATTTTCCATGGTGATGACGAGGAGAATTTGTTACACAATCAGAGCCTTTGTTTCTTGTAGATTAATTCCTTTTTCCTCACAACTTATGTTTAGTTGAACAGTGTTACTATAACGAGAAATAAAGAATTGATCACTTACGGGTTAGAGGGTTCACACTGCAATGCATCCTCTCCCATCTCCCTCTATCTTATGTACCATTGCCATTTTATTTTTCCTCATCCCA
>OX419343.1:23209068-23219068 GCA_948470475.1 Galaxea fascicularis | reverse complement strand
CATATCCCCAAACACATTCCTCTTGAGCACAGCAGAAGCAGTGACCAAACCACTAAACAACGCCCCTGCGAACCCACAGCTCAAGATATCTTGGCCAGTCAGATACAACCCGCGGATAGAGGTTTCCGGGCGGAGCTTCACAGCAGACTGCGGGCTGAACCGGTCCACATGGTGATCAATCCCGTATATTTCCCCGCGGGGTGCCGCGATATAATACCTGCAAATCGAAAGCCGAATTATTGCCCTGTTTTCAAACCTATTCATACCTATACGTTTGGACAGTCGGGCTCTGTGCGTTGTGCAAGCAAGCTGTTAGAGCAGCATTCAATTGAGTATCGTAAACCCAAACCAAGGAAATTACCCTGACCAATCACAACAGACATGAATAACACAAAGGTCCAATCACAATTCGAAGTGTCAAATGTGTTCAAGCTGAGGCGAAGGTATGAGTGAGGGTGTCCCTGGCGTTAACTTTTGCGCAATCTACCAAGAAACATCTGCGAAATTCATTTCATATCAACCGGGGTGATAAGCTTAGGAAATAAAGTGATTAGGGTTGAGAAGTTATAACCCTAGCCGACAACTTTGGGACACCTTGCCAGAAGCTACAAGGCCGTTTCTCCCCCCCCCCCTTCCCCCACATTCAATTTTCAGTACAAGACACGGTTTGTGGCCGTGTGTTGTACTGAAATGATGACAGTCGCTATCAACATTGTTAAGGGGGGGGGGGGGGAGGGAGGGAGCGATTGTAATAACTTATAAGGAAACGAACAACCGTTTTATGGCCGGTAACTTAAGTGCACTTCACATATGTGCATTTCAGGCGGGTGATTCCTTTAGTGTAATTTTTGGCTAGGATTGTAGTTTAGCTTCATTAACAAAAAGAAACAACTTCTTGCAGTTTTCATGGAAGAAATATTCCGTTACAAGTTGGTGACTTATGTTTCACGTTAAGAGTAGGAATTGCGCGGGAAAAAATAGAAGTAAAGGTTATCCCGAATATTGGGCTCACAGAACGAAGCAGAAACTAACTTTAAACTGGTTAAAATTCTCGTACTTGTTACTCAAGGGGCTTCCAACATCAAAGAAATCCAATTTGTCCCGAACTTGCGGGAAGAGCTTGCACGTCTGCTCCCACGCGCGTTTACCAAGGCGATTTTTAATCTCCTCGTACTCTTGACCACGTTTCATGACCCGCTCGTCCTCCCATTCTTCGAACCACTCGTAAGGAGCGAGAGTAATGATGGTGCAGGTGGTTTTGCCTGAAGATACCAAGGAATAAAATACAAAAGTGACAAGTACATTGGACGTTAGAGCGGTTCTCGTATTGAGAGTGGAAAATAATTCGCGCTGGCGTTACTTTTCGTTTACTATCCTGCATGACGCGCAAGCAAAACTCTCGCCACTTTCACATCTTAACTTACCATTAAACTTATCGCCAGAGATGAGCATTGGGATTGAGGTAACGCAAGGTGAGGGGCACGCAACACGTAGCATCTCGCAAAGTGCTCGGAAGTAACCACAGCAACTCAGTCCGAGCTCCCACCCATGTACAACTTAGCTACCACAGCGTTTATCGTTAAGCTGCGAACAGGAATTCAACCTCGATGAGGATGTAGGGAGCTGGGAAGGGGGGGGGGGGGGTGTTAGGTCCCTAAACCCTGACCCTATCACAGACAACAGTACGCTTATGCGGCCACCGTTGGAGAAGAAGCAGGTGACCAGTTAAAATGGTTTGGCAGCTAAAACCTCAGGAAAAGGCGTGGTCGAAATGCAACTTGAATCGAACAGAGATGCTCTGGAGAATCAACACATCGGAGCACTGGTAAATTGTCGAGATAAATAGGAAATCAGTGTGGTATGTACCCTCCAATACAAATTTCTTCACAAATCCAGATCCGTTTTCAGACTTTGAACCTAAACCCTAAACTTGTGGCAAGCAAATATTTCATGTAAGTGTAAACGAGACGTACCCGCCACCTTCCTTTCACATTTCTCTAACTACTTGTGCTATTTCAAACTTCTCTGCATTGATGAAGGGTAAGTTAGGGCCTGGCTGGACACCTGGCTTTAAGGTTCGTTTCTTAAAACACAACAAAAGAAGTGTTTACCGGGATGGCGCTTCTCCCATTCAGGATCTTTCGTTGACGGAAATGATATAAACAACAGCGGTATATCCTCAGTACCCGCGCTAGCAGCGTCCATTTCGAGGTACTTTTTGGTGATTTCATTCAGGTCGTTTCCAGTGAAGGCCCACACATTTTGGGCCTTTAGTCCGAACTCTTCTTTGGTGCCTTTAAGACCCACGTACACAGATATGGCCCCATACCCGTGTCGCACATTTCTGGATTTTAACAGGGCTTTCTCAGGCAAGTGGTGCTTCTCGTCAAGCAGCGTCTCGAAGGTGTTGTAGATACCAGTGGCGGAAATTACAACTGGAGCATGGATATCAACAACACCGTCATTCTTTTCAACGCGAACTCCTAAAAGAAATTTGCGTTTTAACTTTCGTTTTTAGCACCTCCCTCCTACTGCAAACTGTGGATAAATATGTCCAGAAATGCACGTTAATGAGATTCATGCTCTTTATGATATACATCACAAAGTGTCTCCAAGCCCTAATCCTCACCATAGAGCAAACAATTCTGACCGCCGACCGGTTGGCTCAGTTGGTAGAGTGCCGGACTACCGTGCGGGAGGTCGTGGGTTCAAACCCCGGCCGGACCAACACTCAGGGTCTTTAAATAACTGAGGAGAAAGTGCTGCCTTTGTAATGACATCTGCAAATTGTTAGACTTTCTAGTCTTCTCGGATAAGGACGATAAACCGGAGGTCCCGTCTCACAACACTTCAATGTTCATAACCTTGTGGGACGTTAAAGAAACCACACACTAATCGGAAAGAGTAGGGCATGGAGTACTGATATTTCATGATTTCATGGGTTGGGTGGGTTGGATGATGTAAACCGCATTTGAATATATATACATAGAAAATGCGGTATATAAATCCATTACCATTACCATTAATTGTATGTAATGTAAAGTACCCAAGGTCCCAGATGCGTGCATTTCTGGTCATAAGTGACTGTGGATCATGCATAAATCATTCTAAATTTCAAAATGATGGAAGTCAAGCACAGCGAAGGATTTTTGAACTATGAAAGGGGAGTAAAAACCCTTAAAAAAGGAGAAAAGTAAAGCAAAGGATACCCAACTTCGTTCATCTGTTTGTTTTGTGATTCAATGCTTCTATGAGAGCAGTTTTTTTTTCGAAGCTGAAGTTCAGCTGACACAGCGTGTGCTTAATCTTTCACTTCCACAATCTCAATATTAATTCCCCTTTCTGTCTGCCATACATTGCTTGTAACACAGGATGGCAGGAGGCAGGATGGTCGAGTGGTTTAGGGCATTGGATTTAAATAAGGGGCGCTTTCCATTCGACCAAAACTTCCGGAAATTCCGGGTGGGGGAGCGAATGGAAAAGACATTTTCCGGAATTTCATTCCGAAATTTTGGGTGTACCTCGCGAGGTTGGCCTAAAATTCCGGAAAATCGAAATAACCGGAAAATTCCGTTCCATTCGACCATTCCTGCTCGGGCCCAGTTTCTCCGAGATCGGAAATCGAACTCAACATGGCGGAAGCTTTGTGTGCTCATTAATTATAAGTGCTCGTCGTGTTTTTATGCGACGGATGACTTAAATACATTATCGCACCATTATTGCACTGGAGTGACCATAGCAAACTTTAGTAAGTAGAGCGAAAATGCATATAACTACGTGAAGTGTTTTAAACGAATATTCCCGTTTTTTGCAGGTTAAACGTTTCTTTTCGCATTCTTTATGCCTTTTTGCCACTGAACGTTATGTAGTCGTCCTCGCCTAATACATCGCTTGTTTCAACTTCAGAGTCGTCGAACAACTTCAAAGCAAGTAAAAGAAGCAAAGAGTTTCCCTTTTGTTTATTTCGTATTTTCGCGCGAAGGTTGGAACGTGATGGCCTGGGTCCAACCAATCGAAAAATACTGCTCCATTCGTCACAATCATCAGTCCACCGATCACATAAAGTCATTGCTATAGTCACAGACAACCCACCTTTCACTTTACCCGATTTATCATCAGTTAGGATCTTGGAAACCTTCGCTCTCACTAGAACCTTGCCACCCGCTTTTTCAATAACTGGGACAATGTGAAAGGCGATCTCACTGGCCCCTCCGCATGGGTATGATGCTCCAAATAAGTAATGGTTTGCAAGTAAGGCATGCATAGCAAAACTTCCATCACTTGGCAAGGTACCTACAAAAATAAAAGCAATGAAGGAAGACACACATTAAAAAAACTTGGGGTGGGGAGGGAAGGTGGTTAGAAGGGGGCCTCAGCTCAAAATACATGAGAGGGTTGGATTTCTGTCTGAGAGAAATGAAGAACCCTTGGGGTAAACTATATAATTTGTAATTTTCAGTGAATTAATTTTTCCGACTGCTAATGGCACTTTATTTTTTTTTTATTTAGCACCTTTAATATTGTAATACGAAATGAGTTTACAGAGACTTGTTAAAATGGAAAGCCCAAAGAAGCCATGTTCACATGTAGGGTTGGGATGCTCCCACTCTAATGACCAAGGTGTGCATCCAAATACAGTTCTGAAGGGGGTGCTTTCAACAAAATAGGCACTTTAAAGCTGTCATTAAGGGCACTTTGTATCTCGACTATACATTTCCTGCTGTAAATGAATACCTTTTGCATGGACACTATGGACCATATCGATGAATGGTGGCATATTTATTATTCTTTTGACTGTATGCATGTTGATAATACTTACTAGCCTCATTTTAAAACAAAAAATATTATTTTGAATTTTGCACATCCTGACAAGGCTGGTAAGGGTTATTAGCAAGAAAACAAAATAATTTATTTGTTTTTGGCTGCCATTACGAAAAAGTTCAAGTACAATAAATTATGGTCGAAGTATTCTATAACTGGATTGGTATGAATGGTCTTGAAGAAAAGATAAAGAATGAAAGATGCAGTGTTGCATGCTCACGTTGTCATGAAAAAAATAATTTTGGTCAGTTCACGTAGTTGATTTGCAGAGTACGGCAAGGAAATGTACAGAATGGATCCCGCACGTGCAGCACAATTGTCTTTCATCATTAACCCCATTGTTTTGTGGCATCGTCGTTGCCATACATCTGTAGCTGTAGTGGTTTCTTCAACTCCCTAACAAAAACCCTGGTGCTGAATTAAATCTATTAAGTACATGCAGAGTATCTCTGATTACTATTAGTACTCTCTGTTTTGAGCCTATGAAGCTTTATCAGTGCCAAAATAGTTGACACATTTACCTTTTTAACCCCCTATTTCGTCACTGTGATCCGTCTTTGGCCGCCTCACTTGTCCTTTCAGCCCCCCTTCCCCCCCAAACAATGTTGTGCGGCAATTGCTCTGATCTCGAGGTACAAACAAGCAACATTGGATGGGAGAGCGGGGTATTTTTCACAGTTGAATGCGCGATATAAAGAGTGGTGTCATTTGGTGCACTAAAACTACTATAGAAACACCATGCGTCAACTATATTATGTCGCCGATTGTTGATATAAACCCAACAGAATTTCAATGCCTGTAAGTGTACAGTTTGTATTAATTCATTTTATTCTTACCATAGTCTCCAAAATTGTATGCCAGTACAGTTTGTAAATCTTTATTGTCTGTGAGTTCTTCCAACACATCAGACACTGATCGTTTGGAATATTTAAAGAACTTTGTCAACCAGCCAGCAATTCCTGTCTTGAACATGACAGTAGCCAGCCACTCAGGCATAAGTTTGAATGCCACATAACCTGGCATAGATTTACGACATTCCTGCAAGAAAACCTTGAATTAAACGGTCTTTCTAATGGTCAACCATTCCTAGCATTGCTGTTTTCCAACCAAAAAGAATAGAGGAGGTGGAAAACTGGAGAATCCATATTTCAAAACCTTCTGCCTGAAAACTTTCATTTTGATTGGTCTTGGAGTTTACAATTAATTTCTAGACACACAAATGATGTAAAGACAGTGCGACTACTCTCAATGGCTGATAACATAACCAGGACAGTACATCAAAACATGGTAAGAAGATTGTGCCATACTTCATTGGCCTTACTACATGTACATGATTTTGATGTCATCCGTAAACTGTCAGAGTGCACACTGTATGCACTGCCAACTGTTAAAAATTTAATGCTCTTCACTGCTACATCAACGGCCAGTTTGGACCGAGGGAAGTTTGGTGCCCAAGTTTTGCCGTTGTTGTCAAGGGGAATGCAAATAGTATCCATGATATCTATGATGTCATCAGTCTTAACATGACAGCTAGAAAAGTTGCCAGTGGATACTATTAATTTTGCATTCCCCTTGACAACAATGTGGTTTCAACAGTAAAACTTGGGCACCAAACTCCTGTTGGTCAAAACTCAACTGATAATAATAATTACAATGATTATTATTGTAGTTTATGTAGCCTGCATAACAAGCGCTTCCGTGGGGATTTCAGCGCTCAAAAGCCAACTTTTGAACTTTGTTTGGGAGAGAAATGGCATGAGAGCAAAACAATGATGTGAGGGGGAGAGGAGGAGGGAAGCATCAGGCCATAACAAACAAGTCTATTCTCATCCCATCCCATCCTATCAACATCCCTCTTAGAGAAAACCCCAAGGCAAAATGCAATACAAATGCAGTAACAGAGGTGTACCAAATCAACATTATGATATCTATGTATTCAAAGCAATATTATTCTTTACAGCTTAAATGAAAGTTGCTTTTAAGTCATAAACACATACTTTAAGTATACTCATGTATTTATCAATGGCATCCTTCTCTGAGGGAAAGCTTTCATAGAGCGATTTTTTGTATTCATCATTCCGTCCACCACAAATGGGGTACTTTCGCTGGTTCTCTGCATCTCCAATCACAACAGTGTCAAACTGTTTCTCAAGGGGAGCCCATGCAAGCTGACCCTCTGTTAGTTGATCACACACCAGACGCAGGGAGCCATTGCATTCAACTTCACCAATATAATGAATACCAGGGTCAAATTCATATCCTACATGGGGATCAATGCCAGAAAATAATAATTCTAGAAAATGATGGCTTTAAAGAAACTTAATAGCCAAATTGAAGGAAAAATGTAATCCTGAAGCCCAAGGGCCCACTCTAACTAAAGATATCCCTTGGGAATTGAAGAGGGGCTTTCGATAACATAACATGAGTAAGGCAAGATCACAACTTGGAGGCAAAGAGTAAGACGTTGGGTATGGCACCTCGGAAAGTGAAAACTGCCATTGGAGAAGCAAGGATTTATGTCAGCTCACTATTAATTGTACATGCATCACTTTCATACTAACCCTGTTCCAAAGACTAATAGAGTTTGAGTCACAGAATGAATGTATAATCAATGTAGGAAGCTGTGCGGAAATATTGCCGTAAGGAGGACTATCAAGGCTAGTCTTATTACTGTAGCTTAAATTCCTCACCTTTATCGGTAAATGAGTGACAGCACCCACCAGCCTGATCATGTTGCTCCAAAACTAAAACTTTTTTTCCAGCTTTCGCCAAAAGCGCTGCACTGCATAAACCTCCAATGCCGCTCCCAATGACAATAGCATCGAGTTTTTCGGGCACTTTCCGAGCCACAAATCCCTGCTTGATAACTTTATCTCGTTGACCTTGATCTAACACCAGCGGCTTCAGAGATCGCCGACAGTCGAAAGCAAAAGGGTTCGCGCCCCGATGCCTTAGCTTTGCACGAATTTGGGAGATAATTAACGCTACGATTACTACAAGAAAGGATGTTAAGAAGAATTCACGCGGATAGTTTCTCCTGAAATGCAGAAGAAGCTCGAATAATTTTTCCAGAAGAGCCATTTTCCTGCAAGCGACCTGCACGCGAATTGCATCATGGGGCGTGTTTCAGCCCCCAAGGAAAAACTAGAAACACAGGCCACCTAACTACTTGTATCCAGTTTGATCACAGGTTAATCAGGATCACTATTTGAATAGAGGTTTTATATGGGAAAATAAAGGGCACATTTGGGGCGAAGTTCAAGTGTGGAAATTTATAAGAAATAGGAAATAAACATCAATGTCACTTACCATATTGCTAGGTGTGGTTGTCCTTAATACTCAAAAGGAGTTTCGGAAAATAGAGTCCACTTCAACTCCTTGAAGCCCAGATAAACAAATAGGCTCTAGATTTAAGTATTATTCAAAGTTTTTGGTATATAGTAACAACAAATGTTATGGCTGTTCAAATTTGGGGTATTTATCGAGCAACTCATCAAAAATAGTGGGCATGCAGGGAGAAAACAATCACAATTTATTGCATTTTTTCGCTGTCCTATGCACGGGTATCAAATTATGCCAAGTTTGAAACAATCTTGATCGGTACCACCTTTTCCAGGGAATTACATTAAACGGTCACTTTTCTCAAATGTAACACACTTGTAAGGAAATATATAGTGCATGGCGTTTAATGGTCTTTTATTTTTATTATTTTCTCAAAAAAGAGACAGAAAACTCGTTGGGGTCAATTTGTCGGGCGACGGATACTTTGTCTTGTCACTATTTTCTTACTATCAACTCTTAAGCCTGGTTTTCACTAGCGACGCAAGCATAAGCGCAAACATAAGCACAAGCGCAAGTGAAAACGGCAGCAACATAAGCATAAGCATAAGCAGAAACATAAGAGGAACGAATCCACTTATTTGTCAAGTCTGGTTTTCACTACGGACGCAAGCACAAGCGCAAGCACAAGAAAAGGAAAAATTTTGATCCTTGTGCTTGTGCTTGCGCTTATGCTTATGCTTGCGTTGAAGTCGTTTTCACGGTGAAATAAGCGCTCTTGTGCTTGCGCTTATGCTTGCGCTTATGCTTGCGTCGCTAGTGAAAACCAGGCTTTAGGTTGGTGAAACCTGCATTAAGCGGTCAGTTGGCCATCCCTTAAAGGTACTACCCTCGCTCCAGAGGCCCGTTAAAATAATAATTATTATAATAAAAAATGATATCCTTGTAACACAAATTTATAGAAGGCGAGAGACGGGCCTCTTGTCGCAGGAGGGGAAAAATTCATTTTGGGAAAGAATTTGTCTTAGTTCGCTGATTGGTTCTTCAAATTAAGCAATAACTCTGATTGGCTTAGGAAAAGCGTGGTTTCCCAGCCAACAGCACAACACGGAAATCAGAGGTTCACTACTGTTTTTTTTTTCTGTCGGTGCTTCGTGCCTCGTGAGCCCGGCTTCGGCGCGTAATCCCCCTCCCCCCATGCAAATGCAAATGAAAAAACCAAAAAAAAAAAAAAACAACAACAACAACAACAAACTTTTTTGCACCACGGTAGCTTAAAAAACACTGTTTCTGTAAGTAATTTCACAGTTTCAATTCGGGGACGCTGCAAACAGGCAAAACGCATGAAGAAACGCTGAATCTCTGCAAATGTTTGTGTCATACTGAGCACAGGACGAAGAGTTGAACAAAGAGGGTATCTGGGACAGGCAGCAAATAGGTCAAGATTGTGGCAAAGCACCAATTGGAGGTAACGGGAGTAGATATTTTGAAGATTACAGGCTCAATCAAAACGGAATTGGTCTCAATCTAGCCAAATAACCTACCGTGCCTGGTCTATGTCGTCAAAGCGTGTTGGGAGTGTTAGTCACGTGACTTGTTCATGCTCTTGCCCCAAACCTGAGTCTAGCCCTACCCTAAGCCCCTATAAATTAACCTGAAGGCCAGAAAATCAACTGGAGCCCTTAAATCCCAACTCTTGCCCTGTCCTTCACTTAATCTTAGTCACTGCTATCCTCTAGTGGTGTCAGAAGCACCGGTCACGTGACCTCAATATTTCCCTCAAAAAGGGTTAATGCCGGTTTGTATTCAGGTACTGGTTTATGCGCAGTCTGATGAACACTGAAAGTTTTCATTTGTTTAAATCGTCTGTCGGCAAGGCTCATCCAGTTGAGGTCGCGGA
>OX419343.1:23141568-23204068 GCA_948470475.1 Galaxea fascicularis | reverse complement strand
TTGTATGGATACCTTTTCAGTTTGAAATCCACATTTAAAAAATGGTTGTCGATTTTTTTTCTCTTTAATTAACAGTTACCGCCTAACAAAACTAATTGCCATGCGGATTTATAAACGATTCCTATTGCCCTTTTCGGCGATTGACAAAGGGCATATCAGTCGTTGAAAAAAAAAAAAAAACTCTCACAGCATGTCATGCAATTTTAGTTGGGTTTTTTAATGGGAGTAATAAATTAAAGTTATTATATTCAAAGAGAAAACTTTGAAAATATTAATACTCATACCGCTTTTGTTATTGCTCACATCTTATCACCATCATCCTTTTAAGGTTGTTTGATCAACAGTCGGGCTTTATTATCAGTTTCTTCTTTCAATAATGCTAGAATAAACTCAAGCATATCTAAACGCTCATTTTGCGCCAAAACTTTTCCCGCACCGTGTTACTTTGTACGAATACGTTCATTTATCAGTTTCAGCGGACACACTGGCGCCAGTTCTTTTTTTAAACCCTAATTAAATAATTTCTGATGTTGACAATTGTTTTTGTTGGAATCGCATAAAAGGTTTTATACACGAAGAAATCAACAGACTCAAGTTACTTTTTGCTGCCCACTCAGTCCCAGAAACAGTTGTTCAATCATACAGAGAAATACAGATCTGTTGAATTAAAAAACAGTTAAGCAGTTCCGTGATCGGCTCAAGAACGTTTCACTTAAACAGACGGAATTTCCTTACGGTTATTGTTTTCTGAAATAGACGGAATTTCCCGGCAGGTATTGTCTCCCAAAGTCGTTGTTACTCTTTGCGTATGATCAGAAACAAAGCAAAAAAAAGCTTAGGACTTTATTTAACTTAAACAGTGAGCACTGCTGCAAGGCACCTGCGAGATCAAAACAGGAACACCTGGCGAAAGAGACTGAGTAACCATCATCTCACATGAGTTGTTCGAAAAGAAAAAACATAAATTTACGAGTGGTTTTATGGAAGCCATGGTTAGTGTCCTAGTCAATATCATTTCGCTGTTTTAAAACAGACGTTTATGATTTCGGAAAACGTCCCTGAGAAACAGCAGAGACGGCTTTCAAGGCGATACGAAGACGAAGTTTTAAACACAACTGTTAAGAACGTTAGCATTGACAGCGGCAATACCGACGGCAGACAGTTACATTTATTTTGCAACCTATTTTTGAAATATCTATTCTGGACTGAATTATCTGTGGGTGTATTATGTTTTATACAAAAAGGTGATTCAGTTTACTTTTCTAATCCCCTTTTTGTACTTCTATTTTTTCTTAATAATCTTCACTAAGTGATGCTTTGATACAATCATTTATGTATATGTACCAAAATACTGAATATTCATTTGCATTAAATACTTTGATAACAGACAGTGTACAATATTCAAAGTTGAGAAACTTTGAGCAATATTAGCTGCTATACTAATGCAACAAAACGTATCCCCATTAATTACAGATCACCTTGTGTGATGGAAGCGTCGATTTTTCTAAGTTAACCTTTTCCTTGTCTTGGGACAATAAATTGAGATAAGCAGGTACTAATCAGCCCCATGTTTTCGTAAAACAGTCGTCTCAGTCAAAACTAAATATCTTGTTACTGCACATGAACGTTTCTCGCAATGTGTTAATAAAACCACGCTACAAGATTGTCCGAAAGACAGGTGAAGTTAAGAAGTACGCTGACAAAAAAAGGTACATTTGCGGCTTGATTGCTTGTCAGGGATATTTTAAAAAGAAAGCTAAACTTCAGGCGTTAAAAGATATCTGTGACAATTTTCAACACAGGCAGTGTTCTCGTTGGGTGTCATTTCGCTGGAAGCAAAGTTAATCCTCGCAACTTTATACGAAACTGTCTGTCAGAGCGTTGAGCAGTTTCAATATATTTTTGAATTATTAGTTGAGTTATTTATTTCCTTTTTTTACGCGATTTATTACTTTGTGTCCACAAATGACTAGACAGATAAATAAAGATTATGTAACGGAAACGTGAAAACGCAAGCGGAGAATCGAGTATACCTCACTTGAAGATTACTTGAAGATAAAAGTTTGTTAGACGGCCACGTGTACCGAGTCCGGAACAACCTCCAAGTTAATCTTTGTAACTTAATACAACCGTTTCTCAGAGTGTGTCCATACAAAAAACTGTATAACGACAATGACATTTCACTTGATTTTGAGACAGATTGTCATTCTAAAGAATGAGATTCGATTGGACTTCTACAAATGAGCACATGGACGGAATTTTACATTGTTCGAATGGCCTTACATTTTCGTTCTGAATGTTTAGAGTATCGTTTCTTAGGATATATGCGCACAAAATGTTCAGGGACAAAGGTGATTTCAAATGCTAAAAACAAACAAAGTGATGTCTACAAGGCCGACTTCGAAAGTAATATTTTTACTGTAGTCTTGGTGCGTGGTGCTAATAAGAATACATAGCATACGTGTTTCGCTCAGAAAGCAAATCCTAAACAAAATGGGAAGAGAAACCCGATAAACAAATTCCAGTTTCTACCTGAAAGTCAGCGAGATTAAAGAAAGAGCTGAATTTTGATTGGGAAGGGCTAAAGTATAGCTCCCTTGTTGGTGAAGGTAACGTCGCAAAGGAGTTAATAGAGAGATTTAGCATCGCGTTTACGGCCAACGGCCAACGGCAAACGGCAGGTTGCAGCTTGTCAGAAAACCAAGAAAACTCTCTTATTCTAGCTTATCTCTCTATTTTTAGCAATTGATCTATAACTGTGGCTAACAGGCAAGATATAAGCCGAAACCAAATAAATTTCACGAGTTTTTGGTAAACGCCAAATTTCAGCCTGACGTTTGCCGTTTGCCGTAAACGCGAGTGCTAAACAGAGAGTTTAAGCATGACGTTTACGGCAGACGGCAAACGGTAAAGATTACCTCTGGTTTTTTATTCTTTTGTTGTAATCCTTAAATAAATTACACAAAAATAGGCAAATGTCTGCTGCTATTCACCTCATTAAAAATATTTTCACCCTGCTGTACAGACAGTTGAAGACAGACGGCAAATGTTTCATTTTTGCCGTTTGACGTAAAGTCATGTTTTATCTCTCTAATTACTGAGGCTTTCGTTGGGAAATGTGAGAGAACGTTGTACTTTAACCATTTGCTTTGAAAAGAGAACTTTTCATACTCTGATGCTTGCCTCTGTATTTGTAAGCATGCTGAAGTGAATTTTCGAGCAACGATAAGAAATTTATGGGACAACTGAATTGAATTGCCATGTTCCAAGCAGAGTCCCGCGATGTAACAAACGCTCAACGAAGCCAGTAGATCACCGCGGGTTGAACGGCTCTGCGTTTACGCGGCGCTTAACTCTTTTCCATCACAGCAAAAAATGACAATTAAGCTTAAGAAACGCTGAAACAAATCGATTGATAGAAGACTGAACAGCTGAAGCTTTCGTTCGCGACGCTGAAAGTATTACTTCCGTATTACTTCCAGCAAGCATTACTTCCAGAAAGAGGATTAACAGTTAACACTTAATGTTTTTATAGCAAGACAAATGGATCAAACCGGTGGAAAACAAAAACAAAAGCAAATTTTGCCAAACGCGCCGAGATTCTAGCAGGTCACCTTGAACTGCACGCTCTGATCACGTGCAACAGCGGTCAACATTTCGCGGACAACAGTGAACTGTTTCCCGTTTGACGTCATAGTTTTTGCAATGTTGCCCGCTCATGGCGTTCGGCGGTGAAAAATTTCGTTGTAAGATGTCATGTGACCATGTACTAGCCAATGAATGGGCGCGCTGTAGCAAGAAAAACGCCAACTATTTAACAACTATTCACCGAAGTGGAGGTGGCAAGTGGTGGATATTTACCGAGCGGCGAAGCGGCGAGGTAAATGTCCACCGCTAGCCACCAACACCGAGGTGAATAGCTGTTTTAGTATAAACTAAAACAGTGAAATAATATACACCACAAAAATTGATTTTAATTCATATATTTCAGCAACGATTGCAATACTTTCCTGCGCGTAAAAAACTGCCGTCTCGTTTTCTCGCTGACAGATAAAATTTCTGAAGACATTTGTTTAGTTCTGGTGGCGACATTTCTTCAAATGGAGTTGCAAACTCTCTCTGTATTTGAAACCATTCTGTAAAAAATATCATTCAAATTTGGTTTTCAAGTGAACAAGTGAAGAGTTACGCCAGATTAATTTGCATTTGTAAACGAAACCTTTCTCATTGGTCTTTATCGGTAAACTCCGTGTTAAAAACATAAACCATTACCTTTAAACAAGGCCAAACCAAATTTAGTCGCTTTCTTTGTGTTTTCGGGGACTGCTCCGTCGTTAATTTGGATGATTTCTTCGTTTGTCACGGATGCAAACTGGGACGCCATTTTTTTCGAAATTCACACGAGGGGGCACGAAACTCCCGAGTTGTTCGGAGGTAAATAGCAAAGGATATTCGGTATTTGACTAGCCAATTCAATCAGAGCGCGCTATCCACTGTTTTCGTATATACTAAATCATAAATCATTATGACAGTATAGTGGTTGGATTTCTGACTGCTACAATCGACAACAACTCACTGAGTTGAGCAGCTGCGTGCTTTCTTACTAAAAAAAGACCCAAAAACGTCGTATAACCATATAGCAGGGGAAAGAACTGTATTGTCCACACAGGGAGCTATAAGGTAATCACCCATATGGTGCTATTAACTACCAGATGACAATGATGGGTCGTTTTTCTCTTCCGAAAACAATAAAGCAAAAGGTATTATATATTTTTCCACGACCGATTTCTGCGACTTAAACAACCTATTTTAATGAATGCAAAATCGAACTTCTGTAAAAGCGATTAAACTCACAAAATTACATTTTGAATATCATTAGCTGGTCATAGGAAAATCGAGTCGGGAAACTTAAACAAATTCAAATTTGCCGATGATTTTTAACCATGGACTAAAATTTGCTTTTCAGCGTCTGTTGTTCCACTTTTTTTTAACATGTACGAGACTTTTCCTGAAATTAGACATGTAATTACCTTTCGCTTACAAAGGTTACAGCAAGTTAGAACGTTTGAATACGAATGACAATTTAATTGACTTCCAAACCTTCTGCAGCAGAGTCACGAAGAAGTGGGACGCAATAATAATGATACTAATAACACACTGGCTACGACAGCTTGCCAAAGCTCTATTTAGAGAGATAGGAAGATTAATAACCTTACATCAGAAAACCAACGTAAGAGTACTTGAACATTTTTTCAAAGGTGTGAATTGCCTAATAATTTTCATAATCGAATGCTTTACTCCTTTTTGTATAGTTAAGGTTGGTGAAGTTTGCTAAATAGTTAAAGTTAAAGGCAATTTTAAACAGTTTCTTTCGCAAAAATGCTTCAAATTTCCATAAAAAAACACGCACACACAACATCAAAATTGTCCAAGCGTAAGCAGTTAGCGTCGACAATTTACTCTTAACTGAGCAATATCAAGATATATAGCGGTTGCCACATTCGCAAAGAATATAACCACGCCACTGTTGTGGGCAAATTTGGTTATTTTCTGTAACGGAGTTCAAACTCGCCGCTGCATTGCCGATGGTGATGTACTATAGCCGCTGAAGAAGAAAACAACTGTGAACAAAGAGATGCTGCCGGTGAGGCCGTCGGCCAAAATCATCGGCTGCATGCAACTTGTGCCGGCTTTAAAGCTGGATTTGAGATCCACCGTGAAATGTCCACGTATTTCGCCTAGAAAAAAAAGGTTTGTGAAAGTGGTGTCAGTTAGTTTGATATAGCCGTTGAAGGACTGACATTGAATTCAGAAGGCACTTGCTCAATATGAATCTCATGCTAATCTCAGAAGTGGCTTCCGATTAATGTGGAACAAAACCGGTCGATCTAAGAATAATTTTAAGGTTTGTTTCGCAAATGATCAAGAACTAATGTTCCTTTACCCATGAGAACAGATTGCAATTTTCGATCTGCTATTCGTTCCGCCCTTACGCAAAAGAAATTCGGATACCAGACAAAAATCCTTCCAATTTCCTAACCTACAAGGTAAAGTTTGACCTCTCAATAGATAAATTACCTTCAGAAGCATCCTCAGGGCCTTTTATTTGAAGGATAATATCCATCCATCTACTCAAAATGCTTAAAATCTAGGTTGGAGCAACAGGCAAAGAATAATTTTTGAAAGCTTCCATTCGAATCATCGCTAATGGTATTTTCTCCAAGGCGTACTCCGCGTAAGTTTGAATCTCCTTGAACAACCTAACAAACGGTATGAAAAAATAAATTATTTCTCATTGAAAAGTCGTAGACTTGGAAAGCCACGATTGCCTCATCATCCGCTTTGCAATGACTTAACAACTGCTTGATTCCTGGGAAGAAAGAATCTTGTTCAAAATATCAAAACAACCGAAATATCTTCAAACTTTCGTTCTGAGGCTCCCCGGTAAAAGAAACGTCGCTCGTCATTTTAAGGACTTGAATTAAAAGGAATGTTCAGTAACTTTTTTATTTGAATGGTTTTCAAGACTACAAAATAATACAGGATTTCTTAACAGCCTAAACCACGTATGTCATTCTGTTCTGTCATCCACAGACAAACTCGTTAGATGGAGTCGTATAACGATGGAAAGTGTATCCTAGTATGGTTCAGCGAGTGCAAAGAAGTCTATTTTCCTTGACACCGGCGACGGACTAAAATGAAGTGGTCAGAAGCACGCAGCACAAATTTATCAGTTTCGATTCAACTTGAAATGAGTTTAGGGAGAGTATATACATATCCTTTGGGAAACAAGAAAATATTTTCTTTCAAAATACTTCGACTTCAAGAAGTACTGGTGTTTTTAACAACTTTCCCCAAAACAGGTGTCAATGCATTATGTCGGAGAAAACCTTACTTCCTTGTTGTCAGCAATGCCAAAATGTCGAAGCTTAAGTTATTTACTTTTGTTGGTAGCTTCCAAAATTACAAAATTTTAACTCAGACGAAAAATTCTTCACTGGATTAATCCCGAAAATGCGTTAAGTTTCTAACATAAATTTTATTTTCTTGAGACATATTTTTGTCTTCAGTTTGCAATATGACTCGGCTCCAGGAACAATGCACTCGATTGAAAAACAATGGTTTAAATATGATCGAGAAATTTAACCACTGTATCGCTCAGTTGAAACTGCACATCTAGTGCGTTACTCAGCTGTAGCTTTTCAATAACAAACTGGATAAAGAATAGTTCTTTTGAAGCAGGCACTTGCCAAAAAATCGATTATGCTCGATGTTGAAATTGTAATTTTTGGCGTTTGTGGAGTAAATTTGTTTTTCCTTATCTATAAAGAGGAAAACACGTGTTGCCTCTTGACTCCCAAAACATGATTTTGTTTTACTGTCAGTTTCGTTTTTCTGTTTAGTTCTTGTACGTTGTTGCCAATGTTACAAGGCTTTAAAATGTTCGAGATTAATTTTCATATAACACAACCTTTGGCCCCATGATTTCTAAAGAAAAAATGGCATTGCCTTTTTATTGTAGTAACAAGCGCTTAACCAGGCCGATAGGAAGGTCACCATATTGTTCTGAGGCATAACTTTATTGAGAGATCATTTCTCAAAGCGCAAAGCTGTCAACAATTATAGCATTGAGTTGAAACGCCTTGTCACGAAGACTTTGTTTAAGTTGGTGACATTCATTTGTGTAGATAGGTTATTTGCCATAGCTGGCATGAAATCAGTCCACAGTAGGTCTTTCATCTCTTTCCTTCTTTCTGTTTAACTGTCGATCCGACGTCAATTACAACTCACAATACAAAAAAGGGAATTATTTGCAAAATACGGTGGTAAGTCATTACCATCACAATACGGAAAAGCGAAAGTACAAAACTAATAAATCGAAAGATATGATGTTCCCCTAAACAAAAGAACAATTGCGTGAACACGGAGTAATTTTAAAATTACGATGTCTGGTAAAGTTGATCCTTGAAACTTGATCACGTTGTGCTATAGTGCTGTTTTTGAAGGCAAATTTAGCTCCTTGTACGCAAAGCGTTGGCCTTGATGTCTCTAATGACGTCACACCTTACGCAGAAAAACAAGCAAACTTTTGAGTTCCATCTCTAAACAGATGGCTTAAACTGCACGATTTGACAATTCTTATAGCACTCTTTAACTCGAAAAAGGAGTTATAATTTGTTCGTGACTTAAACAGCTTTACGTCGTGTATAAATTCGTGATAATTAAGATTCTGTTCTTTTCTTATCATTAAGTTACTGGCTTGCAGACAGGAAGTAGTACGGTTAGCGGATTTTCATATCAAATGGTAAGATGACACTGGCTCAGTAACAGATCACAGGTGGCCATCGTACGAGTTTAACTTTAGTAAACGGCTAAACCCGTATTAATTTAATGGTCGTTTCGCGAAAGCTGCTAAAATCAGTCCATATGGTTGTTAAGAAACTCATATCGATTCAAATTGGGCATCGGCGACAATTCAGCTGACCACGTAGGGTAAAAATCATTAAACTTTTAATAACTTTACCTGCAATATTTATTTCCATGGCAAATTACGACAATTTGTTTTGTACGCTCATTTCCTATGTCACCCGCGCAAATAAGTAAAAAATGTCCCATGAGGTAAAAAGAGAAACGTATGTCTTCCACGTTTAAGCGAGAATTAACGCGTAACTTGGTCAGGTTATGTGGTTCTGAAGTTTTCCTCTTTACTTTTAATCTTCTTCTTTTCTTGCAACTCGTACTACTTTGTAATTATTTCACCACCAGAGCAAATTATACAGCCGTGGAAGTTTAAAACGCCGTGGGGGTAGAACAAAGCTAAATCCGCCTTTTTATGTAGGGTAATATCCATTGTGCCTACAAACAGGCCACCGGCTTTGCTTGCAAAACAGGAATGGATTTGAGTGTGAGAAAACGTGTCGTTTTCTTGGAAATGAGCATGCGACTCCCATAAAATTTTTAATTTTCAAGCACTGTAGAAACAACGCATTTGCTAGTACTGATACATTATTGTTCGCGTTAAAGGGTACCGCTAAATTACCTGGCGTTTTTTTCCACACTTCGATTCCTATTAACGTTTAAAGTGATTATTCAGCAGAAGACAACGGTTTGTAGATCTCATTGTTTGCGGCTTTGAATAAGGAGCAATTTGGTAGTTTTAGAGCCCACTTTAGCGTGCAAATTGTTCTTCATCTTTGATGTCCTGGAGTCAGCGATTAAAAATTGCATCCGTAATTAAAAACTGGCTCTGAGGCCAGTAGATCAAGTGCTCACCTTTATAGAGCAGGGAGGTTTACAAAATTTCCCGCGCAATGCCGTAAAAGGGAACACGGATATTTCTATAGGCGATTAATGAAAAAGGCACTTAGCTTCAATTAAACAACATGTGTTAATGATCCTTCCCCCAAAGAAGAGTTGAATCAAAGTTGCTTATTGTAGCAATTTCAAACGAAAAAGACTGGAGATGTACGAAACGTTTTGCAGGATGTACACTCCATCTGACAAACCAACGCGAACGGATTCTCGACCCAAAAGATCAGTTTTGCAGTGTTTACTGAGCCATATCAACAATGGCAAATTATACAGCCATGATAAAGACATACTGTCAACAGCAGCTGCCTTTGTTGTGCGTAAAAGCTATTTAGAAGATAAAACACAATGTAATTAGAGTCTTATTATCATAACAGCCAATTAGATTTGCATAAGCCATTTTCTTGCGCGACTCCGCTTTCGGAGACATTCATGTTAACCACACCACGCGTGGCTACCGAGTTTTGTTGTTTGCCTTAGAGCCACTCAGGTGGATGTTTGCGTCTCATATCGAGGTTCTCATCAGCGACTTGTCAATTTTGTCACATTTGCAAACGCGGAGCACTTATAATTGAGTCTTTCTAAGGACAGTGCAACCAAATGAACCTCAGCTTTCAATCCGACTACTTTGATCCTCCGGCTCCGTGCAAGTCCGCCTTCATGGAGTTGCCCACAGCACCCGGCACGCACAGTTATCCGAACTACAATTCCGTTTCTCCAAACTATAACCCATACACGGCGGCTATGCGGTTCTACCACCATCCATCATCAAGCCAAGACTACACTCTGGCCTGCAACGCCCGAAATTCGTTTCCGATGCCACCGGTTTTGAATCATCATCCGACTTTGCATCATCCCTACTTGCCACCAAATTTGCAAGGTTTTGGGTCTCCGCACGATTCATCTCACGACGGTAAGCCGACTGTTAAATCTTTTACTCTCCCTCTCTCGGTGCAATCTAACCATTTTTAAATAAACACGAGTCGGAAATACTTAGAGTTAAAGTCCGGTAATTCTCTTGTGGTCGAGGTAGTTGACAAAAATTACTGGATTTAACGCACTTGCCTAGAATGATCAAGTGCTAAACTGTATTGTGAAATAGCATCAAAATTATTCTCAAATGAACTGTTAAAGTATTTCATGGCCTTTTGTTCGATGAGTTGAACGACGAAATGATACAATTTAAACATCACTTTAAGCCGTTTTTCTAAACGTGCTTCTGTTTAAAAAGAAATTAACCAACTTAAACACCTTATCGTTGCAGCTTTGAAAGACGCATGTGACGAGCCAAGGCTTAATGGCAAAGGGAAAAAGATTCGAAAGCCACGAACCATATACTCAAGCTTTCAGCTTCGAGAATTGACTAAACGTTTCCAGAAGACTCATTACCTCGCGCTTCCCGAACGCGCTGAGTTAGCCGCGTTTCTTGGTCTTACACAATCCCAGGTGAAAATCTGGTTCCAGAACAGAAGATCCAAGTTCAAAAAGAACGTGAAGGCGAACGAAGACAACAACTCAAACGATGGTACGATCAAACTAGAAAGCAGACCGGGATCCTCTAGTGACTCGCCTACTGGAGTGTGGCCTAGCAATGAGTCTAATTCGACAGGAAACCATGATCTTGATACGCCTAGCATTCCGGTTATGGGAGGCAGTAAGCCTGTGATGTCGACACAGTGGTGCAGTATCGCCAGTCATGGCATGAAATCGCCTTTTATCACAGAGCGTTGTCAAAGAATGTAATGGTGTTGTAGGAGATGACTCTGCTCTTCCAAAATTTATAAAAAACAATGTACAGATACGTAAGTTCAGATGAACAAGACGCGACCAGTTCTCACTGAGAAACTTGTTTACAGAAGTAAGAAAAAATAACGGTGTAAAAATTGGTAACCCTCTTTGAAACAACCTTGTCAAAGTTTTAGAAAATTAGAACTGTAAATATAATTTATTTGTGCAATTGGTTAAGCTAAACACTGTATCACCGCTCAGCTTATAAACCAACAAAGAAGTTATTCTGAACCGAACCTCGCTAAAGTTTTCAAGAGATTACTAGTAACTTCACAAGCTACCACAGGTCGATCGAACGATATGGGCTCTGAACTTTAACAAATAATTCGACAAACTTGAGAATGCTAAATGTTGTTTTAATGTGGCAAAGATGGGCTCCACTTCCGCTGAAAAAGGTTGTATCTTTATGAGATCGCTTTCATTCAATCTTTCTCGTATAGCAGACTGATTTCTTCTAAATCAGTATATTTAAGTTTGGTCATATTGCCAAGTCGACTCCTCCGATGTTTATGGAAAAAAACGCATCACAATCCGACAGCGAAAACGCAAAACGGGAAATAACTTAGATCTTGTCTCATCAATTATTTAAGAGAGTACCAATGACATTTAGCGATGCCAAAGCATCTGTCTAGTTGAATAAAAGACCCGTTATCAGTCATAAGAGGTTTTGTATGTTAATGTAGCTCTCTGGTGTCGCCTTCAATTTTCCAAAGAGTCGGTGTGTTTTCTGATTACTATTCAGCTTTTAAAGAAAGGCATGTGCTTGCTTCGGAGCCAAGTCTCGTTGTGTTTTACTCCCTTGTTATTGCTGCGGGTTGAAAGATATATTTTTATTGTTCTGTCGTTGAGTGTTAAACAAACAGATCGCAGTCCCAATAATATTGCGCATTGTTCTGAGTTCTTGGGCCGAAGAGTGATGATTATTTCTCGACAGAAGGGTGAAAATATGATATCGATACATTGATTCTACAGCTCTCGAGAACGTCTGATTATGCCGCCAGACTAATATCTAGCGTAGCTGACAGCCAATAATATATGCCCGGACTAGAAAGTGTCAAGGGCATTTCTGAAGGTAACCGCATTTTGGGCGATAAGGGTGTACAGGTCATTATCAAAACCAACATATTCTCAATACCAACTGGATATCTATTGTGTATGCCTTATCGTTTGTTGTGTTGGATATGTGTTTTGTATGCATGTGAATGACTCCGAACAAAAAGCAGTCCATTATAGCTAATACGACGAGTGCTATCACTCTAGCGTAACATAGTCACATTGTCAAGGAATTGTTCTAATGGCTTGCGCGAATTAAACAAAATCGACATTCTGAGACTCCCTTGAATTAGGGGGCCGGGAAATAACTATTTTATGGCCCATTAAAGAGAGAGCTTTGGAAAAAAAGTAACAAAGTTTCCATTTTGATGGCGAAATCGATTCTGTTTGCTATTAGGTTATAGGTACAGCTTCAAACACGATTTAAGGTTAGTCAAGTCAATTCAGAAGAACGCACTTGCGAAAAAATGGGTTACTCTAAAATGCCGCGATTTTGGGTCATCGTATTTCAGTGGATTCAGTGCAGAAATTAGTTCAGAAGCATTTAAAGTGAATGGTCAAACTGCAAATCAATTCAATAGTCCATTGGATACTGAGAAACGTTTCCGGTCAGGATACTTCACAGACCTAGATCACAGAGACAATACAAGAAAAGTACTCGATCAGTAAATTCGCTCGCGTGTTATCGCCAAAAAACACGTAACTGAGTTTCTTAATCCTTGATACCCTACGTCTTTCGTATCGCCAACAATTTATTGATACTTACGGGTGTTGAACACTCTACGAAAGTAGTAATTGGGCCGTGTCGCAGACATTTTTGACCACAGATACGCATATTAAACTCTTTTAAAAGACCACATTATGGGTTTGTAAAAGCCATCGATCATAAAAGAAAGAACAGGTGAAGTTTAAATTTGCACGTCACAAGAAAGCTCTCAGTAGGACGTAGCAGTGGGAGACCCTTTGTTTATTTAAGAAGAAAAAGGAATAATAATGTATTAGCTGTCCAGAGGCACAATGACAACTTTCAGCCTGTGTTAAGCGTTGGTTTCAATTTGGGTTTGCGTTCTGGGAACAAAAACTAACTTTTAGAAAACCTTGACGTTTACAGGGAAACACCACATTACTTGCAGTCTAACCGCGTCTTACCGTCACCCCGTTGCAGACGGAAAGCTATAATTCTTTCCTACTTATAACACCGTAATCACCATCCTGTGGCAAATTTGGATCGAACTGAAAGCTTCCAGTCGTAAACAACCAGTACTGATAAATTTTATATTTTCGTAGAAATCTTTGAGATTCATGTCTACATTACGTTGCAGAGATAATGAGAAAGAGGCTTTCTTTTTTTATCAGCGAAAAAGTTGGAAAAATAAATACGATAATTATTATTTAAAAAGCTTGTTTGAATCTTGAGATCATCCGAACTTATACTCTCCCCCACTGCCGCTGATCGACTCGCCCAACATAGAACATACTAGATCATTCTTTGGGTTAACAAATTTCAGTCTTTCTTTTCTACGAAAGGAATGTTTCGATAACCCTTCACAAATAATGCAAAAAAATATGTACCTGGTACTATAACGCTCTTCAAAATTTGCGCACGACCGAATTTGTTTGTTGTAAAACACTGAAACGAATGGCTGTTACATAGGGCATTCTTCTTGGACCCTTTGCTTTTCAATACCTGTTTCATAAGAAGAGGCTTAATTGCAGAAAATTGCCGATAATATCAACACAAACGTATCGAGATAAATGTAGCTATTTGCACAATAGAGTGCCCCACTTTGAATCATAAGATATTGGATGTCTGCGATCGAAAGGCTTTACTCAGGTGCCAAATCAATACATCGCCAAGATAAAATCATTACTTGCTTCTCCACCGACAGCGGGTGCTATTAGAAAAATGAGACTTAAAGGAAAACGACTCCATAGATTTGTTATAACCATTTATCACATTCTGAATACATCATCGTAAACATGGGCTACATCGAACCATCGATGAACAATAGCGTGGTGAAATGATTGAAATTTTCGCCCACGATCGAATTCCTTTCATGATATAAGCGCCGTTTGCTCCCTGCAACCGGCCATAACCTTGGATAAACATGACCCTATCAACACCTGCAAACTACATTACTCGGTTGTTTACTGAATGCCTAGCTTTGTTATCACAGTCTTTGACAGCACGCTGTAAACATTACTTATGGGAAATCTTATTCAATAGTACTTGACTTCAACCCCCAAATTCAACTTAACCCAGTTTTGGATCTGTTCCTCTAAGTAAGTGAACGTTGTGATTTCATCCGAATACAAAAACAAAACTTAAACCTGGCAGCTCCTTTCCTATTTGCCTCAGGTGTCTCAAATATGCAAATATATCACCTGTATATTGGATTTTGTTCTGCTTTCGACTTAATGGACTAATTGCTAAATGGCCTTCCCGGCCCAATTTTCGCATATAATTAGTCATCAAAACAGATAGACGGATAATTTAGAATATCCTTTAATGGCTCCAAAGTGGCAGGAAGCGATTGAGTTGAAATTTTATTGGCCAAAAGTGTTATTGGAAACTAATTTGCGTTGATGGTCTAAATTACGCAGGGGTAGAATTAAAGACAACTTCGAGGCACAAATATTGCCTAACATTTGGGTGGAGTTGACGCGGACTGCGTGTTATGGTTTCAAAAGACTGGAATCTTTGTTTTTAAATCGTATACACGGACTTAATTAAGAGCACGAAAAAAATAAATTTTAACATGTTTGACAAAAGTGGATTGCGCGTGAGTACATTGGAGCACTTTGTAATCACCTACGGAGTCATTCTAATTGTGCTGAATTCGAGGTTCCCGTTCTTTCGTTTACACCACCGAGATTCGAGATGAAACCACAAGTCTGACTCCTTTCGACTCCGTTAATAGAATTTATTAACTGGAGTTACGGGGTCGCAATTAATTGGCTTGAGAAACAAAAGATTCTAATGGAGGGCTTCGAAATGTATTAACAAAACAAAGAGCCTTAGTCGTTTTCACAAACTCAAAAGTTTGTTATGCCTTGTATCTCGGATAATCCTTTGTGTAAATAGCTTTCTGCACTCTATTGTACTACCAAACAGAACGCTGTTAGGCAAATAACTCCAGAATAGCAACGTGTTTTTCAACTCCATTTACGTGATCTGACTAACAACAAACTTGACTTTGTTTACCTCGTTACGTTTTGACACAGGTGAAAAAAATCTGGGGAGGCCACGAATAGTTTCCAATCACATTCCAGTGCTGTACCCAAGGCTCGATTAAATTGTAATTGCATCTATTTGCTCAAAAATCGTTTAATCTTGCTGTTGCGATGAGCGTTCTTAAAAGCGCGTGCGACTCAACGTAATTACAGGGTTATGATTCACAGGGAATAAACCATTGAGATAATTGTCAAGTTTTCGGATCCCTCGCTGCGCTAATTTGCTTCCGAATTGTTCGTGTCGTTAGCTTGGTCATCATTACGGGGTATTACACTTAATAGCCCATGGTGTGTTTCGTTCAGTTGATAAGGGGCAGAGCTCTCAGCTTAAAAGCTTAATAGAGATGGAAAATTTTCCACACCATGTAAAGAGCCGATGGCATGTCTGATATTGATCATCGCATATTAAGCACTCAAGCTGCTTTCATTTACATTGCATATTTGTTGTTTGTTTAGCGGCGATGGCGAACATTTTGTTTTCAAAAATGTTTAGCAAACATTGCACTTTAGTTTTAGATATTTAATTGAAACACAGCTTCCACCAATATCAACAGTATTTCAGATGGAGATTACGGCGACACCCTGTGTGATATCTGCCTTTACGCACACTTTGCAAAACAGCGTCAAGGACAAAGGTTTTTGTGAACATTGGCATTCAAGATTCAAATCTCTCAATTAAAATGCTAATTACGTCTCAGCCAAACTACTAAAGGACGACAACGAATACAACTAAGGAGAAGCCAGTCCCAAACATACATAATTAACCCGCTTTTCAATTTGAGCAACAGTTGATCGTGCTTGGCTTTATCGCTTACTTGCCAATTATGAAAGTTTCGATCTCGAAACGACGCAAAAGTGGGAAAAATCTATTTATATTTTTGGAATGACTAATCAATGCCAAATTAGAAGTTACTGGTGTCTGCATTCATTCATCAGCTGGCAGGTGGCTGAAGTTCATCAAAAATACTCACACGTTTTGAAATACATTTAGAGGCGTTGATTAGGGCTAATTGTCAATTTTACAAACTGCTAATTGGCTGTTAATTGTGTTTTAGTACGTGCTTTTGATACTCCGAGAAACGCTCCGATTTGCTCAAAATCGAGTTAAATCATATTTATATGAGTTATTTTCAAAACGTTTCTAAAGAGTGCCAAATAATTCCTTCAGCTGCTAAATCAATCAGGAAGAAACCACGGTCCCGGTTGGTCCGTTCTCCATTAAACTTCCCCACCCCCGCCCCCCACCTCCAACACATGAATACATCCCTTTCCCCACATCATCAATCATACAGTTTGATCTTACGAGTGATCAATCAAATGAAAACTAAAAGAAATAGTACAGTCTGCTGCTGTTTGTTACGCTGTCGAGAAAAGTCCAATATTTTGAGTCGTTTCAAATACAAAATAAAGACAAAACCTCTCCTTCGTTATCGACATCGTAAAGTTCTAATATTTGCCACCGTGTGCAAAGTCATGTTTTGCTATAATTATGTATACGGAGAAAGAGAAGTATATAAGCTTCCCTTTGGTTCACTTTACAATATGTGGGACGTGGTATCTGGCTTTGAAATCGTGGCAAAGCTTGAGCAATGCAATCGTTCTTTAACTCTTCCCTAAAAAAACTATGGACCGTTTTCTTTTATAATGCACAAAATCATACTCGATGGATACAGATGTACACTTTTCCAATGCGTTTCCACTGCATCTTGGAAATAAACTTCGCCAAAAGGTTAAAGGACTGAAAGGAGCGTTTGAACAAAAATAATCCGTAATGCATGAAACAATGTCTGCTTAGAGATATTTTCAACCAAGCTCTTATCGACTGAGCCGTTTCATTTGCCTATCAGGCAAACAAAAGACAGTAATATTCTTGGTTTGGGTACTCTCTGGGGCGATAACTTTTAGTTATAACAATTAGGGCACTGTTCATTCCCGCAAGATAAATTTCGCGCAAATTTTTTATCTTATTGCAGGGACGGCCATTACTGATACTTTGACAACACGCTCTTACACCTGGTGCGTTTCTTAATGATAAGACCACCGGATTGATTTTTCTTTCCTCTCATTCAATTTGCGTTTCCGCGTGTTGCTCGAGGCTACGGCATACCCAGACTATGACATCAGCAGTTTCCAGAGCACCACTATTAAAACCCATTGGCGCAAAACTATCGCCTCTTGAATCAAATAAAGCGACATTGTCGTGGAAGAAAAACGCACCAACCCGTAAGGATTTTACGTTTTAGCGTTTACCTTACCCTTGGTACCCAACGGTAACCAGTATTCTATTGCTCTTTGTCATATCAATACTTGGTCAAATATAAAGCCCATAAGAATAAGACCAGTTGGCTTTATATGTAAACTGATCTTTTGTAACATAGGAAATACACAGAGAACAGCGAGCAAAACAGAAAAAAAAAACCCAACAAACTTCGTGGCGATGCTGGGGCTCAAAGCGTTAAAATCAGATACAAACTGTTATATCGACAATTATATCGACACCTAAAGGAGACACCAGGAAGGTACGAAAAGAAAGCACCAAAAAAGTGTCAGTCAGGTTACGTGGTTTTTTGTTTGGTCTTATTTGCTGGAAATGGAAGTACTGTAAAGCCCTTGAACTAAAGAATAAACCGTAATCGCTGTTTCAAATTCAGCATAACAAGGTTCTCTTCATTCCTTCACTCCCTACCTACCTCCCTCCCTCCCTCCCCCTCCGTCAGCCTCTCTGTCCCTGCTTATCTTCCCTCCTGTTTCCCTCCCTCCGTCAGCCTGTCCGTCCCTGCCTGTCTGCCTTCCCTACTTCCTGCCTCCCTCCTCTTCCGTCAGCCTCTCTGTCCCTGCCTATCTACCTTCCTGCTTCCCTCCCTCCGTCAGCCACTCCTTCCCTCCCACTCCGTCAGCCTCTCTGTCCCTGCTTATCTTCCCTCCTGTTTCCCTCCCTTCGTCAGCCTGTCCGTCCCTGCCTGTCTTCCTTCCTTACTTCCTGCCTCCCTCCCTCCGGCAGCCTCTTCCTCCCTCCTCTTCCGTCAGCCTCTCTGTCCCTGCCTATCTTCCTTCCTGCCTCCCTCCCTCTGTCAGCCTCTCCCTCCCTCTCCCTCCGTCAGCCTCTCTGTCCCTGCCTACCTTGCTTCCTGCCTCCCTCCCTCTGTCCGCCTCTCTGTCCCTGCCTATCTTCCTTCCTGCTTCCCTCCCTCCGTCAACCTCTCCGTCCTTACTTGCCTTCCTTCCATCTTTCCTTCCTCCTGAGATAGAAAGAGAGCTCGGAACAACGATGACGACAACGATGACGACGACGCCACAAAACAATAGAGTAGAGCAAAAACAATCGCTCTGCACGTGCGGTTTATATTTTAGATAGTTTCTTAGTCATCCTCTGCATAACAAAAACGTGAAATAATCAAATTTAAGATTTTATCGGGAATGTGAGTGCATAACGGTGATTAAAAAAAATATATATATTGTCTTTACTAGTCACACTGTTCATACTACACTTAGTTCCTCGCCCACATTGTGCAAATGGACCAAGTTGGAGTTATTGCGAAACAGTTATAAAAAATTATAAAATCGAAGGCCTATATTTTGAAATTACCCTCCCGTTGCCGTTGGAACGCAGTCGTGACTCAGAGGTAACTATTTCAAGTCTTTCAACATGTACATCGTGATATTTCAATATTCAGTAACAGTCTAACGGAGCTATTGGACGTTTGATTTGTATGTCATCGATTGAGAGAAGTTTACCGATCAACAGGATCTATGTTTTGCTGCGACCATACGTGTTTAGTACGGGAAAGACTCGGCCCGGCGCAACTAAACCTGAAAGAACCGGAGGAGGTCATATCATCATCAATGGATTATGTTATTATCCAAACATCCAGGACTGATATTAAAATTCCAAATTGCGTTATCATACAGCTGTGGTCAAAAGCGCCCCCACTGCGGGCGAATCACGCCCTTGGAACTACAGTAGGTTGTGCCAACTGAATATGTAAGTGATCATTGCAGTTATGAACAGCAGCGAAAATTAAGCCTGAGAAAAAAATCAGGCTTCTGCTATTCTCTGGTTCAGTGCTGTACCAACTATGCTAACAAACCAACTAGAAGTTGGTCATTTTGTGGGTTGTCTTCTCTGGTCGGATATTCTTGGTTTTCACCCACGTGATAAAGCGGCCAATAGAGTGTTTTCACATGACGTCACGGCGGGAATGTTGGTGTCCCAAATTCCTCTGGGAATTGCATTCTTTTTTTTATGCAAATAGCTTCTTTTGTATGGCTAATAGTCACGTGAGTAAATTATTTTATTTATTTAAAAACGTTCTATACAACACAAGTTCAGTTTTCAGTGGTATTGTTTTTACCAACCAACATGGCCGCCATGACGTCACATGCAAACCAACAATACACCATTTTGCTAATGACCAGTTCCGAGTGATTTGTGGGTAGATCCAGTCCTTTGTGGATGCAAACGGTCATTTAAAGACGTAATTTGAAATTCTAGTTTTGACCGTTTGCCTTCACAAATAACTTCACCACAATTAACTTGGAACTGATCATCAGCAAAATTGTGTATTTAATCATGGACAACATTGCAAGTATGGTTGTGAGAGATCAACCCGGCCATGGCAAGAGACGCAATCTCGTGATTGAAGGCTGTTAGGAGTTACCATCTACACGAAAAACTAATAATTCGGTTGAGAAATCAAATAGTTTGCGTCATTCCATCTAGGGTTCCACCGATTAAAGTTTGCAATCTTTTAAAATTAATAAGTTAAGTTTAAGTTTAATGATGCTTTTCACCACTGTACAAAAATATCAAACTAATAAATAATAATAAAAAAAGAAACTATATATAGGTACAGAAGGTAAAGGAAAGCAATAGGGTGAACTGAATTCCCATATAAAACTGCTCTCCAAGAGAGCACCCAAGTCCAGTCTATGCTGTAATTTGATAAATGACAATTGTGACGCTTGTATAATTTGTAACTTAGATTTTTACATGATTTTTGGTGTAAAGTATGTTTATATCCCGAAATTTGAAAAAAACATATTTTTTTAGAGTGACTTTTCTTAATAGTGACTACTAGAAACTTTTACACCCCCAACAACAAACAACAACAATGTCACTATTTCCTTTGTATTATTTAACGCTTTAGTATAAATCTACTAGCGTTCTATCACCAATGCCCGTCTCTGATTGGCTTTGCTACTCGCTATCTATTTAACAAATAGATTCCATGTTGCCGTGCGTCTGTTCAGTAATTGATCACAGGGCGACGTCAAAATGTGATAAGAACAAAGAAGTGACACACGAGGCGATAGCCGAGTGTGTCAATGTTGTTCTTACCACATTTTGATGTCCTCTGTAATCTATTACTGAACAGACGCAAGGCAAGGCAACATGGAATCTATTTGTTTCATACAATAAAGAAACATTTTGTGTCTCCTTAAGTGGCGCTCGGCTGAGACTGCTCGAGTTTAGAACATTTTCTACAAAGAAACGTGCTTTTTTCTTCTTCCTTCTTTTGGATTTTATTCACAGCCTCGGGAAGACTTGTTTTCTATCTAAATTTTTCACAACTTTACGTCATTCGTGCGTCTGTCTTCTGATAGATCATAAGTAAGAACCAATCAAAATGCATGCATAAATGCAGCCTATTATATAATCTGTGATAGACTGAAAGAGTAGCGTTTGTCAACAAAATGGCGGCCGCTTCTTTGCGTTTTCAAAGTGTCTGCGGGGAGAATTTAGATAATTTACTTGTTAATTAGTTTTCCCGACTAGTAGGTTTTTACTAAAACAATTACATTATTCGCTCTCGATTTCTATGCGCGATAGAAATCTCGAGCTCATAATCTAATTGTTAAATATTACGTGCTGTAAGACTTAAGATTAATTTCTCAAGCTCTTTGTCAGTGACCCAATTAGCTTGTATTAGCTGAATAGATCGTTTTGACATGACGTCACGGCGGCCATGTTGGTGCACAAAAACAAAGGAATTGCGGCCATGTTGATGCACAAGGCTAACCCTCTGGGAATTGAACTCTATTTTTATGCAAATACTTTCTTTTGTTTCATTGAACCAATATGGCCGCTGGTCACGTGAATGAAAACGATCTTTACATTGACATTTCAATAAAGTTGATTGATTGATTGATTGATTGAAAGCACAGAGGTGGCTGCGACTGCTTATGAAGTGACTAGGGCAGGGTATGAGGATGACAGATTAGGGGGAGGATGCGGAAAGAGGCAGGGGAGGGGAGGCCGAGTACTGAAGAGTTTCAATGGGGGAGGTGAGAGAAAAATAAGGGAGCTTTAGCAAAGAAGACGGCAACCGCAACGCCACAAAACAATGGGCTTAATGACCAAAAACAATTGCTCTGCACGTGCGTTTTACAGTTTTGTATATTTCGTTGCATTCTCTACAAAACAATAACGTGAAACGACTAAAAATTAGGTTTTCTCGAGAACGTGAGCGTATGACGGTAAATTTCTGTTTCTTAATTTTTTCTTACTTCGACGCCGCGTTCATAGAAATTTAAACCCTAGACAATTCATCAGCATTTTCCATGTTAAACAAATTAGGGTAATCGCGGAAGAGTTTCAAAACGAGAAGTAATATTTTGAAATTACGTTTTCGCTGCCGTTGCCGTCGTCGCTGCTAAAGCTCCCTATAATTTATTGGTGGTTTTCACGTCACGTCATCGCAGCCATGCTGGTGGACGGTAGACAATAGATCTCTCATTAACTCGTTTTGTTCGTCCACCGGCATTTGTACAAGTTTCACCATTGTTATCTGTGTCTCTAGAGATTGGCTGCAAACCACCTACTGAGAGCGGAGGATACGCGAAGAAGTGTGGGATCCACGGCAAATTGGTACAAGAGGAACCGGAGATCAGAGAACAGGAGGGAAGCAGGAGATTTTGACCTGCCACTCCCCTCCCCCACCCCCCTCCCCGCCTTTTGTTAAAAAGGTAACATTTGGCACAGGGGTTGTTACACTCTGATTTTTTTTATGGGAACGTTTAATTTTTTTCGAGATTTGAGCCTGAAAACGTTTTTAAGGTGTTCTTAAGTTACATGGTGTAAACAAAATGTCGCGCCAACCAACTGCTGGTAAATTTAGCTTTACAAAAAGCATTGGACATAAAGGTTTACAACGCGACATAAAGTCACCAGAATTTGCAGTGAACTGACGCAGAAAGGTTGTGTGCACATAGTATACTACTAATTTAAAAAAAAATAAATGAGCAAAATAAAGATGTTCTTAATTGAATCTCAGCCATGTTCTTAAAATCTGGGTTATTCTCAGCCTCAATGTTCTTATAAATAAAGGTTCTTCTAAAAAAAAAAACACACACACACACAGAGTGTACTGGGCTTTAAGCGCATCTGTTCTTGTACCTTGAGAGTCAGACAGAATGCCTTTAACTCTAGCATATATCAACTTGCATAAAATCAGTGTAGGTAATCACATGATTCCGAGTGCAATTTGGAATAAATAAGCACGAGTAAATTTTTTCAAAGACCAACAAATTGTGGTCTTTGAAAAAAATTTACAAGTGCTTATTTATTCCAAATTGCACGAGAAAAATCATGTGACTACTTATTAATAATGCACTTGAAAAGCTTTATAATATAAAGCTTCAGCCATAGATTGACTACTGAGGTACGCAGAAGGCATTGCCCTCGATCTTCCGAAACTTGGAGAAGCTTCGAAAATATCCGGAGATCACCGGAATTGTTCGGGTGATCTTCGGAAATCTTCGGAAGTGTTCGGGTAATCTTCGGAAATCTTCGGAAGTGTTCGGTTGATCCGCGGAAGTGTTCGGGTGGTCGTCGGAAATCGTCGGAAGCATTTGGGCGATCATCAAGGTTTTGCACGATGTTCGGCGGTCTTCCAAATGCATCAGATGGTCTTCGGAAGTCTTCGAGTCTCTTCGTTTTAACTTCGGAAAACTGTGTTGTAATTTGCATTCGTGTTACACTTTTTTGCACTGGTGTTACACTTTCTGCACTTTGTTACACTTGAACTGCGCTGCTCTCAGCCAATCACAATCGAGTAATTTTTTCAAGTGTATTATTATTCTCCTAATTGCTCTCAATACGTTTCTGATAATGCTAGGAGGGAGAATATCTACAAATATATCATATCAAGATTATCAAAAATGGTCACAGCAAAACATCAAATATTAATAATAATAATAATAATAATAATAATAATAATAATAATAATAATAATTTTTCCAGTTCATTTTAAAAACTTTATTTAAGTGTCTTATCTTCTAGCTAGCCTGTTACAAATTTACCAATCAGGGACACTATCCTAATAGTTAAGATCTACAACAACCTTTAAAATTTACAATGATAAAATCCTATATCTACAATTACAATATATAATGAAATACTACGTTTATATAAATTTCCCTATGCCAGATGAGATGTGATTAATAAATTACAGGCAATCTAGTGTTTTAGGTTAAAACATAGCAAAAGTATCCATCTCTGATATAAATATATATCAGAGTATATATGTGATATATATTAATAATAAAAATTAATAATAATCATTTATTCACTCATATTTACAAACAATTATTTTCGAAATAAATTCTGCTAAGACAAAAACCAATTCAAATAAATGTAATAGTTTACATCATTTAGTATTGCATTTCCTACGAAAAAGACTAGATCTAATAAAATTATTTACATTCCTCGTTCCTTGCTATGATACATCTTTACATGAAAACCTTAAAGCTTGAATAAATAACTGAACAAAATCTTTCAGTCAGTTTAAATTTAAGTATGACTTATTTAAAAAATTATTTATATAATAATAATAATAAGAATAATAATAAATTCGCCGCCATGCACACACGTTCTTCTCAAGTTTGAAGACTAAACGGCAAAGCAATGCACATTTTACGAAGCGTAAAACGCACGCGCACACCGATATTTTGTGGCGTTCTCGTAGCTGTGCATGTATACGTCATCACTGCTAAAGCTCTGTACTTTCTAAGTTCTCACAGCGGAAGGAAGCCGGTTTGAACGCAAAGATGACACAAGAGCGCTTGTCTACTAAGTCAGTTTCTTTAATCATTACTGATTTTAATAGCTTATGCTGAGACCTTCAACTTCGAATTATCCGGACGGCTGTTGTTATTTTATTAGACATTGACATTCGAGCTCAATCTCAGCCGTCATGAATAAAAACAATAACATAAGCTAACATGGGAATCGAACGATATACCAACCTTGTTAGTTTGACGGCTGCGTTATTTTGCTTCAAAGTGTTTTTAACCGCCGACGCTGTCTACATAAAAACAGTAAAGAGATATATGTCACAGCTTAATTTTGCCGATGAATGGGACAGCTGTCCCGAAACGTCTGACCTTAACAGAACATCAGCGCTCACGATTTAATATTTAAAACTTGCAAATTTCCATCTTCAATGGCGCTACACAGTGCTTAACATATTTTTAATTTCATCGTGTCGGCCACAGCAAACGTATTCACGGTCACGAAGGATGCAAAGCAAATATTTTAATTTATAATAGAAATCCGAGAGAGTCGGTATATCATTCAAATATCTTCAGCGATGAACTGTAAGAAATGATCAACCATCACCGAGCACGGCTGCTAGCAATAACTCAAATAAAACTAAAGAGAAATGAGGTCGATAGCGGCTTAATATATAGTTACCTGTCGTTTCGAGGTAAACAGCCATGGTTCTATTCCCATGTATGTTCCTGGCGGGGGAAAGTGAATCCACTGAATACTGGAATCCACTGTGATTTTGATCGCCCCCCAGAATCCAATGAAAACAGTACGGTAAACGAGCCCGCGATTTGTGCTCGACAATTGCCTGATTTCATACCGTGATGGACTAGGTACGAGTCTGTAAATTATGGGATTAGCAACTATTGATACACATAGTCAGAAAGAGCACACCGAGATTCACAAACTCCCCAAGTTTGATGTTAATCGGGCTAGTTTTGACTGAGATACAGGCATTTAAAAACGTAAAAAAATACAAAGAAATGTATGGAAATCCGGACAAATCCGGACTTTTGTCCGGATTCCATACATTTCTTTGTAATTTTTTACGTTTTTAAATGCCTGTATCTCAGTCAAAACTAGCCCGATTAACACCAAAGTTGGGGATTTTGTGAATCTCGGTGTGCTCTTTCTGACTATGTGGATCAATAGTTGTTGATCCCATAATTTACTGACTCGTACCTAGTCCTTCACGGTATGAAATCAGGCAATTAAACATTGAAATGTGAAGAGGGTCTATTTGATTATGATGTAAACAACGAAAGAAAGAAGAAGAAAAATAAAGCAGGGCAATCTCCAGTTCTCGAATATACAGTACACAAACTTGTAATGATTTACTATGATTTATACCATGCCATAGAAAATACAGCCAATCAGAATGCAAGAAAGCCGTTGTGTATTTGTCGGTGGGTGCTTACCATTTGTCCGAAAGAACCGGTTGGGATGACCCCTAAACAAGGTAAGGGTTTTTCCAAACCGGAACTAGAGGCGACCCTTCTATTTACAATTCGTTTTCCGGTTATTGTCAAGATGGCGAACGCGGATGTCTTGCTGATGTTTGCCGCGGACGATGAGGAATTCGAAGAAGAATTGTTCGTGGATGAAGATCTTAACATGTTGTTCGCCGCCGTAGGCCCTTTCACAAGATGACAGTTAAACCGCATATGGCCGTGCGGAGGCTAAAAACATCAACATTTCGTACGAATTTCAGTTGGCGGGAAACGTCGCAATCAAATGTTTGGGATTCGAACACAGACTGATTTACTAGGGTATTTTGTCAAAGGCAACAAATAAATTAACGAACACTTACTTGCATCAGTTGCCCGATCGAGACATTTGTGGTTTAAGAGCATTTCAAGGCTTGTTGATACCGTCTTACAAACACTTCATTGAAACATTGAAGCAGCATCCATGTTGAAAACCGTGCAACTCTCCTAGACAGGAGACTGGAAGCAAGAAGTGTGAGCAAATGGTACGGTAAATTTTGCGACTTCCCGTTCCGAACGGGAAGAAAGGGGTACCTCTGGAGGTACCCCGAATTTCCTTGAAATTGCTGTACCATTTGACTTTTTTCCCGAGAATCCCGAAACTTCTCGCCAAATGGTAAGCACCCGGTATTCCAACGAATCTTCCCATCGATCAGTGCAATAGGCCATTTCCGAATTTCGTCAAGCCTCTTTTTCAAAGCGAGTCTTGGTGCTCTCACCTTTCATATGCAAATTAATTTTTATTCACTTGAAAATGAGTTTAATTTGCGTGTGAATAAACATTGATTTGCATATGAAAGAATGAGCACAAAGACTCGCTTAATTTTTTGCGTGACATCGTAAAAATGGGCCATTTTTAAAAAAATCTATCTTTAACCCTTTAATTCCAAGACTGGTGATTAGGATGTGACTTCTCTTTTCAGTATCAATACATTTTCCAGCAGAGGGTGTTATCTTGATAAAATCTCAGATTCTCTTAACTAATGTATAGGGAACTGTATAGCAGCTAGAAAGGAGAATTAATAACCTGATCTTGGAGTTAATTAAAGGTTTTCTGAAACAACTGAATGCGGTTGAAAAATTCAGGCTAAATAATTACTTCTGTCGATGGGACCATCCCAGTATGCGGAGTACATTATTTCCCTTTGGACAACTGAATATAAATACATTTGATGGCAAATACACTTTTCCGAAGTGCATCAACACCATATCAATTATAACTTACATCAGTAAATTTTGTTCACTGACGCCAAGGATTTCCCACTGACGATCCCGGAAGTTTTTGTCTTCGTTTCTGTTTTTTTATTTTTTTTATTTTTGGTTTCTGTTTTTATTTCTATCGTTATAATTTTACAACGAGGTGTATGCACCTTTACTCTTCTGTAATTTCAAAGCCGTACTGACAGATTTCCTTTTTCTTTGTTAAGAAAACTCATCTGCTCAGGTGCAATTTTGGATAAACAACTTTATTCGGATGATATAGAAATAAACCTTTGTCGCCTTTCCTTTTAAAACGCTCTCTTTGGCTGGCTTTATGTTATTATCACATGGCTTCCAAAGCTTCCCTTAACAGCAAATTAATTATAGGCCAAGCCACTTCGCAAAACCTTAGCTGTAAGTTAATTAGTTAATTAGTAATAGGGAATTGGCCCCAGGAGCCCGTACCAGAAATAGTCATTTTGTGCTACAAAGAAGCTGTCTCGTATGCTGGGAAAGAGTTTAATTTGATAATTGTTGAGAGGTACCAACTAAGGATCGGGCACTCCTTAAAACTACTTTCAAAAAGAAGATACAAATGATTTTGTTACATATACTTAGAAAATGATTCTTATGAAGATTTAGCATCTCTCATATCAAAAGTTAATTCATATTTTCCGACCCTGCTTTGTCTCAGATACTTCGATTTTGCTATGCAGCCTTAACTACTAACAGTGTATCTTTCAATGAACTAGTGTAATATGTGTGTTTCTCTTACGTAGTACGTTTTTCTTTTGCTTTCTCTCTAATACGATTCATTTTCGTTTATTTTCTTTCTCCTTGCTGGTCCTCCTCGATTAGCTTCCGCTACCTGCGGTGCGAGTTCTGTTATCACTCACTGTATTTTGCCGGTGTGAAAGATAATAAATTTGTCTTGTTTTACCTTGAGGTTGTTATATATAGCATCAGCTGCAATTGACGTCTGTTATTGTTACCAGACGAACAAATCCCCTAGAAACATTACTTATAATATGCAAATCGCAGATTACAATGGCCGAACGAATGACGTTTATCTGCCTAAAGGCCACGCTCGAAAACAAATTAAAATTATATGGTTTTGCCCAAAAATACTCCTTAATTCTGAATTTGCGTACCTCATAACACATATACGGCGCAATACGCAAAACGCTGGCGACGAAGCAGTATTGAAACTACTGCGACTACGGATCGACCGGGATCCCCCTGTTTGCGCATGCCCTTTGAGAGACGATGTGACACTACTATTTTGCCATCAATACCTTGGCCGCCCGCAAAAATGGCGGACATTAGAATAAGGGCTATTGCTTTGTTGCTGGGTAAGGATTAGGGTTACGGGACACTTTGTGATGACTATCATAAGGAGCATGAACTCATTGTAATTCATGTCCAGGCAAATCTCCTCTTTCACAACCGTCTAGGCGCTAACGGGTATTTAATTCCGTGTGTTGGACAGCTGCACGTCGAAAGTTCTCATTTTCCTCAACAGCCGCCGCCTCAGCATTCAACAGACTTCCCCTTCATCGCTGCAACTCAAGTAGAACATTTAAGGCGCTGACGTCCAATTTACTTGTTGAGTTTAACATTTTCCGGCAAGCTTTGAAATGTCAACAACAAATTTTCGCCAGGTAGTTTGTTCACGGCAACAATGCTTCAGGGTCATAACGAGGTATAGTTTTTTGTCAGTGACTTAAAATTCTGATCCCTAATTCCAAAAAACGTGTGAAACTGGCCTGATCCATGATCCCATTAAAATTTGCTGCCGATTCTGATCGTATGACTTATGATCCCAAACCCCGAGTACGTGATTCCTGATTGTAGGGCTGCGATGCCTGATCTCTTATACCCCACGACCCTGATGCTTGCAGAGGAATTGAAGGTGGCAGAGTAAATCGGACTCGCCATGTTGTCGAATTATCTTCGTCAGGGAAAAGGCTTATATGGGAACATTTGCAACATTAAGCGCTTGAAAGAGTAATAAAGTAGAAAAGAAAACCACGCTAAAACATCATTTCCAAAGTATTTAAGTCATTTGGTAAAAGATGTGCTGATTTGTTACCTTCATTTCATGTTCCTTTGTTGTCTTTTGGTTGTACGAATTGAGCCAATTATACTAGGCCCTGTGAAAGCAAGTGAGTTCTAAAAATGCAAATCAAACCATGTACTTTTTTTTAACTACGTCTTTCACAATTTGTTGGCTAAGTGCCTCCAAATTGTCTTTCTCTGTGCTCATCTGACTCATCCTTGCTGTCATCGATTGACCAAAAAAACTTCAGATAGATAGATAGATAGATAGATAGATAGATAGATAGATAGATAGATAGACAGATAGATAGATACTTTAGATACTTTATTAAAATACATTGCAGCTCGGAGAGCTGAATTGCATAATTATTCTACATTCTATAATAAAAATTTACAAAAATTATAATATCTAAAATCTAATAATGGTAATGATGATAAAATCTAGTAATACAAAAAAACTATAGTATCTGAAACCTATTCAATTCGCCAGAGAGCATGAGGCTCTATTGGTCTTACACCTCGGTTTGTTAAAAGTGCGCGTGTACCTTAAATTATATTTGCACTCGTGTAGGAGCGGCAGAAGCTTCTTAAGTTTTGAGCCACTGTGATTACAAATACTCTCAAAAGTGCGCCTACAAATATCATTGTGATGCTTCGCTACAGTTGGGAGATCCACTAACGCTAATGCATGCTGATACTCAATGCCAGGGCAGATGATTCAAGGATTAGCCTTAACCTTAAAGTGTATATGACAGACTTTTTTTATTTTCTTGATTAAATCTCCTCTGAATGTACTGATATGTATAGCAAAGAAAAATTTTCGATAGCGATTTTCCTTCCCCGTGTTTTGATGTACCAAAAACGTCAAATTTCATTTCCGGTGGGGTACAAAACCGCGAGACCAAAAACAGGAGACTGGGAACTTTGTGACGTAATTTTAGGACTTCAAACTTCGCGAAAAATAGATTTCTCAGTCATTTCCTTATTGTGAGCTAATCAATTTGCTAAGAAATGGTACAATAGTGCGTTGTTTATAAGAAAATAAGGAAATGTCGGAGAAATATGTTTTTCGCAAAGCTTGAAGTCCTGAAATGACGTCACAATTGTTCCCAGTCTCCTGTTTTCGGTCTCGCGGCTTTGTACCCCATCGGAAGTGAAATTCGACGCTTTTGGTACATCTAAACACGGGGAAGGAAAATCGCTATCGAAAATTGTTTTTTGCTATACTTATCAGTACATTGGGGTGATTTAATTCGAGCAAATAAAAAAAAAATCTGTCATATACACTTTAAGGCTTAAGGATTAGCCCTAAACGGATGCAACTGGAACCGCTGGTTTATTTGTGAAATAGACTACTGGCTAGCAACTGTCCTGATCACTCTCCGGTGTCATTAATATGCTTTCAAAAGTGTTCTAAATTAGGCAATAGATCGGTGTTGTCATTTCATCATGAAACTATCTCCTGATCTCATTACAGTTTGAGAGTTTTGGCGATTGCGAATTATGAAAACAAATGTTAGCGACCTCTTTGCTTCATATGTTGAAGTCAACTGGGAAAAAAAGTCTCTCATCTGTGGCAGACTAAAAACCGCAAATTTCTCATAGGAGGAGATCAAAGAGAGGGGCCGCAAACTAATTAAATTTGTCATTAAAATGATTAATTCTTCGTTAAAATGCAATGATACGGAAAAAGATTTAATCGCTCAACGAATTGAGCTGTTATTGTTTTGCTTTAGAGGGTCTCGTTGAGTTTTCAAGAACCTTTCATTGCAGTTGATTGCTCAGTTATTAACTCAATTAATAAAGATTATCGCGTACGCAGATTCCGCGTCAACTGTAAATACGAACTCTAAATTTCAACGTGCGCAGCAAAAGGAGGGTGAAATTAATTATTTCGTGGCTTATTAAAGGCAATGTGACCGCTTTTCAACGACAAAATAGTGCTTAGCGTTTAATTGGAAATAATTTCTTTGTTAGTGGTTGTTCTGTCATAACAAAGAGAACGGTGCATTGAAGACTAAGTATAAACGGCCCAATTTAATTTGTCTCCAGTGAAACTCAGATAATACTGCGCTTTCTTGCTTTGTTCATAACTCGTAGATTATTGCCTTGACGGGTAAAAGATAAGAGATTAAATGTTTGGATCACTCACCCATTATCCGCAATTACTTGGTTCGTTCTTAATTAAAAATATCATGGGTAGAATTGCAGCTTTAATTTCGAAAACTTAACAAAAACGACAAAATTATGCATTTCAGGGAACTGACTCTAAATCACATTAAACTTAAGGCTTCTTTAATAATGTCGACAAAGTTAACATGCTAACTTCAACGAAAGTTTGCACATTTTATTCAATGTTAGTATTAAGATAACAGAAAACGCATCATCTCAAAGGATTTCAATGACCGAGGCTTTTGTCCGTGCTAAATTACAAAAATTGGGGATCGCGTTTTGCGAAAAGGCTATCTAACTTTTAAAGAGCGTCCCTTTAACGTTAAAAATTACCATCATTGTCAAAATTTTCCTGGTTATCTGGTTACGGTGTAGGAAGAATTACGCGATAAAACTAAATTTTTGAGCGTTACTCAAGCGCAAAGTCCACACAACTCGTTGAACCATGCACTTGGCAATTTAACGGTAAATTTCGGACGATGTCGCATAATGTATGACGTTTATGTACCTTACTCTACGGGAACTAAATTCCCACTTTCTTGCAGCCTATGAAGGCAGAAATACATTGAAAATATATACCAGTTAAAAGTCGTTACAGACGAGTACATTCTTGTGTATCGGATGCGTTTAAAACGGGTTGAAATTCAGCGATGGGGAAGTATGGCCACTGATCGGCTGTAGTGACGTCGTGTACATGGGTCGATGATACACCGGAAAAGGAGCTGGTGATTGCATGCCATTGGCACGAGCCATAGAATTGTTGAAGTAGCTCTGGGGCCTGTGGTAAACAGGATGAGAAGGAAATAGATATCCTTGTGCTGCAAGAGTGTACTCCATTTCCGCGGCAAGTTTGCGCTTCCATTTTGTCCGCCGGTTTTGAAACCAAACTTTGATTTGTGTTTCTGTGAGTTTGAGCGATTTGGAAAGCTCAATCCTCCGTGCCACGCTGAGGTATTTGCTGCTTTTGAATTCACTCTCCAGTATTTTGATCTGCTCGTTGGTGAAAGCAGATCGTGGTCGTTTCCTTGATTGTGAGCACGGTTTCTGCTCGTCGCCAACATCCGAATCTTGTGATGTTGTCCCTGAGTAAGCACAAAAAGTCCAGTATGAAGTTTTAACGGGTGTCAACGATTTCCATGCTCAAGTCTGGCTTTGTATTTGCTATGTGAGTCATTAAGGTGTTTGGCCTACTGAAAGTTTCGTTTTTTTTTGCTGGCTTGGCCTAATTATTAAATTGGATAAACCGCGCTGAGTCCAGTAAACTACCTAGTTGTTTATTCGAGTATGTGAGTGTTCAATTTTGCAAGTTTGTCTTAAGTTTAAACTGTATTTATGTGATTGAGATTGAGAAGTTAATTCGTTAACACAGCATTACTGTCTTCCCGGCCCCATTTTGCGGGCCTTCGCTTTTTACCTCTCCTTTGTTCACTCTGGCACTCAAGATTCCAAAACCTTTTGGAAGTTGAGTTTATCCACCTTTCACCAGGGTAGCATAATATTTGGCATACACAAAATAACACGGCTTATTCTTTCAGGAAAATTGAAAATAAACAATCTGAAACGGTCAGCAAGCAACTATTATGCAGCTCTCGGGAGGGATCCAAGCTGCTGTGATTAATTTCTTTGCCAGTGTCTTAAAAATACACGTGGTGTCTTCCCCCAAGAAAAGCGTCTCTTTTCACGCTGTGCACAATAAAACTGTTCTTTTGGAAAGAGGTAAACATTTTTTACTGGCATATTTTGATGACCAAAAGGATAAAGGAAGCTTGTCTGTTGTAATTATTCCGGGTTAATGGACTGCGAACAACCCTGTTGACGGGATTAGTGGTTTGGCATGAAGTGCATAACAAGTTCAGTTAGTTGTAATTAATGGGAAGATTTCGTGATACATTTAAGATCAAATGTTTCCCTAGTCAACTCAGTTTCCAGGTTGTGCCCATCTATTTTGTCAGAACTGAATTGTCCGCCGTTCTGATTACAGTTAAAGGTAAGGAAAATGTACGTTCCAAATCGAAATGACGAGATCACCGTTAAAAAGCGAATCAGTTGTATTACCTTCCAGAGAGTCCTTCCTTTCTTTTGCCTTCAAAGTGTGCATGACAGAGCCTGTCATTGTTTCAAAGTCAATTCCCGACGACGAACTTTGACAGTCCTTGAAGTTAACAGTTTCTCCGACTGATTTATCACACATGTTATTACCTAAAATGTCCTCTATGGAAAAGGTACGAGATCTACCAGCAGTCTGTGGGGGAGAGCACCTTTCCATTGCGCTTATTCGCGTTGGTTATATTCCTACGTTGAGAAACTTACTTCGCCTTGAATGACGAGACACAATAGAAGCGATAACCTGCTTCCTACTTCGGCGGATATAAGAATCCGTGTGGCAGGGAGTGCGTGCCAGCTATCAATATTAACCAATAAAAAGAACGCAATTGTTTCAGAAAGAGGACGGGAAAAAGGAATCCCAGCAACACAAAAGGCAACATTAGGGGCTATTTATGTCGCGTGTTCATGCCTATGAATGGGGCCTGACATAACTACGAGATATCGCTCTCGTCTGTTCGCCGTGAACCGTTAATCAGCAGCAAAATCACGTTCTACGTTTACCCGTATGGAGTCGAAATTGGACCATAAATCGTTAAACAAACAACCGACTGTTATACTAAACACCACCAAACAAACTCAATGATCTGTTAATAATGGATAATGTCTTAGCAGAGCTGTAGTTTGCTTTTAAGCTTAATACAACCAAGAGCCGGCATCTGCAGGTAAATAACATCTCTCGACAAGAATTTTACTTTGCCTGAGGAAATATTTTAATGCGTCGAAGAAAAAAGGAAAAGAATAGCAATGGGTTCCTCTTCCAACTGGCGCAATAAAAATATCCACGGGGAGTCTTCTTAACACAGAAGAGTCTATTCCATTCAGTTTATTAGACACCGTCATGTAATTAGCACGCAGTTAAGGGTGAGCAACACATGTCAAACCGGAATTGCCTGGATGCTTGACTCTTTTGTTTCCAGCATTTGTTTACGATCTCCTTAATCACGTGTTGAAAACAGCCATTCTCGCTGTTATGCAACTGAGGAAGGCAGGGAGTTTTATCGCCAAATCGCTAAAGCCGGAGCTACATGAGCGATTTTTGTTTACGGTGGTGATGCTATTTTTTTGGTAAACCAACATGGCGGCCATGTTGGTGTACCAAAACAATTTAAAGGAACGGCAGCCATATTGGTGTACCAGGTTAACTCACCATTTTTATGAAAATACTTTCTTTCGTTTCATTAAGGCAATATGGCGGCTGTTCACGTGAGTGAAGATTAAGCAATAGAAAACGTTTTCCGTGTTTGCATAGCCTGATATAAACACGAGAGCGGGTTGGGAGAATTCGAGACAGTTATGCAAACCCGAGACGAAGTCGAGGGTTTGCATAACTGTCTCGAATTCTCCCAACCCCTCGAGTGTTTATATCAGGCTATGCAAACACAGGAGAAAAGTTTTCTATTGCTTTTATAAAACAACTTTCCCGAGCAAAAAAAACAAAACGCTCTTGTTTAGAACATTGATTAAAAGAGAAATTCTTACCAGTCGCGAAGTCTTGTACACGAAGCTTGTACGCGTAATCAGTTTTTGTTTTGCAAAAAAGATGCTTTCCAAAATACGGGTTTTTCTCGCTTAAAATGTCAGCTCAAGCGAAAAAAAATTGACACAGCATGTTTCTAAAGATTTTTCAACCGACGAGGAAATGGGTAAATAAAGTAAACTTGTCGAGTTTTTCGACTCAAAACCTTTTTCAAATTCGTGCTGGCGTGATTAGTGCGCGGAAAGCCAAACAAGTTGAAGTCACAACCGTGTTTACATACTCTCATACAAACACGCCTCTCGACCAATCCGAGCACGCGTACTATCTTAGTTATTTTATAACAGTCTATATTTGGCAGCTATTTTCGACGTTCGTGGTCATTTTGTAGCACAATCCTACTCATTCATACTCCGGTTCTTTCACGTATAATTTTGTGCCTGAGGTTTATCATGGCTGTTTGTTTCGCTATTTTTCGAAAGAATGAGACATTTCGCGCGGTCAGAGTTTGCACGTGACTTATATTTTTTTAAAGCATCAGTACAGGGATAAAACTCCTTGAGCGCCTTATGATAGAATGATTGAATTTGCTGTTAGTTCTGTGAGAAGATGATTAGAGATACACATGTACAAACAATGAGGGAGTTAGTTTACTTCCTTGAGTCTTATGCATAGCTATTTATAAGTACACTTCTCAGTTTTTTCTTAAAACAGCATAAGGAACTAGAGTTGATGAATTCTCTGTACATCGAGACAGTTTTCATTTTTGACAAAATTTAACCCCTATTATTAAGCTAAAGAAGTTCTTCGTCCTTTCATTTTCATTCAAATGAACCTTTGTTTGTTTTTGTTTGTTTTTTTTTTCTGCTGCACAGTTAGTCATGACCGTACTCGTCTCAAAGCTCATAACTATTCTATTTTATTTGGCCATTCGTATTCAATATCAACATTTAGTATCTAAGGTAAGAATGCTTTCTATTTACAGCATATTGGAATAAGAGAGTTTGAGAAGGTTTGTTGAATTTCAGTTTCCATGCCTGTAAAAAACAGTTGGGAGGTTCTAAGCCAGTTTAAACTGTAAATACCTAAACCCCTATATCATAAGTTAAAGCTTATAGAGCTGGCTATCAAACTGTATTAAGAATTTGAACATAAAATGAATAGTCAAATTTTTCACGACTTCTAAATGCGAGCGTCCGAATCACCTTTTCAAAGCTAAAAGTCTAAGCGAAATTTGTCTTTCAGTAATTTAAATTGTTCCTCAGTTTCCGGAGCCAACGTACTAAAAAAGAAGTGTCTGCGTTTTGCCAAACTCATTTACAGCGAGAAGACATAACACATTTTCGAAATCATAGCATTAAAAAAATGTGAAGTGATCGTACAAAAATTGTTCTCAGAGATAAAATATTTTGAAACAAAAAATTCGCAGATACGTGTTTGTCGTTCATATGTTAATCTAGCCACTGTCTAAATTTGATGGCAAACGGACAAATTCCCTTTGAGTTTTATTGGCTCTTTAAAGTGTCCTGTTCAAGTAAAAAAGTTGATTTGAGAAAACAACTTAAAGAATGTCAATCAAAAGGGTAATTCATTCTTCCGACCAAAACCTAGAACCGCCATTTCTCCGCCATTATTTATTTTTTCAATAATATTTTTTTACGTTAGAGATCTCTTTTTGATCATTACTTTAACCCAAAAAATCCAAATTTGAAAAAAAAAAATGCTGATCTGAAGGTGTACGGTAACCTTCAAACGTAAGTGGAAACAAGAAAAATCTTTCTCTCGATTAATTATTGCTTTACAACACGAGAGCGTTTGAAGAATTATATTGCTTGCCACAAAATTAGTTTTCTACCAATCGACATACATAGTCACTAAAACACGATATTAATTCACCTATCGCGACGACAAGAATAGAGTTCGCGGCCTTATGTATACCTGAAGTGAAATCTTCTTCATCGACGTTTCAAGCTGGGAGCCTCAAGGAAAAAGGAGGGCACTTATGTAGGGGAGACTCCCCCCCCAAAGGGCGCACCTTTTTCAGCTTGGAGCTAGGTATATAAAAGGTTACAGCCGCATTTAACTATTTTAAGTCCAAAGAAGCGTACATGGAAGGCTTGTTATTTTTGTCCACAAAAGGTATGACTTTCACAAAAACTCGAAAATTTCACCTGCCCAGCTGAAAATGATGTAACAAGACTGCCAGAAAGGGTAAGTCCTTTTAGCGTTTAGTGAACTTGCAGCATTACAAACTAAGTAAAAAAAGCATGTATTAAAAGAACACACAATGTTTCTCTGGTATATGAAATTCTAACATTTTTGTTTTGACAGCTTCTGAACAGTTTCTTTATCAAATTGCTTCTGCCGTCAATCTCTACGCCTGTGCAATCTATTCCACCTGCTGCATTTTTTTTCAGGCTAACCTCAAACGCGCGAAGAAGTCAATATAAGAATACGAAAGCATCTCTCTTCTCACTGTGTGAGGTGTAGAGATGGACATCATGAAAACTTTGACCGTACCTTTTATTCTAGGAGTTACCGTGTTGATAAACTTTGCAAAAGGTAATCTTAGTTTCACTTTTGCGGTCTTCACCGTTACATAAAGATATCAATGGTAAACCCGACTATTTTTAACATAAGTGGTCGATGTTGCGAGAAAAACACCTTGGTTTTTTTTTATCGCCTGAAAATTAGAAAAGCTTAAAACCCACCGCACATTAGCTAACATTCCCAATTGCCTTTAATATAATGCCTTTTCTGTTATTATTTAACTGGCAAACTTTAGTATACATTACAATGAAAAGTGTTGTGTGAGGGGTTTTGACCCTCAAAATGCCAAAAGCACTGAAGATATCAAGCAAAGTTTGTTGGTGTTGCTATTATTCTTGTTGTCGTGGTTGCTGCAGTTGCTCAGGTGTTGTTGAGCACTTTTGAGTGAAACCTTTATTGTTACAACATTAGAATATTCAAATGAACGAGCACACAAATCCGCTTGTTGTAATGTTAAGTAAGCCTTGCTCACTGGATGCGAAAGTATTTCAGTAGGACAGTTGTCCTGATAACTATGGATGACTACAGCCCTATAGATAAAAGCACCCGAGCAAATGCAACGCTAGCGCTTTCACTGCTAATCCAATGCAAACTCTTATTCTTATTCTCATTCTTATCCCGAAAGGGTGTGATGACCTTCACGAACATTGCTCTTACTTCGCTGGGGAGGGATTGTGCACAAAAGAAGACGTGAGACCATGGATGACCGAAAATTGTAAAAAGAGCTGTAACCTATGTGGAGGAGGCGGTGGCGGTGGTGGAAGCGGTCTGTTTTTATTGTTAAACTTAAGAATTGAGAAGAATTGAAACAGTTAAATACCAGTTAAAATATTTATCCAGGAAATCTTTTAATGTCAGTAGCAAAGCATCGTTTTGTTTTCGTTTTCTTTCACTGTAGCCTTACATTGCCCATCGGTGATATTTTAAAAGTGCCGTTTATAGGGAGTTTTAGCAGCGACGACGGCGACGGCAACGAAAACGTTATTTCAAAAGATATCTTCTCTTTTCTATATCCCTTACGCGAAAATTGAAATTTGCTTGACTTGGACAATGATGGAAAACTGTCCAGCGACTACACTACTATCAAAGGTGATAAAGCAAGGAAAAATAAAGACAACTTTGCCGTCATGCGCTCACGTTCTCGAGGAGACATAAAATTGGGTCATTTCACGTTGTTGTTTTGCAGAGGATGGCAAAGAAATGTACCAAAATGAAAAACGCACGTACAGACCGATTGTTTTTGGCATTCTCCTTGCCGTTTCTGTCATCGGCAGTACAGATCTCAATAACCGCAGCAAAAGCTAGACGATCAAGAAGTTAAAACATTGCACTACTATAGTACGGTGTTTTTAAATTACTGACGTGCTTGTCGTACTTTGCATACTCAGCTTGTGTGGACAAAAAGAGTTCCTGCAGGAGTTGGGCAAGTCAAGGATTTTGCAAAAACCAATATCAGAGTTTCATGAAGGAAAACTGCCAGAAGAGTTGTAACTACTGTGGGGGTGGGGAAGGAGGTAACGGTGGTGGTGGCGGGAACGGTGGCGGTGCAGGAAGCGGTGGATCCGGAGAATGTGGATACAAACCAAGGACTCGAATAGTCGGTGGAACCGAAGCTCCAAAAGGAGCTTGGCCATGGCAAGCGCAGATCAGGACAACTTCCGGTTTTACGTTCTGTGGAGGGACTTTGGTTCATCCTCAGTGGGTTGTCACTGCGGCTCATTGTGTTCCGGGTAAATCTCCATCAGATGTTCGCGTCAGGTGAGTCAGTAAACTAAAGCGGGCCGTTCATGTTGCAAATGAAACAAGGCAAAGTCTGTTTCGTTACATACACAAGTAATCAGATGAAGTGAAAAACGAGAAGCAGCTAAGTTCTTTTGAACCGTCTTTGAGATATCTGGACATTTTACTAAGCATTCTTTCGAGTGATAAGGCTGATCACATACCATTAGTGTTCCTGTGAGAAATTCAAAATGGAAGTCCGTCAAATCTTGTGATGATTAGGATAACAGACCGAAACCTCTTTCGCAGAAATAATTTACTTTGTTTTCTATCATGAGTTACTCATAAATGTGAGAGGTAGATAAACAAGAAAAGTATAATAGCCACGTTATCAATGAGATAAGCCATCATGTATTCAGGAATCTGTGGCGCTAGAGGAAACGTTGTCAAGTATCAAAGTTTTATTTTTTTACAAACAAACTACTTTTAAATAGAGAAAGTATTTTAAAACAACGGTGCAGAAGGATGACCAAACGCTAAAAAGTGCTGCAAGACGCTACGGAAACGAGCACACGCTAGGACAGGTGGTATCACTTGGAAACGTGAAATTGCGTGAAGCCACGACTGAATGGAGCATGATAATAATGACGACAATAATGATGATTACGTCGATGATCTTATTTTCGACATTAGCAATATAATAATAGTGACAAATACTAGAAGTGCAATTTAAATTTGCAGACTTGGAGCTCACTATCGGTCAGGAAGTGAAGGCACAGAACAGGACTTCAGATTGCAGAGAATTATCTCACATCACAGCTACAAGCGGCCATATGGAATGGCGCATGACATCGCCATGTTAAAACTAGATCGTCCTGCTCAAATCAACAGCAAGGTTAACCTGGCTTGTTTGCCTGGCTCGAGTGGAAGTGTCTCAGAAGGCAAGAGGTGTTGGGTTACAGGTATGTGGTAAAGTAGTATCAACTTCAAATGAACGTGTTGCAAACGATTCATTATAGCGAAGGTTTACTGAATATCTTTTACAGCGCAGAACAAAGCCATCTAAAGCATCTACCGCAAAATCGATGCAAATATGGCCTTTACACATTTCCGTGTTGTAACCAAAAGTGTTGACTTAAGCTCTCTATATATCTGAGTGGAATTGCAAAATGGTGCCTAGGCCTATCGAAAATTACATGGCTTTGACCAAAATCAGGCCAAAACGCGCCATGTTTAATTCTCATTGGCCCGTCATGCGCACCGAAACAACCGAAGTCACCCAATTGTTGAGACGGAGGAGAAAGAGAGAGAGGTGGACAGGAGAAAAAAGCAGCATTTGCACTGCTGGTCTTTACATTGGCTACTTTGGAGACGAATGAGAGAAAAACTACCTGAAACAAGACTTTTTATTGCGGGCACGTTTTTACAAATCCACTCAGATATACAGGGGAGAAAGGACAGGCATATGCCAAGGGGACTTTGCCGAGTGCTGAAACTATACAAATGTAGACGGTTTCAACATGCTTCGACAATAAGCAGGTAAAATGACTCATTTTGGAACACTAGTATAAAGTAGTAGGCTGCGACTCTTTTCGACTATGATAGACCACCTAGAAAGTGTTGAAATTATTAATATTAGTGCATGGCGTCTCATTATTTTAACTTGATTTTTTAGGGTTTGGAACGCTGTCATCAGGAGGTTCGCTAGCCCAAGTCCTCATGCAGGTGACCGTGCCTGTTGTCAGTCAATCCAAGTGCAGACGAGCCTATGGTTCCAGCATCCACGACTCTATGGTCTGTGCAGGACTTGATCGGGGTGGCAAGGACTCTTGCCAGGGAGACTCAGGGGGTCCCATGGTCTGTGAAGACAATGGGAAGTTTTTCCTTGAGGGTGTGGTGTCATGGGGAAGTGGATGTGCTTCCCGTGGGAATTACGGCGTGTACGCCAGAGTCCGGTACTTGAGGCAGTGGGTTGATGGCATAATGAGTAGATATTAAAGAAAAATGCATGAAATGTATGGTCAGAATACAATAAAAGACAGAAGAAAAAGAAAACCAGTGTTTGAGAATTTTTTCTGCATGTTCGACTCCACGTAAATACAATGATCGGCCTGTGTACCTTTTTTCTTATTCTCACTTAAGGGAGTGGGGGGTTGGACGCAGAGTCTAATAGGCCATATTCGTATTCTCGGTATTAAACTGGATCTAGCATGAAGTGGAGACTCTTGCGGGGGCATACATTTACATATGAAAAGATTTCCCCGCAAGAGCCTCCACTTCATGCTAGATCCATTTCAATACCGAGAATACGAATATGGCCTATTATATGATTAAAAATTTAAATTGAAGTTGGTTCTGGTTGTTTTACTTCTTTTTTAGTATAACTAACTTCTATTATCAAATCTTTCAATGCAAACACGGTTGCTGGTTCGGGAAGAGAATTCGGGACTCGAACCATGACGAGTATAAATGTCAAAATTATCATGAAATATTTTCCTAATTATTTAGGAGTGCTTAACGCTTTCCCATGTCGATTTCCCTGCTTGCAGAGGCTCTTTTCCTGGTGTTCGCTGACGGGAGAAAAGAGACCTCTGCCATGGATCGAAAATGGCTTTGATTTAACCGCCGTCCACAGTCTTGGACGGCTTCCCTAAAACGCATACTCCTTGCGTTGTTCGCTGACTGCAACTTGAGCCCGTTGCGTCTCGCGCATTTCTTTACATTAATTCCGCTGTTATTTATTGAGCCCACATTATTTTCAGACAATACCAAATATTATTAATCGGAAACGCGATTCTCATAGGCATTCACATTATGTAGTTTCTGAACAAAGTGCAATTTCATCAACCACATGCTCATCTCTGTTTGATCAAACTGCAATAAGACCCAATTGCGTATCGTCGATTTTTTGTCCTCTTCCGTCGGCACTCGCCACAAGGGAAAGGTTATAACCATCGAAACAAAAATAGAGCCTGATCACAGGTTACTATGGAGCGAATCATACCTTGAAATAACTTAAATAAGTTCTTACGCATTCCTTCCTTTCTTTAACTTCTTACGTTCGCTGGCATCCGCTACGTTGTTGGAGTTGTCACGGCAGGTCCGAGCCAGCTACAATACCATAAAAACTACATTATACCCATTTCGGTCTCTCTTTCTTCCCAAACAGCGTCACTGTGAAAATTCTGTATGATTCAAACTCTCTATGTGATACAGAGTTTGAATAATTAGGCGGACCGCAATACACTGAAGCATGTGTCCACGGTTTGGTGACACGACCCTTGAATTCCCTTGGAGACCTTGCTGTATGGACTTTGCTTGCACGCCCCAACACTAAATATTGCGCCCTACCCCTATAGACATACAAATTATGTTAATTTCATCATTTATCACCATGCATATATGGTCAAGTACCTCTCACCTACCCAAAACTCAACTGTCCCTTTTTCTCCATATTGCGAAATTAAATACTCGCTACGACGCCTTGACATTTTTCGCAAAATTTATACGCACGCGCGGAATGAATTAGAATAACACGAAAATTGGTCGCCGTGCTCTTTAAAACGTTTTGTTTGTATATGACATGTTCCACATCTGCTTTTTAGGTATGCTACTTTTTTTTTTACATGAATTCGGTCAAGATATCTTATCTCAGAGTCTGGATGGAACAAAGGTGACAAAATTAATACTGGGGGTAAGATCCACGCTCATTCTTACTATTCAGATATTAAGATATTTAGATACTGAAAATCGTTTTGAGAAACTTAACTGTCTTGACTTCCACACAGGAGTGGTGAAATTGAACCTCAGATTCTCCTCAAACAGTCCTTCACAGAAGACTGTGCTTCACTGAATTAAGTTATTATATGACTCCTACGTTAAATACTAACAATAGTTATCCCATCCTATATGAACCGTAACGCTGGAAATGGGTCATGGCTGTAAAGACGTTATGACGTGAAAAATATTTTTTTTAAGCGCACAGTTTAAACCTTAGCAAGTTAGGATTCTAGTAATGAAACTGGCGATTCTATCTAACCAAACAGTTTTCTTGATAAGAAGGGTTTGTGAATAAAAAAACAAAAAAACAAAAACAAATACACACAAACACACATCTTTACAACGAATCGAAGATGCTTTTTCAATGATAATAGCTTTAAGTTTAATCAAGGTGGGGGGAAGAAAGAGACGGCGTGCCAGCTTTAAGAAGAAAAATCATAGAAAAAACCAGCACTGAGAAAACAATGGATATCTCAAAGGGTAAACCGAGTTTCAGAGCACTGAGGCCGACACACAAAACACCTCTTCAGGGAACAACAAAATGATAACTAGCACCCAGTCCCGAAATTTTAGCACTAAAAGCTTGCATGACGAGACAATGAATCCGTTTTCTTGCACTTTATTGGTACTTTTTGACTTCCTGAGTTTCATAAACGTCCTTTTTTTAAGAATTTTTTCTCATTGTGCTATCAATCCACTTCCTCAAGTAGCGGACCCTGGAGTAGACGCCATATTTGCCTGGGGCGGCACATCCGTGTCCCCATGACACAACACCCTCGAGGTAGAATCGTCCTTGGAACTGACAGACCATGGGGCCTCCTGAATCACCCTGACAGGCGTCTTTACCACCCTCGCTGAGACCAGCACAGATCATGGAATCGTGGACTCGTGAAGGATAAGCTCTTTTACAAGTTGTTTGCGACACAACTGGAACCTCGACTTGCATGAGAACATTTGGTGTATCGCCACCTGCGGACAGCCTTCCAAATCCTGGTGGAATAATAAAACGCAGGAAAAGGCTTTTAAAATAATTCCTCATACATCCTCCTGACTTGTAGTACTAAAAAAATACCATGAGCAGAATGCTTGTCTTTGGGACGAACCATTAGAAAAATGATTTGATAGGGCGGGGGGTTGGAACATTTTCAGTTTGCATAATTTTGTTTTGTCCATTGCTTGTGACGTTTAATTCTCTTTTGCAGGTGCATGACCTCTCTTTTCGCCCGACGTTTTTTTTGTCCTTTTACTTTGCGTGAATTTTGTTTTGGCTTTTTTCCCAACCCCCACCCTCCCTTCATCCCTGCTTTTCTAATGTCCAATCGTTTACTCTGTTTGCTGAGGAAACGGCCACGACATGCCTCCCCCGGCCGACAACATATTGCATATTGCTATTTCGTTTCTGAACAGAAGGCTTGTACAAATCATGGATATTTTGGTATGTTGTGTGAAACTATCCCTAGGCCCGTAGCAAAGCAAGGAGAACATAACCGACTGCAGGACAATTCGCCTGCTATTTAGCGAGTTGGAAGTATTATCACGCAAATTCACTTTATAGCAGGAGTTATAGCTAATGTTTTCGCTACATTCACCGTCATGGTATCTTGTAATATTTTTGGTTAAATTTGTTTCCAACTTACAAAAATTCCGGTGAGGGAAGGGTTCCCCCTGCTACTGCTACAGGTCTGTATGTCATTTGGTAGGGCAATTTATCCGATCTCACTCGATGGCAAAACCTTCTCTCATTTTCCATACCTGTTACCCAGCACATTTTCCCGTCTATCACGCTTTGTACGTTTCGGCTATATTCAGGCAAACAAACCAACTTAACGACTGTGTTCAGCTGGGCAGGTTTCCGCAGTTTCAGGAGGGATATATCATGCGCATATCCATAAGGTTTTCTGAAGTTTTCGTGATTAATTATTTTCTCCACCTCAAAGTCCTGCTCTGTTCCTACGTCGTTTGTTCTGTAGTGGGCTCCAAGTCTGAAATTGACCATAATATCAATAAAAGTGACAGTGACAGTGACAGTGACAGTGATAGTGATAGTGACAGTGACGGTGGCAGTGACAGTGACAGTGACAGTGACAGTGACGGTGACAGCGACAGTGGCAGTGACAGTGACAGTGATAGTGACAGCAACAGTGACAGTGACAGTGACAGTGACAGTGACAGCGACAGTGACAGTGACAGTGATAGTGACAGCAACAGTGACAGTGACTGTGACAGTGGCAGTGGCAGTGATAACGACAGTGACAGTGACAGTGACAGTGGCAGTGGCAGTGGCAGTGACAGTGGCAGTGACAGTGGCAGTGACAGTGACAGTGACAGTGGCAGTGGCAGTGGCAGTGACAGCGACAGTGACAGTGACAGTGATAGTGACAGCAACAGTGACAGTGACTGTGACAGTGGCAGTGGCAGTGACAGTGGCAGTGGCAGTGACAGTGACAGTGGCAGTGACAGTGACAGTGACAGTGACAGTGGCAGTGACAGTGACAGTGACAGTGACAGTGATAGTGACAGCAACAGTGACAGTGACAGTGGCAGTGACAGTGACAGCGACAGCGACAGTGACAGTGATAGTGACAGCAACAGTGACAGCGACAGCGACAGTGACAGTGATAGTGATAATGACAGTGACAGTGACAGTGACAGTGACAGTGGTAGTGGCAGTGACAGTGACAGTGACAGTGGCAGTGGCAGTGGCAGTGACAGTGGCAGTGACAGTGACAGTGATAGTGACAGTGACAGTGATAGTGACAGTGACAGTGACAATGACAGTGATAGTGACAGTGATAGTGACAGTGGCAGTGGCAGTGACAGTGATAGTGACAGTGAAAGTGACAGTGACAGTGATGACGATGGTCATGATGATAGTGGTGCTGAAAGTATTATGACAGAGATAGTGCCAGCTAAAGTGAAAATAATATTTTTGTTTTGCTCTTAGCTTCGCCGATACGTTTTTCCTGAGTAATGTGGTACGTAACAGTGAAACTTATGTAAAATCTGAATTGCGTCAATTAAGTTCAGAACTAAGGGCGACCGTCGATCTTTGATGAGTCAAGACCTTTTGCTTTCAGTGTACCTGACACGTATGTATGAGGCCGACTTCCCTTCGGTGCAGTGAGCTGCGGTGACAACCCAGCGGCGATGAACCAGCGTTCCTCCGCAGAACGGGTCACCAATGTCTGTCCTGACCTGCGCTTGCCATGGCCACGCTCCTTGAGGGGCCTCAGTACCACCAACAATTCTTGTGCTGGGTTTTGATCCACATTGTTCCGATGCAACGTTGCTGGCCCCACTTCCACCGCCTCCGCCACCACTACAGTGCTTACAACTCTTCTGACAGTACTTCTTCAAGTATCTGCTAAAACGCCACTTGTAGCAGTAGCCTTTTCTAGCCCAGAAATTACAAGCTCGTCTTTTGTCCTCGCAACCTACAAGGATTTAAGCAGATTACTTTTACAGCTACTTACACTGGGACTGAGATTCACTTTCAGCTCCACAAAAAGCTGAATACAACTCCACGTTTTGACTCAAGAAGCTAAAACGTTAACGATCCAGAAATGCAACAAGAAGGGACAATACAAATTTGATAGTTGTGAAAAGTTTGCCATAGAACATGTGAAGTATTTTTAATGGTTAAGTAATGATTTTGAAATTGTATTTTTCGACCAAGAGTTATTCGGACTGGTTTAAACATGGGACACAGTTGAGCTGAAAATGAAGAGAAGCAGAAGCAAATGAAGTCATAGTCATTACTGTTTTAGGAGTATTATGATTAAGGTGAAGCTGAACAGTTTTGCTTCGAATAACCAAAGGAGCATGGTACTCTTGGTACCATAGATTCGTGAAAGCTACGCGAGCTGCTAAAATCAGAAACATCGACACCAGGTTGCCTCTGAGAGGTGTGACACTTGTAGTGCTCAGCTACTGACCAGGTGAAACTGGAACTCCTGCCTCTTGTGTATGAAGGGCAAGGATATTAAGGAACTCGATTAATTTGAGAAGAAAATAATGCTTGTTACCATGGGCAGTTTCAAAATCTGAACAGTGATGCTTGGAAATTAAAATGTTGGAGAATGCTTGATAACGATACTCCTGTAACATAGAACAATAATTTTCGGTTAAGAGATTTTTGGTCAATTACGATAAACAAGCACGAACGTGATAATAAATCCAAAAAAAGCGTATTGAAATCTAGCCGTGACTCCTACAATAAGTTTGCTTCTGTTTTTGGGAGCGTAGATGAGATGATGAGACCTCAAATTTCTGTTGCGTGCGAATGTGTGCACTGAACTATTTTACAGGGGTTATGACTAAAATAAAATAATAGTAATAATAGTAGGATAACTACCGTTTGCGGCACATGCCAAAGTAACGAAGCCTAAGATACAGAGAACCAGTACGGACCGCATGTCGAATTTTGAAGAATGCGCACGAGGTTCGAATTCTGGCTTTTTGCCTTGTTCCAAAGTCATAATTATTCATTCAGGGCCTGAACGACGGAGCCTATTGGGCAGTTGCAGTCAACATGAAAGCGCATGACCATTAAAAACCATTACAAAAGCTCATTTTGTAAAATGAGCACTGAGAACCTGAATAAACAGTTACGAAAAGATTTAATTTGGGATCAAATATGTCTTTTCTCTTTTTCAACATTGTTCCAGTATTGGTTGGGCAACGTGTAAGTGTAACATGTGGACACAGAGTCAACAAAAATTATTGCTCACGTGAAAATGTAGAGCCCTCGATCAAATACAGCTTTCGTTTTTCAGCCTTTTGTTAGTTTTCCTACAATCAAATTATCAACTTGGGCTCCTGGATAAACGATAAAGACTCAAGTGTGATCTTGTGTCAAGTCAATTTGCATTTTCAATTTGTTTTCTCTTTTGGTATAATAACGTTAACTAGCGTGGGCCCTCCAAAACCTGAATAAAGCACAGGAGCCCATGGACTCCTGATAAAGTACTGCTGATGAGCCAGAAAACTATTTTTTCCCCTTGGTATTGCATTCAATAAATTACCACTGAGGTAATTGCAACTGAAGAAAAATATAAATGCATCACTTATGCTTGGCCATGTTTTCGTTTTCGGAGTCAGTATTCTGAGCCTGACAAGAACTTCAGATGCCATTTGACAAACATATGAGATTTCAAAGTTGCGCATTCGTGGATTTGCAGTGCTAAGCAAACATTACCGTTGTTTTTCATTCTGATGAAATTCAATCATCATAAGTAAAGTACCTGATGCTAAACGAGTTAGAAAAAAATATAACGACTGACAAGTTATGTTCGTGATTATATTGACTAAAATAAAATGGAAGTAAGTGCTAGTTTTGTTTAATTTTACATCCATTCGGAAAAGTGTCAAATAGTTATTACGAAAAAAGTTCACGGAATAGTCCGGAATACCACAAGAAACGGGCTTCATTTGAACTCGCAATGGAAGCAATGTATTACAAATTTTAGCAGCCAAAATTTTGACGATTAATGACAGTCTTGACCAAACATGGTGCTTTCTTCATGTCTTATTGCGAGCAAACCACGTGTTTTTCGTCAAAATGTATGTATGAAACTAGGAAACAAACTGGCTAAAAAAAAAAGGCCGGTGCACTTGCAGGAAATGGTTGCAGAGAAAGCACCCGTCTACCATTTCCCTTCGCGTGACCTAAAAAACAAAAAACAAAAATCTATTCGAGGGGACAAGAACTTGTTACTTGTGGATGGTCCCACGAATTCAAAGTTATTTGCAGGCGTCTAAGAAGTGTCGGTTCCCATCGCCTGCACGGCACGTAATAATAATAATAATAATAATAATAATAATAATAATAATAATAATAATAATAATTTATTACTTATTAGGCGCAAATTAGCATGTGAATATGATCAAATGCGCCTTACAATTCTTTGCAATTCTAAATTATTTTACGATTCTCAAATCAAACTAAATCAAATGAAATGTTGGTTTTTAGAGAGAGGGGAAAACCGGAGTACCCAGAGAAAAACCTCTCGGAGCAGAGTAGAGAACCAACAAACTCAGCCCACTTATGACGCCGAGCCCGAGAATCGATCCCGGGACACATTGGTGGAAGGCGAGCGCTCTCACCACTGCGCCAACCCTGCTCCCCAATAGGCACAATTCCAAGACTGATCGCGTAAAACATAGCAATCGGGGTACTGAACACAGTAGAAAGCACCAAGCATTTCTTTAATTTTAATTTTTATTTCTTCGTGTATACTTCAGCTTGACCTCAATACATAGCTATTTTGTCGTCAAGCCACTTCCTCAATTTGCGGACTCTGGCATAAACGCCGTATTTCCCTGGGGAAGCGCATTCGCTCCCCCATGATACAACGCCCTCAAGGAAGAAATGGCCGTTGTGTTCACAGACCATGGGACCCCCTGAGTCTCCCTGACAAGAGTCCTTGCCACCCCCGTCAAGTCCAGCACATACCATAGAGTCGTGGATGCTGGAACCATAGGCTCGTCTGCACTTGGATTGACTGACAACAGGCACGGTCACCTGCATGAGGACTTGGGCTAGCGAACCTCCTGATGACAGCGTTCCAAACCCTAAAAAAATCAAGTTAAAATAATGAGACGCCATGCACTAATATTAATAATTTCAACACTTTCTAGGTGGTCTATCATAGTCGAAAAGAGTCATTTTTGCATTTGGATTGTGTGACAATCGGCACGGAGACTTGCATTAGAACTTTCGCCAGTGAACCGCCGGAAGAAAGTGTTCCAAATCCTGAAAATTGGACGAAACAGAAAACGTGACTTCCAATGCGTTTTGTACGCTGTTCTTTAAAATGTTGGGTGGCAAAGGCTTACACCAAGACACACGTCGCGAAAAGATCATGGCACTAAAATTTAAGATTCAGGATATAGGGCACAAGATTTGTTTGCTATTTTCTCTAGCTTTTTTTTTGTTAAAGGATGAGTCTTCCCGTGTCACCATGTGTTGACCAGTGAGTGCGGTTATAACTGGCTCGTTGTGAAGATCCTATCAAAGAATCTTCCATGTGACTTCGAACTCCAGTTATGTGTAATTGTGAATATACAGTGACCTTTAGTGAGTAACAAACGGTACTATACCCGTAACCCAACAGTGCTTGCCATCAATTTCTGTAAGAGCATCGCTTGATGCAGGCAAACAGGCCAAATCAACCTCCCTGTTAATTTGAGCAGGCTTGTTCAATTTCAGCATGGCGATATCATGAGCAAGGCCTCTGGGTTTTGTGTAATTTTCATGGGAAATAACTCTCGTGATGGTGAAATCCTGTTCCGTGCCAACGGTACTTGAACGGTAGTGAGCTCCAAGCCTGCAAATTTGGAAGAAAAAAAAAGGCAAAAGTCGTTCGCAGGACTGCACTTGCTTCGGGACTATCGTACCTCACCTGATTATAATATGAAGCAGGCTTGAATTCAAACAACATACGATTTTGATTTTGTGTACTACTGTAAGGAAACACTTTCGAATGTGCGATGTGCCCTCTACGTTTGATTTGCGTACCTATAAGGTGAGTTGCATGAATTGTGTCCCCATCCACGACTCAGGAACCCAGGATAAAATTCAAATCTAAATGTTGTTAATTGGGCTGCTTAGTTTGCTATAAACAACAGTAAATATCTGCGTCTTTGTTTCGCATCTTAAAGTGCACCTTACCCCAAAATATTTTTTTCGCTTAAATATATCTTTGCACCTGTCTGAAACAAATTGACCCTTTTTGTGCCCTTTTAAACCAAATCTTGACTATTTATAGGCTATAAAAGTTACGAGTCATCCGTCCGGCGACCGAGCTAGTAAGGGGCATTGGTCTATACATGACGTCAGAAACTGCTTTGCACGCATTTTTACAAAGACTTAATGCAATGCAAATCAGTTTTTGACATCAAGTAAGGAATAGAACCATGCCCCTTTCAAGCTCGGTCGTGCGGCAGATGATGGCTAGATTTTGTAACTTTTTCAGCCTATGGAAAATCAATATTTGGTTGAAATGGACGCAAAACGGCGCAATATGTTTCGGACAGGTTTAGGCGGAAAAAATATTTTGGAGTATAGTGCCCGTATACCATCAGACCGGCAATTTTCTTCAAATTTAGACTTTTCGGTTAAAGTAATCATCGAAATGTGATCTCTAATGTAAAACAAAAATATATTGAAAAAGATTAAATATTTGCGGAGAAATGGCGGTTTTATGTTTTGACCGTTTGTAAAAATTACCCGTTTGATTTTTAAATTTCTAACCCCTTTTTTCTCGAATCAATTTTTTCACTTGAAGGAGACACTTTAAAGAGCTAAACTGAAAGGGAGTTTCTTCGAATTTTTTATTTCGAAATATACTTTTTGCCGAGAGCGGTTTTTTGTAATACTATTTCGAAAATGTTCTACACCTTTTCACAGTAATTGAGTATGGCAAAACTTAGACAAGTGTTTTTAGCGCTTTGGGTCCGGAAGACAAAATTCGCTTTGACTTGTAGCTTTGAAAATGTGATTCAGACGCTCGCATTTAGAGGTCGTGAAAAATTCGACAATTTATTTTATTTCAAAATTCTTGGTATAGTTTGATAGTCACTGGTCACTGTCTTGGACGCGAGACACCCCTGAAGGTATACGGTAAGCTTAAACAACTCTACACAGAGAGTCTGGACTGTAAGTTACTGTGAGTGCGTTATGCATTTTTGCTAACTTTGCTTTACAAATAATCAAATTTTAGATTTCACAGCTCACCGTACGCTTATCGATGAAGCAGATTTACCATCGACGCAGTGAGCTGCGGTGACAACCCACTGTGGATGAATCAAAGTTCCCCCACAGAAGGTAAAACCAGTAGTAGTTCGGACTTGTGCTTGCCAAGGCCAGGCACCTTTGGGGGCCTCGGTGCCACCAACAATCCTTGCACTTGGTTTGTGGCCACATTCTCCTGACCGACCGCTGCCTCCACTACCTCCGCCACCTCCAGCACCGCCGCCGTCGCTATAGCCATTTCCACAGTATTTACAGCTCTTCTTGCAGTTAGTTTTCATGTACTGTTGATACCGACCTTTACAGAACCCTCTATTGGCCCAACTCTGGCATTTACTATTCTTGTCCGTACAAGCAGCTTAGCACAAAGAAAAAACAGAAAGGATGGTGCGGTTTGCATTAAATTTGTTCGTACCTTTTGTAACTATATTTGTAGGATGTCCTTTGTGGACAGTTGCTTTCCCCAGATTATATGACTTACTTAAAGATCTGTTCTACAACACCAATTTGGCAAAATGCCGGAGTATACAAACTCTGTTATTCTCACCATGCACTCGCATCTTATAAAAAGTTCACAAAAATTAGTTTTATCAACGGAGTTGATAATGTAAATTGACCACCGTACAGGGATTCTAGAAGCTGACGTTTCGAGCGTTAGCCCTTCATCAGAGCGAATCGCCAATGCTTATGAAAAGCTATTTAAATTTGTCATAAAAAATGACTTGGTTAAGGGACGCAACCGTATGATTTGCACTTAAGAATTGTTTAAACTCATAAATAAAGAAACAAAACCGCGAACGATTTTCTGTTCTGAGAAATTTGTTATAATTCAGAGTTAAAAGTTCCAGAATCAAGTTTAATTTGCAAAGGAAACTATACAAATGACATACTTCCTCCACTACCGCCACCGCCATCTCCACCGCCATCTCCACCGCCACCTAGCGAGGAAAAAAAAAGAAAGATAGAAAAGAGTGTTAACGTTTTACAAAGCGTGGTGCGTAATGCTCAACTACGACAGTCACCCTATCAAGCCGTTTTAGGGCTCAATATTCCCAAATTTAATTTTTTTCTGGAAACATTTGAACGTTTGCAGCGTCATTAATTTATGTTTGTTGACTTGACTTATGTGTTCTACGATTGAAATAGCTTTTAACTTTATTAACGTCACAAGATAAATTATAATACTGAATACAGAGCTTGAGCGTCTTCGTGCTTTTGCCCCCTTTTTAAGCTTTCTGATATTTGCTTGCCTTCTAACATTTGAAGAAAACAACTAAACAAAAAGTAGTACGTGACGGGAATGAACCGTGCGGATAGGCCATTTCCGAGATCGCTTGAACCTCTATTTCAAAGCGAGTCTAAGTGCGAAGTCTTTGTAATGAAAATGAGTTTTCGTTCATATGGAACGCTGAACTTATTACCATCACAAAACTTTTGCACTTTGACTCGCTTTGAAATAGAGGCTCAAGCGAACTCGGAAATGGCCCATTAAGGTGTTTCTACTAAGAATCATGCCACGTATTACAAAAATACCTCGCTGATTTATCAGTACAAAAGACCCTGGTTTCTCCCAAGAAAATGTTGTAGCTCGTTAGGTTTCCTGTGGACCTGATCACTTACTTTGGACATAACTGTTGATCCAGTTCACGTAAGAACTGACCCTAGCGTACACAGAGTACGTGTCTCCGGGACATGTTCGGCTAGTCACCCACGAGGCCGCTCCACGGACAACCCATTTTCCACCTTCCATGCAGGACAAAGGGCCGCCACTGTCACCGTTACAGACACTACTCCCCCTTCCTCCTACACACACCATGGAGCTCTCGTCCACGGTTCCTCCGTTTGTCCGTCGACACTGACTGTGGCTCACCAACGGAGCATCTGCTTGCTTGAGAACAGGGGCAAGAGCGTTGGTAATTGCATTTATGCGTCCCCACCCTTGTTAAGGAAAGTAAAAGAAAAAGGAGAAATAACATTTTCAAACGCAGAGGCAAATACAAATGTAGTGGAGACGATCTCGGGAGATGCAATGACACTTCACGGTTTGCAGAACTTTTCACGACTTCACGAATATTGAACGATTTTGAAAAGAGTTTCTATTAAATTTTTAACACGTTTAACTACCACTTGACAATAACTGTTGAATTATTGCTTAATGTCTGTTCAAAAATTCCAGTGACCATTATGGACGTATTGAGAATGAAGCAAAGTTATTTCATTCGTGGACTTTGTTATCTGCCCGTAACAAACCAGCGCCCAACAACTCAATCATACATATTGCCCCCAGATGCATAGGAAGTAGTGAAAGCCTCAAAAGACTGACCCTGGAACCAAACTTATGAACAATAATAGCACAAATGAACAACGGCCCAATCAAGAGATCTGCAGGGATTTGACTTGGCTAAGGGCTTCCTCGAAGCTATGACGTAACAATGAGTGGTTAAAGTTAATGGAAACTGATGCAAGGTGAGAGGAATCACACAGGATTTTTACATTTTCTGTACGTCCATGGCATGTTTTCGCCTGAAGAAACAGTCGAGACAACGAACATTTTCGTGCTTTCAAATATTATAAATTTGCGCGCGATACTCGCAAATCGCGATACTCGCAAAATTTGGTTCAAAACTTGAGAATTTTATGCTCTTAAAGATACTTCGCGACTCCTCATAATTATAAAAACAAAACAGCAAACAATTTCAGCCATAGTTACCTGTAACATAGCATTTCGTTCCTTGACTGACACGTGAGCCATGAGTTGGCAGGCAGACGGTTCTGATTTTAGAACCGATATTTGCTGTACGTGACAACTTCAACACGGCAACATCATGACGCAGGTGTCGCATGCTGAATTGAGGATGTTTGATGACGCGGGATATTTGATAGACCTCGCCGTCATTAGTCCTGCTGTGAGCACCTGCGAAGACAATTTAAAGATTATGAGAGGACAGGAAATTTTTGCAACTGCCCCATACTAAAAATGAAGAAGACTATGTTGCAAAGGGCCAATTTTACCTCAAAACCTGTGGCCTGAAGAAGCCCTGTCGCCTCTTTTCGCCATCTGATGTCATGACCCCCTTATGGGATTCATATTTGAGGCGCGGCTCCCAGTTAAGAGGCTATTGGTGTGCCTTTTCGTATGTGCAACTTCTCTGCACCGTTGTTAATTATACTTTTTAATGTGAACTGGATTGTCTCGATTTTTTTTAATAATGACAAATTTAAGCGAACCAACCCATCGAATCCTACTGTGGGGATTTCGCGCTGGAATAGTCGACAAAGCTTACTAATTTTATTGTAAATACTAGGTCTGATTTTGCCCAATGATCGTTGAATTGAAACTTACCCAAAGCCACTGAATATCTATTAGGATCACTGCTTCGGTCGACACAATGTGCGGCAGTTAATACCCAGTTTTGGTTGAGAAGCGAAGCTCCACAATTGTGCCGGCCATTAACCCGAAGAGAAACCTGCCAGGGCCACGAATTTGGGTCTGCGTTCTCACCGCCCACTATCCGGGACCCGAACGGTTTCTGGCCACATGCTGTTTATGGAAATAAATGTTAGAGCCAGGCAGAGTATGGAAACTTGAAGATGTTTAATTAAAGGGCCTCATCGGTATATGACGTAAGGCAAATTCAGACTAAACCGGATATTTTTCTATAGTGTATCGAAAACCAGCTACAAAAGCAACAACAAGGCAATGAAAAAGAAGAAAGTAGTCGTACCGTCTACTAGTGGTTTTGTCAGAAAACACACCAATAAGATGAGTGGTAACAGCATCTTGAAATGCATGATAGGGAAGCAGAGTGCAACCGCTTTATCTTCTTTTTCCTGAATTGAAAAAATAGCTGTGTTTGATTTTGCTGTCTGCTGAAAAATTCAGGTGTTCCTGTTTTGACAGCTTTTCTTTTCATCTTAAGAAGAAAGCATTGAGATGCATTGAAAAAAAAAAGCTTTTAAATTCAGGTATAATGGTGCAGTTGCGAAACTAATGGATCACCTGATGACTCGGTTTACAAGGTTTCCTGATTGCAAAGGATGCATTGGCATTCCATTTGAAAAGTTGACATTAGATTTGATAGCTGTCCAGGTCTTTCTTGAAAAGCGCCATAACATTTTGTTAGCTGTAAAATCATGCTCGCGCCTAAGTAAATAAAGAAACAGCACAGTCAACTTCAAAAATTACACTTCAACATTTTCCCTCTGTACTAGTGAAACTAACCATGTTGCCAACTTTGAACGGAAAATACGAAGAGGAAAAGCTAGCCTGGCGAATGAAGTAGAAAAGGACGCAGAAGTCTCTGCTAAAACTGTTGACGAGTGCAAAAAAAAAAAACAAAACAAAACAAAACAAAAACACAACAAAAACAAAACAAAAACGGAAAGACCGGAAGGAAAAGGCGCTTCCTCGACGTAAAAATGTGGCGAATTAATTGGGAAGAGAGATGGAGCAGCCACCGTCATTAAAGCGGTAGCTAGGTTCCATATTGACACGTGTCTGATCTGTAGTAGATACAGAAGGCGCCAAAATGTGGTGAAATCTCATCTGTGATCCGTTACTGAACAGTGCGCAAGGCGACATTGAATTTTATATATACATATATACATATATAATTTGTGGCTTTATTAAGGGCAAAATTCTGTCGTCTTCCCTTTCTACCAACTTAACAGGTTGTCTTCGCATCAGCGGGTATCTGGAAACAGTTTCTCACTTGTAGACATTGCATACATGGAATCCTTGCTTCCACTCATCTGCTTCGATCATGAGACACCCCACGCCAGATTGGTCTGCCTGTGTTTACACCAGGCTTCGTAAACACGTCTGAGTCTCTTTCGCTAGGAAACCCAACTAAAAGGGTATTGTTTTATCAGTGTTTTTACACCGTGACGGGTTGTGTAAACGAAGAGCGAGGCTGCCGATCATTTACTGATTCATTCAGAGAGATGGTGCATTTTATTTAACCTCCATTAACACAAAAACCGGACCCAAAAGTCAAAATTATCTCAATAAGTTCATAAATCTGAGTTCACTGAAAGAAAGAAGTGCATATAGTAGAGTGCTTTAAGCTGTAAAAAGTTTGAAAAATAGTTAATGAAAAAAGATAAAATTGGGTCAGGGTATTTGCTCTTTGTAGATGATATAACGCGCGCTCTGATCGGCTAAGCTCAGCGAAGCGCTGTGGAATTATTCTCCCATAATGCCCGCGGGATTATGCAAATTAGGAACGAAAAAAACGAAAAGTCATCCAAAGGCCACATTTGTTTTATTTACATCGAAAATTGTTGCTACTAGAGCAAAAACAGAAAACACGACCAGGAAAACTGTCAGTGAAAAGTTTGACCTGAATAGATTACCGTGAAGCGACGACTTTTGCTTCAACTAAGTTCTTTTCCGTTTAGAACCGTTGTGTTAGCCATTTAATAAACAACTTAATAACCTCCACCGTTCGGTCGTTACGGGAAAATCTCAAACCTCGGCCTAGCTGTAATGAGCTCACTATCGCTCGTTCAATACGGCAAGGCCTCAGTTTGCGATTTTCCCTTAACGACCTCAATTTCAGATATAAAGTATAGTTAGCAATTGTTCTTGTTTATGCCGACTAACTTCTCTGCCAAAAAGCTAATTAGGGTAAATTATGCCTAGCACCTCTCCACGGAATTTTAGTAGAATGATTCCTTTTCAAAGTATATATATTTCAAAATCTAGAGCTAATTGCTTTTGGGTACTAAAAAGCCAATAAAGCACTGCACTCGGAAACTGAACAGAATGGTCTCTTTAATTCCGTTTTTTTTTTCTGAACTGGTTCAATTCCAGGTTTGATTTTGCCGTTTACTCTGCTAAGTCGATAAGTTGTGTTATCCCTGAGAAACACACAGAAACAAAAGAAATTTTATTTGGGGGGAATTTGTATAATAATGGATTTGAGCAACTTATAGATCACCTGATGAATCTCTCTCTGTCTGTGTGGTTTTATGGTGAATAGGATATAATGGGACTCTATGTGCAACGTTGATACTGCATGTCGTCCTTGCTATGCGTGCGCATGTCTCACCTAATTTAGCTGTAGTTAAGTAGCTGGAGAACCAGTTACTAGCTCCCGGAATAGCTCTAGTAAGCATTTAAGAGTAACTAGATAGCAATAATTGCTCTTGAAATTCATTTCTTTAACTGTAACTCATATTGATATCATATCCATATTTATGCAAAATAAATTCCGAATAAATCACAATCGTATTAAATTTTGTTTACCAAGGCTAAAAGGTTTTATATGAATGGCCCCATCCACATGAACGAGTTAAAATTTAGAACTAGTTTTCACAGCAATATAAACAGCAAAATATTCAAGTAGCGCTGAAATGCAGGACAAACTCCTTTGGCGAGTAATGCATTGCTGTGGTTAAATTTTCCCCTTGGTTCAAATTCTATTTTTCTTTGTTTTGGGCTATGGTGAGTATGATGATGAGTTTAAAACAAAGAAAAATAAAATTTAAACCAAGGTTAAAAATAAACCACAACCGAATACACATCGTATTAACTCTTAAGTCAAAGACTCGTAAAAAAAAAAAAACTTAATGACATGTTATACTTGTGTCTCATAATAGTTTATTCAGGTTTTGGTGGTTCAACGCTAGTTGACGTTATTAGAACAAAAGCGAAAAGAACAGAACTTCAAACAAAAATGATCGCATCACATTTGAGTCTACAGTTGATCCAAGTTCCACAAAGTGCTCAAGGTTATTACTTGCCATAAGAAAAATCAACTAAAGCCAAAAAACTTAAGCTGTATTTGATCAAGGGTTCTACTTTTTAACGTGAGCAACATTACAATTTACTCTACGCCAGATGTTGCGCATTCACGCTATGTGTTCAATAACATCAATGCAGCAAAAGAAAAAAAAGACTTATATTTGATTCCAAATGAAATCTTTCCTTTATTATTTATCCAGGTACTAAACGTTCATTTTACAATGTGATTTTCTTTTATGGTTGCTGATGGCCCTGCGCTTTTCCATTCACCGTCACTGCCATTTTGCTTGTTCAGGTCTTATCGAAATGTTTAAAAGTTCAGAACATAAAATAAAATTAAAGGTAGAACCTCGCGCACACTGTTGTGGAAAACTCGACATGAAGTTCGCACTGGTTCTCTCTGTCTTTGGCTTGGTTGCCCTAGCATGTGTCGCAAACGGTAATCTTGCTATTAGTTTATTCTCAGTTTACCAAACGTTTTAATCTTTATTCCTGTGAAATAGTTTAATATACATATTCTCACGTCATGCTACGGCCAAATAGAGAATTCATCGATACACCCAGTAACAGTGCAAAGAAAAGACAAATGAGAGATTCCCGGTTAGGTTTCAATAATCCTCTTTGGCCGGATTCATAACTTCTTTCACATTCAGCTTGCTAATCATAATTTACCAAACGTCTTGTTACTGCAAACTAAAATGCTATCTTTCTTCGTCCGTTTTACGATCACAAAGCATTACACGTTAGATTATATTTCCTAAGAGCCTCGTCGGTTTAACACGTATTTTATTTTTTTGATTAATGGAACTCTAAAACCCTTCTTATCTTCGTAATAGAAGGGGCATGCGTTCCACGTTGGTCTCGTCCGGAGTAGCTCCTCACTAGAAAACATTTCGACATTCCTGATTCAGGGGAAGAGTGGCGTTCACTTCAGCTATGTGTTCACATTCGTTGCGTTTTTAGACCAGTAGTGTTTCCGTTTCAATCAAGTCTAACGGACCAGCTTTTTAAAGTGGAACAGTAAAGTAAACATTCGAAAGTTAAAGCTGAAAAGCGATTTCAGTTATTCATCAATTTGAATATAGCTCAGTTTTACCTAACATCTGTAGGTTGTGAGGACAAGAACAGGAATTGCCCTTCATGGGCCCGAAGAGGATACTGCAAGGGGAGATTTGAAACTTTCATGAAGAAGAACTGTCAAAAGAGTTGTAAATTGTGTGGTGGTGGGGGAAGTGGCGGTGGTGGGGGTGGTAGCGGCAGCAGCAGTGGATCAGGACAATGTGGATACAAACCCAGAACAAGAATTGTTGGTGGTACTGCGGCCCCTAAAGGAGCTTGGCCATGGCAAGCGCAGCTCAGATCAAGCTCAGGCTTTCCGTTCTGCGGAGGAACGCTGGTTCATACTCGGTGGGTTGTCACCGCAGCTCACTGCACCCAAAAATCCGCTTCATCCATTCGAGTCAGGTAATCTGTAAACAAAGTCATTAGTCCTAGTAAGAAGCCTCCGCAGTTATATGGACTATGTTTCCAAATGCTGACCTTCGAACTAAAGTAGAATATGTGGTGTAGATGATACACATACCCTGACAATGTTATCCCTATCGGTAGCGTTATTGTTACCAATTTTGCTAATTTTGCAGACTTGGAGCCCACTACCGAACGGGCAACTCAGGAACAGAGCAAGATTTTAACGTGGAAAGAATCTTTAATCATTATAGCTACAAACGACCCTACGGAATGGCACATGATATTTCCTTGTTGAAGCTGAGCAGACCCGCCCAGCTAAACGATGCTGTCAAGTTGGCTTGTTTGCCTGGATCTAGCCAAAGTGTCCAAGATGGAAAAATGTGCTGGGTGACAGGTATGATACGTATGGACATAGTTTCACCCAACACACCAAAATTTCCATCAGTGAGTAGAAGCCTAGTGTTGATGGAAATAGCTAGGCAGTATGTTGGTTATAGCAAACAAAGCAGCGGGTTTAGAGTTAGCATTGGAGGGGAGCGAATAAATAAATTGCCGTGTCAAATAATATGCGTGGAAACAGTTTCACCCAAAATACTAAATACCCACCTTCAATGTAAATTAAGTGTTCAGTTAGAACCGAATTAAGTGGAAATATGCAAACCTGTTAAGTACCTCGATGCAGAACAAGTAAAATACATCATCCTGTTCAAGAGCCATTAGTTCTAGCCCCACAATTGCTTTTTACTGCATGCAATAGATTGAGGAATAATGTTAATAATGTTTTCTTCCGTTTCAGGATTTGGAAGACTGTCTTCTGGTGGCCAGTCACCAAACGTCCTCATGCAAGTTGAGGTTCCAGTTGTGTCGCAAGCATCTTGTAAGCAGGCATATGGTTCATCCATCCACGACTCTATGATTTGTGCTGGCCTCAGAGAGGGTGGCAAAGACTCTTGTCAGGGAGATTCAGGTGGTCCCATGGTCTGTGAAAGCAACGGCAAGTACTACCTCGAGGGTGTAGTGTCATGGGGACACGGATGTGCACGCCCAGGCAAGTATGGCGTCTATGCCAGGGTCCGCTACCTGAGACAGTGGATTGACGGCACAATGAGTAGATATTAAGAAGATTGATGTTTGTAAAACTCAGGAAGTCAAAGCACTCAAATAAAGTGCGCGTAAAAGACATTTGTTGCCTCTATGTGGTTGCTCATTCGTTACCCTCGGTTTTAAAATTAAGAAGAATAAAAGTGATTTTGCTGCTTTTCGAACAATCTTACTGAAAAACGTGCTTGTTTATTAACTGATCTCACAGCCCACGCATAAAGTAATTGCATAATAAGGAAACTCAAAGGATCTGTTTTGCGCTCCAACAAGCCAAACACGCTAATTTTGTTGTGTATGTAATGACAAATTATGCCAACACAAATTGTGAGTCTTCATCCTTATCCCCGCCCCCTCCCCCCTCAGCCCCCCTCTCCCAACTGAAAAATGGTGATTTTTGACCAAGTGATTCCTTTTGAATGTGATCGGTGAATTAACCAGTCTTTTGTAAGAGATCTTGACAAGCGTTCAACTTCTAAGCGATAGCTGTTATTCGGAGTCTCTTGTTAGGCGTTTTAATCAGAAATTGGAAAACTATTAAGAAAGGCAAACACCTGTGCCCTGACAAGATAATTTTTTAGTTTGTGTGCCATGAAAAACCGCGGTCAGTCAGGCAAAGGTGCAGCCAACAACGGCTTCTTGCCAGCTTGAGGAAAACTAGCTTTAAAATCGTTATCGGGATTCAACTGAAACTAGAATTATTCATTCCCCACGGTCTCGATAAATGAAACCTTCAAGCCGTTAGCAAATGATTTTTTTTTCCACGAAAGCAGTAAAGATTCTGGTTTAGACTGAGCCCAGTCTTTGTTCTTTCTCTTGTGGGAAAAACAAACAAAATTAACAACAACAAAAGCAAAACGCATGCGCACTGAAGCAATAATAATCTCTCGATAGTTTTCTAGTGTGGGGAGCGGATTGGAATTGTAGAGTCGAGACCTTTCCGAGAAGCCAGCATCAACGTTTTTCCCCCTTCCAAAAATTTTGGTGATTCATCAGTATACAAAGTATTTATCGGTGATGAAACGCGTTTTGTGTTCGTTTTTCAATAAAATAATTAAAGCAAACCAAAACAAAATATTTCGGTGATTTAAATCGTCTCATCGTAGAAAAAAAGTTCCAATTTCACAGTTTCACTGAAGTACACCCCGCATGGATTCATGTGTAGGGCTGCACCTCTTTAAAACCTTTAATTTCATCTTTGATCTTTGATCTTCATGACCAGAACAACGTTTTCAGAGGAAGCGAGAATGAGCATGTATTAAACGAAATTTTCATGTAGTGTTCTGATACTGGGGGTAGAGGAGACTTTTTATTAAAAAACATTTCCGCCTACGTTCTTGGGGTTCTTGATTTTATTGTAAATATTATTACTCTGAAGTAGACAAAAGCTCCTTGGTACTATTAATTGCAGGCTATTTATTAGAAATATCCCTATAAATTGTGTGATAAAGTCGAC
>OX419343.1:23134068-23136568 GCA_948470475.1 Galaxea fascicularis | reverse complement strand
GGCATGTTGCCGAGACCTTTTTCGTGAACTCACTGCATTCTAGATAGCGCGTTGGTATCTACCGTAAAATTCCGAAAATAAGCCCCTCCGTGTATAAGGGTCTATAAGCCCCCCAAACTTGAAACACAAAAATCCCTCCGTTAAATAGCCCCTCCGAATATAAGCCCCCGGGGGCTTATACTTTGAAATTGCAAAAACGCTACAGGAACAAAACTTTATTTATATACCAAAGAATTACTACGTACACCAAATGTCAATAAAGTTCACAGTTTATTGATGTTTCCGAAGTTCATGCTTCACTCTTTGCTTGGATGTTTTCAGCCCATAGATTCCAAACTGTTGGTGACAAGTCTGGACTTTTTGTTAAGATTCATTTTTTTTGTGTGTGATCAGTTATTGTTGACGTTACCAACCTTTGAACTGAGTATTGCGTTTTCAATAAAGTAATTTGCGGTTGTGTTTTTAAGTTTGCTTGGCTGAGTTTTTAAAAGATCTACGTCCAGGTCATGTAAAAAACTTACAAATTACTGGCATGAATTTCCTTCCAAGTATAAGCCCAGCCGTTTTCGAAACGCAAAGTTCCGTCAACCTCGTTCCCAGGGTCTCTCATCTTACCGCTCCCTGGAAACGAGGTTGAAGTTCCCTCAGCATATAAGCCCCTCCGCATATAAGCCTCTCCAAAAATAAGCCCCTTAAAAAGGGCCTTGAAAAAAATATAAGCCCCGGGGCTTATTTTCGAAATTTTACGGTATTTTAAAACACATCCGTTTTTTCAATCCTTTGTGATTGTCCACTGAATATAGGCAGGGTACCACTTACTTAAAAAGAAAATAGGTTGATGGAGTTTTTGACTGCCTGGATCCAGGACCACGATAAATGTTAACAGAACAGCAATTGTTTTAGTCCAACTCTCATAAAATCCTCGTTAAACTGGAGTGTGCAAGGTTTCCACGAGGGTTCATACAAGGCTTAAAACATGTTAAAGAATGTCTTTTTCTTCACTTCCTAAGCATACTTTAGCGATGTCTTTCGCTTTTATTGAAAAAGAGTAATCATTTTCCACGATTTCGTAAGGTTTAATTTACTGAAGAAGTCCATGTGCGAAAGAGGTCATGACCGCGCTACCTATTGTAGCTTAAAAAGTAATTGGAGAAACATTTCCGCTGTGCTCACGCAGATCAGATATCAGGAACGTTTCCCTCTTTGTTAAATAACTAATCCCAAAAATGCCACGTTGTGCTCATCGAAATCCAGTTGCTTTTGCAAGAAGATAAAGAGACTGAACTATTCTTTCGTGTGTTACCTCGTGTGACAGTCTAAACTATTCCGACGTAGCCGTGTGCCTGCACAGATCACAGGTCAACAATCCATCCCGAAATTCAGTCTAAAAAATGTTAGCTTGTGCTCATCGGAATCCAGTTGCGTTTGCGGGATTAAACTGAAGCGACTGAACTGATCCTTCGTGATGTATTCTAGACAGTCCCTGTTCGCCGCCGCCGGTTGCTCTTATAAACCGGGCAAGAAGGGTGATGTGAACACACACAAACCACCAGCACAAAAAAGAACAGTAGTGAAATAGGAATAGCGACTGCAAGTTTGGACGACAACATGCACAGAGAAGCCCGCGAAATACACTCACCACTGTCACAACACTTGTGCCCCATGTCGCATTCGGCATCAAACCGACATTTAGCACTACCGCATCTGTCGAGGCAAGTTCCATTGCAGCATTCAGAAGACCTCTCCCCTGCTCGACCGCAGTCTGTGTTGTTAAAACAAGCGGCAGCTGCTGAAGTATTCAACTGAAGCATCCAAACAAAGATTAAAGTCGGTGATAGTTTGCTTCGCCCGCACATTTGTACTCTTTAGAAAGCAGCTTAACATTCGATCTTAACAATCTTAACACTCGTCCGGCTGTCTTCTGTCGTTACCATGACGCCAGAAGAAGGGAATCGCTTTCAGTCAGTGTGTGGGGGCGGAAAGGATAGATTCAAATGAAAGATGGTTGCTTGACAACGTTTATAGACAATTGAGAGGAATGATATTGCATTTTTTCAGCCTTTGAGATGACGAACTTGACTTGTTTTTATGAACTGTCCAGTATCACGCACGATAACGCAAAAAGTAACCATGACACTGCTGGTGCGTGTTGCTCTCAGCTTAGCTAATCCGAAAGCGGAAGCCACTAGCTACTTTGCTGAAAATAGCTGCTCCATAAAAGTAATTCATAATTCGGTCACGAATGAAACTACAGCTCAGCGACTGGTGTTACAACCAAGTTATATACCATATACATCAAAATTCACGAAGCATATGTTAACACATGCCGCGGTCAACGTTTCAAGAAGCTTGCTCAACGCTTCAAGCTGAATTAAGTAAACGCATGCTGAATTTTGACGGTACGACAAACAACTTCCAAACAATAACCCATGACATAGTATCAATGTCATCTTTGATACGTTAACGATATCTCCCATCACGCGGGCCGCAGTATTTGGAC
>OX419343.1:23121568-23126568 GCA_948470475.1 Galaxea fascicularis | reverse complement strand
ATTCATACTTATCCTAAAGGAAGGGAGAGCAGGGCGCGAAAAATCTCAAGCGAAGCAGATTACCCCTGGAATATTCTAAGGGCGCCCCAATATATGACTCTGCAAGTGGGGCTGCTGACGAGCCTCTGGCTCGAATTTCACCTAGCCTAAATGACGTTTAACCACATCGCCCTAAAAATCAATTCATTTAGAGCGAAGGTGTCCAGCACAATCAAAAACGTACCTTGAAAGGGGTGTTAACCATTGCATCTCCCCAAACGGGAATGCAGTTATTCAGCGATCCAGCAACTACGGCACAATTGGTTCGCACTGACTCTCTAAAAGTCTCCTGTGCCTCACACGCCAGTTTGACACCGTACTGAATAAGAACCGCGGGCAGCGGCAAACCGACATCCGGTCGAGTGGTGAGCCATAGGCGGAAGTCAGGGTGGACCAAGACATCTTCGGCTTCGGTCATTTCCGACCTCTCGTCGTCTCTGCTTTCAGAATATTGTCGCTCGGTTTCTTGCTCGGGTGAGAACTCCGGCATGTTAACGATGGTCTGGTGAAGGGCGAAGAAAAGTGAAAATCATAGTTAAGAAACATCATGAAGCAATTACGGCCAGAGCTTAAATTTGGTTGCACTGGTTGTGACACATTGACATTCGATGTGCATTCAGCTGCTAACGTTACTTGAAAACTACAAACTCTCGCACACATCACTAGCAACACTAAAACGCGCTCTATCAGATCGCTTTGAAACACTGACTCTCATTCGGCTGTGTTCATTACCTATTAGATTACTTGGTACACGTCGAAACAACTTACTTGGATGTAGCTCTTTAACCAGCCAAAAGAAGATGACATTTACCTGGCAAATCTACTTGCAATTTTACCCGCTCTGTTACCTCAATGTGTTACTGCGTTTAACAAATCGAAAGTATTTCATCGACGAGAGCACTAACCTCCAGCTCATGTATGATTTCCTCGGACCAACTTGACGCCAAATGACAGTTTTCCAGGAGGACCCAACATCCTGTTTTCATGCCTTTTTTCACGGCTACTAGGACTTTCTTCATACTGGCAAACTCTCCAAGAGTTACCATCATTAAAGACTCGTCCTTTCCATGGGTGCGGGCCAGGTTTATGACATCAGTGACAGGGTCTATATGAATACAATTTCCGATCATGTTTTTAACTGATAGCGTAATAGGTCATATTCGTATTCTCGGTATTGAACTGGATCTAACATGAAGTGGAGGCTCTTGCGGGGGAATCTTTTCATATGTAAATGTATTCCCCCGCAAGAGCCTCCACTCCATGCTAGATCCAGTTCAATACCGAGAATACGAATATGGCCTATTAAATAGGACAAACACGTTTTAAGTTAACGCAAGACGGGCCTTACGCGTAAGGAACAAGTGAAACAAGAGTGCAACTGAATACAAGTATGTGCACACGGCGGCTTTGCGCGGGCGAAATCAGTGGTCAGTGATTGCAAAGGAAATCGCAGAAAAGAACACTGAGTTAAATATACATGTAGATGGTTCGAGCGAGAAGGACTGTAGTCAGAGACGATAGATACGTATGTCTTACGCTAGCACGTCGTTCGCATTATTATGGAAGTAAACATAACTTGCCAATGACGTGAAACCAAAAGTTGTATCACAGCTTGGCAAACATAACAAATACCGGCAACGCTCTGGAGATTGATTCCCCTCGCCCAGATATAAGAAGAGACCATGAAATAGCACTGCATAACAACCACAAAACGAGAGTGGGTTACGTCGAACTCTTTTACCTTTCAGAACGTTCGCCTCCCCTCGCTCGAGAATCGCCTGAGAAGGCAGCAGAAACACAACAGGACGGGACCGGCTGATGACAGGGTACACCTGGTGCAAATAGTATCCCTGCGACTGAGCCATGTTGGCACCCATTTGATACAGAGTGATATCCTGACAGACGTGAAACAACTGAAACAGATACGATGAAAAACGATAAAAAACAGAGGACTGACTGACTGTAACTGACTAACTCACTGACTGTAACTAACTGACTGACTGACTAACTGAATGACTGACCGACTGATTGATTGACTGAGTGACTGACTAACTGGACGGACGGACGGACGGACGAACTATATTTTGTCACGAGATTAACATCAGTAAAACAACTGAGTACTACTTCACAAAAAGCCGTGGGAAAGCAATACAACTCATTCATCAGATAAAAAAGAAAATAAATTCGTACAATATATAAAATGACAGCGAGACTATTATTTTTTTTAAGGAGAGAGTGACTGATTTTTGATTTGGTTTTATCAACGGAGTTGATAATGTAAATTGACCACTATACAGGGACTCTAAAAGCTTATGTTTCGAGCGTTAGCCCTTCGTCAGAGCGAATCCAAGTGAATGATTGACTGATTGGCTGACAGGTTCGGGCAGACTAGCTGACTGACTGACTGACGGGCTGACAGACTAGTTGAAAGATTTACCTGGTGTTGCTGGAATGTTTTCCACAGCAAGGCCTTTTGAAAGATGGTTAAATGAGTGTAATCACCAGGTGTGACACCAAGGAGAACCAGAGGTAACTAAGGAAAAAAACACGCCTGCCATATTATTCTATTTGGGCTCCTTTGCACGGGGCGCTTTTATAAACCTTAAGAGTAATTTATGATCGTATCAACACTTGCACTTCATTTCCGTAGAGACGAAGCGGGACGGCGCGTGTTAGACTTTTGTACAGACAATATGACAATTTCAGTTGGAATTAATTGGTTCACAACATTTCCGCAAACCCAAGGGCGTTTGTCGAGCACGTCTTATTAGGGACCTTTAGATTTGACTACGAATACGAGATAGAGTACGAGTACGACTTTTCAAATCCTGTTCGCGTCCTTTCAATGATCACTGGTGACACCAATCTTGTTTCTACAATCTCCGGATCTACTGGTAAGTAACAAGGAAGAGTGCGGGTTCAGGGGAGGTGACTGGTTTGAAATTAAAAATTCGTACTCGTACTCGATCTCTTACTCGTACTTAAACTAAAGGTCCCTGTTATGACTAAAAATAATCCGTAGACTTTTTCATTTTTCTTGGTGTTTATCCTCCTATCAAGGAGTGCCGAACGCTGCCGTTCACGGAAATTAATTCTAGTTCGAATGTTGCAGAAAAAATTGCCAGTATTCATCAGCTTTTTTGTCAACTGCTGCACTCTTTAGGCGTTTTTCTTGATATCGAGTGATCCAAACCTAGGCATTCCCTTTAAACTTCAAGATACAGAGCTATGTTTACTGTGGACCTTTGTCATAAAGGGACAGGAAATCGTAATTCAGCGTGAGTCCGCACTTACATTAAAATACTCTCTCCACTGCTCCGAATGCTCCGCAACAGACCTTTTAAGATCACTGAAGACAGGAAGCAGCTGAAGCTGGTCAACAGCTTCCCACACGTAATGCGAGACCCAAGATGGCTTTTCGGCATGGTTTTCTTGAGGCTCCTCAGTGTGAAGGTCAGCGGATACACGGGCGAAAAGCTGCCATTCATCACGTGATAACGAGCCGTTGTTCATCATTTTTTCCACAGCCAACAAAAACGGAAACACGTGATTGTCACCTGTGACAAAAAGGCAAGACGGCAGTTTGAATGTTGTGTCATGCTACACACACCACTCATTGTACTGTCGCTGTTAATTGTTCAGCTATATTTCCATTTTAGAATCAACGAAGATCGATTAACCCTTTTAATTCTCAAGATCTGATAGGTACCGATAGGTACTCTTACGTTACTTTGATGCAAAAGCATCGAACTATAAGTGCGAGTGACATCTTGTCTGGAGCAAGTACAAAACTTTTCTTTTTAACAGGAAAATTAGTGCGACCTTTGAGGCAGCGATAGAAACAAACAAACAGACATGGCTTGATGCTGCTCTGGTTTGAAAATTGATGAATGTAACGTAAAAAGTTACAATGCGTCGTGAATTGTAACTTTTTAAGTTACATTCATCAATTTTCAAACCAGAGTAGCATCAAACAATGTCTGATTGTCCACCCGGTTGCAGTGTGAACTTGAACATACCCAAACAAACAAACACGTAGAGATGGAGAAAGGTCTTACTTTGGAACAGACTCCACGATGTACGCTCAAAGATTTTCCTGGACAAAGCCGTGATAAGTTCCGCCGCCCTTGCGGCAGGTGAACCGCTGCTCTTCTTCCCACGGTTCCTCTCGGCTATGGTGTCATGGTGTAGCTGTAAGAATGCCTTCAGAGGAAAGCAGTAGTAAGGATGCAGCTGATGGAGTTCGGAGATCACCGAGAACAGGAGAGCGCCATGTTGAGCCACGGGTTTGAAATCGTTCTGTTTTGTCAGCAGTTCTGATTTCAGTGTCTGCGAGAGGGACAACGTTGAACTGAGTGAAGATTGTAAATCATGGCGCGCATGTTTTTAGTTTTTTGGATGGGTTCTATTCTGCGTATTTTTATTTCGGTCATTCCGAAAACAAAGTAGGTCCCAAAAACACGATTACTGCTCTTCCATCTACAATACAATACAATACAATATTATTAGTCTTCCCCACTGGGTTTTTCAAGACTAATTTTCACTTTGTTTTGGGGACTTTTTGCCAGACTGCAAGGTGCAGTTTACAATAAATGAGAGAAATCATAGATGCCCCAAGGTAAGCACTAGGGGTGGTCACAGCCAGGGTTCGTTACGTCCCTAGTGGTTCTTTAACGTCCCAAAGAGTTAATTGTGAAGAGTTGTGAGACGGGACCTCCGGTTTTATCATCCTTATCCGAGAAGACTAGAAAGTCTAACCATTTGGAGATGCCATTGCAAAGGAAGCACTTTCTCCTCAGTTATTTAAAGACCCTGAGTGTTGGTCCGGCCGGGACTTGAACTCAAGACCTCCTGCACGGTAGTCCAGCACTCTACAACTGAGCCAACCGGTCGGCTCCAAAACATGTGACCATGGTAGCTAAAGAGTGTTTTCACTCATGGACTTTCAGTCATATTGGTTT
>OX419343.1:23056568-23116568 GCA_948470475.1 Galaxea fascicularis | reverse complement strand
TCAATCTCGTTAGGACAGGATAGTATTGCCTGTAGTGAAAGATCTTCCCGTAGCGACAGCTTTCCAGCAGTCATGGTCGAAGCAATTGTTGATTGGGTAGCTGGGCGCGAACTTGTACCTGTAAACGTTAAGATTTTTTTTCAAAAGATCAAACATTTATCCAGGGCAATAAAAACACTGTATCTGCATGCCTGGGAGGTTGTTACAAGCAGAGTGGGTACAACTCCCACGAGCGCAGGGAAAGGGTAGGGCGGACCGTTACATGTTCGTGAAACAACCCTTAAAATACGCTCAACAGATGATCTACATAGCTACATACCACAACTCGCGTCAAAAAACATAAAAACTGAAATTTTACAACGACTTGAGTGGAATGAACGAAATGCGCGTCCGGAAATTCATTCGCTTTGCCTTTTTCAAACTTGAAATTCAACTTAACTCCGAATTGTCCCTAAATTTAATATGGTCAATCTATTCCTGACCCCGGCTTTTCTTTCAATGCGATTCCGTGGTTACATGCTGACTGCGAATCACACTAAAAAGAAACTTCAGCTCCCACGTTCAGCTTATCATTGGTTTTACCTGTTTGATAGTGATCAACATGTTCCCTTTTATTCCGCGTATCATACAGGATCATGGAGGTCAAACTTAGTTGTGGCTTCTCTGACTCTCGGGATGTCCCGTCACAGACTCGCAACCAATCAGAAAACAGCTCCTCACGCGCAGCCGGTACAAGAGGGCCCAAGTAGCACACGGCAGCGGCTGTCACCAGAGCGTCACCCGGAGCTGTTAGAAGCCTCTGTTTCGCACTTGATCGGCTACTGTGCCACAAGTTAGTGTACGTGGAGAGGCTTTCAACCAGGGCAGCTCCCTTGGCTTTTACAGCATCTAGGCTCTGAGGAGAAAATACCCAAGGACAGTCAACATCTATAGTAGTCTGCTTAAAAATCCATGGATGCCATATACACCAATCATTTTTGGCTAACCTTACTGTCGATCGTACATGTGATCAAAGGGCACAAAAGTTCGGTTGAAAAGTGGTACCGCTGGATCACATTAATTTCCTTAAGAGCAACTGAAACCTGTATTTACATCCTGATTGACTTGAAAACAACGAGTTTGACTGTCACGTGTTTTTAGTTGTTAGGTACAAATCTAAAATCAACGTCAAAAGTGTTAGCTTCTTACTCAAACTAGCCAATGCTTAGTCGACTTACCTGGATCTGCTTTTCAACAGTTCTTGAGTGCTTGACGCTGTCTTTGTACAGCTGGATATTGGATTCAAGCTCTTGTTTGATAGCATTGCATCTTACTCTCATTTCACCAAAAACAGACTTGGCCTGCAAAGATGGGATCGCAATTAACAATTAAGGTGGCATGGAGATTGTCATGTTCTAGTCGCCACCATAATTGAATGGAAGAAATTAAATGAAAGCAGCTCGAGGGGCACCCACAAGGAGCGGTCTCACACATTCGGTTTCAGTGTGACGTTCTCGCTGTACCCAGTAACGTAAGAACTGGTACGAAGCATGGAAACATTAGCTTCCGTTCCGACAACAATAACACGCACGAAGAGGCGCAGAGTTCAATTGAGATACAGACAGACCAAAAATATATGAAAACAACAACAATAACTAACAAATAGTGGAAGTGGGCCATACATGTCCAATACACCTGCGTAATGAGATTCATGTTACGTCACAACAGACGTCACAAAGTGTCACAAAACTGTTACTGTTTAGTTAAGGATTACGGTTATGGGACACTTTGTGGCGTCTAAAGAGTCATGCATCTCAATATGTCGGTGTGTTGCACAACCCTCAAATTAGCTGAAAGTGATGAATAATGGCTCGTTCTTCATAGGTTCATGCTGCGTTCTCGGATTAAGAGAGTGAGCGGAGAGAAAAGAAAGAACGAGAAAAATGAATTCCACTGCGAATAGAGTACGGACGCCAAATTTCCATGCGAACAAATTATAGCGTTTAGCCGTAATAACAGGGAGTAGTTCCTTTTTTTTTTCTTTTTCACTAGGGAAAGGGACGAGCACCATTGAAAAAAAAAAAAAAAAAAAAAAATGGAAAAAATCGACATCGATGTCCATTACCTTTTCAAGTTCTGCCTCAGCCTTTGCCAGTTGCTGCCGTTTAGGCTCTAATGCTCTGTACACCAAACAGAACTCGTACACCGCTCGCACCCACATGCAGAGCGATTTGGCAGCCACGCTACCATCCTGCACAACCTCGGGAAGAAAGTTAGGGTTGTCATAGAAACCCTGAAGCCCGCGGAACATGGAGTCAGTCACGTCCTTCATGTTGTAAAATTCCAAATCTTTGAAGAAGTTGCTTCGATTGAGGAGAAGCTTGCCTTCTTCCCATCTGACAAAATGATATAAAAGAAATAATTGTTGAATGAAGCAATGAATGCGATAGACGACAAAAGGCTGGTTTTCACGAGCGACGGAGTCGTAAGGGCCCTTATGACTTAGTGAAAATCAAAGATCGGAGTCGTAAGCGGAGTCATAAGCTCGACGGAATCGGAGTCGGAAGAATCAGAACGTTTCCATTTTCTTCCGACTCCGATTATGACTCCGTCGCTTATGATCCAGTGAAAACTACGTTGTCGGAGTTGGAAGCAGAAGCGGACGAACCAACCAATGAGGTTTTTTGAGGGTTTTTTTTTTTTTTCATATAGCGCTTTATCAAGGCTCAAAGCGCTTTACAACACTTTAGGCGCAAATTGCCGCCACGTAGTTTACAATCTTATGAGAATGAATAGTAGGATCAACACAGGTGCACCCAGAACAGAATAAGTTATGGACGATCACACCGGGGACTACGTCCCCTACCCTTTCCGATCAGTGTGTGGGTTCTTTAACGTCCCACACCAGTACTGTGAGACGGGACCTCCGGATTTATCGTCCTTATCCGAGAAGACTAGAAAGTCTAACCATTTGTCAGATGTCATTACAAAGGTAGCACTTTCTCCTCAGTTATTTAAAGACCCTGAGTGTTGGTCCGGCCGAGGCTTGACCCGGCCCGACCTCCCGCACAGCAGTCCGGTGCTCTACCAACTGAGCTAACCGGTCGGCGGTCAAAGCTAACCGGTCGGCGATCAATCACAATGCTTGTTCTCACGCTCTCCGTTTACAGTTTGATACCAAAATAGCGCTTGCGACTCCGACGACCTAGTTTTCACTAGATCATAAGCGACGGAGTCATAAGCGAAATAGCCCTTTGCTTCCGACACCGTCGGTTTGATTTTCACTAGATCATAACGCTCTACGCTTCTGATTACGACTCCGACTCCGACTCCGACTCCGACGCCGTCGCCGTCGCTTGTGAAAACCAGCCTCAAGTAAATAACTATAAATTAATGAGTGATGAAACTTAAAGTAACGAAAGAAAAAGGGGGAGGTGCAGGGAATTGAGTGGCGTAGAAATCTCACTGATCTTTTCAAAATTGTGTTGGGAGAAAACAAGTTGAACGACTGCCATGTTGTCCTTGCAGAGATTTCCCCGACACAAGTTGATGGTCGCGACAGAAACAACAGATTGTCAAGGTGGCGCGGAAGCAAAAAATGGTTTCGACAAGGTACAAAGATTACATACGTTTGCTCCTTTTCAAACATGAGGCAAATCGCATTTACTACCAGAGTAACTAGTCCCGGTGGAGTGCGATAACTTCGGATTTCCTCTACGTCGTAGACATTCAATGAATCTATAGCTCTCCACGCGGCGTCAAACAGAGGATTCACCTTGAAACAGAGAATAAACTATATTAATTAAAAGTCTCACAAGGTGTGCAAGGTAACAAAATATTTAAAGGTAATCTACTCGGCTAGCATAACACTTATCATGATCACCATGAAAGACTAACATCACTGTCCACATCATCGTCATCATCATCATCATCATCACCATCATCATCACCACCACCATCACCATCAGCATCATCATCATCGCCATCGTTACCATCATAATCGTCGTTGCCGTCGTTCCGTCGTCGTCACCGTTAACAATGGTCATCGTCATCGATAAAATCGTTCTCGTAAAGTCATCACCATCTTTGTCATAATCATCATCAAAACCATCCCATCATCATTGCCATCGCCATTATCACAGTCGGCATCAACAATGACATTACGCACTTTTAAGCTGTACACGCACCTTCTCAACACTGACATTACGCACTTTTAAGCTGTACACGCACCTTCTCAACACTGACATTACGCACTTTTAATCTGTACACACACCTTCTCAAACTCTGCTTGTGCTTCTTTCTTGAGAACCTCAATGGGCCCTTGCATGAACTCGATGTCCTGCTCCTGCTTCTTACACCTGTCTTTAGCAGCGGCGTAGTCTTTTTGACAATCTTCTACAGCCTCCTGTCTCAGCTGTACATCTGTCTTGGAAGCTTCAAACACCGGCCCAAGTTGGTCCAATTCACGCTGCATCCTGTTCAGGCTGGTTGTAGCCTCGTCTATTCTCCTAATGGCTTTCTCCAGGTGCGCTATTTCTTCCTACAATAAAGCGTGCATAAACGCGGACGCGTCAGGGTTTTTCGACTAAAAATTCAAGGACTTTTCAAGGCCTTTCAAGGACCCCAAGAGGGGCAAAATCAAGCCATTATAATGCCACATCAGATGCTTTAAGTAGAGATTGCGCCGATTTTTGTCTCAGACACTTGCGAAGCTTTGTTGGATAAAACTGGCAACAAATCTCAAGGACTTTCCAGCACCTACCGCAATTTTCAAGGACTTTTAAGGCCTTGAATTTTTATTTTGAAATTCAAGGACTACCAAGGACTTTCAAGGCGCGTGCGAACCCTGCTTTGTTAGGGGCTTTAATAAACAAGGCCAGCTGCAGAGCTTAGCGAGAGAGTGCCGATAATGAACATTCTGCTTCGTCAAACTCTGGTAAAAATAATTCATAAAGAGGAAACACGCGAACTCTTCACCGTAGAAGGTTGAGAGATGTGATTGTAAGTACTACAACAACAATTATTGAGAGCTCAGAATCATTGAACTTTACTGGCGGTTAAAAATCTGCATCAACTAATCCACTGAAAACCTTCACCTGCAATCTTGGACAAAACTACTTGAGAAAACTGGCCTCTTGGCGCCCAAAAATCGTTCACGAAAACCTCTGGCTCAACAGTATTACTATAGTAACTTCCCCCGCCCCCTCCCCCTATTCAATAGGGTGTTTTAGCAACTAGGACGGCAACGGCAACGAGAACGCCACAAAACAATAGGTTTAATGAGCAAAAACAATCGCTCTGCACGTGCGTTTTACAGTTTTGTACATTTCTTTGCCGTCATCTGCAAAACAACAACGCGAAATGACCAAATTTTATGTTTTCTCGAGAACATGAGCGCAAGGCGGCAAAGTTTCCTTCGTTTTCCATGCTTTAACACCGTTCATAGTAATTTAGTTCCTGGACAGTTCGTCAGCCTTTTCCAAGTTAAACAAATTTCAATAATGGCGAAATAGATACACAAACGAGAAGTTATATTTTGAAATGACGTTTTCGTTGCCGTCGCCGTCGTCGCTGCTAAAACTCCCTAATGTTGAATTTAGGAAGCCGCAATTCTTAGGCAAACGTTTAGGAGCCAGTCAAACAACAATGAATTGGGGGAGGGGGGTGGTGAAACTTGGTTGTTAGTGTTCTCACAAAAAGAGACTTCGGAGCTCAATTTTCTCAACAGTTTTGTCCAAGATTTTGGTATCGCACTACCTAGAAGCCAGTTAATATTTTCTGTCGTTTTGTTAGCTTGAGGTAGAGAAAGGTTTACGCTTTCGGATTATCCAAGAACTTACCTTTTCCTTCTTGCATAACCGCTTACAAATCTTCCTAAACAGATCCACAAAGTCCAAATAGGTATCAGGTGAGTAGAACTTGAGCGCCTTGACTCCATAAATCCTCTCAACCATGTTTCTAGACGACAAATGAACATGCGCCATTATCAAACAAATGGCTGCAGACAGTGAATCTCTTTCTCGCCTCTTCAATGGCAATAGAGACAGCACGTTTTCTTCCTCTTCAAGTAGTTTTTCCGCTACACTAACCAACGCTTCGTGTGGCCAAGCACGGTAGATGTCAACACAACAGCTTCTTGTCACCAAAGCTGGAAACCTGTACAACTGGTTCTTCTGTGGCGATGTCGCCAGATCAAGGGGCGTGTACTTAAGACACACCACAACGTGAATGTTTGACTTGACCCGACGAAAATAGCGTTCCTGTGCGACGTCTTGATTTTCTACTCGGCGAGCTCCTCGCTTTCCACCGGGCAGAAGCTGATTTGAAATCATGGACAGTTCGTTTGGTGTATAGAGGCCAGGGCATGTACCTGTACAACGAAAATAGTAAACTATGAGATGAAATAACAAGGCGAGCTGTTATCTCAATTATCTGAAAACAAACACAAAAACCGAAAAAGAAAAGACAAAGTACAAAACAAAACACGCAAGAAAGTCAACATTCAAACAAACATAACGAAAACGAGAAAAGCTAATTATAATTAACAACTATTCACCGAAGTGGAGGTGGCTAGTGGTGGACATTTACCAAGTCGCGAAAATTGCTCGCAGCTGAATAGCACAGGATATCCGGAGTTTGAGTAGCCAATCAGCGCGCGCGTTCAACGCTATCCACTGTTTAGGTATATACTAATTATTGGTATAGACTGCCGTTAAGCCATCAAACGGATAGAAACTGCTAATTCATTAACTTACTTAACCCGCTTATCCCATAAATCTTCGTAAACACAACGGTTCTATTACCTTCGGCCATCAGTGAACATATGTCCTGCATAGATTCGTCATTTACATCCTCGGGCACAAACAGTACAACTTGTTTTCCCTGCAAACTGGCAATGAATGACGCAACTTTGATCTGCTGCCTGAGTTCGTCGTTGCTTTGGAACTGGCTACGCTGTACTTCAATGAGCTAAAACAAAAGTTAATGAATATCAGCTACTTTCGCTTAAGAATGAAGTCAAACGTGTTTGCAATGAAGTAGACTTGCTATTTCTTTTTCTAAAGTTGTACTCAGGTTTTCGCAAGTCTATCATAGTACACTAAAAAAAAAAAGGATTGAGAGTGAGAGGAGAGAAAAAGAAAGTAGAAGAAAGGAAAGGAGGCGAAGGTAACTAAAAGGAAAAGGAAAAAAAACAACAACAAAAAAAGAGATAAATGGGGAGGATATTAAAGGAAAGGAATGTTTTTAATTTCACTGTACCTTGCAGCGAGCTGCGTGTGCAGTAAGTCTTGTCAGCGTCCTTCTGCCGTAACCCAGCATTGATAGTAACAAAGCATGCCCCCCTGGAGTTGCCTTGGATAAAAGTAAATAAATTCTTAAAACAGATACAAATGCCTGCTTTCAATTATCTTTCTGGTATATAAGTTTTCGGAAAGGAAGTTCACTAATGACGGCCAAATGAAGAGGTCGTTTTAAAGAAATTATACCCCGCACAATAATTTTCACCAAAAACATGCTACGCATTTGTTTGAATTCACAAACCTGGGATAAGCCTTTAACCCTTTTGGATGTTTTTGTTTCTGCGAACTGTTGTTGTTGTTGTTACAAGTGGGGGGTGGGTGGGCTTACAATTTGCGAACGACACTTCCCCAAATCCCACCAGCCCCACCCACCCACAAAAATGAACGGTACCTTGATCTAAGAGATAATTCAACGCAGTGACTAAACTTGGCCTCTAGCTTCAAATGCTGCCGAGTGACAAATGCTTCTCTTACCAAAGCACGGCTCAAACGAGCAGCATGCTGAAGAGCCTCACGAAACGTCACCAAGTTCATGATTCTCGCATTTGAAGACTCGCCCACTTTGCGATTATATGATTCCAACCATCTCTTGATTCCTTGTTCCAAAATGCTCTCGGCGCATTCCAGGTAATTCTTACTGGCCACTTCACCGGCACTGCTCTCTCGACCAGTTACAGAAGCGTTGAAATGCTTGCAGAAGATGATGTCCGTGAGATCCTCGCCAGAGAAACATAACTGCTCGAAAGAGATAAGTGGTCCACTGTATTTCTTGTCGTAGCTCGCGCCGTCATCAAAAGTCACTTTCGCTCTGGTAGGGTGAGGAGGAATGGAAGCCCCTAATGTTGTGTCTTCCCTACTTAGGGCTTGATCATCTTGAACTTCCAACTTGTCAGGTGCGTCTTCGTCAACAACTTGCTCATCTCCGCCTGGGGGGAAGTCTCCATCATCGACTCCATCTGTTTTTAAAACTACGTTAAAGCAAAAAATATCTCAACAAACAATTTCACATATCAATTCCTAGAGCCGATGTCTGTCGTGTGCAACTTCTGTAACCCACGCTGCTCGCGCCAAGCAAAATAAACTATCATAAAAATTCCGCCATTTAACAGTGATATCGTCAAAGATTGCTGTTTTGAGACATGTTCTAGAATCCTGCTGTGTGCAACAATCAAAAGCAACTTCTAAAGTTAGATGTACAAGAATCACTTTGTGTGGCAGGCCGGCCACCAGCATGACTCTCTTCGGGTGTCTTCGTTATTCTTCGGACGTCGGAAATCTTAGGATACGGATGTGAAGTGACGGCTGCTCGAGCAATTCTTTCCCTGTAAAAGGCGACGCAAGTTTGATCAAGTATCGCTTGGATAAGTAAGCACACAAATCAGAAGCAAAATAAATAATTCGCACTCATTCAACTAGAAAAATTTTCATGAGCTTAGCGCGACCGCTAGATGCGACCTAGTACAGTTAAAAAGAACGTGGCAAAAGCAGCGACCTTCCACATCACACCCTCACTCGTCATACCATCCATCTCTGGACCAGCTTCTTCAACGTCGTCTTGAACAGCATCCACATCCTCTTCACTTTCGTCACTTGCGTCACGTTGTTCATCACTTGGCAGTACCGTGGAGTCATCTGGTTGGACTTGTACCCCGCCCTCGTCTTGCCCTATACTGTCTGAATCTTCACGAGAAGCGGTTGGGGGCGGTGCATTTGTCCCAGGTAAGATCTCTGCAATAAAAGTTTCACCTGTTTGCTGGTTTGTGCCTATCTACTTACTCCAATCAAGAGCGCCGATGAATATAAACAGCTTTGTTTCTTCAATTGGAAAGCTATTGTCCGTTCAACAGGCTGGGATCTTGACATCTTAACACGTACAAAAACCCAAGTTCAGTGAACAATTAAAGTCGGAATAGAGTTCAACAAACTTCCAGAGACGTTTGGCTTGCGTTAACAAACCAAAGTGAAAGACCCAAGAAAACAAGGTTCACAAAATGGACCAAAGGTATTCCTTGTAAACCAAGCGGTTGCTAAATCGTTTCTTCGACCTCGTATCAGTTCCAAAATTTCTGAACCACATCAAGTAAGGAAGTTCAGATTCGTAAGTATCATGCACCTATCATGCACTACGAAGCATTGGAAAATTTATTTCTCCCTTCCCCCACCCCCTCCCTTTCTCCTCACGAGGGGGTAGGGGTAGGGGTAGGGGTAGGGGGAGGGGGAGGGGGTGGGGATGGGGGAAAGCAAGATTTAAGTTTGTAAAGACACATATTCACAAGTGAAAACCGAAAGGTAAGGGCGATCGAATAGTCCAACAAATGAGAACACATATCGCGAGATGCTAATATTTGCTTAGACCTCGCATGGCATACACTCATGCATAGCACCAACAACACGACACCGTTGCATACCTTTCTGCATCTCTGCCTGTTCCAAAGAGAACACCTCAGACTGCAACTCGGAGTTGTCCCTGCAGAAAAACTTTTCAACGGTCTCGTGTATCAGGGAAGAAAACCAGTGGCGCTGGTCCTCAGTGAAGAGACGATCACTGAACGTCCGCGTGCTCTCGTGACACCACAAGCGCAACAATGAACGAATCATAGGAGACAGTGCTGCGGGGGTTTTTGCGGATACTGCACTTTCCCTTGGGTCGGTTAACAGAGACGGCCAACTAAAATTAAGGTTGTACAATAAAACTGTAACAATCACGCTTCGACAGGGCTGTCCCAAATTGTTCAAAAAGGCGGATTATGGAAAATTTTGTCGAGCAAGGATTACGGCTGCTGTGGAAGGAGCTATACGCTGTTTTTCTATCAATTAAGTAAGGGCAGGAGCTCATCTCTAGGAGCATAAAACTCCAGACTACAGACCGATTTATTTTTAGACTATTTTTTCCCGCGAAAAAGGAAGTTTCGGTACACGTGATACCGCATCATCATCATTTTTCTTTTGTTCTAAAGTTTCTCAGCTTCGCAGATAAACTTTAGAGCAAAAGAAAGTTCGAGGAAGAGTTTTGCACGAGAGAATGGGGATAATGGAGCATTGTGATTGGTCATTGGGGCTCCTGCGGGAGTCCCATATTCGCGGCAAATTCAATCTAAAAATAAATCGGTCTGTGAAAACGCCGTGACAGGAATATAGGGCAGTTCTACGTTCCTAGTGATGTGCTCCTGGTAGGGGATGGAACCCAAAGTATCTGGGGAAAACATGTCTGCAGTTAGTTTAATTTTAACACAACCTTCTCTTGTAGCCTTGTTGGCTTCTTTGCTTTTGTCGATTGCTGAGAAAACTGTAAACCCGAAACATAGACACAGGACAAACGAATCTTGAATCCGCTTTAGAGACATTCGTTTTCATTATATCCCTCGCCTCTTTTTTCAACACCGACGTTCAAACGTTCGCATAACAACTAATACCTACCTTTTTCCTTTTCCAACATCCCCTCCCCTCCGCCCGTTTTCCTTGTTCCGGAAACTCTGGTCACTCTTGGCAGCAGGAACCACTATACCCTTATTCTGCAGCTCTGGCTCTGCACCAGCTTCCGTGCGCCTTCTGGCGCGGGGTCTGGGCCGGCCACGCGACTTAGAGGAAAGAAGAGACATGCCTTGCACCACCCTCGACAGTTCATGCTGAGTAAACATGAAATGCGGGTGTAGTGGGGTGGGGCGAAGTTCCTGTTTGATGACGTTGTACATTTTGATGGTCGCTGATGACAGCGCCTGGCGAAAGACAAGGTATTACTTACAGGGACGCAGCCACACACGCTACGCATCACATCAAAAAGCTAAAGTTTTCGCATTCATGATCTTATTTTGTCACCAAACTGTTCAACCCCCTAAAATTCATTTGATATCTTCGTATGTTTTTGCAGAAGCACTGTTTGAATGCTTACACAATTTTACGTGATGGTAATCCCTAAGAAAGTACCTCTTTAATACTTTATTCGTCAGCAGATGTGGAGCCCCGAACGATTTTTGAACAATGGGCTGAGGTAAGCCTTTTTTTTTCCCTACACAGGCCATGGTGGCCGTGGAAGTTACGAACATACACCTTTGTTTCACAAACTACGCTGTTCAAAGACCTCTGTTTCCATGTAACATGTGTTCGCCGAGTTTGTTAGTCGTGAAGTTGAGCTTCTATGGAAACTGAAATTTTGTTCTCTGTACTCGAGTCAGCAAGAAATTGGATTTGTTGAAAGTAGGCTGACACAAACCTGCGTAGCGTCGAACCAATAAACACACCAGGGCCAGTAGGTTGTTCGAAAATTGATTAATTTAGACCAGGATTATTGTAAACTTTGGCCCTAGCTTTAAGTTTTGGGTAAAAGTTGCTTTTGCCTCTTTCTAAAATTTTGCAGAATATCAGCGTTCGTTTAGGGATAGAGAAAAAGAAAAACTCCTTCGTCAGTTTTTAATCTTGGATTATTATATGGCTAGTGTTTGTATACGATATAACGCGCGCTCTGATTGGCTAAGCGAAGCGAAGCGCTAGGGCATTATTCTCCCGTAATGCCCACGGGCCGATTATGGATGATGCAAATTAGGAACAAAAACAATAAAAAGTCATCCAAAGGCCACATTTGTTTTATTTACATTGAAAATTGGTGCCTCTAGAGCACAAAACTGAAAACACGACCAGGAAAACTGTTAGTGAAACGTTTGACCTGAGTTTGGAAAAAATTAATGAATAGATTACCGTGGAGCGACGACTTGTGCCTGAACTAATTTTTTCCCTTTAGAACCGTTATGTTAGCCATATAATAAACAACTTTAATAATAACCTCGACCGTTCGGTCGTTACGGGAAAATCTCAAACCTCGGCCTAGCTGAATTGACCTCGCTATCGCTCGGTCAATACGGCAAGGCCTCAGAGATTTTCCCGTAACGACCTCACTCTCGGTTATTAAGTAGTTATTAACGCCAATCGGCTTTAGCTTAACCGGGCCTAAGCATGTGAAAACCGAGTGACAAAGCTGCACCTTAAAGTACTGCGTGCTCGCTATCTAATATATATAACACGCTTGGTAATCACTGATGCTTACCTTTGCCAGCTGCTCATGATGGGTCAGAGAATACACTGGAAACTCCTGTAACCAAGCCAAGAAGGCCGCACTGTAAATACTCTGTAACGACTCCGAAGAAAGAGGGAAGAACGACAAAATGGTCATTAGCCTGGATAAGCGATGGCTCACGGGATACGAGGCCACCCCTCCACAGGAGGTCACCGCGCCGGGTGGTACACAGGCGGCCATGAATTGCAGGTACTGAACATTGTACAAGTGATATCGCTGCTTATTATACAGTGTCCCTGAAAGAAAAATACGTTACAAGGAATTAATGGTAACGATTCACAATGTACTATTTATGGCACATAGGAAAGCAGTGTGTCACAAGGACTTTACCGTATTCCAACCATTTCGATCTGAGAGCGTTTATGTTGAGCCATTTTACGCAATTTACTGTTTGACGTATGTTTATTAAAGCGCAAATTTCTCACTGCAACGCACGATGCGATGGCGCGACCTTTTAAGCCACTTCGGTTCTAAGCTTTCCGAACGTGAAAAAAGAAAGTGAGATCATGACTATATTATCATATTTAAAACTATTCAGTATACCGTTAAGTATACCGTCTCTCCAAAGGGTTCAAAGTGAAACTATCAAGCATTGCATGGCTAAGTTCGTATGCGCGTCCAGTCAATGAAGGCCACTGAACAATCGTTTTCTATGCTGGACATTTGAACGTTGACGATAAACTTTGCATTGAGCATTAGCGTACCTTGAGAAAGAATTTGCCTGAGAAGCTCAAGCGGAGGTTGGATACCAAAGGCGTCCGCGCTCGCGCAGTTAAGATCGTCGAGAAATAACAGCTGAGTACGAGACTTGGTACCGGGAAGATTCTTGCCTGCAGCGCCTCCAAGCGACTTCTGGACAGCTATTTGATTCAGCTCCTTACGCTGAATTTGCTGAAGTTTGTGCTCAATCGCCTCTTGGAGAAGTCTGGAGGTCAGTCCGGGGGAGAGGTAAATCCTTGAAGAGTTGTAACGTGGGTTGATAAGGTTCTGAGAGGAAGGTCAGTAACGCATTATAACCAAAATGATGAAACTAAAACAAAGTCAATCCTCGACCGACACATCCCCGTAAAAAAATCGTAAAAAGGTAGCAGCTAACCTAGGATATCAACAAGGCGTGCATGTTTTGATTCCCGTTCAAATAGCGTGAGAGGAACATCGGTATAACAAGCGGTCCAAATAAGACCTCCTTTAACACGATATCTCAGGCTTCTTGTTATAACGTAGTGTTTGAAATGGAGACCACTGACAATTTCAGACTAGATATCACGCCAGTTCATGGCTACGAACTCGAATATGAAACAATTTAAAGTAGCAATCGGCACGACTTACCTGAACAAGCGAAGTCTTTCCTACTCCGGACGGGCCAACCAACAGCACCGGTTGTCGGGCAGATAGCATCAAATCAATCAGGTACAAGTAACGATCCACCTATTCAGAATCAAGAACGCGAAATTTAAGGGTCGACAAACATGAGCAAACATTTTGGTTACAGATACAAACGGTTATAACTCATTGTTCTTCACTGTCCTAACTTTATGTTTCAAGCAGAGCACGGTTTTCTGACTGTCGAGTAACCACCTTTTCTTTTCAGTTCATTTCCAACGAAGGTCTAATCTGGGGTCCCTCAGAATACCAAGACCTAACTCACCTTTCTGGGAGGTTTGCACAGACATAAATAACAATATTACACGATTTGATTTCTAAGAGCACTAGTTAGTCTAACTGAAGAGTTAACTATCTGATAAACTAAACTTAACTGATAAATAATAATATTACACAATTTGATTTCTAAGAGCACTAGTTAGTCTAACTGAGGAGTTAACTATCGTACCTCGGGGACGACAGTGTAAGATGAAGGCAGAGTCTTGAGCTGTGCCCCAGGCCTCTCTTCCCACTTCACCAGCCCACCTTTGCTGAACTCCAAGCAGTAGTCAAACACTGATCCATCAGGAGGCACAAGTACGGGATACGGGCCAGTAGATAGCAACTGACGGGCATGCTCATCAAACTTCACAGCGTACCTTCAAGAGGAAATTACAATGGCAATGTGCACAATGCAAGTCACCAGATACAGCCCTCGTTTTCCAATGCGACACAATTGCCTGCAACCTTTTATTTTTGCATTAAAAAATAAACGAAATTGTTATCATCATCATACGAAACATAAAGAAAACAGTGATGTAAAGATGAACGATGTTACAAAGGCTTCACACGAACGTCTAACTGTTTCATTTCCTATCACGCTCGAAATTGACAACGTAAGAGTATGATAAGAATTTCGTTTGGACGGGCCATGTCGTGTTATATCACGTTTGATGTCAGACTGTAACCAAGTGACCTTCACTCGCGACCAAAAAGCTTCTAGAACACCAAAACAATTATTTCAAGCTTTTCTCTTGGTGGGGGTCCGCAAGCAAATTAAAATCAATATTTGAGTTTCTTGTTCACGACATCACAGGCACATCAACGCATTTTGTCATTGGTGATCACTTCGTTCATTATCGTGACCTCCATGTTTGATCGGCGACATTTTTGGCTGCCAACATTGGTGGGAACAAAAAATGGGGCTCGTTTGACCATCGTACGTATAAGCTGCTGTTGAGAGTTGGCAGCAGCAATTGGATGTTGTTGGAAGTTGTTGGATGATGTTGGGTGTAGGTGAGTGTTGTTGGCAGTTATTGGGTGTTGTTTGCTGGGATATCTTTCATGTTGTTTGATGTTCAGTTGCATGTTGCTGACAGTTGTTGGATGACGTTGTTTCACCTGCCAACAAGCTGTTCACAAGCACCCAGGGCCCAACAATGTTGAATGTTGTTGGGAAATTGGGTTTATAGCGTTTGCACTTGGTCCTTGAGTTCGTACAGAACTCGTCTGCCCGTTTTTACTGTACCTTTCATGTAGGTGACCGCCAAATGCCCACACGAAAGCAAACGCAAATGAGCTGGTTACCCTGCCTGTGTCACTAGCTGAGATCCCTGAGCTCTGTCTGCTACTCGATGAGCTGACTGACAGCCGTTGCTTTTGATTGATCATCTGGATCGCGCTCTCCTCGTCCTCGCGAAGGATGTGTCTGTCAAAGATGGCGGACAGATAACGCAGCAGCGTTTGAACTTCGTACAGCCCGACAGCTGTTTTGGAGGGCTTATTAGCTGAGCTGTATCCCTCCGTCAGGGCTGGCTGGCACTGCTCGCTGAGGAATTTTAAACAGGAGTCCACCATGTGATCCATTAGACTCGAAATGATCCCTAGCCTGAAAAAAAAGGGAACGACATAGCATTTTGTCATTTGCATTGGCCCTATTTAGTTTCATGACTGGATTTTAGGTAATAACCCATGCGGAATATCCCAAGCGTTTTATAGTGGTCACGATGCTAAAAATGTTCCACAGAAATCCAAGGTGCGAAGGATCGAAAGAGGGAGCGAAGAAGTGAAATCAGCCTCACACCTACAACACGAAAATGGGCATGCCATTTAAGATTTTCCGAGTTTAAAATGAATCTAAAAGCAGGGCTGTCACTGTGGAGCAGGGATGGCGCAGTGCTGAGAGCACTCGCCTCCCACCAATGTGGCCCGGGTTCGATTTCCGGACTCAACGTCATATGTGGGTTGAGTTTGTTGTTGGTTCTTGAATAAGTTACATTTTTTTTACTAACTTTTGAAGTAGGTGATTCGAGTTGTTGTAGTGAAGTCAACATGCTGATTTTATATCAAAGTAGCCGGGAATATACTTCAAAATACGAGGGGAAAATCCCCGCCCCCGGCCAGTAATGACAGCCCTGAAATGTCCCTCACCCTCTGTTTGTGATCTCCCATCTGGCATGCGCTCCTTTCAGCCAAGACTTGAATATTGACTTCCACCCTACAATGGTTTCAGCGCAGTGAATCAGACCGCAGCGAGTCACCAAGGCTGGAGACACGTGAGACAGCTCTGTTACTTCAAACAGGAGCGTCACAGTTTCTGAAAACAGAACACAAAACATAGATTAATAAACACGATGTGTGACAATGATGTACATGAAATAAATAATATATAAACTGCGGAAGTGAAATCAAATGAAAAATAGTCGTCGCAGTTTGTGAACACAATTTATGCAATTGCGTAGAGAAGCCTGAAAAAATTCAGGACTTCAACGGGGTTTGAACCCGTGACCTCACGATGCTGGTGATGCTCTAACCAACTAAGCTACGAAGCCACTGACGTTGGGGGTAGGTCAATTGTGGGTGAATGTGGGTTAATATCATGTGGCTAGGCAGTCAAGAGGTACAGGCTAAAACACGTTAAAAATTAGTTTAGTAATTCCAAGAATTAAAATAAAATAAAGAATAACACGAAATACATGTAAACTTAGCAAAGCACTTAGCCTGCAGTGCAGGCGGTTTTTGGCGAGGGCGAGTGGATATATTCCATCGGTTGTTTAGGCCGCCATCTTGAATTAGGAAAACAGTGGAGAGTTAAAAGCCGGTGGGAGGGAGAAAGAAAAATTGAGGAGGGGGGGAGGGGGAGGGGAAAGAATACCCCCTCCGACATTCTCGCATCGCTTCCTCGCCCCAATTCTCCCCGTCTGCAACAAATCCAAAATGGCGGTTAAACACTCGAAAGATGAAAACCACCAAAACCGCCTGCACTGCAGGCTACAAAGCACTTTGCATCCCTGTTGCCTGCCTCAAACACATTCCACACCAGATCTTTAGGAAACAAAGTCACATCACTTGACAAAAAGTTCCGTTGGAAATGTAGCAGTGCTGGAAACAACAATCGGTCATCGGACATTGTCCGACGAAATTTGAAAATGTCCGGCCAATTTCACATTATGATCTGACACGATGTTCGAACATGATTCCAAACAAATTTAGATTTCCGTATTGAATTACGTCACGCTAATTAATGTCCGGTCAAATTGGTAACAAGTCCGACCAAAGAAGATTTGAAAGGACGAATGTCCTGTTGTGGAAGAAAAATTACTTCCAGCACTGTATATAGTAACCAACTTTATTCTGACAATCGCTGGTCAAAGCAATTTTGCAAAGGTTCACTCCATTCCAGCAAACCAAACCCATCTTGTCGTGTTTCTTATAATTCATTCGAGATTTAGCGACTCATTGTGGAAAGCAGCGACTGCCAAACAGGAAAAAACAGAGCTCGTAGACAAATTTTAAACTTAGAGATCTGCAGTCAAGGTGAGGACCTTCGGAATTTGTCTTAACGAAATATGGAGACTTGGGAATAGTTTACCAATACAGTTCACATGAAATATTCGGCAACTAAACATACAGTCAAATACTGTACTTCACGGGGCCGTAACCTTACCTGGCTGTGCGATTGTTTCACCATTGGGCAAATTAAGTGCCCTGGTAGAGTCCAACAATGTTCCCATGTTCTCTAGCCAGGTATCATCCATAGGGCCATCAAGAACAAGCCATTTCTTCACATGAGATAGGGAGCCCATCATACGCGCAATACGTTGTTTCTCGGAGGAGTGGCTAGAGAGAAGGTCTGCCATGGTGTCGCAGGTCAAAGTGGCGTCTCGTAGCCATTTGGACACTAAACCGTCCACCCAGACACCATTGTCCAACCGCTGACTTCCAAACAACTGCATGTTAAGACAAGCAAACAACGCCATTGAAACTCTAAGCATGGCATAATCGCCGTCCGGTTAGCTCAGTTGATAGGGCACCGAACTGCTGTGCGGGAGGTCGGGGGTACCATTTTTTCTAATAAGATTGTAAACTGCGTGGCTGCAATTTGCGCCTAAACAAGCAGTCTGGCAAAAGTCCCCCAAAAAGTGTTGTAAAGCGCTTTAAGCCTTTGGATACAGCGGTATATAAATCCTCACTATTATTATTTATTATTAGATGACTTAATAGACCCTGCAATGTTTGCAAGAACTAAGATCCAAATTTTAAACCTCGAAGTCCGAATTATCAGGAGCTTAAGCAACGACGACGGCATTCCAAACTAAATTAAAAATTAATACAAATCTGCGCTGATGTAGTTACTTCGGAATTATATTTCAAACTTATTCAAAATTTGGAATGTAAGATTGGCGTTAAAGAAAACGTTCACTGACATTCGTTCACGTGGACGATAAGTTATAACGCATAACACGCACCTACAGGGCTGTCACTAATTGTTGAAGTAGATTGGGATATCCAAAAAAATAGCCGGGGATTCGAGTTGCCGTAGTGAAGTCAACATGCTGGTTTTATATCAAAGTAGCCGGGGATATACTTCAAAATACGAGGAGGAAATCCCCCGCCCCCGGTCCTTAATGACAGCCGTGCACCTGTTTAACTGCTTTCACTCATCAAACTCATTGTTTTGAGACGCTCTAGTTACCGCTGCCGTGTCGTTGCTTAACCCTTTAGGTCACTGACCAGCATATAATTTCTCCCTACAGTATCAATACACGATCATGAGTACACATCACGATAAAGAAAGAAATGATTGCTACGTTTAGCCAAATTCTACACAAATTACGTCATGACACGCCTCCATGGAAATGACGCAATTCCGAGTTAATGGGATACCAGTGTCAGGCTTACCTCTTCACATGTCAATGATTTCGGAAACACGGCCGACAGATCCACACGTGGCCAAACGGATTCCTTAATTTCCTCAACTACGATCTTTGCCGGTCTGCTGAATCTTCTCTCAGCAACTGTCTTACGGCGTGTCTTTACAGTGGGCTGAGCGGTTTGGCCATTCAAGCTGTTCAGGACACCTGCTAGTGTTGTATATATCGTGGTTTTTCCGGAGCCTGGACAACCCAACAGAATCACGTTACGGCTTGTTTGTAAGCTGGTGTGAAGCTGAAGAATCTGGAAAGACAAGGAAATTGTTTAGAGCCTAACTTCGCATGTTTTGTTCGTTCTCAGTGAAATGAACGTTACGGCGCCAAGAGGCCAACGCTGGAGACGCTACAAAGCATGATAATGGAATAAACCTTAGATTAAAAACGCTTAAAAACGTACTTGACTGATTTATTTATTTATTTATTTTTAAGACCTCCCCACAAGAATCTTCATTTATGAAGAAAGTGGGGTTCTCTGGAAGAGGAGATGAAGAAGAACAAGAGATGTCACGGACAAACAGTACGGCGCACGCGTTTGTCACCAGCAATGTGCCCCAGATCTAATCTACAGAAATAGAGGGTATAATTGCAAATCATCAAATTAAGATCATCCTAATTCTTCGAACCTTCGAAAAAACTTCTTGTCTGACTTGCAGACCGTTTGCTTGAAGTTGTTCCTTGACTTTTTCCACTAACTGTGAATCTCCTTCGGTCGACACAGACATCAAGACACTGTGAGCAAACACCTCATCCACTGCGCGTGAGAACAAAGCTTTGTCTTCCAACAGCAATTTGTTCCCAAAGTAAGTGAACAGTGAATGAACGACAGCATTCTCCTCTGACTGGCGTCTTTCGAGGCTTTCAAGGAACGGGCTTCTAGCTTTTATCTCAGGCACTGAAAGAGGCGGAAACATACAACCGCATCAACAGCAAAACTATCTGGGTTACACACAAGCATTGGGTCAAACAAACCGTTTGAGACACGTGTTCAAAAGGTACCTCATTCATTTATCGCCCACTTCCCAACCGGTTATTGAAAAACTACCGCCTTAGAGAAGAAACAGAAATCTTTACGAGCTGACGGAGAGTAGTAAATGTACTTGATTGTATATGTGAAGTTTGTTACATGAACATGCGTTTTCCTCAGGCTCTGCAAAATCTTATTTGAAAAGTATATTTGAGTCAGAAAAAAGACGAAATTAAAAAGGGAATTACGGATGTGGGTTTGTTGTTTGCGGTCTGTCGTCTTTAATGACAGACGGACTGACTGACCGACTGACCGACTGACCGACTGAGCATCTGTCAACGGTCCGACTGATTGAATGATTAACTTATCAACTGTCTGTCTGTCTGTCTGTCTGACCAACCAAGCTGACCAACCGTTTGGTCGATTGACCAACCGACTGATTGACCGAAAAGGCGTAACTCACCAGCTTCATCTTCCAGATCGGAAGATTCTTCTTTAACAGAACTTATTGTGGATGGTTTCTTCTTCGCTGAGTCTTTCTGCAGCTGTTTACCAGCAAACAAGGTTACCATCTTCATACTGCGTAATCCAAAGGAGTATTGCGGCTGGTCAGAGACCTTGGAATGTGATTAGAAACAAAAGAAATTAAGCCAATTTAATCGTTACATTTTAACTACTCTACATGCCTACTTAATTACATTACCTGTTCACTAATCAGCTTGAAGAAAGTGTCCATCTTCATAGCAAGGGCTTTGGCCTCAGTAAAACCACAGGACACTAACCACACTTCCACCACAGGACGACAATCAGGAAACAGCATAGAAACGGGCCTGAGTTGTGCCTGGTGATTCAAGACAATTATAATTGATGGGTTATATCTTAAATCAAGCTGTCAATTACACGGAAAAAAATGCCTTACTGGGCCGAGTTGCTCAAAGCATGGTTAGCCTAACCCAGGTTAAATACCATGACAATCTATTCTTGGTTTTCAAAAGTAACAGAATTTTAATTTTTTTCTTTATCAGGTAAAATACAATTTAAAAATATAGGAGCTTGCATGATTTCATCTCGGTAGCGCGCTTTGTTTTGAAAACAGAGCAGTTTGAATTTCTGATTTTCCAGAGTGCGTGACATAGAGATGCCTTCTGAGAAACACATCACGTACAGTCTATATGCGAATATTTGCAAGTTCAACAGAGAGACGCAAGGTTCTAACATAGCCAAAGTAAACTCCAGATGTTTCCAATGGTACCGGCCGTCATGTTGGTACCCATCCGGATGGACACCAACATGGCGGCTCAATACTGTTCTCTGTAATTTTGAGTGACACATTTTGCTGCATAACTCAAGTACGGGATATCGTATGGTCCTGGAACTTCGACAGGTTATTTATTCATTACTTTTCTACAATACATAAATTTCTTGACGTTATTCATTAAATAACAATCGATTTTATTTTTTACTTGCCTGGGGAGTGCGTGGCGTGAAAACCAAGAATAGGTTTTAACCAATGGTTAGCCCGTTTATCGAAAGTCCTGTAAACTTTTCGGGCCCGAAAACGGCCATTTCAAAAACTGCGATCCACTTATTCTAAAAAGCTGGTCCTTTACTATGATTTTAAGATACGAAAGGGAAAATTTGTTGCAAAATTTCATGCCGGGAAACGTCTTCGTTTTTAAGATACGAAGGAAATTATGGCACCCGAAATACGCCCGTAAAGTTTCGGGTGTTTCGAGAAACGCTAGCCTGGATTGTGGACTCGTCTGCTTGTGGTAAAGGAAATGTGCGAGAAAAAGTGCGACGCGCAGGGCTCACAAGTGCTGCTGTCACGAAGCTCTTTGCAACCTCTAATTTTATTCGCCCCACATGGCACGAAGCTCTATTGTTTCAAGGATAGGGTCCATTGTGTTTTTTGTTTGTTTACAGTGTGTTTATTGTTTTCTCAACCAATCTTGTGAGGCGTTCCGAGAGCTTAGTGACCGCCCCTGTTGTGACCCACTACGCCAGGGCCCGGTTGTTCGAAAGCCGATTAACGCTAATCCATGGTTAAAAATTAATCAAGGAGCTTATTTCTCTGTCCCCAAACGTTGTTTAACGCCGATATTCTGCAAAATTTTAGATTAGGGGAAGTCAATCCTGAAAAAACAAAGCAGCGAAAAAAACTTTAATCCATTAGTTAAAAACTGCAACCAAAGTTTACGCTAATCCTGGATTATGTTAATCGGCTTTCAAACAACCGGGCCCAGAGCTAAAACTCCTTCCTTTCTTTCTTACTTCTCCCTCCTTGTTCCTTCTCTTTTCCTTTGTGTGTGTGTATATGAGAGTAATGGACGTTGTAGTTTATGTAGTAATGGGATGTAGCACATTAATGTATAATGGGCATGCACAGAAATCTCTGAAAAAAAAAAATACGATAATTACAAAAGCTTACCCTAAAATTGTCAGGCAAATCAGCGCTAAGACCGCAGCTCCCAGACATGGTCATAAAACAACCATACATCGCACTGGCTTGCACGAGCTGTCCTTCCAAAACGATGCTTCCCATTAAAGGCATCGCAAACTCTCTGCAGCTGGTTTGCAGTTTGTGCTCCATTGTGGTGTCGTCCTGAAACGTTTCAGGGAGTTTTGTCGGCCGTTCCAGAGTAGGGGAAAGCTGAGACTTGGCATCGCTGTAAAAATCGCCATCTTCCAAATCGCTTCCTTTGGAGACGGACAAATGCCTCTTCCGTTGTAAGAAGTGACCAACGGGCTGCAAAGATATTTAAAAAAGGTATGAGACTTTTCGGCGTCTTAAATGTTTCGAAAAGCTGACAGATAATGAAATTCCGAGCTTTGTTGACAACATTGCGAGTTGGCGAAAACCTCGTTTCAATACACAAATCATTTCGTTATAGTAATTCTTCCTTGTTAGTCCAATTAGCTCAACTTGTGCGATGCCGGTGAAATCTCCACGAACTAAATTAATGGCAACAGTGTTGAAGATAGAAATGTTCAACGTCATTGAGCTCAAATTCTCAATAAGACCTTTAATTTGTCTACTTGAGATTATTGTTTTTGTCGACCGAGGGGAAGAGTTGCACCAAATGTTAATCGCCATTGTTTTATTTAACTTTACTTTGTTTTCGTCCTCTTTTATCCTTTGCGGTGTTCTTGATGCAACTGCTATCGCCGTTTCCCAAGGCCCGTAACAATATGCACAGGAATGCTATCTGATTATTTGCTTGTTCCCATTTGCTGGAGGTTTTGTTTGTTTGAGGTGGGCGCAAAACTAAACTCCAGATCATTCAAACGTTGACATCATCGTTATCGTTGTCATCATCGTAATCGTTATCACTATCGTTATCATCATCGCTATCGTTATCATTGTCGTTATCGCTATCGTTATTATTATCTTTATCATTATCGTTATCGCTATCACTATCATTATCGCTATCGTTATCATTATCGCTATCGCTATCGTTATCATTATCGCTGTCGTTATCGTCATCGCTATCGTTATCAATATCGTCATCGCTAGCGTTATCGTTATGATAGTCGTTCTCGGTATATCGTTATCATTGCCTTACCAAATCCTGATCCGGTTGGTTTGACGAAAAGGCGTCCTTTGGCAATGGACTCAAAGTAGTTACGCTATTCCTTCTTTTAGTTCCCGCATCCTGTACAGTGAGAAGAGACAAATAAATGGAGAACAACGCCAGCTTCTTGTACCTCCATGTTCAAATTTTATTCGGATTTAAAGATCGGAATTAAGTAACATGAAGGGATACTGTCTCTAATTTTGTATATATATTTGTATGGTTTTAGGGGACGCTGTCACAAAATTAGAGACATTTGTATGGATTTTGAGCTATGTTTCAAGGTCCATAACTTGGTCTCTGTTCAACCTAAAGGAATCAAACTTGGTCAAACGACCAATCTCAATGCTATCTTTCATGTGATGGTGTCAATTTATCGATTACTTCAAATTTGAGACTCGCCCCAGTTCCCTTTTGAATTTCGGAACGGCCAATTGGGTGCCATTTACTAACAGAAGGTCGGCTGTCATGGAACTCCAACTGTTCCGATCTTCCACTCTTCCTACACATCCATTAAAAGTGTTCCCTAACCATTCTTTGATGTTTTTCATTCAGGTAAGTCTTAAGTCTCGCCCGTCCTCTCTTCCCTTCAATTTTGCCTTCCAGTAACAATTTTTGGATCAACCCTGCTCTTATTACGTGACCAATATAATATCAGAAAAAGAACAAAACGAAAAACAAAAATACCTTTTGGGCATCAGCTTTTGAAATCCCTCTGGCGGTATACTCAGAAAAAGCAAACTTCTCCAAGCACTTTAGCGAAGTTTTGATGGTGGAAAGATGTTCACCAAAAATGGAAAGGACACCGGCTCCTAGAGAATCTACGTTCTCAAAACAGGCCCAGCTTCCAGAGCTTACCATACCAACCAGATAACGCACAAGCATGGAATTCGTCAACTCTTCAGAGCAGTTAAACATAACAAGATGACGTCCAAATGCCTACGATTGCAAACCAACAAACCAAGTTTCCTCTAAATTTCAATGCATGGCCGTCGTAAACAACAACCGCTGCTTTAAATCGGAATGATTTTATTAACACCTGTTACCCTATTTATACGGATAATGGGCTATATACCGCAAGGTAAGACCCCAGACACGCAACGTGATTGGCGAGTCTGCTTCTAGATTCGCCAATCGCGTAGCGTGTTCGAATTCTGGGGGAAAAGAACCAATCAGATTTGCATGTACGCGATACACACGGTGGCCTGTGGAAGACGATATCGCAGACGGTAATTACGAGCGTTGAATTCAGAGTCACCGTCTGCACGCAGGCTAGGTATTGATCTGGGACAAATCTACTAAAAATCCTCCATGGTAAACCCCTTTGGGAGTCTCATGGTAGAGTCAGATTGATGTTTAGTACATGTAACACCTTATAACAAGGGGGCGCTCTTGTTCGGTTCCACTAGATGAAAAACAAAATGAACTCTAGAAAGTACAAGAAAATATCATGAGTAAACGGACGACCTTCTGGGGTACTCTACATTTTCACAACAGTGAGAGCAGAAATTACTCGGTCATTCACACAAAATTCCTATTCCCATTCTGTTGGCTTTTTGTTCCATCACGTACGTTTCTTAGTCCACCAATGAAGGTGGAAGTCAACAATAGGTAACTTTCCAAATATCAAAATTCAGCTTGATACTGAGCGAGGCCCAGAGGGAAAAAAAGGGAAATTGAAAGTTATGTCAATTATCTTTCACATTCCTTGCAATTCTTGTCTATTGAATTTGTTCTCTGGGCTTCGCTTACAAGCTGAAATTTGATATTTCGAACATCGCCTTTTGAGAGCGAGACTCTTCGCATTTGACGGGCCAAATTTCGAGCGAAATGTTTTGGTAAAGTGTAAAGTGAGTCTGATGTTGAGGGCAACCAGCTTTCCTGGAAAAAAGGAAGTGCTTCACATGAATGTTCAGTAAGCACAGCTTCACTCTACAAATATCCAAAGCATAATCCCTTTTACCTTAGAGAGATCTTTAATAGTTTCTGTCTTGCCAATGCCATCAGGCCCCACAGGGACACCACAGTGGTGGGACCGCAAGGCCATAGTCAGCGTAAGGAAGCATCTCTGGGTCAAAGGAGTCACAACGAGCCGAGGTGTTGGACCAAGGTACTCATACCCATACTCAAAGCTACTGCCCATCTGGTGAAGGTTGCACAGTCCTACCTCATGACCATGATTAATAGGAATTCTGGATGAACCAGATGGCGAATTCTCTTCTCCATGGTAGGAGGAGCTTATGACCTGCTTCGTTTCTATCTGATGTCGCAGCTGGCTAACCCATTCAAAACTGCCGATATCTGTTATCCCATTGTTGATGAACTCTGCGCAAAACGTGTTACCGGCCACATCAGTGAAAGGGTTTCACTTTTTCCTCTAAAGTTTTTGTTTTGTTGTTAATGTCACCCTGTTATCGGTTTACATTTTTGCAGCTCAAAGTATATTTGTTTGTTTGTTTGTTTTTTTTTAGTTACTGCCACAGACATACAAGAAAAAGGTATTCTAAGTTGTCATAAACGAGAACGAACCAGCTGTGGTCTTTTCTGTAGTGGCAGGTATGAATGCTGTACAGCTGGCCCCGGTTGTTTAAACGTTGGATAGCGCTATCCACCGGATAAATCACTATTCAGCGGATAACTATTGGGAAAGCTAATTGCACTATCCACTGGATAGATATTTATTCGGTGGATAGCGCTATCCAGCATTTGAACAACCGAGGCCTGATCTATAAGCGGGTCGTGGGAGCTGGGCCATTAAACTAGGTTCATGGGACAAACGTCGTTTAAACAGTTACAATTTACTGTTGCAGGTGTTGTTGCTACTGTCGTTTCATCGTTTTTCTTAAACTTAGGATTGGACCTCATTTCCATCAAGGGTGAACAAAGAGCAGACAACTGGCAAAGCCATTCATTCAAATTCAAGCAATTTGGAACGAAAGGATGTTTTCCAAACGTTCACGACTTCTTGCCTTGCTTTCAGTGGTATCAAAGGAAAGCAAGTTTTCTTTACCTAGACAGACCTTCCGTTAAAATCTGAAGTTACCAGAAAAACAGTTGTCTTCTGTGTCCGTCATCCAGCTATTACTGATACAAAAACTAATTAAAGACCTACCTACAACAGTGTCCCTTTGATTTATTGCCATAGCAACAAGAGAGGCTAACAGCAACTCAAGACGGCCACTGACGGCACTCGAGCCTTTGTGTTCCATGTTTCGTCTGATAGCTGTTGACAAGTCATCTACATAGCTTCCCAAGGACTTCCTAACGGAAGAGTTACATGGCCGAAGAAGCATCAACCAATGAATACATTTTTTTAATTATTAATACATAATAAGCACGGCATTTTCTTATTAGCACTTCTGTGTTTTAACGTAATTACTATACTAGCATCACTAATATTTTCATAGATTGAGCTGGAGTATGTAAGACCTCGGTCAGGATCCCAATTCAATAAAACTGTGCTTCATTTGAAACAGTGTTTCGTGTTGTTATTACCGAAGATAAATTTTTCAAATGAAGACTGATCCACGCAGTTGTGAATGCAATTTATGCAATTGCGTAAAGAAGCCTGAAAAAAATTCAGGACTTCAACGGGGTTTGAACCCGTGACCTCGCGGTACCGGTGCGATGCTCTAACCAACTGAGCTGTGAAGCCACTGACGTTCGGCGCAGGTCAATTGTAGGTTCATATGTTTCCGTGAAAGAGATGAATGTGGATGATATATATGAAATAAATCATACAGAAGATAATTTTTTGTTGTTATTTACATGTACCTCGAAAGGCCAAAGAGAGCAACAAACACGGAATACCAAACTTACCCATCATACTTCAAAGCATTATTACAACTTCAACTCAAATGTTTTCTAATGTGATTTCTTTGTTAATTCATTTGTAGCATACTTTGACATTTCAAAAAACTTGTTTTCATAGTTGCCCGATCTGGCAAACCTTTGAGGACTATGAATGCGTTTTGCAAGTGATTGCAAATTTGAACGTATGCTTAAAATGATGCTTTGTACATTTGTGATTGTGTAGTTTCTGTTACAGTTGGATTGCCCTCTTCCACATTTTCACAAATATTGGAGCTTATCTGGCAACCAAGAATTGGCTGCAAGTTTTAAGTGTACTATTGATAATGTAATCCTCGCTGTGCCAACTAAAGTAGTCGCACATACCTTAAATCGGACATCCCCCGCAGACTTCCACTTTGCAGGGCCTCGCTCATGTCTTTATTCCACATAACAGCTTCAGCAGCTAACAAACACTGACTGGGAAACTTCACCATGATGTGATCGCAAAACGCAACTCGAGGCCCTACGCGTATAAAAAGTTTAATAATAAGACAACAGCGCTCAAGCTAGCACATGGAGTAAAATGTTTTGCCATCTCCAGGCTGATGCACCTACAACAGCGATGATCGGTATCAAGTTTCTTACCCATAGTAGCCATCAGTTCCAGTAGTTTTGCGGGACTCTCTCTTCCCTTTAGCCTCCTTTTCACGCAATCTGCAAGACTCTTCGCGATCGTATTCCTCATCTTCTCTTCCAGTGTAACAAGCCAACTTTGCGGACGAGGAGACGCTGGGATGACTGAGATCAGGGAAACAACTTCTTCTAATAATCCCTCGAGGGCAGTGACTTGCAATAGGTGGGCTAAAAGAAAAGACGCCATCTATTGACATAAATTTACACACTAACACAGGGGTTTCGTTTGAGGCCGGACACCGGCCGATATGGAACGTCCCGTAATTTTCTGACGTCTGAATTCCGCTTTTTTAACCGATGAATCCGGTACTTCAAACAAGAAACCCCACTCACTACAAAAAAGGGATTCCAGTCTAGCATAGAGCGTTTTCATTCACGTGACCAGCGACCATATTGGTTCAATGAAACAAAAGAATGTTTTTGCATAAAAATAGAGTTCAATTCCCAGAGGGTCAGCCTGGTACACCAACATGGCCGCCGTGACGTCATGTGAAAGCGCTCTATAGGTTGGTGTTTGTAGTTTATCCCACTGAGTGATTGATCGATTGATTGATTGATTGATTGATTGATTGATTAGCATTACCATTTAGCGCTGTGTCCAGTGATGATGCCAGCTTCAGGTTACCGTCTTTTGGCAAGGCAAACTGGAGGTTCTTTATACCAGGAAAGCACTTTCTCACAAATGGAAGCAAGTCTTTTGGGTTACGAGACCATGCTAAGAGACTCAGGAGATCGTTATCACTCAAAAAGAAAAGCCGCGGAAACGCGATGCGGGCCTTCTCGATGTAATTATTAACCAACCTGATTAGTTCTTCCTGCGAGGATCGAAAATTTGAACGAAATTAGTCAGATGCATAACAGAACAACTCAGACATTGACGAAGTATTGTTGTGAGGCCCATAAAAATAAAAAATGTAAAAGGTTTGTGTTCACACCAAACAATTATTGTTTGGTGTGAACGCAAACCTTTTACATTTTAAAACAACAGCCACACGATATACCGATATAAAACGACTTTCTCACACCATCAATATCCATAGCCAATATATTTTAAATGGTGGGAAAACGACATTTAACAAGGGTGAAAACTTCCCTCTTGACAACTGTAATTTATCCACACCAACGTCAAGCACTATAACTCGAACAGGGAAGCAGGGTCACACAGCCTACAATTCGCTGTCTTGCCTGAGAATCACTTACCGTATCGTTGCAGCCCCATTTCATGTGGAAGACAGGTTTCCAAACCAAACTTAATATTAGGATAAACACTTCTCTTAAAATACCTCTTTTCTGATGAGCTCCAAAAGCAGTTCTCTCAGTGAGTCCCCCTGCAGTTCGCGCCAGCCTTTCTCTCCTCTTTTCTTCAACGGCAATGCGGACAGCACTTTAGGGTCATTGAGAATATCTTGAATAAATTCCTAAAAATACAATGGACGGTATAAAACTCGCGTTTTGTTTGGTTTAGATGAGTTTGATGGTTTGCTTAATAAAACTATTGTTTTGACGTTCTCGTTGCCATCGCCGCCGTGCCACCTTAACCTCTCTACTGCCTATTTTTACGGGGGTGGGGTGGAGGGGGTCTTTAATACTTACTCACGTTTGTGCTGGCACCTCAACTTTTCTTGCTAACCTCATGAAGAAGCATTTGTCAAAGCTCTACCTTTTTTTTTCCTTTTGTAACGACGACTGGGGGAAATTTTTATCGTGGGAGACAATTTAGGCGCAGCCTCCAAACTTTAAGGGACAAATTGTCACGGAAAAGCGAGAATGTCGCAGGTTGCGCTCTAGCTAAAGCTCTGGTCTTGCTGTTAAAAATGTCACTACATACTTACTCTGAACTTTTCGTCAATCTCTAGGAACCTTTTGTTACTGTCTTCCATTGTCTTCCTAATTTCTGGCTCCGCGAACACATTGCTCAGGTAGAGCCACTAAAGGTTAAAGCAGCATACAGAACCATTAAGTGTTGGTCAAACCAAATCAACATTAAAATTAATAATCATAACGCCGCTATTTTAACACGTCACCTCAGTTAAGAAAAAAATACTGAAAATGGAAACTTCTGCTTTTACCCCAAACATTTACAATCACCACACCTCCCGTCGTGTGAGCAATGAACAGACTAGAATTTAAAGTCGCACGAACTGCGTTGACCAATCAATAAACAAAACAATGCAAACACCAATAACTTTGGCTGCTATAGCAACAACTGCTCCATCCGTCAGGTACCTTTTTCTGACAGTCTGTCCACACGTCAGTAATGCTGTCCACTTCCTGAAGGTTTGCGATCCAGTTCTCCACCATAGGTTTTAAGTCCGCTACATGAGGTGATTTCAGCATTGTATGCAATGTTACCATGTTGTCCTGTAAAATAAATAAAAAACACGAGACTTGTTCCAGTAAAAAATGACTGAAACAAAAGGCAATCCTCCCTTTTGTAACCTCATTTTGCAATGACAGAAGGAGCTGCTTAAAAAATGTAAAAACAATAACGTAGAGGAAAAAGAAAGACTTATGTTATACGAATTACAAGAACCCACCGACCGACCGACCGAGTACTGAACGTCCGTCCATAAAGCTAAGTCTTTCCCAATCGCAATTGCCCATAATTATATGATTTATTTCATATATATCATCCACAGTTGTAGCTCAGTTATAAAAGTCTGGCGCAAAGAAATAATTTGGAAGAAGGACTGAAAAAATCTGACATATAGCTTCAAAAATTTATCCTCTTTTTGACCGAAGAAATGAGGCAACAAGCTGATTTTGCTATCAAACTACAGCCCATTCTCACTGGCATCTGAACACTAGACAGCCATTTAGCTAACGTATCCACAAATGCGCTTCAACGGTTGATTAAAAGTGAAACATTTCTCCGTAGCAAGAAAGTAGAGTTAGAGTTCATTTTTGCCCGACAATTATCAACTGTACCTCAATGATGCACTTCATTTCACCAATTCCAATGAGAATAAACATGTCGGGCACGGAAGCTGGAGTCTTCGGCTTCACTTTCACGTTCGCCTTGGGCTTTTAAAAAACAATCATCAGATGTACATGTATGTCAGCAATTGTACAGTGTAGGTAGCTTCATAGCACGTATTAATAATATGTGCAGCGTAGAGCCGTGAACTTGAGGCAAAAAAGAGGAACTTGTTGGTTAAGTGCTGTAGTATATTCAAGCTCAACGCCAAGCGAACATCACGGCGTTACTGGCCTCGTCCGTTTCCTAGCTGCTGTACCAAAGCTCTCACTACAGCTGTAGATATTTAAACAGATGGTACCACAAGGCCATAGTGCGAGTAGCCGTCTACATGTTGTCACTAGGGAGCTTAAGCAACGACGACGGCGACAGCAACGAGAACGTCATTTCAAAATATGACTTCTGGTTTTCGTAACTTTTTCGTGATTATTCCAATTTGTTTAATATGCAAAATGCTGGCAAGCTGCCCAGGAACCAAATCACTGTGAACGGTGTAAAAGCAAAGAAAAAGAAAGAAAAACTTGCCGTCATGCGCTCACGTTCTCGAGAAAACCTCAAACTTGGCTAAAACTTTGTCATTTCACGTTGTTGTTTTGCAGAGGACGGCAAAGAAATGTACCAAAATGTAAAACGCACGTGCAGAGATTGTTTTTGCTCATTAAGCCTATTGTTTTGTGGCGTTCTCGTTGCTTAATCTCTTTACTATCACATACTGACTTAGCCGTCTTCACTGTACTCGCTATTCATTCATAATAATTGGTTGCCATTCTTACGGCTCGTCTTTACAAATCTTGCCACGTTCTCTAAAACGTACTTTTGCGTTTTAGTAAATGAGAAGGAAGGCGTCCAGAGTGATTTTCAACTGAGTGTCGAAAGTAATTCGTGTTTGTTTGGGTTTTACTTTCCGTCGCTCTGTGATTGGTTTGCAAAACAAAACTCGCGCCACTTTCTCGGCCAAAGAGAAGTAAGACCGAGACCAATGAAGACTTGTTCGCGCGCATTTTCCCGCGCTTGGTGTCGCTTGCACGCGTTTATTCTGATTGGCTCACTGTCAGCGCAGTCTGCGTCTGTGATTGGCCAGACGAATAACGTTGGTTTTGGCTTTGCAAATGTGCGTCCTGTTTCCACTGATTAAGGCCTACATACCTCAGACCCATAGCCAGGTCGCGCAGTGTTTCTCTTTCCTTTGGCACCCTTTCTCTGCTCACCGCCCATTCTTGGTCTCATCAGGGGAATGTGTTTGGCCAGTTTGAAGTCCTTCTCCTGCCAAGCCCGTGCCAGTTGGTTCAGCCGAAGTTCCAAGGCATATTCGGCTGCTGCCCCGGCACAGACAGCAGCAATCAAATCCTTGTAGCGTCCAAGATTGAAGGATAGAAGATTTGCTACTGTGAAGTTCCAGGTGGGGTCGTAGTCTTGACCCATGCCTATGAACAGTGCCCTCCAATGACGTGGCTGCAATGGCAATTACACAAACACAAAAATATTAAATATGAGAAATGGAACAAGTGGTCTAAAGCAACAAACCCCACAGACACTTTGAGGTTGTAACAAAGGGCGGGTTTAGGCAAATATTATGAAAAACTCCAGAGAACACATGGTCATCTCTGTGAGCTGAGTATGATTTAAGTCATCATTCCGTAAATCTTATTTCCTCCTCATTTTTTAACAAATTATATATTACATCGTTCTCCTTCCTTCCTGTAACAAATTATAATGATTGTTTTATTTCCCATTTAATTTTATGATCTAATTTCGCGCCTTTCCTTAATGCGTATTGTATTACTTTATTCGAATTCAGGGAAGCCTGGACTTTATAAGCCCAGGCTTCTTGTCTTGGCTTCCTCGTCACCAATATATTTCCAGCAATTATCATTTCATAACTGTAACGTGGGTGACAAAAACAAATAATCCAAAAACAAGAAAAACTTTTAAGGGTGAACGCGGCTGATTACTTAACTAACTGAGCAGTTAAGGTCGGTTATACATGTAGGTTTTATTAGCCAAAAGAACAGTGTGTCTGTTTGTCCGTTTGGCTTGATTTTATAGCTTAATTTTGCATCTGTTAATTTACGTTTTTATGAATGCGACTTGATCAAAAGCCAAATCATCATATGAGGCTTCTAATGCTCAGGATAAAATCTCATGATAATGCACTATTGCACAAGTTGCGGATGACTACACAGGACTCTGTAGCATGACCAAATCACTACAGGTACAAAAAGATGAGAAATCAGGGACTTTTTGTGAAGCATCACCTTCAGCGCATCACTGGACAGCTGAAGTAGGAAAGGGAGGTCTTGAGAGAACTCTTCCAATTGATTGAGCCAGGAATGCAACACTTCGTCATTTCTGGGCACATGTTGTTTCAGCTTCTCTCCAGCATTGTTCCATTCGGCGAGTTTGTCCATTGCCTTCTGTACATTCATCTATCGGAGAGACGAGGAAAGCGCCAAATTTAAATAATTTTAGTCAAAGGAGAATTAAGAGCAGCTAAAGATTCTGGTACTACATCAACGAACTATGTGTAAGCAGAATGGATTTTTTTGAAGTGTGGATATATAAAAAAAGTCATACATGTGAGACTACTGAGGATGTTTTGACAAGGACAAAATTAGTGAATGTGCTAGCAATGACAATGATCACGGAAAGGACGCGACAACTTTTTGATGAACTGATAAACATTAAAAAGATAATATTTTAAGGGCAAAATACAACGAAAAATAGGCTGACAAACGCCAAGAAAAAAGCGGGTGGATAGCGTAAGCAATTGGATTTACGGTACATATGTTACAAAGACTGTAAAACTTGAGAACGATGATGATGACGATGACGACGGCGACGGCGACGGCGACGCCGACGACGAAGGCGACGATGATGATGACGATGACGACGATGATAATGATGATAAACAAACAGTAAATGTATAAGGGATCTGTACGGTGAATGAAGGCACACATAGTTACCTTTTTGAACGCTGTCTGCAGCCAGTCTCGTATTGTCTGCGATGAGACATCATAATACCTCCACAGTTCTTGCCTCTTGTCAATCACATGGAGGATGTCACTAACATGTTTCAGATCATACTGTTCCCCCACTATGATTGCCTGGCACTTGCTCAGTTCAGATAGCTTGTTACGAATGTTCACAAACGTCTCCTTAAGCTGTGCGCAAATCAGAGAAAGCAGTGTGAGAAATACAAAAGCGGAGACCGATACAACGTAGAATGACTTTAAATTTGGTGTTCTATATCTCGGCTGGCCAAACCAGCCTTCTTCAGGTACAATGAGGATTTAGGCCCGGTTCAGACGTCGACCTTTTCAAGTAACGAACTTAATTTCGGTATTAAGTACATGAAATGTTCGATGTATGAATCAATTATGATCGACAGATTTGTATTCGGGTCGACACTACCGTTCTATCCGACTGGGTCAGTCGAATAGAACGGAAAAAGTTCGACACCGCTTCAGACGGCGAACTGTTCATGTGCCGATCATAATTCATGTTATGGTATTTTTCAGTATTTTTTCAGTATAACAGCTAAACCTGGACAGGTCAAAACGGTCTACTTCCAACTAGCACTAAAAATAAACGCTATTTCAGGCTATTTATCAGTTTTCAAATTCATGCATGTTGTGTAAGTACATTTCAATATGATTGCGATTTCCTTGAAGATAAAAAGAAAACAACACAGAAAACTTTTCCAACCTGATCCACCCGAGCACGTAACTTAATGTGTGTTTTCAAGGCAAATGGAAGGGAAATAAGTCATTTCAAAATAAATTCATCGGGTTAATTTTCGTATTTTAAGCGGAGAAAATGGTCTTTTTTAACGCCACGAATTGGGTTCGGCACATGAAAAGTTCGACGTATGAATCCAACAGTCGAACTTAATAATTTGGGTCGACCCAAATAGGATTTAAGTTCGGTGCATGGAAAGTTCGACGTTTGAACTAGGCCTTACGCTCACCACGGAACTGGCGTAATACCGGAAATACGCACTGACTAATTTGATTGACGGTGTAGATTATCGGTCTCTGCTTTTATCATAGTAATATGATATTTCAGTTGACCTCAACAGATTTTGTCATCTTAACTTCAGAGATGAAAAATTCCTCTTCAGGTTGTGAAACCAGCGATCAATGAACCGCCGACCGGTTGGCTCAGTTGGTAGAGTGCCGGACTACCGTGCGGGAGGTCGTGGGTTCAAGCCCCGGCCGGACCAACACTCAGGGTCTTTAAATAACTGAGGAGAAAGTGCTTCCTTTGCAATGACATCTGCAAATGGTTAGACTTTCTAGTCTTCTCGGATAAGGACGATAAGCCGGAGGTCCCGTCTCACAACTCTTCACAATTAATTCTGTGGGACGTTAAAGAACCACTAGGGACGTAACGAACCCTGGCTGTGACCACCCCTAGTGCTGACCTGTTCTATTCAGCAAGTGGCCGGCTTATGGTGTATGAGGCCACACGCATAACAGCCATAAGTCAATGGGACTTTGCCGAGTGCTGAAAAACATGTAGATGTAGATGTAGATGTAGAACAGACTTAACCTCTGGACTACCTCTTCCGTCATTTGCAATATCGTACGTCATCTTGTGTGCACCCCTCTGGACCAACCAAACCACGACGACTGCAGCATCCATTGTACAACGTAGGGTATCAGCGGCTGGAACTGTGGTTTGTCGATGGCCACTTACGGCAGGTGTTCGACTGTAGTTAATACCATTTTACTTACATTATTAACATATTTTACGGCGTTAAGACATCACTTTTCATACTGTAAGTAATGCGAAAAAAGCTAAATTTTTCTCGTCAGAAACTCCAATAGAGTGTTTTATCGAAAGTTATAATTATAAGATCTGCATCAAAAGATTGCTGAAATGGCCACATGTTTTCATTTTCCTATAATCATTACGATACTGTGGAATGGGCATCAACATACAATCGAGAAGACCCAGTGCACAGAAAGTCTAGTATTGTAAGATCGTAAGCATTACACAATGCTATGAATACAGTCTGTACATCAGTGTTACCTCTCTCATGGCATGCAGGATGGATGAAGGAATCTCATTTGGATCAAGAAATTTCCCTGATGCAGCTGCTCTACCAATTTCTTCTGCACTTTGCTGGAGAGTCTGGAAATTTAAATGCATATGAATTTAGAAAGACGACTAAACCAACACTACCTGCAGTACTGAACAGTCATACATGCAGATTTTGGTGCAAATTTATGTAATTAAAATCCAACCAACAGCTTCATTCCAGCATTTCCTGATGTCTAGAGCTGTTAAGCAACTTTGCTTTACATGTTGACTCCAACGCATAGGTTTTCATGAACGATTTTTGGATGCGAAGAGGCCAGCTTTCTAAAGTAGTTTTGCCCAAGATTGTAGTACTCACACAGGGTTTTCATTTGAGGCCGGAGGCCGGACGTTTCGTCCGGTCGTTTGCCATTCCACGTCCGGTACTTGAGATCAATATTGGCGATTTTTTTTACTACTGTAAACATTCACGTCCGGTACTTTCAGAAGTATGTCCGCTACTTTACAAAACAGTTGAAAACCCTGCTCACACTTATCATTTCAATTATCTTCTCTGACACCAGGGGTTTGTTCATTTCCACGAAGTCAGAAGCATTTTGCAAGCCAAACAGAAATCCTTCCCAAGTGACCCAAACCTAAATATACCAAACAAAATTATTATTATTTCAGCTAAAATACATGTACATTGTAAAAAAAAAAATACAAAAGCACTCTCCTTATGGTTCAATACCCCTCTACAAATTATTTGTGCAGTCAGAAGGGAATGCATACACTGTACCTTGTACAGCCATTCTGTTACCTTATAGAAATATTAATTATAATTATGTCAGAGAATGTGCATTAAGGTGCAGGAGATTTAGTAGCCCATGAGCAGTACACTGTACCCCCGGACTGTACCTGTAGATTTACTCAAGTTTCTAACAGTTGAAAAGACTGAGGAACTTTATAATGATGATATTACTATTGCCATTAACAAACTAACATATTTGACACTGTCAGATAAAGTTTCATCCATTTTCTGTAAAAAAAAAGAAATCTGTATTTACATGTAACATTTTAATACATTCTTTAAATTATACCTGTACTAATTATTTTATTGTTGCAATTTAAGAAGACAAATAATTTTACATTGGTTCTGGGCTTTTCAGAGTTATACCGAGAATTTGACCATGAAAAACCATTCCTTGAGAAATAGAAATTAAAGGAAAAAGATACTTGCAAAAGCATCAGAGACTAGCCATTAACAATTACAGCATCAAAAGTTTTGGGGGCTTCAAATATGGAGTGGTCCTTCATCATTATCGCAAACTATTTGCCCTTGTCACATGGCAGCCATATTGTCCCGGGAGACCAAAAAAGGTTTTTTTTACCACGCCAAGCAAACAGTCAAAACTGTGGGGGGCGAGCACCACGGTTTCCACTGTGGGGCTTGGCATGGTAAAACAAAGCTGTTTTGCTCTCCAGGGACAATATGGCCACCAAGTGACAAGGGCGAATAAGAACACAGAGTATTAGCTACATGTAGAATGGCATTGAACTAAAAGGGAAACCTCTGGAACAGGTAAAGACAGTATGCACAATACAAGCATGGTTGACATTGTTTGCTGTGCTGACCACCAAATCATGTTGGGACTACAGACTGTTGGCTTTGTTCTTAGTCTTTATGTTAATAATTATGTGAGATCCACTTATACACTGTAGACAGAGATGTACCTTTTCTTCTCTCACTTCTTCCTCAGGGATAAGTTGTCTGTAGCAACTTCTTATCACCTTTCAGTTAAAAAAAATGATAAATTACTTTTAACAGAGATAACATGAATAGATCCAATCTTGTTCCACAAAACCTTTACAGCACAATATAACTATACATCAATAATTACTAATAGTGCTACTGACATAGTTTCCAGGCAGTGAAAAAAATGTTGACTCCTTCTGCTCAACTTTATGATCAAGACTGAGTACATTGTATTAAGTGTACTCAAGCTGTACCATGTGCATGTAGAAGAATCATGTTAACAACCTCAGTACATGCACATTCAAGAGGTACATTCAAGTCAATTACCAACCTCATAAAGGTTCTTGATATACTCAACCTTCTCCTTCAAACTCGGCACATGCTCTTTCACAGTTGAAAGTTTCTGCATGAAATCAGCAAAACCCCCGATGTCTGTACTTTGGTTCGTCAACAGCTGAGAGGAAGGAAGCAAAGAACAATTAAGTTTAAGTTTCCCAGTGAGTAATGATCTGAGTTGATGCTGAAGAGAGCTGAGTAATGGATTAATAAAAAAACGTTGCAGAAACAGAATGAAATAAAGGATGGCGCAAATGGTTAGCAGCCTGTAATTGCTTTAAGCTGTGTACTGAGCTGTAGCTTGCACTAAGCTATCTGAATCTACTGTAGCAAGATGGAAGTGATATTTTATTATAGCATCAAAGCACTGTCAAGACTCTAATGACACTGTACATCAGTGCTTTGGTGGGAGCATTGGAAGTTTGACCCGTTGGAATTCCTTCCTTGTTCCTTGCCTTAAAAAACTTACCTGAGGACCCCTGCTTAAAAGTTGAAGGGTTAACAAGGGCTATCACTGACTGATTGAAAGAGGACACTTAGGGTTCAACCATTCACATTTTCATTTGAATTACCTTTGATAGCTTATCGACATCCTTGATCACCTCATCAGAGAGCCTGATGACATCCATAGTTAGCATCTGAGCCATCTGCTTCAAGATACTGCTCAACTGTGGTAGAAGAGTGTGTTGCACTGCATGGCAATCCACAAAAAAGATTCCATTCTCAGTGCAGAAACTCTTTGTCATCCCCAAAACCTGCTCTCTCCAAGCCTTGATTTGATTCAGTTGTTGCTGTAAATTGAAAAAGAGAATTATTACACCATAAAATTAATGTACAATACATTTGTATTCATGATACCTATTAATTATTTTTTTATATCTACAAATATTGTACAATGTATTTCTAACATTTTAATTATTTAAAGTATAAAAATAATAAATTAAACTATACACTGTATGTACATGTATAATTATCTCCTTTAAAATGAATAAATTATTAAAAGTGGTTCTAAGGAAATACAGTATTTATTTAAATTTATAATGATGAATGTTTTTTCTTTATTGAAATCAGTGTTCATGCCCTTTCATTTTGGGTGACAGGAAATTCTAATCTACAGCTGTAGTTGCGAATGACAGAGTCATAAATCCAGCAACTTCAACTTTTCAACACAAAATTAATATTATGACATGGATCTCAAGATGATGAATTGGCAGCTATTTTATAAGGGAAAGTCAGGTTGAAAAATAACATCTTCAGGAGACCTGTAAATTACAATTATCATGAGTGCACCAATTATTAAGTCGCCCAAGTTAATTAACTTACCTCAATTTTGGTGGCTGGTTTACCTCTCCAGACATCTGTGTGACCATCACCCCACGAAGTTACAAACTCGTGAATTTCAGCCACCCAGCTATGATCTTCACAGAAACGTTCCACTTCCTTACTGGCTTGTGATAAAAGATCTGCCTGGTGGCTAAGACCTCCCTTGATCTGCTTGCTGATAGGAAAATAAAAAAAGTTTAAAGTTAACATGCATGATGTACAGTGTACACTAATCATGCCACTTACACTGTACATGCACCTCAATTGATTTCATTGTGTAGACAAAATCCCCTTTCATATGACACTATAATTATACAGTACAAGTCTAGTAAATAAAATCCTGAAAATGCTTTGTAGACAGTTTTGTTTTACTCGGAGACTAAGCATTAGTCTGAAGGCAGTTATTTCCCCTTCCATCCACATGTGCATTATATTGCAGTGTACAAGTGTGTTTTTTTTAATGTTGCTAAATGCAATTTAGGCAAGGTTAAATTTGAACCATTATGCTGCCACCGGTCTTGCTCATTTGTGCAAGTAATCTGTGGGGTGGGCATCTGTAGAATGGATGGATTACGTACATGTGCTTGGCTTTGAACGAACACTGCGGATTATCATTTGCCAATTATATTATTTTGCAATTCATTCAGCTGCTGTGAATCTTTGCAGATTAATGCAGCCTTTGCTTAGTTTTTTGAGTCAATGTTTGCAGATTCTGGTCCCATTCCCTCCCACCTGTTAGTGGTTAAGGTTGGTAAGTATGGTAAATAATAAGTATTCCACTGAATTTCTTTCAGTGTGATGGTGCCTGTTGGTAGCTGTTCGCTGTGGTTGTTCCCACTCACAGGGTTGCCATGGTTACCTCCCTGCTGGGCCTGAATTGCTTAGGATCCCGCCAACTTCTTTGGTACCAGCTTCCAAGCTCATCAAGTGGCGATGAGTTTAAAGATCAATTTACAATCAAATGAAATCAAATGAAGAATGATCGTCACAGTTGTGTTAGCAATTCAGATCAACTACAATAACAAAATTAATTATTAATACATGATAAAGGTAATACATGATTTTTTGTACAGGGTCAAAGAGGCACTTACAGCTGTACCCAGAAATCTGACAGTACGCTTTGGTGTAAAATTACTTGTCACTAGGCAAGAAATAACACCCTGTAACAACATCAAAGTCTCAGTACAGGTGAGGATTTGTATGGTATGGGGTGTACTTAAACAAATTAATTTATCAAAAACAATCCTATCCCCAGTCAACAGTCCTCCAAGTACAATTAGTTCTGCCCATTATAACAATTCCAGCTTTTTTTAATTTTAGGTGAAAATGTTTTTGCAATCAAGTGTACATGTATACATGGGCATGAACAGCATACATAAACATTGGTACAACATATTGACCTGGTACAACTTACTTTTCGTGCATGACTTGCATTAGTTTTTCCTTAGTCAGTGGGCTCCTGTCAATTGCAAAATCCTGGAATCTCTGCCCTTCAACCATCAAGCCACCACTGTAATCTTGATGAAAACACAGTTCTTGTGTAGCTTCCATAGTCATGTCTCTTGCACTCATAAGATCAGAATTCAAACCATCCAGGTCTTCGTTAATTTTTCCATCTGTCCGTGTAAGTGGCCGGGGACTGGAAGTGTCCAGGTCGTCTGCATGGTAGGTCTGTAAAACACAAAAGAAAGCTGTAAGTAAAGAAAGTAAACAGAGCAATCTTGAGATCAAAAGCCAGGTACTGAATAAAAGTGCCTGAGTAATTAAACTATAGTGCTACTGTGTACTGAATTATGTACATGAGATAAATCATCAATACAGTGTATATGAAAAATCTGCGGAAATGAAATCAAATGAAGGATGATCCTCGCAGTTGTGGCTGCAATAATTATGCAATTGCGTAAAGAAGCCTCGGGACTTTGATGGGGTTCAAACACTGTTGAAGTCCTGAATTTTTTCAGGAAGGGAGGGAAGGAAAGAAAGAAGCAAGGGGAGAGAAGAACAGAAGAGGAGAAGGGATGGGACAGGAGGACAGAAGAAGAGAGGAGATGGGAGGGGAGGGGAGGGAAAAAGCAGTAGAGGGAGGTGGGGTGGAGTGGAGTGTCAGAGGAGTAGACATACATGTACAGTTTTTTTAACCTCTCATGAGATAGGAGAGAGGGTGGTACTGACATTTGAGCAGTACTGTAGCATAGAAAAAATCAGAGAAGAGTACAAAGCCATAGAAGAGAGTACAGTTTACTCCCAATCACTCGAACCTTCAAAGGAAACGAGGAGACAATCAAGTTAGCAGGAGTTTGAGTTGTCGAGGGTAAAATTTTAGAGAAAATGACCTGAAGGGGAAGGTGCTAGAGTGGGTGTACATGTAAATAAAGTGTGTAGTCATGTGCCGGTAGCTTCTTTTTGCCAAAACCAGCTATAACATTTTTTAAACAAAAATAATAATCTCTGTTATGGACATTCAATTTGAGTCCTACCCAAGGAACATGCACCATCTGCTTCATTCTTACCATGATAGTATTTGTTGTGTAAGACACTGGCTGTTGTCTTGTCAGGATTGTTTCTGAATCTTTTCCCATGCCACATACAATGTTTTCAATATCACCCCCAGTTTTTCTTTCTTTCAAAAAATCACTTTGAACTGTGACACTGTGCTGACCATCGGCGTTGGTTTCTTCTTCAACCTCATTTTGTTGCTTCTGTTGAAATGCTTGAGCATCAGTCCCCAGTTCCATTGCATGTGAAAGGTTACAGCTGGCACTGATCACACTTCGCACTGCAACATTTACTGCATGAGCAAACTGCTGAACAGATGGTGATAGTTTAAGCTTGTGATCGTCTCCAAAGATCATGTCAGCTGTAAAAAGTCCATCTCTTTCTGGTCGTGGGCCTGGCATTGTTTCATCAACAAATTTTGTAATATTTCCCTGGACCAATCTTAGCAGATTCGAGACAATGATGTGATCAACCAGATGCACAAAAGTGCCAAGTTGCTTGACTTCAACCCGTGCGAGTTTTAGGTTATGATCCCTAATTTCTCTCTTTTTTTTAGCAATGGCAAGAGATTCATGATAGTTATGACGGTGATTCTTGACTTGCCCTTCGCAATACTCAAGATACTCAAAGCAGCTCTCCTGTGTTTTATCAACAATAATCTGGCAGTATCTAAAAAATTTCTCCATGTATTGGTATCCTGTGTCACACGTTCTAAAAATAGTGTCCTCAAATTCTTCCAGTGTGTATGAAAAATTTATTTGAAATGGAAGGAAAGTGACCTTTTCCAGGTCTTGTAAAAGAGCTGAGATTCTAAGAAGCGCTGACCCAAAACTTGGAACATTGGAAATGAGAGATCTCTCAATTGCTGCTTCCATTTTGAGAAACTGGCTGAATTTCTTAATGTTCTTCCACTTTCTAAACATTTTGGTTACAAGAAAGTTCTTGAAAAATCCAGTACTTGATATGGCCTTGAACAAACAAGCTTCTCTGTACCATTCAGCTAATGACTGCGATTCAGAGGGCCCATGGGGATTCACGTGTAAAACACAGTGTGAAGAAATCACAAAATGCTCAGGATTCACCTTGTCCTCAGGGACAACCACAAGGTTATATGGGTCATATCGCACTGACGGTGCAACGTTTAAAAAGGCAAACTTTACTTTCCCAAGAAAACGCCCCTTGACAAAATCCTCCACTACTTCTCTTCCAGTCTTTGGCAACATAGCTTTCTTTGTCTCGCTAAACTGGGATAAACGGCCAGTCTCAATGATTGGTGTCTTCATGATGGGAAGGCTAGGTGATCTTCTTGGAGTTGCCGGAGGAGTGGGTACTCGCGTCTGTGGCAAATCTGTACCAAGGGCAAGAATGGTTGTTCCAAGGGAGGCCCCCAAAGTTGCTTCCCTGATAGCTATCTCTCGCACCACCCCAGGGAGTGATCTTTTCAAATCTTGAAGACACAATGGCTTGGGTTCAAAACTCTTAATATCTCCATCTGATTTATCAAAGATGTATGTGTGACCCGAAGGAAACAATGGCTCCCCACAGGGGACATGCACCCTAGTAGGCCATGTGGACTGGTGGCCCCTTGGAGTAAAGAGGCTTTCCATTTCAGATCCTGCCGGAAATGGAACATTAAGAGGTCTGGTGCCTTCCTTAACGAGGGAAAATTCAGCTGGAAAGACAGCTGAAAGTTTATCTTGCACAAAGCTCAATTCATTCTCGTCCTCGCTTTCCTTGATCTTTTGGCAAGCACGTTTAACATAATGCGTAATTTGTGAAAATCCATACAGGAAATGTGCATAAGGTTTGACAATCTCCAATATGTCACAAAGATGATGCCAAGATTTCTTCGTGTTTTGTTGCAAGGCGCTGACAAAGCCCTGTGAAACTTGTTGGAGCAAAAGCTTAACATCGTCATCCTCCAATTCACCGCTGCTCCTTGGTCGAGGTAGGACAGGTCTTCCGCGATCTCTGTCACCACTTAGATCGGTAGGAGTGTTGATCTCAGACTGTGAAACCAAGTTCCTCGATTCCCCAATAGCTGGAAGTTTTGGCTGCGAAAAGGCCACATCGACTTCACTGGATCGATTTGACATTTTGGGAAGTTTTCCAATAACCAATGATCATTTTCTTCGACGATTTCTACCAGTGCCTGTTCCCTGCTTTTAAACAACAAAATCAGTTGAAATACAACTATTCCCGTGTGGTGTTGTCCATAAAATGAATTTCTTGAAATTCTTCCGTGAATCCGCCATATTTGTGTACTTTCGCGCTAGCAACTGTTTAAAAATCCCAGCATTCAGAGCAATCGTTACTATGCACAGTACAGTCGGAACAGAGGTTCAGCGGATTCGCGCATAAAAGGAAGCCATTTTAAAAATAGGTCAAAGTTGTAATTTGTACACTGTAGGTTTCCTTCGGAGGTTTTAACTTTGTTTCCTTTAATATAATTGCAACGGTAATCTAATCATGAGTTTTGATGAGTACAAGGAACGAATTTCTGAGGGTGATACTGTGATTCTCTTCTTAGTAAGTGTGATTTTGTTCAGTAATGTTTCACTGTCTCATGCATGTTGGAATCCTGTTTTCACTCGAGCTCAACACGTGCTTGATTGATCTTGAATGTGCTGTTATTTCCTCCTCTTTTCAGTGATTCAATTAATACTGTCAATGTTTTGTTGTTCTTTTTAACTGTCCAGACTTTCCAGGACCCAGTTGTCTGCAGAGTGTGGCAGAACTCGACGAGTCCTCGCGCGTGCAGAGCCTTTCCGCGTGCAATGTGATTCTGGTGTGCGCAATGAGCGTTTAAAAAAGAGAACTCGTGTGTGCACTTGCCATACTTTGAAGACCAGAGTCCGGATAATCAAAAGTAGATAATCGAAACTAAATGTGAATATTAATCAGACAAAATAAAACCAAAAATTCAGTTGACGACGAAACGCGGACACCCACTCAGAACTCTGCCGCATGTACTTCATTTATAATGTGTGTGATCAAGGTCTGGATAATTGAGATCTGACCGTATTACACCTGTATGTTATACCTTAAGTCTATTAATCAAAGATTCAATGGGGAAGAGTAACCTACAGCCATATTTTGCACACAGTTAACATTTCTCATAAGGTGGTATCTCCATATGAGGCATGACATAGGCAGGGCTGTCATTAAGGGCTGGGGGCTGGGGATTTTCTCCTTGTATTTTGAGGTATACCCCCGGCTACTTTGATATAAAACCAGTATGTTGACTTCACTACAGCCACTCAAATCCCCGGCTATTTTTTTGTATATCCCCATCTACTTCAAAAATTAGTGACAGCCCTGCATAGGGAAGTGGAATTTTCAGGAATTAGGCAGTCTTGAATACACACTTGCATTCAATGAAAACCATAAAGAGCTGTACAAAAAGCATTCAGGGAGGGGGTGGGAACTGGGTGTGATTCATACTGACAACTGTTTGTGAATAGTAGTGTATTTACAGAGGAAATGTTTTCAGGGGCATAACTCAATGCAAGCACTGACAGTAACACCCGGCAAGGTTCATCAGACAAAATATGGAGCACTACCTCACTCAGACATGATAGGAAAAAGATTTGGAACAAAGGTAGTGTATACACACTCACAACCTGATACTGTTTGTTTTGCACTATGGAGGCTGACTTCTGCTAGAGGACAACAGATGATTACAGATGATTACCAGCATTTTATAGGTTAAGTTCTACTTAAAATAGAGGGTGTTGCTGTTTGAATCACATAATTAATATTAATATTTAATTACCTTTATTAATTAATGCACAGTTCAGTAAACATAATTATGGACTGTAATTGTGGAACATTTGCCATACTTTCAATCCATAACAATTGAACATGCATAATATACATACATGAATGTGCACTCAGTGCTCTAGTACTTTTAATGCCACTTTTAAAGGGATTTTTTTGCACTTAATTCTTCAAAATAATTCTTGACATTTTTATGGCATCAAATGCATAAATAAATTTGTCTTTCAGATGTATTCCCTGAACAGAAAAGGTTGGGTTTATCTTCTTCACCCCACACCTGAGTTATGGACTGTGAATCTTCCACACCGAACCCAGATTCTTTACACAACAGATATTAGTATGGTTACCTTAAAGCTGGCTCTAAAACCAGGATCTATAGTCATTGAATCAGGTGAGCAATTATTAATAAATTAGTTAGCTCTTAAGGAAATACCATAGCTCTGCTTTTGACAATTATACAACTCAGGACATTTATTTTTATTATTAAGTAACTATTTCATATTTTTACTTACTTTTTAACTTACAAAATCGCGAACACTAAGAATTATTTCTGGAATGTTTATTGTTTCATGTCAAGGAATTTAAGTTTACAATGTGCATATTATTTCCAGGTACGGGAAGTGGTTCCATGTCACATTCTTTAATCAGAACCATCGCTCCTTCTGGTCATCTTCACACATTTGAATTTCATGCAGAAAGAGCTGAAAAAGCAAGGTAAGGTGGTATCTTCACCTGCACCTCAATCATGCTGTATCAATTTTCAGACAAATGCCTACAGCACAGGTTTACAAGTCACCTTGGTCTGTTAAATTTTGCAGGAAAGAATTTGACAACCACAAAATTGGTCATTTAGTAACTGTTGCCTGCTGCGACGTTTGTAAAGAAGGATTTGGCCTTAATCAAGTTGCTGATGCAGGTTGTTAATTATAAATAAAGAAAACTCAAATTTGCATAATTGGTTGATTGCTCTGAAAAGTTGTTCTTTGATAATTAGCACTGCAGATGAATATTTATAATGGTAGTTGAACTGAGTGGACTGCAATTTGGTCTGAAATCATACATGTGATTTTAAAATTGAATGAGCATGCAGCACAAAGTTCAGTTACCACTTTATTACACCCATTTTGAAATCACGCAGTTTTTTGTCAATATTAATATTTACTTAATGTTCACTTCAGGAAAACCAGTTTTGAATTTTGACGGGCTTAAAAAAAGGATGTGATTTAGAGCAAAAAATGGTGCAATTTGGGAATGAATTGCATTTTTGAGAGCCAATCAGATTCCATGAATGATGAGTGATTTCAAAATGGGTGTAATGAAGGAAGTAATAGACTTGGATGCATATTTGTTGCAGTTTTTCTTGATTTGCCTGCACCATGGGATGCAATACAGTCCAGCAAAGAAGCTCTCAGAGTAAGTTTGTTACATGCACGTGTAAGTGAATCAGTCAGTGGGTCCACTGCGTCCATGTTTCACACTCTAAATTTAAGGAAGAAGGAAGAGTAACCGAGTGAAAGCACAGCTGTATGATCGGTAATGTTAAGTACTGTACATGGCTACTGAGTTTTGATCGTGTCAGTTGCTGTCTTGTTGGCAATTAAAAATGAAAGCAACTCGATCTTGATTGTGAGGTGTGTGCTTGAAGGGGGGTCTACAAGTAGTCCCTCAGATGTATTAATAGAGTACATGTAATATGTATTTTTTTTGGGGGGGGGGGGGTGGGGGGCGGGGGGCTGGGAGCAGGGATAGCACAGTGGCCCAATGTGATCAGTGGTCCGGTCTTGGTGCCATATGTGGATTGAGGTTGTTGTTGGTTCTCTTCTCTGCTCTGAAAGGTTTTTCTCCGGGTACTCTGGTTTCCCCCTCTCCTCAAAAACCAACATTACCAAATTCCAATTCGATCTGGAATCGAATCGCGCAAATGCACTCACTTTACTCAGTTCCTAAGAAAAATAAGGGACTGTCCTTCTAATTCTAATCGTATAATCTGCAAAGGGTATATCCCATCACGGTTGATATAATCTTAATCTTAATCTACTAGAGATGCGACCACCTTCATTGTAATACCTGATTATTTAATTGACATTTCAATCAGAAGCCAACAAATGCACGTTCGCACGTGTCACTTGTGCGGTGTCGCCCATAAGGTTCTACACTACCAACAAATTTCCCCTTGCGGGGCTGTCAACCCTCCCGGATAATCCGGAAAACTCCAGATTTTGGACTGTATCTCCCGGTCTCCAGATTAGAGTCCCAAGTCTCCCGGATAATTGTCTAAGTTTTCCGTTTCTTGTGATACCCGACTTTCATAACAATAACATTTAAAATATTTTGAGTTGTTCGGCTATTTTCCTGTTAACGTGGATAACAAAATTTAAACTCCAACAAACTGTCGATCTTGCAAGCGTTACCACTGTAATATATGCAATGATGCGATTGGTCGGAAATAAAGTGAAGGATGATCCTCGAAATTGTCACGCAATTTTAGGCAATTGCGTAAAGAAGCCTGAAAAAAATTAAGGACTTCAACGGGGTTTGAACCCGTGACCTCGCGATACCGGTAAGGGTGCGACGCTTTACCAACTGAGCTATGAAGCCACTGACGTTGGCAGCAAGTCAATTGTGGGTTCATATGTTCACGTGAAAGAGATGAGTGAGAGTGATGTGTATGAAACAGATCATAATTATGTGAACTGCGGTAATGAAATCAAGTGAAGGATGACCAATGTAAAGCAGTTTTTATGCAATTACAATTGTAATTTCTGGTCGGAAATAAACCAATCAGATCAAATGTTACAATGCTAATAATGAAGTCATGTCGTAATGGCGTCATCTATCATCCCTTCTCATCAGTTCTCAATATTTGAAGACTCGGGCGGTTGGCAGCCCTGCGTTTAGTGTTCTGTTTCAATATGGTTTGACTTTTGTTTTGCTGTTTTTCCTCCTTGTTCGTCAGCCAGAAGGTGGGAGACTTTGCTCATTTTCACCTTGCATAGAACAAGTGCAAAAGACATGTGAGTCATTGAGAACTTGTGGATTTCGAGGTAAAAATGCATCTCTGTCATTACAAATTGAACCTCATTGAAAACGCCTACACGTGTTAGTGCGACTGTAGAATTGTTACAGCGTGGTGTGCTATCAGTCCAGGCAACCTGTCAAAACTAGTTTTCACCCCGAGAGATTTGCAGATCGTTTGTTTGTTAATGAATATCAAAAGTGCGTATGTAGTTTGTTTGCCACATTTGCGATATTTCTTGAATTGCTCTGTTAACTTCATATTTTTTTTTCCCTTAGATATCACGGTAATGGAATGTCTATCTAGAACATTTGAAGTCAAAACCATTCCCTTGCAAGTGCCTTACCTGGGTCCAGATGTGAGCATTTTGCCCTCTCTTGACGAATTCTGTAATTAATTCAAATGGAGCTTCATCAACGAGAACGCCACCAAACAATAGGTTTAATGTGCACAAACTGTCGCTTTGCACGTGCGTCATGGATTTTGGCACATTTGTTTAACCGTGCTCTTCAAGATTTTAGGGATTTTAAGAAACGAGGACGGCGACGGTAATGAGAACGCCACAAAACAATGGTCTTAATGCGCAAAAACGATCCCTCTGCACGTGCGTTTTACATTTTGGTACATTTCTGTACCGTTCTCTGCAAAACAACAACGTGAAATGAACAAATTTTAGGTTTTCTTGAGAACGTGAGAGTATGACGACAATATCTTCTTTCTTTTTCCTTACTTTGACGTCGTTCATCGTCGTTTCATTTCGTCGTTCGTCGTTCATAAACTCAGTTTTTTCCTGGAGAGTTCGCTAGCATTTTCCAAGTAAGCAAATTTTAATGATAGCGAAAGAGTTACACTGAAAAATGATAACTTATATTTTTAAATGCCGTCCTCGTTTCTAGTTAAACTCCCTTTTATGTAGAACTTTACTGCAAACTAGTGCATTTTTGCTTTGTTTTTAGCTTCATTGTCGTTCCCGTCAATGTAGTACCCGGATATTCGCCAGCATTTTGCAAGTTGAGGGATTTGGAATTTGGAATAACCACAAAAGTGGTCACAATAACGTGAAATTTAGTTTTTGCTTGTTTTCGTTGCTTAAACGTCCTGTTTTCTATATTGCAACTGCGATGGCAAACCTACATGTAACGTTCCATCCATCTTCTCAGTAATTTTATTTTGTTTACATTCTGTGGTTTTTATTAGTAATATCCATGTGCTTCACTGATTTTCTCTTCCAGGATGCGACAAAGCTATCGGAACAAGACTTGAAAAGCTCATCATCTCGCAAGAGAAAACTGGAGAGTGGAAGTGAACCGTGCGACATGGTAAAGGAGATTTGCTCTCTTATCTCAATTGTTTGTTCTCATAATTTGATATTCTCGTTGTTATTTGCTCCTTCAAACCCAGCAAATCGGTTAAGGGAAACTTTATTTGGGTACATAAAGTACATTCTTCTAGTTCATCGTGTAAACCCTGTTTAAAAGTTTTCTGGTTTTGTTGGTTTTAACAGAGTCTCTCAAACGAGCTAGATGATCCAGCCGACAATACAGACGATAAAACGATGTGTACGAGTTCGTGCGCGGAAAATAATTCCAGCGAAGAAATGAACGTCCCCGAAAGTCAGGAAGTCGAGTTGTCAAATAATTCACGGGCAGATAAATCTTCGTCCAGTCCTCCTTCAAGGTTTACGGACACTGATCCCGCGACAGGGCTGGTACGCAATGTGAGAGCGGTCATGTCACAAAAAGCCAACAAAGCGAACATTTTGACTGGCAGGTCGCTGAGGGACATGACTGGACATACAGGATACCTCACATTTGCTACGCTTCATGCGCAGTGTGATAGATAGAAAATTAAATAACAATACTAACTAAAAAAATAAAGAATTCTTAACTGACGACTCTCGTAGAGGGGCTTTTTAGGGTCAATGAAATAAATAATACAGATGAAAACAAAAGAGTTAAGAATCCCAACTGCCGAAAGGCAGGAGGACCGAGGGGTAGAACCAGGAACTTACCCAGAACAACACGAGCTAGTGGCCAGAGTGGGATTTGGACCCGGGTCACCGCATTGAAATCCAGCGTCCTAAACCACTCGGCCATCCTGCCTCCAAACCTTGCATGCTGCGCACTGTATCCTGCCTCAGTCCAATCAAAACCAAAGTTTCTAAAATTGTATATTCTTAGGGGCAACGGGAGGAAGGAATGGTAACGACTACATGCTTGACGGTGTTAACAATGGATCCCAGGACACTGCCGGGTTCAACTCATTTCGTAGCGCAACATTCCCTCCGGTAATGCCCCCCTTCCAAGATCCCCCTTGATCCTCGAAAACTCAATTTCGGTCAAACCATGATCACGCGATGGTGCGCTCACTCTATTACAATCTTAACAAACATGATTATTCATCTATTTAATTGTTCATTTGCTCATCCGAATGCTAAACAAAGTACGTCCCTTTTGCTTAATAAACCTGAAACTTACAATTGTCTTCATATATAGAGCCCCTTTCTTTATAAGTAAACGTTTCTCATGCAAAAATAAATTCGATTAATTATAAAGAATTGTAGTCTTGGGCTTCTTTTTTGAAAGGACACCCCACTGTACCCAGGATCCGGCCACACCCAAGAGAGGTGATGATTTATGTCCCCACCAGTGACCGCAAGGGAAACAGTCGAACACTCTGTAATATACAGCAAGAAAAGACGTTTAACGTGTTTTTTCAACATGTTTTTGATTGCCAATTTGACGTTCAGAAAACGAACGCTGGTTGACAGAATTAACACGAGCGTCAACGGTGATCCAAGCATGCTTTGAATTAGATCTTAAATGCTTTGGTTAAGGGAGGCTGATATATACTTTTTAATTAGGAATATTAAATGTATAGTGACAGCATGCAGTATGATATTGGTGAACTCCTGTTAGTTAAGTTCGTGTTGGATAAACTAAGCCGATAGAAACGCTACAATCTTGAGTACAGGAATATTAACCTTTCGGCAATCATTAGAGACTTAGATTTAAAAGTGTGAGTGTGAGACTCTTGTTCTTCCTTATTGCTAGCGGATAAGGTGATAGTTGACAATATTGATGTCGTGAATGACCGGTTGGCTCAGTGGTAGAGCACCGGACTGCTGTGCGGGGGGTTCAAGCGCAGGCCGGACCAACACTCAAGGTATTTAAATAACTGAGGAGAAAATGCTACCTTTGTAATGACATCTGCTAATGGTTAGACTTTCTAGTCTTCTCGGATATTAAGGACGATAAAACCGGAGGTCCCGTCTCACAGTACTGGTGTGGGACGTTAAAGAACCCACACACTGATCGAAAAGAGTAGGGGACGTAGTCCCCGGTGTGATGGTCTATAACTTATTCTGTTCTGGGGGCACCTAAAAAGCAGTCTGGCAAAGTCCCCCAAAAAGTGTTGTAAAGCGCTTTGAGCCCTTCAGATCAAAGCGCCATATAAATCCGAACAAGGTTTGAAAATTGCTCTCGTACTCATTTTCGTCAACCCACTCAAATTCTAAGTCCTTGTTCACCTTGCGGCTTAGCAATGAATTTATACGGTTGTGTAAAATACAACTACCATACAAAGGAATTTAGGATCTTTAGGGGGCGTTTCTAATCAAGGACGGAAGCTCCGAGCCCCAAACATGCATTGATAAAGACTGGCATACCACAGCTAGAGTGACTGTGCTGATCAGCCATTTCAACCGAGCCCTTCTACGAAGCAATAGGGGCACGGTCTGAATCGTTTAAGACAGAAAACCAGTATACTAAGTTAAACATAGTAAAACTCAGCGGAAATAAGACGAGGGAGTATTCGTCCACACCAAGGATAGCTCCCTCTGTGTAAAGGCGTTTTCTCCATTCCCTCATAAATAGCCATTTGGTTTCCTTCTTTTCTTTGCACAGGTCCCCGAGCTCCTCTTCCAGTTTTGCGAATTCCATCATTTCTATTTGAGTACTGCAGATTTTCTCGGGCTTCCCTTTCTGCAGAAGAATTAAAATTAAAAAGTTTGGATTACTTTGCCACAAGAAACGGATGGGCAACAGCCTTAGTGAGTGCATTGCTATATTTTCTTGGCGCATTGCGACTCAATTGTCAACTAGGCCTGCGAAAGAGCAAACCCCTCTTTAATGTTCTGTTTCTAAGAATCAAGTCAGTCTACCAATTAGAATGCAAACTAAATGGAAAAAATATGTGGCAAGCCCACTCTTCGAAATATAGCAAGTGTGGTCCTTTAGGTAAACTTTGTAATTTTAAGTTTACAAAACAACGATAAAATGCCATTCCAAACTTCGGATTCCCATCTTTGCAAAATTGGGTAGGGGTGACGCAAAATTGAACATTGTTCGTCATTATATTTTACGGCACTTAGGAGTAGATGTTCTGAAACGATGAGGCAATAACGGGGCAAGTATTCAGGGTTCTTTCAGTGACTCCAAAAGAAGAATACAAACCCTCTTGACAAGGCCCTCTTCGTTGCCTAATAGTCTGGTATTGCATGAGTCCGCCTCAGTTCTTTGTCTATATTTCTCCGTTTTGTACTCTTTTGTCCTCTGATACTTTTTCATCCTGGCTGCTAAAAAGAGCACAAGGGAATACTCCGCTAACGTTGCAAACACGAACAGGAAACACCCGATGAGGTATTTGTCGATTGTCTTAACATAATTCACCTGCAGGAGTAAAGCAAAACAGATATCATAACTAAGTGAAGTACTATCGTCCGGGTGAGAGCAGCCCTGAGAAAGACTGTTTTAAGATGAAGATAATTTGGTTTTCTCAACACAGTTGATAATTTAAAAAGTGACATTGACTGACGTCTCGAGAACGTAAGCAAAAGTCATCATGAGAACCAAGTAATTTATGTGACGTTAGTACATGGTATGAATACTCTGGTCATTGAGTTGATTGGTTAATGAAGTCGTGATGAACGTCAGTTTGCGCATAGTAAGTGCGTCACAAGCTGCATTTACCCTACTAACAGTGCGTTCATTTCAGTGTGACATTTCCTCCAAAGAATTTTTATAATTCTACATTCGGGTTAACTTCTGATTTTGTTTTCTGAGTTTTTTTTTTCTCTAGGACATCACCTTATCTTTTTGCAAATTGGTCAGGACCACTAGTTAACGAGGATCACACGAAGGCCGCCTTGGAATAATCCTTCTTGAAAAGATCCTGTTTCGTTTGTTTGTTAAATCTACAGAACAAGCCTTCTGGTCACACCAGAAATAAATGACTGAATTAAGCTTTGAAAGCGTCACCTCACCTTTGGCATAGAGTTGTTGAGCATGTTCAAAATGGTGACCACAGTAAGGACAGAGGTCACACCCAATGTGACACGCGCAGGAGGAGAACCACGGGGCAACAGGAAACTAACCCAGGAAATGATGACGATCAGTGCGCATGGTCCATAAACGTGAATTAAGAAGTAACTGGCCATACGTTCAAACGTAAACGTCGCTTGTATCCCAGACCAGTTTCCTAGTGAACAGGTAAGTGTGAGTAAATGCCATAACTGAAGTCAGTGTTCACACAATCTTCAAAACGTAGACCATTTTATGTTAACATGCTCCAGAGTCTGTCACTATTCTAGTTGTTTTTCTTAACCCGTGAAACAATTTTACATTATACAACATGTAATGTAGCGTAATAGTCAAATACACAAAACAACGGCAAAGGAAACAGTGCGTATTACTCACACTAAGGAAAGGTTATTGATCCTTTTCGACTGAGCAACTTATTTTTTTTATAAATGGCAGTAAAAACGAAGAAATCGAAAATTTGTTTTGTGAGGTATTGTTTCGCTGTACGCTATTGTTTATAGTGTTTTGTTGTCTTTGTTTTACGTCACTCGTGCGCTTCACAGGTTTTTACACCGAGGATGAACCAGAAAAACTTAGTGAAAACGAGTGTACACTATAAGAATTTCGCGACCTGCCGATCTAACAGATGAGAAAGGTGCTTACCAACAACATAAGCGTTATAAGTCTTTGCGAGGCTTAGTTTAACTAAGCTGTACTGAGGCAGCATCTCAGTACTACTGGGCACAAATGACATCCCGTCTGTGCGATCGTTCTCCCACCTGAATTTGATGTGGTCTTCGCTGTAGCCGTCTGTAACAAATTTGTTCCATACCCATCATCTTATAAATTGTATTTCCATACAAACCTTCCGCAACTTTTAACAAACACAGGGAACCAAGCATAAACAAACACCCTCTTACAGGAAGTGCCAGCATGAAGGACAGGGAGGGAAAGGGTGTGTCTGAAAGTCACCTACATTACCAAATCAACTACATATCAGACACACTTTAGAAACTGTTGACGGTTTTCAATTTATATTTTGCGTCCAAGTTCGCTGTGCTTTACCATGCGAGCAGTTGGTTTCTCCCTAAGCTTCCCGAGAGAGAAACCACTGTGAGCAACCGTTTTTTTCTTTGAGGGAGCCGCCGTCCAGCGCCACGGACGAATAAATTAAATTTGAACTGGTAAAACGAGTTAGTAAACTTGTTTTGGCGCTTGCGCGTGCGTTTAACTAGATAACTACTACGTTTGGGCGACCTCGTCGTGCAGAGGTCAAAATAGTGGCGTCCAAGGTGACAAATTCCTCTAGCTGCGACCGGGTGAAGCTTTGAGTACCATGTTCTTGAGGGCCGGATTAAAACTCCCAGGAATATCAAGACAAGACCGTTCTATTTTTCGAAAGGAAGAGATACAATAGTCTTCTTTGAAGGGTGATCTTTCGGGCTGTCTATTGCAAGTCACTTGATGTTCAATCGGCCGCTCCATAATTCTTCGAGGCTGTGCTGTACTTCGCTCGAAATTCTATCTGTAGTGCTTCCAGCACGGTTCTTTTACTCTTGACGATTGTCAATCTCCATAAACAGGTTTATTTAATCGCTTTAAAGGGTCTTCGCCCAATGGAAATTGTATTGTTGTTATCCTGAACGAATGCATCCCTTGGGACGTGACGTAGATCGCGCATGCTCGATGGAAAATCAAACGGTTGCTCGCAGTGGTTTCTCTCCCCGGAAAAGTAGGAGAAATGAACTGCTCGCAGGTTAGCTGTTATGAGCTATTGTACACAGTTTTAAATTCACAGCACGGTGTCTGCATGTCTGCACGTGGTTGTAAGCAATTTAAGTTGACTTAGAATTTATGCAAATTACGAGCTTTGCCGCTTTAGCCATTCTCGGCAAACACTGCTACCTAGAACGCTCAATGAGAATTTAAAATGTTTTGCTACAATGACAATTCCTTGGAAAAAAAAAACATAAGTAAGTGTAAAAGTTCAACATATCCTTGTAAGGCTTGAAGAAAAATGCTGGAAAAAAACAAAACCGGCCTTACCACGGTAAAGTTGCAATTTACTTGAAACCATACCTACAGATTTTTGTTTTTAATTTGGCCTCACTTGGGTTTGGAACTTGGATTTTGAGATAACTGACCTGAGCGGCCATGCTGTACCGCCGCTGTGGTAACAGTTGTTGCTTGGATTACAATGAGAAAATAAACTTTGGTTATACGTCGAAAAGATGTTTTAGTGACAAGAAAATCGTAGTTTGCCTTTTGATTTCAAGAGGTACACCCAAAAGCCAAACCGGTGTGTGTTTCCCTTGAGGGAACTTATTTCAGCCCGAGGAAATTCAGACAAGCTCATGAGAGGTGTCCCCTTACAGGAAGTTGTAAAATAATACAAGGGTTTAGTGAACAAACCATTGTGACTCCTGTCAGTTCCTGCCCGCTTATGAGAGGTATCCGTTTATGACCGGAGCTGTCTTTAATAAGTAGAGGTTCGACCGTGTGACTGTCTCAGTATCGTCAGTGTCTCGGTGAAAGTGAGAAGCCTATAAGCTGTTTTATAATTTTTTGAACATGGCTATGGACATTAATGATGAAACTTACAGCTCTCAATTGTCAACGGACAGAACTGAGTGTCCATAGGGAACTTTCTGAGATCCATTGGGCAGGCGGCTTTGATGGTGATTCTAGAAATGCAAACAAGCTAGGTAACAAGCCAAAATTTGCTACGTGCGAAAGTTCCATAATTTATAGTACAAAAACCCTTTGCATCATTGAAAAAATGACTCATAACCCTCTAGCTGATGTGAGCAAGATTTCCTTCACTTTCCAGAACTCTTATGTCGTAGAGCAGGACAACCATGGCAGTAAATTAAGATCAGAGGGCAGATAATGAACCAAGCCGAATGTCTTCTTTCAGGTCAACAGTCAGGTAGTTGGGATGGGACGAAAGTCGCGATTTGCGAGCGTTTGTCATTCTGCCCCCGGGCCTCCGAGCTCAAGGATTGTTAACAGTGTAAATGAGTGACATCATAGGGAGAGTAATATAGGATCAGTGACATCGGTGCCCAACACCACCGCGGGAAATGTTTTACGGATTCTTTTCTCATATCCGATCATACGTGGTTGCAAGAACATACTAGTTAGTTGGAAACAGCAATAAAATCAAATTCCAGGAAAGATTATAACACTGTTAAAAATATTTGGAAAGGTTCGTATCAGACTTAATTTATCTTAGCAGGTTTTAAAGGAGCTTTAAAGTTATGCAGCTTAAGCAACGACAACGGCGACGGTTGATTATTCCAATTTGTTTAACTTATTTTCAGGTTTGTTGAGGATCATCCAGATGTATCTTCTTTGGAGAGCAACGCAATGCAACTGGAAATACATTTCGTTACGTACGATACGCCAGGAAAGTCATGGTTCACCGTTTATTCCAGGTAACATTCGTCATTTCACTAACGCAAATGATTAACACTTTGATCTTGAAGTCCTACCTAGCGTTGTAGTTCACCACTCCTCCAGGCTTGATCAGAATCATGATATTATCTGTTGTGACCTTATGAAAGCTTCCGTGTTTGGCGTTTACGAAATAGGAGTCTGGCATCCAAATCCGATCCATGACCGTGTTACTAAGGAACATGGTGGTGTTGAGACCGTGATCCAGTCTTTCGTCTGTCCATGATTGACGAAGGAAGATGTCCAAAGAAAAGTCCTTCAGGTTGATTAAAATCAATTAATGTTAAATGATCGAGGTAAGATACTTCTAACAACTAATAAAGAAAAACTATTGAGCTCCTTTACCATCCCCTCCCCCGTCCCTCCCCCACCTCCCACCACTCAAACTTGACTGTTTCTTATTTTTGGCTTGCAATAAAATTATAAAAATATATATTAAGGTTGTTTCATGGAACTAACTGCAAAGGTTAATCCTTCGTCACATGTTTTGCTTTTACTATAAACCTACCATATCAACAACATTGATAGCATCAATGGAAAGAACCCAGAAACCGACAGTTATCTCCACAGGCCCGCCTGTCAATCAATCAATCAACAATCAATCAATCAATCAATCAATCAATCAATCAATCAATCCATCCATCCATCCATCCATCCATCCATCCATCAATCAATGTTACTTTTCCTCAAACCAACTACTTAAGGGTAACTGAACACTCTTGGACAGCCTGATAAGGTGTAACTTAAAAGATAAGATCATATGGCTTATTTCCTGGCGTTGCCATGGAGGCTAGCCGTAGACAATGGACTTCTCAATTTTTTTATGTTTGACCGGAGTAAACTATGGACACGATGGAGGTGCTAAATACCTAGATTTATCATCTCGTCCTTGACAAACGTTTCACTCAAGAAAATAAATTGAAACAAACCATGATAATTGGGTCTCAACCTCGAGTCATAATGACCTGTCATCAGCAAGCCGTCAAGAATCTCCGATACTGTCTTGTTCCGTGAATTTCTGAGGGGAGAAGAGAGAAAAACCAGGAGTAGACGCCATTCGGAAAATATGATGGCCCGCGATAAAGAATCAATAGTTTCGGTTTATTTCTGCACTCTAAAAATAATTAAGTGGAGTACGATCGTCCGGGTGAGTGTAGTCCTGAGAAGGACTGTTCGTGGTGACATTGACTGACGTTTCGACAACCTGAGCGGACGTCATCATCAGAGTCAAGTGATTTATGTAACGTCAGTAGATGGTATAAATACTCTGGTCTTTGATGTGATTGGTCAACGAAGTCGTGATGTTATTGGTCGACTGTTAGTTAAGCCTTGTTGTCAACTAGGCTTAACTGACAGTCGACCAACAACAATAATAAAAAGTCCTTGTTTAATAATTAAAAGAGACGAAAACCGTTTATGCGCGATCATTTTTGGGGATGGGCATCCATTGAGGAATGATAGTTACCCCAGGTGATACTTTTCTGGACGTGATTTCCCTTCGCAGCTTTTTAGTATTGATAACACTCGGACACATTGATCAATTACTTCAATTTAGCCTTTGAAATGACTTATTGTTTCAAACTTAATCTGCAAAAACTTGTTGTAAAAACTCACAATAATTTGTCAAGGGCCTTGGCAATTTGATACCAATGTATTATTCATGACAATCATCTTTTTTTGTGAGGAGGAGGGTTCTATTGAATTTCTTGTATTTTCAGAGAGAGGTACAACAACAGTTACAAATAAATTATGATAGACTCTTGCCAGCTGAGGACCTTGGCCGGTTCGTTTAAAAAAAAAAATTCACGCAAGCCGTCAGGGAGCTCTAAGGTTGGACTGTTTCACTGATCTACTATCGTTTAGATACTAAATAAATGTTCCTCCCATTGTACGGTTACGGCCCTCCGGCTTTTATACCATCTCATTATGTTTTCTGTCTTGACTCAATTGATAATCGACTGGAGAGCAACTCTTAACGTCAAAACCAAACTTTCTCCAAGGGACCCATGACAGTCTTAATTCATTTTTTTCGCGACAACTGAAAAAAATGCACAGGAAGGTCATGCAAAAAAGTTGTCAGTCTGCATCTGTAAGATTTGTACTTTGTAAGAATCTTTTATTTTCTATTTCCATAATACAAACAGACATTTCTGGTCTTCCAATTGCTGACAAATGGAAAGAGCACTAACGAGCACGGGCAGTAAACTTGTTCACACGACTAAGGCAACAAAAATTTCATAGTTTATTCGGGTATAATTTATAAAATTTCAAGGGAAAGAAAGAAAAACTTAAGATAGCGAATACCAACTATTTCCCTCTATTTGAACCAACAAAATGGGTTCAGTCTTCTCAGCCGTTTGCTCTGCTTATTACATTAGCTTGTGAAATTTTCTTTCGCTCATGAGTTATCCTTTCAAACGAAAATCATGTTTAGTAAATAATAGTAATTGCCTTTTCGTGTTTAAGAGGCGTTTTTGTGCCATATTTCTATGGCTTTTATTTAGGTTGGTTGGCTATTATTTGTATATCGTGCGGTGATTGTTTTTGGCCAACAAAATGGCTATCCACATTTCAAAACAGGGGAACTCTCT
>OX419343.1:23034068-23051568 GCA_948470475.1 Galaxea fascicularis | reverse complement strand
CACCCTCCGTTAAAGAGGCTCTCAGAAATGCTTCTTCATGAATTAAAGATTTCAATTAGCTAGCTTTGCAGTACATTTTTGGCTACATGTGGCTACATGTGACGTCAAAATGAGGCGCGCGAATTTGAAGGATTTAGGCTAAATTTTTCAAAAAGCGATTAATTTTCCATCCTTGACATCCATAACAATAGAAGACAATATTTAACCTTGGTGTATTAGTCTTAAGTAAACAAACTGCTTCATTATTTTTGGTTTTCATTGATTTCAAGACATGTTTTAGCATTTTACCTGACAGAGCCCTAGAAGAGCGAACAAATTTGGTAATTTTTTCTTCAAAACGACTTCCCTTCAAAACGGACATTTAGCTAGTAAACTGGAGTCCAAGAAATAAAGATTGCCATCGCCTAGCGCTGTTGCAACTATTAACAGATCCCGTGTTTGAAATAATCACAGAGCAACAACATGTACTTTGGACGTGACCCATGTTTCTTCATTATTAGGAGGTCACGTGGAAACAACTAAAATTGATGCTTAAATAATTAATAGCTGACGCCTCATGCATGGAGTTGCAGTTGTAACAATAGCCGAGTCAAATAATAATTCTTTCGTTGAGCGTTACTTTCTTTCGAACTGATGACCAATAGAATAATGGCCGGCAGTCCAGATGCTCGAAAGGTACAAAATCGAGGCTGTTGGAAAGAGGTTATTTGAGGTCTAGTTTTAACAACAATTAAAACAAACTCTACTTCAGACCAACTAACACTGCTCGTGGCTAAAAGACAGAATAATCGAAATCACCTTTAGATTTAATTTTACGAACCAGTGAATGCCACGTACATCAGATGGTCTACGGTAATTTCAAAAGTTTATTTTCGAGACAGTTCACGAAAGAATTTGTTGGTTTGATATTACTTTTCTTTTATGAGATTTTGTATTCGGTCATTTCAATTCTCACCACGAAATTCAAAAGCAACAGAGTATTTTTAGTCGTAAAGGAATAGATGTGACATAAAAGCATTACTTTATGTTGTACGCCTATGTTTATGTCAAACAATACTAAATTTATGTGCAACTTGTAATTATTTACGTACATTACAATAAAAACATACATAACTATTAACGAGGGCTTTATCGAAAACGCGAATTCCCCAACGCCAACGCCAAAAGTATTGTTTGAAATTCAGATCACGGTGCAGCTATTCAATCACGGATTCGTATTCAAATTTCAGTAAATACTCCAGAAAATGGAAAGCAAGAATCCACTGCAACTCGCTCAAGCCTAAGGTAGATCCAGTCGTAGCTAAATTAAAGACCAGTTTTTCTTACCTATGTGTTGAAGGATTGTCGTGATTTCCAAGCAAGTGGCGACCGTGATTGTTTGTGTTTAAACATTTTTAACCGCATGTGTACGAGGAATGCCAGTCTTAATGGTTGCTGCAACATTTTGCGAGATTTGCTAGCATAGCAGTTTCGAAACGCGGTCATTGTTGATCCGAAAAAGCCCACTAGACATTTTAAGGATTAAACACGTTTCTCACGCTTTTGACACATAGCGGATGACTTCATCAGATTTTCATTGGGTTTTAGGACTGAATTACATTTAATAACACGCTGAGTTCGATAGACAATACCATAACTTGAATTTGAAAGCCTTAAGGCTTCCAGCTTGGCGTTTGGCTTTAAGGATGTTTTACGTTATTGCAACTTGTGTTAATAATCATAATACAGCAATGGTACTTTTAAATTTCAGGGGAACTGAATGTAATTAATATTTTGCGCTTCCCTTTTTTGTGGTGTTATGCACATTTTCTCGATCTCATCAAGATAGTTTTCCCTGAAGGTGCTTCACAATAAAAAACGTGTCTACAGTTTATAAAAAAAAATATTAAGTTATTAGATCGCGACCACTCAAAAACTAAAGTACACTTAACGTGAAACTTCCCACACATTTATGCCGGACTAACTGATCCGTCTGTTTATGCACGTATGCGAGCCTTTTATCTCGATGGCTAACCAAACCAAAGCACGCTTGTTTCCACAACATAATATACTCCAGTCGACAGGAAATTCATAGTTCTCTAGCTTGAAATACCTGTTTTGTTTGCGAGCTGTTTTCAGATTCAGAAAGTCGGAGGGACGCAAAAAAAGACCAACTGTGTCGGCATCAACATTTTCCTAGGGTGATGGCGACTTGTCGTGCAGAGATTTGTTTTAGGAAAAAAAGAGGCATGGCTTTAAATAAACCCCCTTGTAAAGAAATTAGGGTGAGGATCGTTTTGTTTTATTAATCCATAGCGAGTCTTTTTGCATATCACCGATGATGCAAAGAAGTTTGTACTAGTTTACTCTGATTGGGAAATTCATAAATCGAACTCGAAGCATCTTCTACCAACAGATACGTGACGTTATCACCGCTATGTTATTGTACGTAAGTCACATTTAATGCAAAGACTTGGTTGTTTTTGAAGCAATATATAATGGAGTCTTTTGATCTGCCGAAGTTAGTCTGGCATAACGGTTTTTTTAAATATATTTTTTAATTTGAAATTTTGTGTTGGCGACTGAAAACACTCCTTGAAACAGAAAGAGAGAACTCATTTAATTTTCTGTCTTTGGGCTAAAAGTATTCTGCTTAAATGGAGACGATAACATTTAAAGCACAAATTAGTGCTAGAATGACTCCATCACCAGAAGAACCAGAAGAAGTAAGTTCTTGAAAGGAGCTAATATCGCTTTCTGATAATGGCCCTAATAACTAGTCAAGCTACATTCCGTTTGCAAATGCACAGTTAGAGTAGTTTTGGACAAAAATATATCTGGTGGCTTCTAAAATCAATGCCAATTATAGTAACAGCGGATTTATACTTTGGGGTTTGTGGCGTTACACTTTTTTGTGCGGTATTTCGGTGAATGAATTTTCGTTGATCTAAAAAAAATATAAACCGTTAAAGAAAACATGTAAATGAAACGTTCATCGCTATAGCGTGAAGAGTCCGGCAATGTTTGGTCAGATTACCTGATTTTACTGAACAAATCGTTAAAACTGAAGTAGATGACATTCTGACGTCTCTCAAATTAAACAACGCGTCCTGAAGTGAAAATATTGACAACTTATCACCGCAACGCCGTCTCTATGCTATACCAATATCTCCATAGATTTGCGACCACACGAAATACTAGAGTCCGTCTAGGCGTTTTAGGATTTTTCGTATTTATTCTTTTTTCTTCTTTTTCGTGATTCCGCCTCGAAGTAGCTTGATAATTACCTGCCAGCTTTCAAGCTGTAATTTATTTTATTATTCATTTAATAAAGTTCTTGTTGTTGTCACAGGTAAGAACTTCAAATATTTATTGGTGTTCGCAAACCCGCCGTTCAGTGTGGGTTTTAACCACCTGCCACACTAGCTATTCTAAAGTAACTCATACACTATGCCACATTATGAATATTCTGGGATCACTGAGATTAGCAGCACGCTGATTTCTATACGAGGACCGGCTTACTTTGGAATGACGATTGCTTAAAACATAGCTAGTAGACCAAGACGAAAAATAACTATAAGTTATGTTTCGCTCAATGAGAGAAGAAACCTGAAAAAATGTAAACAAACAAAATATATATTACAAAATTGTCTCTTTCTAACTTTCTTGTTTTTGTTGTTCCTGTTTTATGTTTTCAGAAACCAGGTCACCGTTAAGGAATAATCTAAGTTGACGCCTGTTCGAGCGTATACCCTTTCTCTACAACGCTGCACAAATGTTTCTTTAAAAACAAATCCCCTTCATTTGCACGAAGTACTTCATCGATTAGCCAATCATAAGGGTCTAGCATATAACGTCTTGCATTCTGATAATGAGCCAATCAGAATATTAAAAATACAATATCCATATGCATTTTCAAATCAGCTATTTAGGTCAGTTAGTAGAACCACTTGCATAAAAGATCGATGGCTCGGTACATCACTAATCTATGTTGACGAAAAGCTTACGAAATAATTAATTGTAGAGACACATTTCTAACCCATAATGACCATTCAGATGAACAAGACAATGAAAACTTCCATAAAACTGTGGTAATTTTCCTTATAAAGGCCCTAATCGAACTCTTGCGGCTTTGTATTCGTATCGCATCGCAAAAGCAAACATCGGATAAGCAATGCAAACTCTGGCACGAAGTGAATGCCTTATCGAATTCCGGAACTGTGCTGATCGGAACAGGATTTCTAGATAGGCTGACGGACTCCGGATGCAGTAGCAGAATCTGAACACTCGCCATGTGGCTGGCACAAAATCTGTACTAATGGCCGTTTTTATGCTAGAGACGTCAAAGCTTTCAAGACGCATTTGACGTCTGAGGCGTTAAAGCCATTTGGAATAAACACGGCACGCATAAAAGTAGACAAACTAACGGACAAAAACAATTATGTAAAAAAAAAAATCGAAGACTAGGGGTCCTTACCATTTACACGGAAAACCCGGAAATTCTGGGTGGAAAATCAAATGGTACATACCATTCCGTTTGGAACGTTTCAGAAATTATGGGCCATCTGCTAAATCAATGCACTTTTTCTGTTATTTTTTAGCTTTCCAACTGATACTAGTAAATTTTTTTATTCATCCATTTTGCGTTTGGACAAGCTGCGGCGTTGAATATTTACACCTCAAATTTCCACCCGAATGGATCGTGTAAATGATAAGGGCCCTAGGTCTATTCCTGGAGGACACTGGACACGAGCAAACTCGACTCCAAATAAACGTTAACACACGAATATATGAACAAACAAGCCGTGGCGGAATTGCAGCTTCTCAAATTTATGTCTCGACGTCGTCTAGAAGGACAGATGCAACTATTTTTGAGATAAAAATCAGTCTAGGAATGAGCATTTTCCACAACCTGACCCAAGTGAGCACTCAAGGTTAAACAATCCACTTCCAACGAACTGAACACATTTACCTGCATAAATCTTTGTAAATTTTTTTAGTCTTTTAAAATTCAGTAAACTTTGTCCGCGTGAAAGGATTTGCCGAATTTAAGAAAAGCTTTGAAGCCATGCACGTGCTGTGCTCACAACTCGAACGCCGTGACAGTTCTGTTTTTACGGTCCAACACTCACCACTGCACAGGCATAAGGTCGGTCAACTTCACGTGCCACGCACGTGACTCAATTTACAAGCTAGTGACCTTTCATTACCTTTTTCGGTGCACCATACCCTGCGAGCAGTTGGTTTCTCCTAAGCTTCCCGGGAGAGAAACTACTGCGAGCAACCGTTTGTTTCTTTGAATGAGCCGCCGTCCAGCGCCGCGGATAAATAAAATGAAATTTGAACAGGTAAAACGAGTTAGTAAACTTGTTTTGGCGCTTGTGCGTGCGTTCAACTACATAACTGCTGCGTTTGGGCGCGGAGCCCGTTGTGCAGAGATCAGAACAATGGCGTCCAAGGTGACAAATTCCTCTAGTTGCGACCGGGTTTAGGATCGATGAAGATTTAAGTACCTTTTTTGAGGGATTAAAATCTCGAGGAATATCAAAGCTAAGACAAGACTGTTCTATTTTTCGAGTGCGGTTGTTTTAGTTTTCGAAAGAAAGAGATACAATGGCGCTAGTCTTCTTTGAAGGGCGATCTTTCGGGCTGTCTATTGCAAGTTTCTTGATGTTGAATGCCGCTCCATAATTCTTCGAGGCTGGGCTGTACTTCGCTCGAAATTCTATCTGTAGTGCTTGCAGCACGGTTTTTTTACGTTTGACGACTGCCAGTCTTCATAAACAGGTTTATTTAATCCGCTTCATGTGGCTTCGCCAAACGGAAATTGTGTTGTTGTTATAATCCCGAACAAATGCATCCTTTGGGACGTGACGTAGTTAGCGCATGCTCGATAGAAAATCAAACGCTTGCTTGCAGTGGTTTCTCTCTCGGGAAAAGTAGGAGAAACGAACTGCTCGCAGGTTAAGGGCACCACTGCGTGGAAGGTCGGTCACTATTTCCAAACCTCACCTTAGTTTCTTTTGATTTTTTTTCTGCAAGAGATGCTTTGATGAAGTATGTCGGAAGCTTCTCTTACGATATCTTGAATCTTAATCCTTCAATAAGCGTTTCCTTTCTCAAAATCCATCGATCGGCGTGAACAATGGGCTTCACCTCATTATTCTGAGCTTACTTCGTGTGGTGGTCATTCACACCACTTCAGATACAGGTCATGCCGGGTTCGTCAGTTAGTAGTAGCATTTTCCGCGAATTTTTTTCTTTTGTTTTCTCGCTTTCTGCTTTTTTTCTAGTAATATTATTTTGATCAATGGTTAAGCTGTAAATGAATTTTGCAGTTTAAAGGGATACAATTTTAATGTCGATGGGGACAGACTTCTCTCTTTTCATTTAATTATCACTAAATTAGGGATACACACTATTTTTGCGGGCCCAAGTTTAGGCTAATTGTAGCATCTTGTTACGAATAAAATGTTAACAGTTTGTATTGATGTACATTATACCAAGCTCCTGTTTTGGTACCGGTAAGTGCCGGCTATAATAAAATTACATTGCATTTGAGCACATCCAAATATCGAGAGCGATATTGTTTTCTTTACCTGGGGATTGCCTGCCGTGTGTTATTTCAGCTTCACTTTTCAGAACTTTTCCCAAGAAGAACAATAACTTGGCGTTTCCTGAATGTGGTAACTAGATTCCACCGCGCCTCACGAAGACCGTGTTGCTTGTTCCTTGCAGTGACGACAGCTTTGTTCTGCATGTGTTCATTTCGTTCCTCTTGTTAGTGTATGGCGGGAGCGTATTCACATGACGTCACGGCGGCCATGTTGGTGTACCAAAACAAAGGAATGGCGGCCATATTGGTGTACCAGGCTAACTCTCCATTTTTATGCATATACTTTCTTTTGTTTTATTAAATCAATGCGGCCTCTAGTCTCATGAGTGAATACTCTGTATTCTGATCTATTATCCTTGGAAACGTTTTGTACAGAAACCGCGGGGTGCAGTGTTAGGAAATTTCTGTTTCGTAAAACAAGACTTTCGAGGAGTACTTTCCGAGAACAAAAGCTGGATTCCTTGTTACACTATATTTTGATTTTCTACTTGGCACTTATTTGCTGAAGATAACCTTCCAAATCGGTGTATAGCATATCATTCAAAATTACAAAGTGATCAGTAATAATAAAGATTCACAATGATAAACCAACATTTGAAGATACCGGCCAATTTCCTAATTTTGCTGGTTTTCAAAGGACCCCCGGGCAGCCATTGTTTGTTCGATGTTATTTGTCTGTCAGATAAGATCACCATCTAGGATCCACATAAGATCATAACAACAACTGGCAGCGATAAATTGAGATTAATGAATTCAAAAGATTATAGTTTAAAGGCGTTAGAGAATGCAAAGTACGCCAACAACAAATGTTTACAACCTGTATTTTTATTGAGAGAATAATTCGATTAACCCTTTAACTCCTAAGAGAAACAACTTACCGATTATTTACCGAAGTGGAGGTGGCTAGTGGTGGATATTATATATATCTACCTCTGGCCACCGAAGTGAGGTGAACAATTATACATATATCAAATATCCACTACTGGCCACCGAAACTGAGGTGAATAATTGTTTTAGTATATACTAAAACAGACAGAGAAAAAAAAAAGCTCAAAAAGGATGATTTTACGATTTTCGTGCAGACTGCTCAGACTTGAATAGCACTTGCTGTTAAGAAAAGAGTTTGATTAACCAATCAGAGTGCGCGAAAAACGCTTTCAAGTGTTTTAATCTAGTATATACGTATGTCAGTAACGCGCTCAACCAAACATTGAAGTTGTCAGTGAGGGAAAAAAAGGAAGAGATCAACAAGTAATAAAGATCTTGATTGCCGGTTTCACAAATTCTCCTCATTATGACCATAGAAAATGTATGGAGAACAGTATGGAGAATAGAGACATTGATATCAGGGTTTAAATGGTCAATACTAATTTTTATTATCTCTCAGTCAGTACGCGCGCTGTGATTGGTCAATTTGGGAGGCCGTATTCTACTGTATGACCCGCTAAATTTGAAAGTTCCCTTTTCCGTGCGCCCTCTCTGAGAGAAAATAAACATCTTACCAACCTCGTTTTCTCGGTCTGTACTGTAAGTTACGGATCCTCGTTTTTCCCCATTGATTTATGGCCCGCGCGCTTCGCGCTTAACCATAAGTGAAAGAGAAAAACTCGTTCCGTAACTTACAGTGCGGATCTCGAACTCGGTTAGTAAGTGGTATGAATTGACACAAGGAAGACAAGAGACTAGATTTTTATACTGCAGGATTACGATTTTGTCAGATTTTATTTCTCTGATTGCTAAGCAAGATTGTGTTTAATAATAATAATAATAATATGATGTTTTATTCTCCAAGAGTGTCGATGAAGTCAGTTTAAAAGCTAAAAGCCTAATAAAGACCTTCAAATCTAAGCAGTAAAGAAGTTGACATTTAAAAAATGAAAAAAGATACTTAATGATAAATTTGTTAGAGATAGTCTAGCCAATAGATGGCGTTATAAATAGCAAAAACAACGGGAAAACTCCTGAAGGCATACTCATCAATACTGGAAATAAAATCGTCCGTAAGAATTTTGCTTTGAGTGCTTTTAACCGATGTTGTTAATGCCTGTTTGTGATTATTGACTGCATCCTCCTCAGATTGCGATGAGCAGCTGTTGGTGAACAGCTGTTGGAGTTGGTCATTGCTGTTTTTCTCCACTAACGGCACAAACATCCAATTCGTTCCAGTGCTTTGTTTAGTTTCATCATTTTCCTAAATTCAGTGAAAATTACAGATGAAATAGGATAGGCGTCACCAGCACTACACCGTTTTCTTATTTTTTCCGGTCCAGGGTGAATTTTCCTATTTTTTCTGCCGATTTTAGGCAGAAAATATACTTGTGTATCATATATTCTATGATTGCAAATTGGACTATGCCGACAAAACGTCAGATTATCTGTCCTATCACAATTTTAATGGCGTTGAAGTAATTTGGAGCCAGACTGAACCATTAAAGCCTGACTTGACGCACCTAACTTCTTGCAGAAATGTGCTGTTTTTGTTTATGTTTTTTTTGCTGGTTTTTCCGTTTAGATATTGTTTAGTTAAAAATACATAATTGTATTGCATTTACAAATTTGCACCACACAAAATTATATTCTTTTTTCCGGCAAATCTCAGTCTAGGGTCTATTCTTTAAATATTCTTTAAGTATCGTAATGGCGCGAGTCACTACAGTTATTACAAGGCGATGGTTAGGGAAAGTGGGGAGAGGGGGAGGGGAGGGGTGGGGTGAAGTGGCACACAAGACAAATGATGTCCTCCCCAGCAAATATGACTGGATTTAACCAGCAGGACAAATGAAACTGCAAATACGTACGAAGCAGTCAACTATTACAAAAAAGGCAGTTAGCTGGCGAGTTTTGTATTAATCAGTTAGTTGGTTACTATGTCACTCCTTTCAGTTCGTATTAATCAGCTATTCAGTTGGTTGATGTAATTGTGAAGATTGTGGAATGCGGCTTGGTGTGACAAGAATACCTCGCAAATTAATGTCTGGGTAAGCCGAATTGCAATGATTGGCTTGTTTTATTCATGAGGGAAATTGAGCCTGGCTCAGTCGGCCATGCATGCTCCCGAGGCCTAACAAGACTGAAACAGCTTTTCATGGCCGCTAATGCTCGGGCGCTCAAACTTTATTTGGCAGATTTAAGGGGCTATCACGTGACCATAGTGCCCAAAATGGGCCTTTCAGCTTATCTAGACACATTAATTTGTGAGGTATTCTCGTCATTCAGTTGTTCTGACAATCAGTCAGTTGGGCAGCCAGTGGGTCCGGTCAGACAGTCGACAGCTTGGTCAGTCAGACAGAGGGTCAGTCGATCAAGCCGTTATTCGGTCAGCTGGCTAGCCAGTTAGTCTTTTAACCAGTCATCCGAACCGCCTTACGCCTGCTAAGTCGTTAGACGATTAGACAATTGATTTATCCAAAAAAAAAATCACGTTTGAAAAACCAGGAAAGCAAACAAAAAATGCAACAAAGAAAATTTAGCTTTGCACGTGTGATTAAATTACAATTTCGTATGCTACGCATCTACCATATGCATCTCAACACTCAGATCAATATCCAGTGAACATAAGACGGGTAAAACTAACCATAGGTCTTTCCAAGGTTTTGTTTACTTTCAAGGTCTTTGGCTTCTGTTTGGCTTTCAACAGCAGTACTGCGCAGTATTCCACAAGAGTAAGGAACACAAATACGAAACAACCAATCAGGTACTTGTCACTGGATTTGACGTAGCTTACCTGATAATCAACAATAAAACAAATATATGGTAAGTAAACGATGAGGGCTTGACTACTGCTGTGTTGGGTGGAAAGAAAAAGGGTCAGCATTCGATCCAATCCTCCTCAGCTTTGACTGGAAATGTAAACCCAAGAAGGTGTCCTAGTGAGAGGCTGTGGCCGATGGGATCTAATGTTGGCCAAGCAAAAGAGAGGGTCATTAGCCAAGGCTTTGCCCATTTTCTCCTCGCTACACGACATTCGAATGTTTTGTAGTGCGATCAACATTTATAGATGCTAGCTTGGGGAGATTTGGAAAGGCGATATATTGCGGAAAACCACTGCACTGTGATCTTGTCTCGTGATAGCCTGCGTGGTAAGCGTTCCCGTTCGAACAAAGTTTTCCACATTGTGGCCGCGCGAAAAGTGGAAAAAGAGCAAAAAATAGAGGACCAATCGGGATTTCCCTAGTTTTTGCTCCCTTCTCAATTTTCGCGAGGCCAGAATGCAGCAAAATGAACGGGTTTCAAGGGCAGCAATTGACGCAAGCTAGGCTCGTGGAATCTCAGGCTACTCTGGTGTGTAATTTCTCATATGATTTTTATCTTTCCCTCCCCCGTAACCTTTTGTTACGAAAAAAACATACTTTTTATATAATGCTTGTTAACACGCGAAATACATCTTTCCAATCTTTTGATTGCTGTTTGGCGAGCCACGGTTTATTAACACAAATGGTAGAACAATGTTTTGCCAGTAAATGGGACATTAAAAATCACAATGAGTGTAGTAAAAGGGGCGTTTTAAATTACACACCTTTGGCATCGATTTGTTTATCATATTCAGTATAGTGACTTCAGTTAATACGGACGTAATGCCCAGAGCAATGCGAGCGGCCGGCTGGTCTACAGGTACCACAAATCCCATCCATGATATGAAGACAATCGCTGTGCTCGTGCCGTACATGTGACTCAAGAAATAGCTGTAAGAACGTTCGAACGTGAAGTCCGCTCGGACCCCGGAAAAAATTCCTGAAAGAGATAGACAATGTACGTTTAAATCTAGGAGCTAAAGAGGACGATAGGAACTTAAAAAGAACGCGAATAATTAGCACTGCGGCAAAATATCAGTGAGAGGGTCATTGCGTTTTGACTGTGGTATGTTCAGGTATACGTTGCCAAGGGGACACTCAAACACAGTTTCATAGGAGTCTCTGGGATAGTTTAGATTGTACCCCTGCTTGATCACTAGGTCCCACATTTTGAGTTTTTACCATAGGATTTCAGTCTAAGCCTTACCATAGGTGAGCATGATGAGGGAGGGACAGCAGTCTCGATCGCTCACATAAATAAAGCAGTACCGCGAGCAGATGTTAATATTAATGCCCTGCCACTGCGCATGTTCAATGAGAATTACAATCCCGGCCAAAGCGCCTAGGACACTATATTTTTCAACAAAACTTGAGAGTCCGCCGACTGTCTCACGCGAAGTAGCTTGGGGATACAAGGATGAGAAATCTGTGAAATGCTTGCTGTTTCCAAGCCTAAATTTGCTCAAAAAGTGCCTCGAAAGTAATTAGTCAAATCGCAGGCTAGGCTTGCACAAGTTGTGGGGTATGTTTCATTCCAACTCACCTGCATAGTACTGAGTTTTGATCAAGGAGAGATCAATTTTAGTGAGTACGTAGCTCGACACCAGGGACATTTCAGATGGTTTAAACTTCTCGCCATCTGTTCCAGATTCCTCCCATTTATACTTGATATGCTGGTCATTGTAGCCATCTTGGGTGAGAGATTGAAATAATTAAATGAGTTTCACAGATCATAAAGCCATTGCCCTATTAGGGACGCTCTGTCTTTCTACCCTGGAGGTATGAGAAAAGCACACTTCAAAAACAAAAACTATGACAAGGAAACTCAGAAAACGCAAAAATCCTCGTAACGTAGCTCTTTTTTCACCCTTCCCGGAGTATTACCAACGTCGGCGAAAACGTAAAACACCAAAAGGTATAATGGAAGGAGCATTCGTCAATTCGACTTCGACACCGTACTGACCGCGTCACGCTACTTCTGTACCACGTTCAGATCGTAGAAAGCTACTAAATATTGCCTTCCAATTAAAGAAATGATCAACATTCAGGAACAGGACATACATCGGATCATCCGAGGATGATTCACAGGCTACCAGCAAATTATATTAATATTATGAATGAAGAGGCTGGAAATCCAACGATGCAGTCACAAGTTAGTAGGATCCAAAGGATACACAACGCCTTGCTACACAAATATTATTAAGTAGTTCAATGAAGAAAGTAACAACTCGCGGCATATAAATGTTTTTTCATTCAAAAAGGATCAGTCAGTAGTTCGCTGTTGTTACTTTCTTCATTCAACTACTTAATAATATTTGTGTAGCAAGGCGTTGTGTATCCTTTGGATTCTACTAACTTGTGACTGCATCGTTGGATTTCCAGCTTCTTCATTCATATATATATAAAAGAGAGTTAAGGGAAACCCAACACTGGACAACTTCTGGAGAAAATGAAAAACTGTAATTGCCCTGAGCGGGCTCCCGGACTTGCTCTCCAAGCCAGATATCTTTGTTTAATTTTTAGAGGCATTTTATGGATATGTTTGGGTATTAATTGTTGTATTGCATTTCATTTTATGGCTCAGCAACGCAAAGCGATCATTACAATGTCCAGAAAGACCAGTTAAGTTTCATTTCGGCCTTGGTATTGCAACAAATAACGCGCTTTGGTGGATGATAGAAGGCTTGATACAAAACAAAACTTACAACTTTCCAGTGTGAGTGGGCAGACTTGGACGTCCATTGGAAAATTCTTTAAATTAATAGGACAAGCCGCCTTAATGGTTACTCTGTCGAGAAAATAGACTGATTTCAGCAAATTTTATCGCCTAGCGCACACTTCAAAGAGCCTTTGATCAGATCCATCAGTAAAATTTAAGGGGGCTGAAAAGGAGATATATGAAGTGGTTATTTCATTTACATCATAAATAAATACGGTGGCCGACCGTTGAAGAAAATCGTTCCGTGCATCACATGAGGTGCAAAGAAAACTGTACAGTATAACATTGCCGTTAACCTTTTGATGGTCACGAAGTAAAGTAATGGTACCTGGTGTTGTACTTAACCAGCCCCCCTGGGCCCAACTTTAGCATTACGTTAGGTGCGGAAACACGGTGTAGTTTTCCCATCTTGGCGTTCACAAAGTAGGTGTCTGGGATCCAGATCTTTTTCCAAACTCCTCGGTTTACGGTGATGGTACGGTTGAGAGAATGATCCAGTCTCTTATCGATCCATTCTTGTCGAAGAAACAGGTCGATTGTGAAATCCTTAAAAAGCGACAGCAAAGATTGGTCAATGACATTAAAAACACTATCATTTCCGCTCATGAAATTGATGAAAACTTGAGTAGAAGTACGGATAACATAACGTTGCCGACTAGTTTTGGGGAAACGCCGTTGTTGTACCGAAAATTATGGCGTTTGGTCCTTAGCTAATATTGTCCAGCATTTTATAAGTATATTCACCTCGCCACAGTTGATGCTTTTATCCCTTTAACACAATTTTTTCGCCATATGACTGGACTATATCATTTCAGCCCTAACCAAGCAGACAATCGATCAGCAGATCGAAGGTAAAAAAGTAAAGGTAAAGAAACGTTATTTACACGGTTTACAATTTAAAGCTGTAAGCTTGTGGGGCCGTGTAGGAGAAAAACCCCTTGGAGCAGGAAAGAGAACCAACAAACTCAGTCAGCCCTCATAATGCGGAGAATCGAACCCGGGCCGCATTGGTGGGAGGCGAGTGCTTACACCAACACGGCATCCCTGCTCCCTTAGTGAAATCGATCCAATTCAGTTTTACTTCAATATTATTTTCATTATCCCTTTGTTTTCTTTTCTATCTCAGTCGTTTATTTTTTCTCCTATTTTGCTACTATCTAAAGAAGATTTGCTGAAGCCTTAAGTGGCCAAAACTTTTTCTGCACTAAACTGTTGAATGTGACATTCGATCGTACCACGGTGGACCACTGAGGGAGCAGCTTCGAATTCAAACAATAAAGAGGATCGAAAGGCAATGATTGCCACCAGACAAGGTGCTGTGTACTCGTAACACCTTGCAGTAAGTTGGCACCATCGCCTGCGAGTGAATAATCATTCAGCGAAAAGAAGTCGAAGGCCAGGATCAGCAGTAAAGTGACAAAATAACAAACCAAACAATAAAACTAAGCAAACAAATTACAGATGCTTAATTTTCGAGTGCACTAATGTTAGACGACTTAACGTTTACCATGTCTGCAACGTCAATTTTCTCAATGGATAATATCCAGAATCCCACAGTAACCATGAGCGGGCCGTCTGGAGGAAAAACAAATCCAGTTCATAGGGTGTTATTGACATTGTCATTGTCAATATCCGTTTGGTTTTCCTTCTAACTTTCTTAATCAATCAATCAATCAATCAATCAATCAATCAATCAATCAATCAATCAATCAATCAATCAATCAATCAATCAATCAAATCAATCAAATCAATCAATCGATCAATCGATCAATCGATCAATCGATCAATCGATCAATTGATTAATTGATTGATTGATTAATCTCTTTCAGTTCTGGAAACTTAATTTGCCCAGAGTCAGCTTTTATTCATGAGTAATCCTGCAACTCTTCCAGACCTATATTTTTATTGGTCTCTATGACCTGTCGCATATTTTGTTATCAGGGCTAGGGGCATTGTTTGTGTTGTATCAAATGTTGTGCATGTTTCGTTCTCCAATCACAGACCGTGCTGGAGAGCTGCAGCGGTTTATTCATTGAGATCTGTTAATCTGTGTCGGCAGGCGCAAGAAAAGGTTAACGAAAGAAAAGAGAGCTGTCATTCCCCCCTATATCTTGCTCTCCCCATTCCACGCATCCACTCGGTGATTCGTCACCTTGTTTGCGGACTGGATTCTCGACTTTCTTTACAAGAGTTATTAGTTACATAAAATTCAAACTTACCACCGTAGTTAGAACGAAGTCTAGAATCATATTTTGTGCTATCTAGAAGCTTATTTAGCAGATTAGACATTTCTTCGCTCTTAACCTTTGTCTTTCTGTGGAAAGAATGATTTTCGTTTATCATTGTCTGTTCAAGTGATGGGGAGCTTTAGCAACGAGGGCAGCAATGGAAACGAGAACGCCACAAAACAATAACCTTAGTGAGTAAAACAATCTCTGCACGTGCACGTTGCATTTTGGTACATTTCTTTGCCGTTCTCTGCAAAACAACAACGTGAAATGACCAAATTATAGGTGTTCTCGAGAACGTGAGGGAATGAGGGGTAAATTTGTTATTTTTATTCTTACTTTAATGACGTTCAAAGCAATCTTTCTCGTTGAACAAATTGAAGTAAACAAGAAAGAGTTACAATAAAGAGTTACAATAAAGCTTTTGTTGCCGCCACCGTCGCTGTTGCTAAAGCTCCCTAATTTAACAATAAAGGAGACTACAGGATATCTACCAATGAGTACACGTTTTAATACCATCTTACCTGAGATCTCACTACATTTAAGAATCCATTGAATGCCGGGTCTAAAGGAGGTCACAATACTCATTCTGCCACACCCTTTTGAACGTTTTTACAAAACGTCACGGCCGCCATGTTGGTGTACCAAACTAACCCTCTGGGAATTGAACTCTATTTTTATGCAAATATTTTCTTGTGGTTCATTAAGCCAATAATATGGCCGCTGATTACGTGAGTGAAAACACTCTCTTGGACCTCTGCAGATGGATAAAAACTCATTTAAATATTTTGCTACCAATGAATGGAATTTGACAAAGCTAGAATTGAGGCCAAGATAAATATCTTTATTGCTGACGAATGCAAACGTTTTCATAGTAGAAAAGGAGAGGAGTATAGTTCGAAAGTGTCCCTCGCTCTACTAAGATCCGCCTTACTTTGCCTAAGAGGTTCACGCACCATTACGCGTGTCTCTCTGAGCATTGAGCATTATGACTTTGAGATCGAAAAAGAACAAGCAGGGCTTAGAGAGAAGAGCTTTTGCTTCTTTTTTTTTTTTTCTCTACCGCTTTGTTACGTTTGGAGGTTTATCACCTGAGATTTTGTCAGGACTCAGTTGTGACTGCATATATAGGATATTTTTCATGTATAGGATATACTTTAAGAAAGCTTTGGTAATATTTTTGTAGAAAAGCCTAATTTTGTACATTTTGTCTTTTTACCATTCTTAGTGGATCAATAATTGTAAATTTAGATTGTTTAAAAAAACTGTGATTTTTTTAAATCTTTATTGCTGACTCTTCGCATGTTTTATTTACGTCATCGTGTGATTGGTTGATTTAAAATACCACTTTGAATGTGATTTTACCATTGTTAGTGGATCAATAATTGTAAATTTAGATTGTTTAAAAAAAAACTGGGACTTTTTAAAATCTTTATTGCTGACTCTTCGCATGTTTTATTTACGTCATCGTGTGATTGGTTGATTTAAAATACCACTTTGAATGTGATTGGCTTATTGGATTGACGGATAACAAACTGTCCGATAACAACTTGGCAAGTGAATTAGTGGAAAATAGGAGTTACGTTTTTCAAACCAATTACAATCGAGGAAATTGTTATTTTATGACGAGCCATTCTTATTGTCTCTAGGGATAGGCTGCCGGAATACCATCTTTGTCAGTTATTTTTGTAAATAGTTTAATCGACAATCTTGTTTGCTTCAATTCATGTGTATGTATTAATGACGCTTTGATTCCTAAGATCAAAATTTCAATTCTCAAATGTTGCCCCTTCACATCTCCTATAGGAGTAGTAGGGAGAAATTGTTAAAGTATCAATCAATTTTATCTTGAGTAATCCTCTCATTAATTTTCGTGACCACTCTGTCATATAAACCATTGATATTACGAGGAGAAATTTGATTCCGATCTGTGAAGTTCACCTCTCGGATTCCTTTTTGAGGTAACATTAATTGTGTGAGTAAGGAGGGGGTGATTCAAGTCAAAACATTTGAAAGTAATTTGGTCCAACAACAATTAAATTAATCACTTAATTGAGACAAATTCGACAGTAATTAGTAAACATGCATTAAACACATCTTATGTCTCGTTATTGGGTTTAAACCTACTGACCTTGCAAAAGCTGCCTGCATACGAAAAACCGAGATT
>OX419343.1:23001568-23024068 GCA_948470475.1 Galaxea fascicularis | reverse complement strand
ACAACGAGAGAGTATAGATGTATTTGTCTTTTCAACTCCAAATAAATGATAGAAGAAGAGAAGTAACCGAAATATATCATTTCAGCTGGATTTTACCAATTCCTGGTTTAGTCACTGAAGCAAAGCTTAATTACGCTACAACAAAGCCAGTATAGTGGATACTGATGGCATATTTTGGTCTGAAATAGGGTCATGATTCGGAGAACGGGGCGGCACACCCCTACCAAGGATTCTGAAGAGTACCCCACGGGCTTACTTCGCTGTGTGACTGTTTGCCACAACCCGGGCCACTTTCTCAGCCAATGAGAAGCAAAACCAAAACCAATCACGAGTTGCACGCGGGCATTTTTTCGCACTTGGCGCCAGCTGCGTGTCATTACCTCAAGTTCTGATTGGTTCACAGAGCTGCCTTCGTCTCTTGCATGTGATCGAACAGAGTAAGAATTTTATGAAACTCAACTGAAAAGCACTCTAATATGATGGAATAACTAATATTGTGTTCAGGTTTCTATCGTAAAGCGGCAGCTTCGTCTAATGATCTACAAGATTTGAGTAGGAAAATATATAAATTTCCAATAAATTAAATTCTTCCTCTATTGGACTATGCCACTTGCTCCCAAATCTATTGCAATGGAGGTTTAGTTCATTAAATCACGTTAAAACTTGGCAATGCTAAAACGGATGCTGGAATCTAACAGGGACAGGCTAAATCACAGCAGACAGGATAGCTGTTGCTGATGAGTTGTTGTGAACATTTCCAATGGTTATGTCGTGGCCGCATATTTTTGCACCTGACAACGTAATAGCCTGTTTGCAACTTCATTCTGCACTTCAGGTCCCAAGCCGCAGATGGACAGGTATAGATTACACTGATTGACTGTGAGCATGCCAAAAACATCTGCACCACTGATCGGCGCTTCCGACGATCCACTTTATATGCTGTATCAAAAAGAAAATGCGACTTAAGTTACATCACGCCTGCTGTAGACAACTTGCTGCTGCGTTCAAACAAGACTCGGTCGAACCTAGTAGGAAATCGTAACAAGGCATATAAAGTTTCCCTTTTTTTCTTCATCAAAAGCTTACCCCCGTCCCTTAGGATAACCGACACTGTCTGGGTTCACACGTTTGTTTTTGTGGACAACCAGGAATACAAACCTTATAGCAGGAACGAGAAAAAGTCGCAAATGGCGTCGGGTTCTGGGGTACGCAGAGGCGGATCCAGGGTAGGGGTTGAGGGGGTTGCAACCCCCCCCCCCCCTTTGAGAATTTTTTTTTTGTTATTTTGCTTGATTCTTCGTAAAATAATAATAGAATAAAATTGTTTTTACGAAGTTATTTCACTTTTACCATTCGACTACTTGTCAAGTTACTCGCCTTCCACACCACTGGTGTTCAAGGCTACTTCGGTAGTGTACAACCCCCCCTCCCCTTTCAGAAATTCCTGGATCCGCCCCTGGTATTTTTCTCGAAACCTCCGAACCTTCCTGCCTATAATGGGTGCTATAATTTCCTACATATCTTAAAAACGAAGACGTTTCCAGGCATAAAATTCTGCAGCAAGTCATAGTAAAAGACCGGCTTTTTAGAAAAGTGGATCGCTGTTTTACAAATGGCTTTTCGAGTCCGAAACGTTTTCGGGACTTTCGAGAAACAGGCCCCTGGCGACACAAAGCCGAGTCTCCCTTGTAGGGTCGCCAGTACAGGCAAATCGTTTACAAAATTGTTGTATACAGTCACAAAAATAGTTTTCCTATGCTACATGGCAGCATAGTACTAAATCAAAATGTGTAACTTACTTGTGGTTTTATTTCCACTGTCCAACATGCCTTCGATGATTTCCGTGTTGTAAATCGGCAAAGCTCCACAAAAGTCCAAAATCTCCTTTGTGAGAACCAGTCTGTCGGCAGGTCCAGTCACAGCCACCAGATGGGAGTCGAGTACCACCGGAAGTTGGGTACGCAGAACAGCAGCCTGATTACAAACCAAGTAAACAAGTCAACCGCAAAAACCCAGCATTGGCACATCTTGAACGTAATATATTCGAGCATTAATAGCCTCAAATCAAACGCAGTAACCTTGTGTTCTGGGGTCCAACAGGTATAGTCATGTAGTAACACACTGTATGCCGTTGTAACCAGTGTATGTTTAAACGCTTGCGAATAAAAGTACTTGAGATTTTGCCTCCTTACTTTAAATGATCATGAAGAATTAAATAAAGTATTTACCCGATCAAAGTCCGCCTTAAGCTTTGCAGGAGGTGACAAAGACGGATTCATTTCGGAAATGTAGCAAACCTTTCGAGCTGGAATCCTTGTAACAGTCAGATGCTACGGAGACAGAAAGTAAATTATGTCAAATAGGGCTTGGCGGAACAGCGAGAATAGTTCAGTAAATGAAATGGATGCCGGATCTCCTCACAGCTGATGCTGGCTCTTCGAACGAAACTTTTTGTAGTTGTTTGCGGAAAGATTAGAGGCTTCCGTTCACAAATAAACGAAAGTTATTCATTCAGAAACTTCTCTAGACAAAATCCTTAACTCTTCAGTGCAAGAAAAGTGGTGAGTATATTTCCAAGAAAAATGAGTGAGTGACCAACAAATTTTCAACCTAAGTAATCCCAACTTCAACTCTCAAGTCATTCCCTTTACACTTTGTTGCCGATATAAGGGGCGATCAAAACTTTACGGACAGCGCCAACCCCCAACTCCAAACACCCCAACCCCACCACCCCCTCCCTCCATCCCCTTAAAAAGTAACTGAATAAGCAATGACGCTAATAATTATGACCAGATCCTTGTAACTACGAAACGGAATCAAATACTTTTTTTTTTTTTTTTAATTATGACGATAAGAAAAATACTGACGATTGTGCACGGAGTGCACGAGTGGATGGCCCCAGTCGTCCAAGGCTACTACACTCTTTCTTTTTTTTTTTTTTAATAAGGTTGTAGTTTATAAGTGTATACTACAATGACTGATGACAAAGACAACACAACATGACTACATGCAGAAGAGGGACATCGGACGTGTCTTCAACGCAAATCCGACTTACGTTTTTAAAATCGTGATAAAAGTCAGCGCTGTCAACGTCGTTATGAGCAGGAACTCGAAAAACTTCAGCATCTTCCTTTTCATCGATATCAATTTCCTCGGCTAATTGTGTTCCCTTCTCGTCAATTGCGATTCTGTATCGATCGGCCTGGAAGAAAGATCTGATTATCAAACCCAGGGAACACAAATATATTATTGCAGAAGCCGAGTGCTGGGAAAAATTACATATTTGTATAAAATTTTACTTGGCTATTGTCATTCTACGTTGGCAGAATCTGCTTCCACTTGCACCCTCAAATTCAAATTTAGTTCAAATGCCACAAAAGGAGGACATGTCCAGTCTTTCACCCAATGCCCAAAATAAGTGCACTTAATTTTGCAATGCATTGGATTATGAACGTTTTGTTCTTCAGTGCTTAAAATTTAAGATGACTTGTGCACTTTGTATTGCGATGTGCTGCAGTTTTGACATGATCAAATTACAAGGGTCATTAGCCTCCCACGCTGGCCTTCTTAGGGCCGGCTTCGTCACGCGTTCGTGCCATCACGACCATCCGCTGAACTGAGCAGCCACTTCCGTTCGCCGACAACTGATCAATAAGAGGCCGTTTTCAAATTTTGCTTAAATTCGTGCGTTGACTGTTTCCCGAGATTTCTTTTCTTTTGCAGCCAATGCTGATCGGATTGTTTAAATAAGACAAACGGCCTGCGAACGGAAGTGGCCGCTACGTTCAGCAGACTTTCGTGAGACAGGAACGCGTGACGAAGCCCCAGAAGGGAGGTTAAAGAGTCACGAAAGCTTTATGGCAACTTTAAGAGTTTTGAGCAACTTTTTGTGCTGCAAGCAACTTAGAGCAACTTTTGCCTCGTCAAGCAACTTTTAAGAAACGAATGCAACAAATGAGCCACTGAGCTATAAACACAAAAATTAAACCCGATATAAATTAATGTCCGCCCATAAACAGGTTAGCAGCCATTGATTGAGAAACGCACCAATTCACTGATGAGGATCGGCCATGTTGTTATTTCACTCATGGCAGCAGTGGGAAGCAGTCCACATCAAACAATTTCATTTTGCCAAGCAACGTTTCAAATTCTGGTAGCACCTTTTCCGATTTGACACGTTAAACCATTTTTCGGAGCAACTTTGGCTCAATTTACTGGCACAATCTACGGCCTAATGAAAGAACAGTATGTAGCGAAAACGTTAACAGCAAAGAAGCAGGAAGAATAAATTATAACTAACCTTTCCAAGAGCACATGGCTCAAGGCATAACAATACGAAAGTGGCAACTGCAGGCGCGGGGATCTGTAAAACAAATCCAAAATAACTGTAGTGGACTATGAAACCACGTTTATGGGTAAATGGAAGAGAAACTTACCTTCATCGTAGAATCTTTATCAGCTTGGTTGGGCTAAGGACCGCAAACACCAAATAGAGAGGCGTGGTTACTGAGGTATCGTCTCTGAAGGAGATCATGAGAATTCAACAAATACGATCTGAAATTTATAGGTTTGTGTGCTGTAAGAGGACACTAATCGTGACTGAAAGCTGAGATTCAAATGCTTCTCACAAATTCCTGTATTGCTGAAGGAAGTATTGTAATAATATATAGCCAGTTGGCAGTTTTCCGGAAGGCACAGATGTTGGTTTAATAAGGCTTAAAAACCGTCTTTTCAGCAACGCCATTTCATTCTCTCAGCTGACAATAAATAAGGTCAGAAGTTCAGGCTCGGAAAACTAGAAAGAAGGGGGAAAATGTTGAGTATATGGTTCAAAAGAAGATGTTATGTTCACGTAAAATGTTTCTGCTTTGAACGGTGACCCTACAATTCTGGCTTATCTTTCTGGGCATGCAGTCGATGGCTGTTAAAAGATAATTTTGACACTTCCGGTTGCTGTCCGTCATTCAAAACAGTGAAGTAAATCCTTCTCACCCTGTATTTCCTGTCTCTTGAATTGTGGTGTCGTTACTTTTTCTGTATGTTTTGCTGAAGAGCAATCGTCATGAAAGCAAATAGTCGTTGTTAGCTGTTCGTTATCCGGAAAGAAGGCCAAATGATAAGAGGGTCCATTGAATCTTTGAACAACGTCATTTTCAACCTGTTAGCTGACGTGTGTTTAAAGAAAAACGGAAGTCAATTGGGCTACGGCTCGAAGTGCTTTGAACATTGACGTATCGTTTCTGCAATTATAGGAATGGCAGACACAGAAACCGTTTCGTTTTGTAGTCTACCAATTGATGTATATAATTTGTTAAAATTCATTCGCGTTGCCGTTATGAACTCCAAGGAATAACAAAGCGCTTTCTTTGGTAAATGCCACTTGCCTGATCAGTGTTTTCTTGCTGAAGGAAGTGCACTTGTAATGCAATCAATTTACGAACGCTGAAACGGAAAGTAAGCGGAAAGTAAGCGGAATTTGCTTTAAATGAAAAGGATATGTCCTGTACTACTAGCATTACGTGCATCCTCTAGCTAAAACAAGTTCAAGAGTTCGGAACTCATCCGTGAATTTATTGATACTGGTGACGTATGTAAAATGCTCCTCACTCTTTATTTCCTGTCCCTTGAGTTGTGAAGATTAGTTCCTCCGGCTTCCTCCTTTTTTGGCCGGAGGAAATATCATGTTGAAAACAAATAGTCATTTGGCAGTTGTTCCGGTAAGCCGAAAGGAGGCCAAAAGATGAGATGGTCCAGCACCGACTTCATTTCATCCTGTTAAGCTGAAACAGGATCAAGGGTGAAGTTTGAAGAAAACCATAGTTGAATTTGTCAATCTGAGCTACGTCGCGAAAAGGAGAGGTATAAACATACCAAAGAAATCGTGCGATTTGTTAATCCACTAATTCAAAGCGAACTTTGATTTGAGCTACTCATAATATATTCGTCAAAATTCATTCGAGCTGCCGTCAGGGTAGTCTCCTTCGCAGCCGTCTTTCTACCGTCAGGGGCAACCAACGAGCCAAATCAACTAAAACCCGGATGCTTCTGTCTTTCTTCCGAATTTCTGTCATTCTGTAGTCCTGCATTGTCTCGCCCAAAGGGTCACGAGTCGTGACCCTTCAAGCTAAGCAGATCCTCATTGCTTAGGTGACAAATACAAAGAATTGAAACCTTCTACTTCTCTTATTGCGTTGTAACAAAGTGCTGTAGCTTAAGAGGGTGATCTCAGTAAGAGATATCTTGGGCTGGATGCTTCCTCGACTTGCGTTATTCTGCCTAATATGCGGAAGATTATTTTGTTTTGCTGAAGGAAGTGTAAAATGCTTAATGCTTTATTAACGTACCTGATCGTTTTTATTGGAGAACCACTTTTTCCTGATTGTTTGATCCTGTCCTGATGAAGCAGACCTAAAGAGAGCAAACGTGTGGTAAATTCGCATAACACATTGTTATAGCGAGTCTTCAGACGTTGTTTTTCTCATGAGCCTAACCCAATGCATTGAATTCAGTAAATGAAATGTTCGATGTCTGAATCAGTTGAGAACGCCTAATTCAATTTGGAATGGCTCAGCCGTTCATCGCCAGAAATCGCGGACATTTCGAGCCCGCTAACAACTACCAGCGGTATACTGTATAACGCAAAGGAATAAACACTGAAACGAGTGAGAAAGACGCTGTTTCATACGATATATTGCACAATCTAAGCTCTGTAGATATTTTATTTGGTGCAAAGTAATTCTCGACAATGTCCGACATTTTTTTGGTTTAAATATTAGTGTGATAGCCTTTATAAATTAAGCTGTGTTCGATTTTCGCGCGTATTTACTTCCATTCAAACCAAATCTAGGGTTACTGGGGGACTGTAACCCAGTTTATATCCCATGAAACACCAGTGTTGATCAACAAAGAAAATGGCGGCTCGTGCAGGGAAAGCTTCGAGTTTGTAGCTTTCTTTCATACATAAATATGGCGTCCGCTTGCTGTGCTACAGACGAAAAATGAGAAAGATAAGGACGTCCTTGGAAGTATTTTGCCGTGGGCAATTCATGCATTTTTCGGCAGAATTAGATCATTTAAACATCGTAGAAGTTATATCGAGTCGTGATGATTCACATTGTGAAAGGGTTTGCTTGCCAGTGGACGAGTTTGTGGCATGACTTCGCTACGATTTTAAAGCAATGTATGGAGAATGGAGCATCAATGTGTGATGGATTGGTCGAGGCGTCGGGAAGTAAGTAATCATCTATCTAAGTAGCCGTTGATAAGTCAAATGCGAAGCTTGTACACTACTGAACATGTATCGAGTCGTAATATGACGAACCGCAATTTAATTATTTATATATATGAAAGTAATTTCATATCTCCATACATTTCTTTACATGAGTTTGCCGCCATTCTGGCCTTGGTGCGCAGGCGCCGCCGCCATCTTGTCCTAAATTTCTGGCAATGTCTTCATGCCTGGCCTGGGCCGGGAATATTCAACTGTAGCACGGCTGAAGATCGTCTTTCATGCTGACACTGAAGTTTTCAGGAGCCGAACTTACAGTACAATGCAAATTGTGAGAATGTGTTTTGTAAGCAGTTTACTGAGAGAGCATTTCGAATTAAGTTCGGCGGCTGAATCGGGAGGCCCAATTTTCTTCAATTTGATCGATCCTACTTCAAATTAGCCGCCCCCATCGCAAATTTAGCTTTGGAAATACTCTAGTCTCTTCGTAGATTCCAGCTGCTGTCAATCAAGCGGTTGGATGTGCTATAGCGTTAATAGTGCTCTTAACAAAGAGTTTCGCAAATTCGTGTGCAGCGCCGATATTTTTATTCGACTCAATAGATTGACAACCTCCCGTTGGTGAAAACGATAAGGAGCTTTAGCAACGACGACGGCGACGGCGACGGCGACGGCGACGAAAACGTCATTTCGAAATATTACTACTCGATTTTCTAATTCTTTCGCGATTGATCTCAATTTGTTTAACATGAAAAATGCCGAGGAACTGTTTAGGGCCTAAATTTCTATGAACGGCGTTAAAGTAAGACAAAAGAAACAGAAATTTACCGTCATGTGCTCACGTTCTCTAGAAAACCTATAATTTGCTCAATTGACGTTGTTGTTTTGTAGAGGACGGCAACGAAATGTACAAAACTGTAAAACGCACGTGCAGAACGATTGTTTTTGGTTATTAATCGCATTGTTTTGTGGCGTTCCACAGAGGGAGGGGGGAGGGGGGGAGGGGCGTACTATTGTTTGCGTGGGCGGAGATTTGATTACATTAACGTCGTGGCGGAAAATTCCAAGTTATCTTATTCTTTTGTTATGCATGCTACTGTTCAAAGAGATGCTTGAAGAGTCTGGAGGAAAGTTACAAAGTTTAATTTTCCAACAACTTTGCATCGTTCTTTTCCTCTGAAAATTGGCAAGGAGGTTGCTTAAACACCAACTGAAAAAAGCCATATGCTCACTCTTGGAGAGAGCGATCTTTTAATGAAAAATCCATCCTCCAATTATGGCCCCATACAAAAAAGTTCAGGAACATTTCCAACCAGTTATACTTCCAAAAAAAGCCAGGAAAATATTTCATTAGCTTCGTTAAGCTCTTCTCTACGAAAGCCATATGTTAACTCGTTGAAAACCAAAGCGGTTAACCCCCAAACTCACCAACGTGCTCGCTGGTAGCTAGCTAGTTTGGGTCCACTTTCCCTTTTGTTTGTCCGTCTTTCATCCTTACTGCAGTTTGAAATTCGCGCGGAGCACGCACAAGCTCCCGGATGTGTCGTCGCATCAAGAAAAGATCGGCGTCTATAAGGAAAATATACAGGGAGGAGAGGGAAAGAAAATGCGTGTCCAAACATACACTCGTCTTTGAAAGGTCTGTTTATTTATTAGCTTACAGCTATGAATAACACGTATAAATCAAAATATATATTAATCAGATAAAGATAATATAAATCTTATGCAATCAATCATAAAATATTCTCCAATTTTCTTCAGTTGAACTATACAACTTATTCTTAATCATCGTGGTTTTGAACCTTTCTATATAAAAATGATTTTCTTAATTCTCATACAGCGTGTTATATCGCATCTCTTCGCAAGCCTGGCTTGACTGACAAATATGTGACAAAAAGCTACAAATAAAATTACATCTGTGAGCGGTATTACTGTTTTGTCTAGTGGGTCGACATTTTTAGTTTCAAAGAAACCAACAAGTTACGAAAAAGAATAGGTTTTGTTAATAATTTAACTATAAAAAACCGATGCGGGCTGTGTCGCTTGAACCTACACTCCTGGACAAATAACTAGGGACAGTCACGCAAAACTCGTAATTATCGATGATTTGAGCATTACTTAGAAAAGCACTGCTATATTTTAAAACTCCGTAACAGTTCTCTCCTCCCCCACTCCCCCACCCAATACAATGTCGAAAGTCATAAAAAATTGCGGGTATATGTTTTCAATATTGTAAGTGGTAAGTGGGGGCGGGGGGGGGGGGCTGTAGGGAGGGGTTGGGCACGGGTAGGTTGAATCTCGCGCGACTCTTTGTTTCGCGTGTTTGTAAAGAGCCACAAGTCCACATTTGTCCCAAGACTGTTCATGATCGTAGGCAAAGCTATCCACATGGTTCCAGTTCATGATGTGAATTTTCGTTTCTACAAAAACTGTCTGGTTAATGCCGTCTAATTTCCTCCATGCAAGAAATAAATTATCATAGTCGTTAAAGAAACCTTCACGCACCCACCGGTAAATGATACAAGTTAAATAGCACTACACTTCTTCTGCCATATTAAACTCTTCACGTAAGTTTTCCGTAACTTTTTTCTCTTCATCCACCGGATGAGAACTTCTGGATTTTCTCCGACTGCAAAATTAAAACAGCACTTTTAGCAACATTCCACCTTGAGACACGATGAAAATTTGGTTTTATCAACAGAGTTGATAAAGTAAATTGACCACCGTACAGGGATTCTAAAAGGTGACGTTTCGAGCGTTAGTCCTTCGTCAGAGCGTATTCGATTCGCTTTGTTCGCCCTTCGTCAGAGCGAAGCCGATTCGTCTTTCGTAGTCAACACTACGCAAAACCTATCCACCACTCACCATCGTGAGAGCACGACGGAGGGAAGAAAGTTGACAGCATGTCTCGTCCCAGTCGTAATCACCTCACGGCCGTGGTCTGTAGTTGCCCTATCTGACAAGATAGGGCAACTTTAATAAAGTCCCTGATGTAGTGTTTGCAAAATGATGAAAGATTACAAAGAAGGATATTTAATGGTGTGGGCAAACTATATGTCTCCCTGGAACTCTATTGTTGAGCTATATTTCTTAAGGACGGTGCCTACTTTTGTTAATGCGCACACATAATGCGCATCACGAATATTTGCCACCTTTGAGCGCGCGGATGACGCGAGGTAGCACGCGCAATGAACAACTTATTTTCATCTGTGGTACTTTTTCTTTACAAGCGAAGTGCACAAAATACAGATCAGACCCTGTCGCGACAACTTAGAACTTAGAATAAACACTCCCGCGAGCTAGAGATTCCTCTAATACTGGGAGGGGCTTGTCAACGGTTTAGAGCCCGGCTGTGGAGGTGAGGGGACAACTTTAATCAGCTAATGGCAGGCAAAGCAGACTGTGTAAAGCAACTTAATGTGTCGCTTGACACGACTCCATAAGGGAGCAGATTCCACAGACAAATGTTTCTTGGAAAAAAAGAATAGTTTAAAGATAAAACATTAGTATGTAACTGTTGGTAACAGAGCTGGTGGCGTCGAGTAGTTCTAGATTTGCGGTAAGAGCATACTGATTCCGGAATATTGCAATTGCTAAAAGTATTCTCGCTCTGATTCATAGTATTTTCTTTCATCTATCACCATTACTACAAAATTTAAATTCTGGCGTAACTCAAAGTGGCGCTCAAATGCTTACTTACCAGCGAGGGGAAAGGCAAAATTGCATCGGAAACAAGGGTTTAAGACAAAAAAAAAACTAATATAAAGCTTAAAAACGCGTGGTAACCCCTACGTTTTATCTTATAAAATGAAAATGTGAAGCCTGTTTAACATAAGGTTAATTTTTTGTTGTACGCAAATGACCTTTAGACTATATTTCTGCCAAACTAGACAAGAGCAGTCTGGGTCGATAACAGCTTTGTTGCGATGATTTTGTAATAAAAAGGACACAAACTGTACTTTTAAGCACACAATTTGAAATGTATTTTAAATGTTTTTAAGATTATGTAATTCAGGGGGCATGTAAAGAACAATCCAATGGGCATCTATGAAAAGCATCCAGATTTTTTATCTTTTCGAACAAAATTCAGTCTCTCTTTTTTTTCAACGTAACGCTTAATTAACTCTGAAAAATGTATGGCCACCCCCAATTTTCTTTTCAGATTCCAATAGCCCATATTGAGATCTTCTTTTCCCATGTAGTCATGAGTCGCGCAAAATACCTTCGTATTAGTAGCCACCGTCCTTAAAGGAGCCCCCCCCCCCCCCTTAAACCGTAAAATAGAAAGTAAAAATGTGTCACCACCACACACCTTGATGAGTTAGGAAACTCACAAGGTGTGTGCCAGGGAAACACAACTTATTTGAGAGTGCAGTGGTCAATTAACATTATCAACTCCGTTGATAAAACCGAATGTTTGTGTGCAACTCCCCCACCGACGCAGCGCCACAGTTTCTTTAAAAACTACCCTTCTTTATTTATTTCAGAAAACATAGACTGTTACATTGCTAGCCTGCACGCAGGCGGTTGGATGGTCGAAAAACCGGAATTCGTAATGAGGTCGCCAGCTTGGATTCGCGCGGCTAGGTCTGGGCCGGGTTGAGGGTCGACAATGCGAGCGAGGGGACGGGGGCGGGGAGAGGTCGTGCAATTTCCTATACGAATTGTTGAATATCAGACCAATGCTAATCAGAGCAATTAAGCTTACCTTCTCTTATATAATACACCACCTGCAGCTAGTCCAAGTAGTAGAGGTAGTCCAAGGCCAAGGCCAAGGCCAAGTCCAGTCATCGTATTTCCTTCTGAACGGAAAAAAAAAAAGAAAGAAAAAAGAAAAGTTGGATTCGGATAAATGAAAACAAAACGTAAAAAGAATAACCGAGTTTACACCAAACCCGTCAAGAAGAGAATACGAAAAGGAGGGAAAACACTCACACCAACATACCGACAGACAGACAGACACAGAAAATGGTGCCCCTTGCAAGTGATGACAAAGGAAATAATAGTGTCTCATCACTGACGACAGTAAAGATTTATGGCGATCACGACGATAACTAAAAGACTGATCGCGGTAGATACAATTTTGGTTAATCTACGGTAATGCATAGACGATAGCCTGAGTATCAGGCGTTTCTAGTGTGGGGAAGGCAAAAAGAGCGAGAAAGCGAAGGAGGAAACGCCTGACACAAACAGCTTCTCAGAAGCCTTCCACCCCCGGACAGCGCGTGTTATAATTAGCCAATCAAAATCACTTCCGGTAACTGTCATGTGTCATGAGAGTAAACTTCAATATGGCGTCTGTAACCCCTGCGCTGGCAGCTTGACTTCCGGTTGACTCACGTGACGTTTCTTATTGTCTTTTGACCAATTAGCGTAACATCCAGAATCTGGATGTTCGACACAAGCGAATCAATGGCTTTGTGTCAGGCCCTTCTCTTCCCTCCCCTCGTCCCCGCTTCCCGGATAGGGCCTGATACTCAGGCTACATAGACGATGGTTACTATAAGGACTTTTGATTTACATATTACGTTTCCTATTTCCATCTTTTTTTAAATGACGCATTATCTTTTCTCTTAGCGGGAATCACTTGCGTGATATGTATGTTTGCGACGAGGAACGTTGGAATAGAAATAATTCAGTCAATAACACGGTACTGTGAGACCTTTTCCTTGCCATGAAGGAAATGACGAGTGGTACAATCCGTCGTAACTGGTACCGTTAAGTTTAGGCATAAGAAGTGACAATGCCGTCATGCAAAGAGCGACACAGTTATCCACTCAAGTACGTGCACGTAATCGAAGAGTTAAGAGACCTGCAAGGAGGCTCCAAGCTGGCGAAAGATTACACTTAAATCAACGCACCACAAACGTTCATCGGGTTGCAAAGAATGGGAAAACTCACCACCAATATCACTTTGAGACGACAAGACCCCCAGGTGCCAAGAAGGCAAAATATGCAACTTGTGCGAGGCACATGAAAACCAAGTGCAACCGGTGCACGGCAATTAGAAACATAAAGACAGCACCAAACATGGGAAAACATGCAACCGACGGTAGCGTAAATGGCTACAACTGGTTTGTGTAATGACAGAAACGATTGCGCAAAAGACTAAATCGTACCTGGATCTGTTGATGATCCCCTTACAGGTGAAGCACTTGGAGTAGATGGAGGGGATTCAGTACGCGGACGTCCTTCAGTCGGTATCGAGGTACGTGCAGAGGAAATTCCTTGCCAAAAACAAAATAACGCGTTACTTGTTACGAGTTAGAGCGGCAAATATGTAACTCTTGCGAAGCATCTGAAAAAAGGTGCAGTCGGTGCTTGGCAAGTGAAAACATGCTCACAATGCAAAGCATGAGAAGACATGCAACCAGCAGTAAGGCAGGAAACTATGCCAAAAGCACTAACGACAGGAAACATTCAACCATCAGAGGTGTAGATTATAATGGATTGTTTCTGCAATGAAAGTAGGTCTTGCACCAAAAGACTGAAATCATACCTGGATCTGTTGACAAACCGCTAACAGGTGGAGGGGATTCAGTACGAGGAAATGCTTTTGTCGGCAACGTGGTGCGTGCTGGGGAGATTCCTTGCCAAAAACAAAATAGTGGGTTACTAACATGCACACAATGCAAAGCATGAGAAGACATGCAACCAGCAGTAAGGCAGGAAACCATGCCAAAAGCACTAACGACAGGAAACATTCAACCATCAGAGGTGTAGATTATAATGGATTGTTTCTGCAATGAAAGTAGGTCTTGCACCAAAAGACTGAAATCATACCTGGATCTGTTGACAAACCGCTAACAGGTAGAGGTGATTCAGTACGAGGAGGTGCTTTTGTCGGTAACGTGGTGCGTGCTGGGGAGATTCCTTGCCAAAAACAAAATAGTGGGTTACTTATCACGTACCACTTACGGGAGAAATAACAAATCACGGGAAAAGCATCCGGCGAATGATATCAAAGAGAAAAGCACATCACAACTACGACTGGTTTTGCAAGTGGAATTTAATATGGCATCAAATATACTGGAATAACAGACATTACTTTTGATTTTCCTTGCCATTAAAAAGGAAACGTGTGGTTCATCAATGGCCGTTTTTATACTAGAGACGCATTATCCGTCTGGACGACTTTGGGCAAACATATGTACTTCGTCTGGTTATGCGTCTCCAGTATAAAGACGAGCAAGAGACGAACTATCCTTCGTAACTCGTCTTGAACGACGCATTTCGAGAGAGAGCTCGTCTGGACGCCTAAGTCGTCTTGTGCCCGACTTTATACTAGACGAATTTCACAGACGCAGAAAAAAATCTTTGCCCAAGCTCGTCCCAGACGGATCATGTGTCTTCTTTAGTTAGTCCCGTCTTTACACTAGGCGAATAACATGAGAGACGCATAATTCGTCTGGACGGATTATGCGTCTCTAGTATAAAAACGGCCAATGCCCGTAACTGGTTCCGGTAGTTTAAGGCTCAAGCAACGACAATGCCTTTATGTTGGGAATGGTAAAATGAGCCAATAAACCATAAACAAGTAGTCGGAGTGATCGGAGACAGTACAAAGAAATACAGCGGGGCGCCAAGTACGGAAACAATTGCGACACGACGATTAACACTCAACCAGTTATAGGAATGGGAAAACAAACAACCATTGCCACTTTGAGATAACAAGTCACCCAGGTGCTTAGGGTGGCAAAATAAATCATGCAACTTGTGTGAAGCATTTAAAAAAAAAGTTCAGTTGGTGCTAGGCATGTACAAACATGCAACTAGCGCTAATGGCGGGAAAACAAAGAAGCAGCAGCTGCGTGAATGACTGCAATTAGTTTCTGTCATAACAAAAGTGGTTCCCCAGTACAAAGGTCGGCCCGTACCAGGATCTGTTGATAAACCCCTTGAGGGTGAAGGTGAGGATTTCCGCAAAAGGCCTTCAGTAACATGGTACGTGCAGAGGAGATTTCTTGCGAAAAGTAAAAGATGGGGTACTTGTTACAATTCACTTGGTGAATTCTGCCATTTGCGAAGGCGAAAGGACACAAGCATGTCAAAAGGTGGCGGAAAAGTATGTAACATGTTCCGACAAACACTATGGAAAGACTGCCAACAGTACCGGGGTGAGGTAAAGACATTTTTCAGAATGTTGAAGTAATTAGCTGACAGTAGATATAATAAGATAATGTTTGTTGCATATCACAAGGAGAAGTGACTTACTCGTGGGTCTTGATGATGTCGTTTTGCCTTTTGTCGGTCGCGGAGAGTGCGGAGTGGCTGGTGTAGGCACAGTAGGGTTGTACTTAAGTGGGTCCTCAGTTGTCCCATGTAAAATCAGCGTCCAGTTAAAAAGTGTTCCTTTCGAAGAAAATGACAAAGAAAGGAGATGAATAGACAAATAACAAAACAAACACACAAACAAATAAATAAATAAATAAATACTACTCCAAAACGAAGCCAGGAAGCCAGGCAAATACAGCCAAGAGACAGGAAATGCGACATATTATCAAACCAAAGTGATAAGATGTATTTATGAATAAGAAAAGATTTGGGAGGTGACAAAAGGCTTGAACAGATCAAGCTAAAAGGGCATGTTTACCCACTGTCGCTGGATTAAGTGGGTTCGCTAATTCAGAACAATCAAAACACGACTCTTTGGTGAACAAAAACGAGGCGGATAAAAACACTTTAGGAAGAAATCGAAATAAAACAAATACAGTTTAAATGTTAGGGTAACAGTAACAAACGCAAAGAACGAAAGACAACAACAACAACAACAACAACAACTACAGCAACACCGCTTAAGTGTGTAGAATGGTCTGTCAGCTAACTGAAGTACCACTGGCCGGTACTGGCCTTGCAAGAAAAGTAATTTATCTAGTTTACTTCTGTTAGTTTATTTACTCATCAAGTAGTAAGAGGGTTCTTTTACGTCCCACTCCAGTTTTACGTGTAGAGGCGAAGGAAGTAGGTACAAGACCAACAGCTTAACGTCACTACCCAAGACGCAAACATTTGAGATGACGCAGATTCTGGTTTGTTGACCAGTCTGGGGTTTGAACATACGAGCTTTAGCCGACCGGTTGAATCAGTTGGTAGAGCACCCGACTACCATGCGGGAGGTCAACGCGGGTTGATACCCCGACCGGACCAACACTCAAGGTCTTTAAATAACTAAGGAGAAAGTGCTGTCTTTTTATTACATCTGCAAATGGTTAGACGCTCTTGCCTTCTCAGATGAGGACGATAAACCGTAGGCCTCGTAAATTAACTTGGTGGGACGTAAAAGAACCTACAGACTGGTCGAAAAGAGTAGGGGACCTAGTGCCCGCTGCGGTGGTCTAACTGTATGATTGTAACTGCACGTCAAGCAGTCTGGTAGAAGCTCAGGCAGCCCAAACGCGCGCGTTGCGAATGTTAAGCCAATTAACAATTTACTTGATTACAGCGACTGGGAAGTCACTGACCCTCTGAAGTAAGCAGTGTTGTGTTACGATGTGGACCATTGGTGATTTGCGTCCTCTATGACACGTATGCAGTTTGAAATAACGTCGAATTCAAACCTGCAAAAAGGAGGAATTTGTCCTTCGTTCAATAAAATAAAGAAATGTATACCTTATCTGTGACCTGAATGGCAACATTCGTATCGCGCCTTTGGCCTGCCTGTGGTAGAAGTCCCTCGAACAGCGATGTAAATCAGTCTTGAAAAGCCACTTGGTGAAGTCTAATAAATGCATTATATGTGTTGCATTATAGCAGTCAGGTGCTCTACCAACTGGGCCACTAAGAAACTGGAGGCGGCTATTGCAGAACTAGAAATTTTTTATTCTCCTTTAAAATCTGCTGGTCGAACGGATAGGTTTTTTTGAATTACTAAAATCAGTAATTACTCTGTAGTCAAGCGACGTTATATAACTGACCTGTATTACCATGAGCAGGGTTTGAGTTCTCAAACGTTAATTTCCACGGACCAGTGGCATTCTCTCCCCAGTAATGCAGTGACATCAGCACCCAATTTAAGTCTCTCGTTCGCCTAGCGCTGTCTGCCCACCTATAGTGTGTCAGATTGGACACAGTTCCCTGAGGCGACACGAGCTTAATCAAAAGCTCTCCTCTACGTGTATAGTCCAAATTAACACCGACCTCCACATGCTCCAGGTAATAAATTTCATCTCCACAGAAATCACTCCACTTACTCAAATCGATTGATTCCTCTAACTTAACGTTGGAAGGGATTACACTGAAAAACAACATCAATATCATTTATAATGGGAATTGAACTTCGTGTCGTGCAATTTGTATAGGAAATCGCACGACTTCGAGTACAATTCGGGATTAATAGATACGAGTGATTTTGAAAGTTCTCAAATTGCACTCGCCTGAAGGTTCGTGCAATTTTGAGAACTTTCAAAATCACTCGTACCTATTAATCCCGAATTGTACTCGAGGTCGTGCGATTTCCTATACTACTATTTTCTTCAAAAAGTGAATTCAGTTTTGAATTTTGATTGGCTAAAAAAAGGATGCAATTTAGAGCAAAAAAATTGCGCGATTTGTGAACAAATTGCCCTGTTGAGAGTCCATCAGATTGCAAAACCAACCACTGATTTCCAAATGGGTGTCCACTGCTTGCACATCATTTGGCCTTTAATGTTTTCTGCTTCCCCCCCCCCCCCCGCCCCTCTTATCTTGAAAACGGGAAAGGTAGGGGCTGTATGCTATTTCTTACAGATTTCTTAGCAGCAGCGCTGTTCTTAAGCGGGAGTGTCTGTGCATTCCTACCGTTAAATATCTTCATTCCATATTTAGTTGACTTCTTTGTAGATTTTGGTATAGATTTATGTAATAATGAGCTCAAATACTCGTCCGAAACTTCAGCAAAACGCGATTCAGCCGCCATCGTTTTGATTTTCAAAGCCGGCGCTTTTCGCTACTAGTGGGCTATAACAAATAGCCTACTAGTAGCTCAACCAATCAGAACGCAGCACTGACAATAGACCACTAGTTGGATTTTACTAATATCCAAGAGTTTTCCCTCACGGCAAGATAAAACCTGATGCCCAAATAAGGCGTGAAATGTCGAGTTTGCCCGGATGAAAACAACAACAGAAGCACGCGTTGCAAACTGGGTGGGTCAGACTCATTTTTAATGCCGTTTATTTGCTATTTTGTGCATAAAACAGTCATATCAACGGAAGGCATTCACAATTGTAAATGGAGCAAAACAGTTTTGCTTTAAAATAGGTTGAAGGATATATGGAAGAGGGGAGCAAAATCAAACAACACCACTGGTGCAATATTACTGTTAAAATACTATTCTAACATTGGACATGTAGATCCTTATGACTCGTTCTGGCCATTTCCCTCATCACTACGCATTATTCTTCTGAACAAGAATTTTAGACCGAAAAACTCCAATGACGAACACAAATCTCTGAGAGCATATAGTTTAAAATGTGCCATTTATGTAAATTGAAATCTACGTCACACAAAATTTAAGAAAAGTCAGAAGTTTATCATACCAGGAGGATTCCTTATATACATAGAGGATATTACACGGTGGCGAGAAGATATGAATTTTATGTTCGAGTGAGATTATTCTTGCCAAGAGAACATAAAATTCATATCTTCGAGCTACCCGGCGTGTAATTTTCTTTTTATTATATAGACGTTTCTGAGAACTTTGCGAACCTGTTGCTCGCCATTATCGACCTTCGTTTGGCAGCTTTGTACACAAACTGAATCGTGCAAGGCGGGAAATGACGTCACTGATATTCTCACTAGTGATGATATGGAAACTACGCCTGAACGGCCCCGGATGTAGTTTCTTATGAATTTTACGAGTGGTGTAATTCCCAGTAAAACACTCACGCGTCTATATAATAAAATTGCACATTTGAACAAAGGGACATTACTCGATGTCTTCAAATTTTTAGAATCAAACAAAATAAAAAAATATATATATTCCTGACAGTAAGAGCTTTCCAAAGAACTCTTTTTCCAGAAAATACGATTTCTTTTTATCGTCTCGTGAAATTTCTTAGAATCACTCCGGACATGCTAAGGAACAGTAAACGTTTAGTCGCAGCAAGGTCCAAATAGGGTTGTAAGACCAGTTGCTTTGTGCGACCTCTACTCGAGAAATCGAATCTCAGCCTCGGATTACCGAAAGAAGCGAACTACCACTTTTTCTCTGAAGATAGCTCTCTTGTCGCGTCATTCCCAATACTCACTCACACTGACTCTAGTACCTGCCAACAATTTTTTTTTGGTGGATATCCATTAAACCTGCTGTGTAAATGTGTAAATATCTACAATATGGGGTCTTACATTAAAAGTAAACTGAAAACAATCAATAAAGATGGAAATTATGTTAGTATACGCGGTCCAATCGATTTGTTTTGCATTCCTGTCAAGAAAAACAAAGAAAATGATATTTCAAAGGTCCATAAATTGTTTGAGCGTTCAAAACAGAAAATATAAAAACACTGAGTGTGACTGGTAATGTCGGCCATGGCAACTGAGTGACAGTGGCAATGGCAATGGCAATGGCAATGGCAATGGCAATGGTAATGGCAATGGCAATGGCAATGGCAATGGCAATGGCAATGGCAATGGCAATGGCAGTGGCAATGGCAATGGCAATGAAAGAAGGGATGGAAATAATGGCGATCAGATTTGTCAGCCAAACATAAATAAAACAATAAATTTTCACAAGAATAAAATAAAAACGTGAACTGGACAAAGCTGGCTGCTTTGATGTGTGTTGCACATGGCTCCTAAAATCACCTATCAATGATAATAATAATAATAACAATAGTGATAATAATAGTAATACCTTTATTAACGTACAAACGTACAACGTTATTAGATACCTCGTTAAAAACCGCAAAGTAATTAGGGAACACCTCACTACGTTTAAATACAAACCTTAAAAAGTTCAGTTTGCCTTATATAAGACACACGACTCATAATTTTCAGATAAAAGATATCTAATATTCAGCTTCCTCACATTTTTTAAATGTCAACACATGTGGAATTTCTAACTCCTGCTACGTTTAGCCCACAGGACAGGACTAGATATCTTGGACTACGCTTGCCATGTCACAGAATTAAAGCTAGGTATTACGAAATCATTCTTACGAATTTCTGTTATTCAATCTGTTTTCCTTTACTTCCATCCCTGTGAAAGGCAAATGGAGGGCAATGATAATGACAATGGCGGTTATCCAGAGTACCACAGCAGATAACAACAGTTACTTTTTTCCAGCATACCTGTTGACACCAAGACGAGGTATGGTGCAATTGACACTCCGGTTAACTGTTGTCCAGTTGCGTGCAACATCTACCATCCCTCTAGCGTCCATGAGACCAAATCCAACATAATCGTTAACTACATCAAATGAAAAAGGCAAAAAGCGTAAAAAAATCTTAACAGCAACCTGTACGTTTATAATTGATTATATTTATTTTTATTTTTTTAGTAAGTCCAATGAATGAGAAGCTGACTATCTGTTATCTCTTGTAAAACCCAGTCACTAGATTTACAATCTTGAATGACAGATTTAATTTGGAATTGCTCACGTCTGGTTAATTTCATTCAAGTCCCTAGTTTGTAAAGAATGACTGATCATTCTACTTTATTTTTGGTGCTTCACATATAAGTTTTGAAATTCTCAGTAAATTCCTAAAAAAATAATTTAGTTTTGGCCAACACCAACTGAACAAAACAACAACAACAACAAAATATCTCTTTAATCTCAGCAGTTAAATAGAGCACACAAATTTACATTCTTTCCTTATTCAAGATGAAAGTGTCCCTGAAAGAACCCTACAATATTAGACAATTGAAATGAAAAATTAGAGGAACCCTTCCACTACTTCAGTGATGGCAAAAATTGGCGCGTTTTTGTTTGAACTTCCTGGGATTGAGGTTGGTTTGATTTGAGCCCAAAAAGGCCATTTCCGATTTCATGTCTGCCTCCTCTTCAAAGCGAGTCTAAGTGCGAAGTTTTTGTTATGAAAATTAGTTTTCATTCATATGTAAAGTAGAACTAATTACCATCACAAAAAATTCGCACTTAGACTCGCTTTGAAGAGGAGGCAGACATGAACTCGGAAATGGCCTATTCATCCCTGATTGTGGGGGTAGGAAGGGGGGGGGGGGACAGGTTTCATTTCTCTGTTTTTATTCCGTCGAGATTATAGCCTGTTGCTTAGATTCTGTTAAGCTCAAAAACACGCTTACATTTTAACCCAGCCTTATTGGTGCTCCAGCCATGACCGACACCGTAAACAGGGCCTGGCCTAGCAGTACGTACAATGATGTGCTGAACGTCTCGCCAACTCAGATCTTTCCTGAAAAAAAGGGAGAGTATGTGACAAAAGAAAAGCTTTTATTTCATTTTGTCATCCAGCTAAAGCGCCTGTAATTGCCGGAACAAGAATTTTTGCCCCCCTAGATGAAAATTGTAATGTGCGGAATATAATCTGCCAAGCAGAGATCGCGGTCACCTCGCAATCCAAAGAGCCTATATCGGACTGTGTGACAACATTCAAAGAACGTCACAGAAACCACACAAGCTCTTTCACGAACAAACGATACAAAAAATGTAACCGAACATCAAAAAATGTAAAGTGTCTGTTGGAAAAAGTATTTTACAATATGTAAACCAGACATGTCAACACTTAATCAAATAAATGAACTGACATCGATCTGTAGACATTCTAAGAAATTCATGTTAAATACCGTGTTTGCTTAATGTTGATTAACACGAGCGTTTCAACGCTTCTGTCGTCGAATTACACCTTGGCATGTCACGCTAGTAAGCAATGTTCCGCATTTTCAAATTTGGACATGTTTAAATGCAACAATTGTTGTTGTCCGTTATGGTTTTCTTTGCCAGAACATTTCTACTCTGCTGCGGGAACTGGGGCGAGTTTCCAATTTGAAGTTATCGATAAAGTGACACCATCACATGAAAGATAACATTACGATTGGTCGTTTGACCAAGTTTGATTCGTTTAGGTTGAGCAGAGACCAAGTTATGGACCTTGAAACATAGCTCAAAATCCATACAAAGGTCTCTCATTTTGAGGCTACGTCCCCCAAAACCATATATTTGTATGGTTTTGGGGGAAGGTGTGTGTTTTAATGTTATGTAAAAAGTGTTCTGTGAGTTCACAGCTACTAACTTTGCTTTTAATATGGTTTCTATGATTGTGGAGTCGTAGGTTGAAACCTGTCTGGCTCTTTCCTATATACTGTAACTTACAGA
>OX419343.1:22911568-22994068 GCA_948470475.1 Galaxea fascicularis | reverse complement strand
ATAATATAGACCTCTTTAATAATGCGGCGGCCAAATAAAATATTATTTTGTTTTAATGCTGATAAGCCTTTCTAACCTCGCTCTATGTGCAAAATGCAAAAGAATGTTTTCGCTAAAATGAGGCCAGTAAGTCTAATCAACATAGACACAAAATAATACTATCATCGGCGGCCATTATGAAAGTGGTCTATAGCACTGATGATGTTTGCCACCTTTGTTTCAGTCAACGTTTCCATTTTTCGCGCGCATTTGCTCGGAGGTGAAAAGCAATTGCTATCCCATGTTTAAGTAGCCAATCAGAGGGCGCGGACAACGGTATCCACTGCTGCAGTATAATTTTATACTAAATATATATCGGATCACCCCTTGCTGTCCTTGGCTGGCCATAACCCGAATCATGTTCTACCAAGCGTTTACATCAAAAAGCCACCCCTTATAATAATAAAAGATCTGGTGGAGAAAGAGAAACCCAAAGCAGAGTGATTCAGCTTCAAATATATACAGAAACGTTCAGAAATTTGAGCGAAAAAACGGAGGAAAAGTTTCCCTCTTCATCACTTGGTAAGAATTTCCAGTTTGGATGATTCTTTCTCGAAAATTCTTGAGCTGACTGGCAACTGGCTGTTAGCAACTGCAGCAAAAAAGACAAGCGAAAAAAAGTCTAAAGAGATTGGGTTCGACTTTTTCAAGAATCTCCGCGTGCCAATGGGTTAAATAACTCGGACAGCTAAAATCGTTTCATATTTCGGTAATTTTGCTCCTATTTCTTCCTCAGGGCTATTAGTAACCAACTAAAAACGACACAGACCGACAAACATCTCGACCGATACATCGATCGACTACCGACCGACTCTCGACCGATATATCGAACGGCTATCTTCTGGCTATCAAGCAAGTGTCGATCGACCGACCATCGACCGATTGTTGACCAACACTGACCGATACATCGGTAAAGTATTGACCAACTATCGGCGAAGTGTCGGTGAACTAAAGTTATATCGGCCGAGATACATCTGGACCGACTATCGATCGAGTGCCCACCGAGTGTCGACCGTTATATCGACCGATATATCGGCCGATATATCAGTGGACCGACCGACAGTAACCATGATCCGTATTTGCAGCTTCACCCGAAACCTTTCCTTTTGCCTTGTATTTGTAGTTTCACCCGAAGCCTCTATTTTCACTGAGGTTCATCACAGTCTTTCATAACAGCCGTTTATACTGGAGCCGTTGGTAGACATTTTAAGATTGTAATTTCCGCACACCGTGGATGGATTAAACAGTTTCAGTTAGATTGTTAGACTGAAGAGTTGTAGTTCTATGTTCACGCGTCCCCTTTCACACCGAAAGGCGGTCGCTAAATTCTCCCATGAAAAAAAAAAAAGTAAAATATATTAAGGTTTTGCTCTTCCTGAAATGTTTACCCAGGAGGGTGTATTCAGACCTGGGGCCCGTTTATCGAAACTCCCGAACTTTTCGGGCCCGAAAAGCCATTTCTAAAACTGCAATCCACTTATTCTAAAAACCTGGTCTTTCATTATGATTTCAAGATAATAAAGGGCAAATTTGTTGCAATATTTCGTGCCTGGAAACGTCTTCGTTTTCACGGTACGATGGAAATTATGGCACCCGAAATAGACCCGAAAAGTTTCGGGAGTTTCAAGAGACGCACGCCTGGCCTCTAAAATCCATATCCGTTTTCAGGCCTGATGTTATAGTTACAAATTTTCCCATGGTCGCTGGTCACGTGACTGAAAACGATCTATAGCCGACTGACATCAAAATGTTAAAGTTACCTCCCAGTTTTGCTTTGTATGCCAATCCCACTCCACAAAAAGAATTATTTGACACAGCAGCAATCACACCTGCGCACTTTTCGCCGTGTCTGAGAAAAAATAAGTGAGAGTATTCACATTAGTGAACTGTGTTACAAATTGCATTTAAGAAATAAAATTGTTGTCACTGACTAAAAAACTTTTTGTAAGGGCGTTTCGGTTAAAATACTATAACCTTCTTCAGCAATAAAATGGCTACAAATGCAAATGAGTGCTTTAAAAAGAGCCGTGGAAACGTCACTTGGGATTGCCAAGGGCCTTGTAAATGTCAGGAATGTAAATGTGTTCATTGATGGTATTTGGGTCACTAATTGAGTGCCACGCTTCTAAAAATAATCTTTTTGACCATTGGGAACAGCGGTCAATGATCTTGACATCGTCAAGGTCAAAATTATGATTGTTTTTTATACAATGTTGGGTCAATAAGGAATTTATATCTCCCGTGAAAATCGCTCTCTTGTGTTCTCTAGTCCTGGATCTTAGGGCCCTTGATGTTTGGCCGATATAAACTTTGTCGCAGTCTTTACAATTAACGATTATTTTTAGAAGCGTGGCACTCAATTAGCGACCCAAATACCATCAATGAACACATTTACATTCCTGACATCTACAAGGCCCTTGGCAATCCCAAGTGACGTTTCCACGGCTCTTTTTAAAGCACTCATTTGCATTTGTAGCCATTTTATTGCTGAAGAAGGTTATAGTATTTTAACCGAAACGTCCTTACAAAAAGTTTTTTAGTCAGTGACAACAATTTTATTTCTTATTATCATGCCTGACTACAACTATAGCATTTTTAAATTGCATTTAGTTGTATGCAATTCAATTTATAAAATGAACAATTTCAAACCTCCTGCATTTTGATTGCTCTAGACAAGTTTGTGATTGAAGAAAAGATGCTCAAAATGACATCACAAGTCAGACAAATGGTAAAAAACAAGATTCCATTTGTCAGTGCATATTTACTCTGATAACACAGAAAAGCGTGGCAAAAACATCAGTCCCGCTACTCCCGTCTGGCTCGTAGCACTTCATCTGTGCGCATCAGAGTACACATGTACATCAGGGTCGTAACGAGGTATCTTTTTTCATCAGTGAACCCATTTGTTTGGCCCGAAATTTTAATCCCTGATCCCAAAAACATGGCAAAGCTTGATCCCATGACTTGTGATCCTAGATACCGGGTCTTTGATCCCTGATCCCACGTCCTCGTTGCAACCATGACACATGCATGTACTACTATTTAAATGGTAAGCAATGCATCTTCAGAGCGAGCAGGAAACAGGAACAAACTGCCTTTCCCAAAGAAAAGTGATTTTTTTTTAGGAACCGCCTACTTTTTTGTATTAAAGTTTCAATCTTCTGGGATCCCAGTTGAGGCTTGAGGTGTTAAAGAAGTGTTAAAGAGGTCAATGGAGGTGTGATTATGCCGGGCATAATTACATCTTTGATATACCTTGCATTTTGGGGGAAACCAATTGGAATTGGGAGACTGTGTTTTAGGCGCACTTAAAGATCTAGACACACACTGTTAGATTTATTTCTCTGCACATGTAGAGTTCCAATTAAAAACTGAGTTATATATAGAGATCCAAGCACCAAGTTAAAAGCCAGTAAATGACAGTCCTGCTGCTTTCCACAAACTTAATATAAACGATTGTCACAAACATTATTTTACCCGTAGAGGAATACAGATCCGTTAGATGGTACAGGATAGAAGTCATCATCAATGACATCCAAGCTTGCTGTTCCATCCTGTAAGGGAACCACAGATCAGTGTTTTCTAGCTCACTTGTACTTTAATTGATGGATAATTACTAACAGTTATTATTTTTTTTTATGTTATTATCTTTATTGTGGCATTAACCAATAAATTTAATGTCCAATCATAGGTGATCACCTCATGGAATTTGTTCTACTCAATAGATTGCCATGGCAACACTACAACTGATAGAAGCAGAGTCACCTAATTTTACCTTAAAGCAACAATAACTCAACGAGTTTTAACACTTAAAAGAGTCCCCATTTTTTATTGTTGAAAAATGATAAGCAAATTGTCTAAGGTACAGCTGTACAGTAAAACCTATTTTGTAAGAACCTGTTGGGTTAAAATTTGCTAGTTAGACCCCGTCTGTACAAGAACCTAACATTTGAAACAGGTTCTTATTTCCTTTCATATAAAACTTAAAATATGCACACTTAAGCAAATAAGATAGTAAGTCAACATTAATTTTTATCTTTTTTTGGACCTCTTTGAAGACAGGTGCAATCAGTGTTTCTTATTATAGTCATTTTTCCATAAATACCTACTTGGTATGCAGATATTATACAAGGAATTATAAGGATTAGGCTGGATACCATTAAATTCTATTATTATACATTGAACTCACTATCTCTTGTCTGATTGGCAGAGAGCATACAGTGAATTTTGGAAATCGGCGCTTATGACATCATACACTGTACCTGCAGATTATACAATAATCATGTCAAGGTCAGGGGTAATCACGTCCTGTATGACCACGGTGCAGTCATTTCGAAGGGCAGTCAAGTTTCATGCACTATGTGTGGCTTGCTGTCAGTGAAGAAGCAAAATGCTCAACGTCCAGATTTGCAAGTGAATGTTTACTGTCGTGACATGTCTTTTTTCATTCAATGTATAATAAAAGAATCGTTAGATTCGGTTTTTGTGATATCCAGAATAATCAAGGTCTCGATTTAAGGGTTATCAGCCTCAGCCTTCAGCTTTGGCTGACCTCATCCAATATTTATTTTATAAGCTGTGGTGCAAGTTCTTTCTTCAGAAAATAAGGCCCATTTAAGAACCTTAGCCTAAATGTTTGTTACATACCATTTATGTAAGAGCCTGTTCAGCCTAACTTAGGTGCTGTTACATTGTACATGTACACAGTTGCCTGAAATCTGGGTGTTACACTTGGCAACAGTTTCGTGCAACTTGTCTCGCAAAGGTGACCATGAAAGCCTGGAGCAGTTTATACATGCACAAGTGGTTGCCAAGTGGAACATTGGAAGACATGTTGCAGAAGTGGGTGTTACACTGTGCAACGCCACTGAAATCGTTGCAGAAAGTAGAATTGAGTTCTACTTTCTGCAAAGGTTTGTGCAACTTGTCTTGCAATGATTTTGGCCATTGCAAGGTATATTACACTGTGCAATGTTTCGTGCAACTTGTCTCACAATGCCACTGCAAGATAAGTCGCACAAGCCATTGCACAGTGTAACAGTGCCTTAACTTGGGAAAATGTAGGTTCTAATCCCCGCCAGTTTTCACTGTCAGTTCAACATTTCCCAAGTTAAAAAGAAAATAAATTTTTGAAAATGTAGAGTTGTCCTGAATCTGCTCCTACATTTTTTTCTTGACAAAACAAAGGTGGATGTCAACAAGCTCATTTTTGAGTTGTCAGTTAACGCATCCTGAAACTTGGGGCACAGTGTATTTCTACTTCCTGCCATAAGGGTCATTAAGTGCTGCTTAAAGGAAGTCGCAGTATTCATGTTGGAAAAAGTTTTATAACTTGTTCACCAGTAATTGGGCATTTATTTTGGTACCACTGCTAACAGACTATTAAGATATAATAACATAAAAAAGATGAGTAATAAAAAAAATGCATCAAAGTATAAAACTGGAAACCAGTGCACTTAAGCCACCCTGCAATAATTATAGTTGTTAAGTCTTAATTTATCTTATGATTTATGTTTCAAGACCGTTCTCAATTGACCCTGCATCTTTGGCTCTTAAGTGTTTAAGAGCTCTCTTAGACATGTACTTTTCATATCAAAAATCCCAGTGCAGCTAATATCTAAAGTGGTTTATTTAACATTGTGCATGAACATTGCATGTCATCAGTGGCAATTACTGCAGTGGTAATTATTATATGAACTATTAAATCTTTGTTTAGCATTTTACTACAAATGCACGCCAGAAAATACATGTAGAAGCCAAAATAACATTTTTTTTTTGCAGTGGAATAATCAACCTCTCATTCAATGGTTTGACATATAATACCTGCAAACATTTTGTTCATTGTTAACATCATTTTCACAGACGGAATCAGGGTGTTTCTGAATACTCTTACCCAAAAAAATAGAAGCCAATTGCAAAATAACAACTTTTTTGTAGTGGAATAATAAACCTCTTATTCAATGGTTTAGCATATAATACGAGCGGACATTTTACTCACTGCTCATATTATATGCTAAACCATCGGATAAGGTGTATCTATGTTCCCTTGGGGATTATAACTTTCTATAATATGCTAAGTACAAAATGGAAACCTAATAACATTAATTGAAACCTACTTGTACGCCTATAAAAATTAATTTAAAAACAATGTCCTAAAATTTGCTAGAAAGGCTGGCAACTGGTTACTATTGGTTTCGCTAACTATTTACAGTCCGTCTTAAAGTCAATTAGGCAGCAACCTTGAATGTACGAGCGATGTGGAGTGCACTTGAAATGACCAATCTCTGCATTAGCCTTAAGATTTCTCTGCACCTAGAACCTAGGAGCACCCTGAGGGATCTTTTCATGTCCACACTCCAGCCTCCCAACACATTTCTATGATCACATTGTAGTGGTTGATCTTATAACCTTTGTACTGTTGCTTTCAGCTCCCATCAAAGCAGTCCATACTTGAGTGTTTTCTCTTCATCTTTCTTGCCACGATTCTCAACCCACGGGCAGCTCATCTTGATGGTACTTACTGTCTTTTCCCAATGGTTGACTATCCTCGCATCCACCTGGATTGCCCTCACCTCATTGTGCTCTGCATACACAGGAATGTCCCAAAATGCTTGCAGATCTTGAGATTCATATACTGGATTGGGTTGTATCTTGGAGTACCACGGGGGGACCTCATCAACTAGCTTAAGATCTCGTAAAAGCTCAAAGTACAACACCTTTAAGGCTGCATTATGCCTCTCAAGGTACTTACTCTGGGCCAGTGCTGAACATCCCACGATCACATGTGCCATATTCTCCGCTCCTTTCCCACACAACCTATGAGTAGGTGTCATTTGCAGGGGTGGTATCAATCTTAAGACATGAGGATACCTTGGTTGGTAACAAAAGTCATCTGCTCATATAGCTCCATCATACCCGTGATCGTATGAGTCGGCCTACGTTGCCAGGTCGTCACCCATGCAAAACATTCTTGTCTACTCAAGTCTTCGTCATCCCATCTGGAAGTTAAAAGCTTTCCTTGCCACCTCTCTCCTCCTTAAACTCTCTGCTTTAGCTTATCCTTGATCTTCTCCTTCGGCACTTCTTTACCTTCCTCATCATACAACTTTGGGTTGGGGTACGACAGATTCAGAGAGACACCCAGCTCTTCAGCAAATTTCCCTGCCTCTTTCACAAGTGACCTGTGCCCTTTAACAGCAGCTTGTTCTTCAAAAGCGCACACTATGGCCATGGTAGGATCTTCATTTCCATATAACTTAACAGCTCACTTGACTTTAGTCTGCTTGTATTGAGCCTCCACTGACTTAACACCATGCCCCCCCCCCCTCCCCCACTACGTGTCTAAAGAGACTATTGCGCGACAAAAAGAAGAGGTTCAAACAAACTTGTAGACAGGAGAAACGGGAGTATATCAGCAAAGGCATGTCTAATATCAATATGAAGAGCTCCAAAGAGACCTGGCGACAAATCGGACAAATCTTTAGTTTAGGAAAAAGAAAAACACATGGAGCTGAAACAGTGAGTACGGAACAGTTTTATAAATACTTTAAGCAACAGAATGCGACCCCTTTAAATAATATACTAGATCCGGAGACGAATATGGAAACCCACAGCAACGAAAGAGTGGAAGGCCCACTTGATTATCCAATAACTGATGAAGAGCTCAAAGCTGCAATTACCAAACTGAAGGCAAACAAATCTCCAGGTATCGATAATATATTAAATGAAGTACATATGTACAATGTGTAATAAAAATCGGAAAGGACGACACTAAAAGGGCATTTAATAAACTTATTTAATCGAATCTTAGATACTGGCAAATACCCTACTCTTTGGCGTTTTGGCTTCATTGTACCTATTCACAAAAAGGATGATCGATCCAAAGTCAAAAATTACCGAGGTATCACTTTGCTTTCTGCATTAGGCAAGCTCTTTACATCAATACTCAACAATCGACTGTACGACTTCATGGTTGAAAAAGGAATTTTGAAAGCTGAACAAAGCGGTTTCAGAAAAAAGCACGGCACAGTTGATAGCATCTTCACATTAAAAATGCTTATTGACAAGTACATGAAATCTAAACCACAGAAGCATCGAAATTTACTCTTTTCATGCTTCGTCGACTTTAGAAAAGCCTTTGACTGTATACCCCGACAAAAACTATTTGACAAATTGAGAAAACAAGGCATTCAAGGACATTTCCTAGACGTTTTAATATCCATGTACTCAAATGACAAATCGGCAATTAAAATTGATAACAATTTAACCGAATCATTTCCCTGTTTTGCCGGGGTAAAGCAAGGTTGCATGTTGTCACCTACTCTTTTTAATTTCTATCTGAGCGATCTACCAAAATTCCTAAATACGGCGAGTCCAACCGACATTATGCTAGGTGATAAGTCTATCAATTGTCTCTTACATGTGTATGCCGACGATCTAGTGATCTTCTCTAGATCAGCAAAAAGCCTTCAAATGACCCTTAATAAGCTGGAATCTTTTTGCAAAAATGCCAATTTAAGTGTAAATTTAGACAAGACGAAAATTAAGATTTTTAATAACTGTGGTAAGCCTTTAAACAATTACTTGTTCAGATATGGGACTGATGAACTGGAAAATGTCAAATCCTATTTAAAGCGCTCTATAAATTACGAAAAGAGATGGGAGACCACTTCAAAGAAAATATAAAACTACGATGAAGTTATTTGATGCACTGATATCTCACATACTCTTTTATGCGAGTGAAGTGTGGGGGATTGATTGCAATGGGAAATTAGAAAAGGATCCAGCAGAATTAGTTCAAAATAAATTCCTAAAGTGGTTGCTGGGAGTTAATAAATACTGCAATAACAATGCGTGCAGGGCTGAGACAGGAAGGTTCCCAATGATAATTGAAGCCCAATGTAGGGACTTTAAGTTCTGGTTAACCTTAACCAAAAATGAAAATAAATTATCCCAAATAGCATACAATGATATTAAATGGAATGGAAATAAGTCTTTCTGGAGCAAAAAAATAAAAAACTTGTTGGAACAGTAGGATTTGGAGGACTCTGGATGAAAGCACACTATGCAGACATAAGGAACTGTAAGCATGATCAAGCAACAACTTAAGGATATCGAACTACAAAGATGGCTAAGTGAAATAAATAACAACATCAGAAAAGATGCTAACCAAAACAACAAAATGAGAACCTACCGGTTATTCAAAACGATAGACAATTACAAAATAATGTGAAGACTATCTACATCAGGTTACCAATATACGAGACAGAATAGCTCTAACAAAACTGCGACTTAGCAACCACAAATTAGCCATAGAGACAGGATGTTATTCGAGACCATTCAAGAAACCTGCAGAAAGAATTTGCCCAATTTGTAAAATAGAAATGGAGGACGAATACCATTCTAAATAATTATATGCCCTGCTTACCAGGAAAAAAGACATTTGTTACTTAACTATTTGGAAAAAGAATGTGGAATAAAAATAAGCAGAATGTCGCCTAACAAAATATTAATGTTTCTAATAAACCCCCCCTAGCGGAAATGCTAAAACACAAATTAGCTAATAGCAAAACATATATTCGAATGCTTTGAAAAAAGGATAGGGGAAGACAGCAAAAAGTAAATACTCTAGGACTTAATCAATTAACAACTTAATTAATAATTAATTAAGTAACAATTTTTGTTGTTTGTACTGTAACTTTTACATGTAGTTATTTGGAATTCGTAGTCGATGTACTATATATTGTATAAGACTCCACATAAAAACATGTCTGTCTGTCTGTCTACAGCAGTTGACGAATTGGGTCCTTCCCACCATTCTCACAGATGATTTTACAAGATTCTCTATCAATGTTACGAAGGTCAGTTACACTCCATTGCTGTGACCACATGACATATGACAACACCAGCAATGCAAGCTGGTTGGTAGCCGTGACTTTGTTCTTATCCAAGAGGGGGCTAGACCAAATGACTGATAACCTCCCCCCTGTGGGTAAGCACAAGCTGCAATGTCTAGAGCTACATGTAGTTTCTCCTCCTATAGAAGGCGCTCTGGTGTACCCAGGAAGCAGGACTGTGCATCTTCTTTCAAACAGTTGATGGTAGCCTGACCATCAGTGAAGCCATTATAATTATAATTATTATTATTATTATTATTATTATTAGACTTCCACATTTCAAGTCAATACAAAAGGCTTTTGTTATTAAAACGATTGAAATTTATCACTTGCAAAATAGGAGCAACTAATATATTTTATTTTAATTTCGCATCTTGTATTTTTTTAAATTATTATTATTTGTATTTACAGGCCATCTGATATTACGCGATGGTGCGATTTCGCACAATTGACCTCAAATCGCATCCGATCGCACAATTCATAAAAAATCGCTTAATTCATAAAAAACTGCACAATTCTTAAAAAATAAACCATAAATAAATGCCTTATCTGAAAAAATTCCTCGTCTGTACTTAGTTTCAAGATGATTTACTTTCAAAAAAGCCCAAGAAACATTCTAAAACTATCGAATTTCACAAACAATCGAAGTTCCCGGCGTTATTTTCGTTTTTTGGAGGTCCGGGGCCTGGTGATAGTTTTTCATTTTTAAAGGATTTCCTATTGATGCAACGTAAACAATTCTTTTCTTTGAGTTAGCTTATCAGAATTGCTGTTGTAAATCCATGACATACGATCCTACTATACTCACGTTGTAAGTGCGTGGTAATCGGAAACAAGCAAAATTTTTATTAGGGAAGCGTTGTCCGACAACAAAATGTAAGCTTCTTTCAGTTCTTTCGCGTACATCGCCGGCGTCCTCATGGACAAATTTATAGTGAAAACACCCGCTGTTCCTTCGTGTTCAACTACTGGGAAAACCGAATCGCACCCCTCCAAATTTGACTGCCAAAGACCGAGCAGGAAAATACGCCACCGGTACGTTCCATGTGGATGATGGACTGATGTTTTGTTCATCGTGTAACGTCGTAATCGATCATCTAAATACAAAATTGATCATTTTGTTGATCTTTACAAATGAGACTCTGGATCTAGTTATATTTTTCTCTCTTGACACTGCATATGGAAATGTAATTATGATTTATCAGCTATTTGTGAACTGAAGATAATGCAATGACGGGCAGGCCGGGATGCAATAGGTTCCCACCAGGGTGGCCTGGGTTCAAATTGAGGATACTAGAGTTAAGAGAATGTAACATTTTGAGTATTCAAGTTAGTTTTGGAATAAATGGGTGGCACGTCGCTGGGTTGATGCAAATATGCATATACCCATGCCACTGCAAATTCCCAGTTCTTCCTTTTTTAAAATTAACAATTCACTACATTGGGTAAAAATGTAATCACTGGCCACTTCTCTCTTTGCAAAATAATTATACTGAGACGAAGATATCCCAGTGAATAGCCACTTTATAGCTGTTGAATGGGGGAACCTGCAATGGAAAAGCTTTGGTGATGTAAACAGCAAGTACTGCAGTAGAAACAAGAAAATGTACCAACTTTGAGCCAAGGTGGTGCATCATACCTCAGTTTGGTATATAATTATGTGTCATAATTATATTTTTATCCCAATTCACTCATAATTGCTTTTTCTGTTCCCTTATGAAAAAAAATTGCTGTTAGAGCAGCACAAAAGTGGTTTTCTTTCTCAGAATCCTAGTAAAACAAGCTTAAAATAGTTGAGGAAAAAATCGCATAATTTGCATAATTTACCGCATAATAGTCCTTTCTTATAGCACAATCTATGCTGAAAATATCGCACAATTTCTGATTTTTCATCGCACCCTATCAGATGGCCTGTATTTACAGTGTACACTGCATGTCAAAATGATAATAATTAGCTGGATCTAATAAGAACATGCTTGAATGACAAGACTACATGACTCACATAGTTGTCTTTAATCTCGGGATGCTCTGGATCAAAGCCCTCGTCAACCACAGCGACAACTACCCCTTGACCAGTGATGTTTCTCTTCCAAACATCAATCACATTGTATGTAGGCTGTCCATTACGTCTGTTCTGAATGCACACAAATGACTCACATTAATTTTTTACAGATTGCAGCTTTGAATTCAAATCTGTATAGCTTACTTAATAATTATTTTAATGAAAATTAAATGATTTGAAAATACATGTACTCACAAAATTTACCCGGTATGTATTATATAAGTTCAAATCTCCATAGAAGTAAAAAAATAAGGTAAATTATTATTAATCCACTCAATTAAACACTATTTTAAGTAGCAGTAGTTTGAAAGAAAACTGTCAAGTAATAAATTGATAGATTGAGCAGTCAATAAATAAATGATTTGAAAATTTTATACATGTACTTACAAAAAATAATTATGTATACTAGAATAAGTTCAAATCTGCGTAGAAGTAATAATTATTAATAAATGAAAGAACTTAATTGATAGATTGAGCAGCAATAAATAAATAATTAAACCATTTATACCTGAACCTGCCCAGTAGGCAAATTATAGTATTGAAATATAATTATTTTTATTATATACGCTGTATTTTATTGCCACTAACTAGGTGAATCTCCTGGGGCCCGCTTCCCCTAAAATTAAGCTTTCACTGTAAAAATAATTCAGTAAGTACAAGTGAATGTATTGTCAGTGTATAATAATTATTATAATATAGGCCTTAAAACGGTTTCATCGCCATCTTGTTTGGGTAGGCAAGCATGTAGGAAATAACAGTTTTTGTATGGGAATCTGATGTATTGCACAGTGGGATTTTAAATTTCCCATACATTTGTCTGTAATTTATGTACCCAACAGTCTGCAACTAAAATCTACAATTCATAATTATATATTTTTTTTCTTTTAAGAATTTCTTAGAATTCCAAACAAACACTGTTTTTTTCCAACACACTTGCTTTAATCCGAACAAGATGGGCTCGAAAATCATCATGATGCCTATTCATCACTCACAATATACCACATGTCTTGGAACTTTGGGTCGTTAACAATAAAGGTCTCTGAGTGAGATGACAGCAACTTGTAAGACTTAATTGTTTGCTGTTCCACCATGTTAACCTGTAAACATAGCACAATTTACTCACTGCTACAATTAAATCATTCCATGATACTAATATTACAGCCAAATGCTCAGTTAGCACAGTAATGCTATAGCAAGTTGGTCTTACTGTACCTACATTAACTGAGCTGAAGTTCAAGTCCTCAATTAACACCAGACAAAATTAATATTAACTTAAACCAGTGTCAACAACTGGAAAGATCAATGCATATCATTACCAAGGCTGTGCTCTAAGAAAAGTAGTTGGATGCCCCAAATCTTCAACCCTAGAAATCCAGGGTGCCCAGCATATAATTATGTTTGGTGCAAAAACTAATATTTCCTGGTTGCCCAAAGGCAAAAGTAAGTCGCCAGGGGCAACTGGGTGCCGCTAGAACACAGCCATGATTACTGCTGGTTGTTGGCTTAACTATTTCTATCTGGCATGTTTATTAGTTCCCAAGACTGTGTCATCACTAGCCAATGACATTATTAGCAAAGTGAGTATTAAATGAATATATATGGCTTGGTCAAATTAGCTTAATTTCAGTTGCAAAACAGTTTTAGTGAAATCACAAAGCCTACATGTATTTTTTATTGTAAATGTTCAGACTGGAAATAAACTTTATTAATAGCAACCATAATTTCAGAATAGTTAGATTTCCTTTATTAAATGTAGAAGTTCAGATTCGCGAGAAACTTTTATCAAGGTTTTCAATAGAAGCTGGCTACTGCCGGAGTTCTGGCATTTGTGTGTCATCGAGTCACCGGCTACTTGGCCATATTGGTCAACAAATACTTGAAAATGTAACATTTAAATGCCCACTTCGATTGTCACAGTCACCTACTTTCACAGGGACATACACCTGCTACAGATATCATTGAAAGCCTTGTTTATGGCAACCATAATATAGTTAGCTTTAGGTTGGTCTAAATTTTATTTTAAAACCTCTAGTACACCGATACCTACATTTCTCTCAAACAGGAGACTGTTATGAAGATGGGAACTAGATACACTGGATCTTCTTGCAGCCTTCTGATGTTTAAAACTGTAATAGTTGTCAATAATCTAACCAAAGAAGAAAAGAAGGACAACAATGAATGACACTCATCAGCTAAAGAGTATATGATTGTGTAAACTTCTCAACGAGAAAACTTAGACACAAGACCATGTTTTCAAAAAAATTAACTTTAGTGGCTTGCAGCATTGCATATATTCCCCAGTATCTTTGTTAAATTCTCACTTTTTAAATGTTAATGATAATTAGTTTTTAAAAATAGCACCCCAACCAATACGTTTGCCTTATGAATATGTTCAGGGCAGAAGGGGGGGAAGAAGGGGGGGAGACATTGTCACCAGTGTCGAAAGCAGGAGCCTTGCAGGGGGGGTCTGGGAGAACAATTTAAATTTCAAGGCTCCGAAATGCTATTTTCAGCGCTTGTCATGAGACATGTACCCAAAAAATTGACCTCAAATAAGTCAAAATAACTGAGTCTAATTAGAAATGAACTCTATCCACGAACTTGATTTGTCTGGCTCAACAGGTCCAGGGGGGCAGCTGCCCCCCCCCCCCCCCCCATCCCCCAACCCCCGCTAGCTACGGCTCTGGAAAGGCTGCTCTCTTAACACTGTTCGCATCATAAGCTCATACCCGTTCCAGTTTCTTTTTTCTTCGATCTCTTTCCCTCAACGCAAAAAATCTTGAGCAATGAATGCCCTAAATTCGCATCAACCAAAAATTCTCATGAGAATGTGCTGTCATGACGGAGTTACATCAGTATACCGGTCGATCGATCCAAAAAGTCACAATTTTGAAAACCCATACATGTAACATAAGCTTGATGTTGGGACTTAAGTTCAATAAATTTCCAACAAAAACGAGTAATGAATTTTAAGAAATCTCTCAATCGAAAAAAAAGGGGGGCAACTGTGTCAATCCGACGCGAGGAAAATTCTCCCGAGCAAACAGCCACCTGAGTCGCTAGCTTGCTGTGAGCACCGTAGAATAACTCATAAGCCGCAGAGAGTTTAACTGGAGAAGCTTCTTCGTGTGTTGTTATAGTTTTCAAAACTTCAGAATTCTGTTTTACCTTCCCTTGGTTTACAAAGCCATGCTTCACGGCCAGTCTCTGTGCTTCGCCTATATCGCCATTAATCTGCACTGTCCATCGATTCGAAAACTCCACAGCAACCGAAACAAAAATCAGTGAAGCGAAAACGCTGCCAGATATCAGAAACATCGAATTCATGGTGAAATGCTATGCTATTCCAGTGGTCTTCCCTTTACAAGCAACATTGGTAAAACCTATTGTTAGTAGCATCTTTGGACTTCCTGTGTTTGATTTCATCCTGGTTGCTATCACGAGGTTACAAAGCAACAGCGAGTCCAATTTAGGTCATCACGTCCATCACGTCTCATTTTTCATTCACCAAGAAACCCAATCTTCGGGCCAAACACATTGCAAACGGTTAACCGCTCCCATTTTGCAACATATTTCAGTATGGCAAAGTGCGAGGGTCAGAATATTAGATAATTTCTGTGTGACATAAAGTTTCGCGGGGCTGAACAATTTGTAGCCTGCGTCGCAGACCGTGAACATACCGCCGGTATCGGATATCTCGGTTCTCACCAAGGTCTCGAGTGACAAGTCCGGCTGCACCGCAGGCTGATGCGCCGATCAAATCGAAACTCAAATGGAGAATGATCGTCGCAGTTGTGATCGCAATTTTTACAATTGCGTAAAGAAGCCTTTAAAGAAGCCGAAACTTCAACTGATTTCCCCCCACCCCACCCCCCGGGCAAACCTAGGGAATTTGACCATTTTCTGTGCCCGGGGAGTTGGGAATTTGACGGGTAAGGCCTTCCCGGAGGTGGGGAATTTGACCTTTGCCTAGGTGGGCCGGGAAAAATTGAACCGGAAGTGTCAGGTTTCAAATTACATCTTTCCCGGACTAGCCGCTATAAACACGTGTTTGGACGAGATGGATGAGTTTAAAGGAAGAGATATAGCATTTGTAAGTGACTGGCTTACAAAAAAAGTTCTTCAAAAGTTATGTAGTATTTTTGAAGGTATGTATGAAAAGTAGAGAGTGCTTAAATATTAATGATTTTTATAGATTGTAGATTGTACATAAACGATGTAGATTTTTTATAAAGAGTCAAGCTGCGGCTTTGTCCCGCAGTGAATGTTCAGTGAAAGAAAAAAAAAACACTGTCGAATGAAAAACCGCTTTGGCTTAAAATGCATGCCGTCGTAAAACAACCTTTGCCGTGTTTCGGAGATAAAGCAGCTCACACTTGCTGATTGTCATTGTCCGACTTCAACATGTGTTGGCATGTTTATACACAAGCTTTATCAAAGATGACATTAGCCTGCGTGACCAGACGCCTTTTTCGGCTCCTGTTTCTCGGCGTGTGAAACAAGAGCCGAAAAATGCGTCTGGTCATGCAGGCTAAGATGATATGAGCCGACGACAATTATTCTTTAGGAGGGGCATTTGACAGACAACTCCGAAGATAAGGTAGGGCATTTGAACACCATTTTGGCCCGAGGGAGCGTAAATTTGAACGATCGAATCCTCAAAAGTTCAAATGCTCGGGGTTTGCCCGGAGGGGGGAGGGGGGGGGGAGAAATGTTGAAGTTTCGAGTTGATCGGCGCATAACAATGAATGAGTTGCCAGTAATCGGATCCCCGTCTTATGCGCATAGGATTCTGGGATCGCCGGGGGGCAAACATTGCCAGTCGCTAGAAGAAAAAGTATGGCGAAAAGTTGTTTCGACGTCCAAATAAACGATTTTGGAGAGAGATCAACGCTTTTTCACCGCTGTTTTATAAGAAATGGATTTGGGCAATGTTGATACGTGGCAAGTGTAAGTTTTTGTTCGAATAACCGTCAAATATATGATAAAACCTACCGATAAACTTCCTTGCTTGCGTAAGGTTTATTATGAAATTGACCTCGCGTAATGCACCTATCAGTGTCAAGCCCCAGGGGGGGGGGGTCGGGCAACCCACGGGAATTTGACTGTCACGTATATCCACAGGGTAGGGATTTTGATCGGACATCATGGCCCCAGGGTGGGGAATGTTATTACTTTCCTCTTGTGTGCAACAAGGACTGAAGGGGATTTTGATACTTTTGACAACTATTTTTTGCCCGGGGGTGGGGATTTTGATAATTTTTTTTCAGAAAATGTCAAAATCCCCACCCTATGCCCGACCCCCCCCCCCCCTCTCGGGCTTGACACTGATAGGTGCATAATATTGCAAAATTAGGTATAAATCGGGAGGAAACGACTACTTTTAGCTTATTTCTAAGCTCATTAATACAAATAATATTGGAAATATGCCCAATAGGTGATCATTGTGCTGTCTGGGGTTGTGACAACGATCGAAGATACTGAGAAAAGCAAAAGATTCTTCCTCACGTTGAAATATTAAGATTCTACTTGCCCAAGAATAATAAAGATGTTTTTTTTTTGTGGGCTAGAACTATTAATCGTGATCAATTCAATTTACGAGTACGAAGGTCTGTTCAAATCATTTTGTACAAGGTTATAGAAACGTTTGAATGCCCTACAGCAACTTTGTGCTTGAGAGGGTACGATTGTGAGGGTAAACCTCAAAGACCTGCTCCAAAGATCGGATCTACAGAGAGCAATAAGAAAAAGTCAAGAAAGAAAAAGCATAATGGTAGCGCATATGAAAATATATCCACAGTTTCTGCCCAAGTTCCTGTGATCTTGCTGTTCTTGAGATCAGTGTTCCTCCGCGGATTTCGAAAAGAAGAGTAGCGGTTTTTTCTCAATCAAACTAGAGCTTAACCTACGAATTTCCTGTTTCTTATCGCTTACTTCATCCCTCCAAAGAGCAACAGTTCGGACTTCTCTCCCTTGAGGAGGTAAATTTCCAGAAGCCATAATTTGTTTATGGAAGACATAACTAATAAGAAAACAGCCCGTACACATGAAAATACAACTGAAAAGGCTTTATTTAGTAATTTCCTCCCGATTTATACCTAATTTTGCAATATTTCGAGACCATTACGCGAGGCCAATTTCACGATAAACCTTACGCAAGCAAGGAAGTTTATCGGTAGATTTTATCATATATTTGACGGTTATCCGAACAAAAACTTGCACAGTTCCACGTATCAACATTGCCCAAATCCATTTCTGATGAAACAGTGACGAAAAAGCGTTGATCTCTCTCCAAAATCGTTGATTTGGACATCGACACAACTTTTCGCCATACATTTTTTTAAAGCGACTGACAAATGTTTGCCCCCTGGCGATCCCAGAATCCTATGCGCATAAGACAGGGATTCGACTACTGGCAACTCATTCATTTGGACGATCCAATCCTCAAAAGTTCAAATGCTCGGGGTTTGCCCGGGGGGGGGGGGGAATGTTGAAGTTTCGAGTTGATCGGCGCATAACAATTTGTCAAGAATTTGAATGGGTCAAATCAGGTTTGTTTCCGGTATTTCACCTGAAAAGTGACAATGTCTCAAAGCAGCAGAAGAGTGTGATTTCTCACGCACCTGTGGAATCTTACGGAATTTCGCAATTATATAACCACAGGCAGCCCAGTCGTGGTGTGTGACACCAAAAGTTTATTTATATATATAAAAAAAATACCATTAAAAGCTAGAATTCCAACGAACCGAATAGCGGAGGAAATGCCGATATTCTAGCCAAATATAAATTTCCTACTTGCACTCTGTTTCTTGTCACTTTCTGGGAGTCTACGTGCATATGCCATCGTTTTTTTTTTTTTTTTTTTAATCCGAGGTGCGTGTTCATTCACGCCCGTAGTAAAAATAACGAAAATAAATAGCGTTAAGTTTCGTGGAACAGCTTTCGACGGGATTTTAATTTATTTTCCAGCGACAATGTTTTCGGGAATCGAGAGGAAGTAAGTCAATTCGCCAAAAATAATTCCACGACGGTATTCATCAGTCGGACTTTGAGATGACACCCACACGACTGCCTAGAACTACAAATGGGAATCACTGACAATATATACGATCAATAGATGACTAAGAAAAAAGGTAACCACAATTCGTCTTGATTAAAGACATCTTCATTTGAGGCTAAAGATTACACGTTCAAACATATTGACTACGACACTAAGAGATGGGGGCGATCTATGCATGATGACTGTACTAACAGGCCCCTGCCGAAGTGGTTTGAACTCTTGACCTTGTTTAAGCAACAGAGGAAACGACTGCGGAATTGTATTACATACACTTAATTCAACTGACACTTGAGTGACCAAAGAACGCGTCGTGCTGTTAACTAGAGGAAAACGTAGACGAATTACCAGGGCAGAGATCGCTTTACTAGTAATTGGTGGGCAAAAACAAAGTAGACAATTTCTGTAGCTACTTCGCCTTTTAGTGAGAAATGATACAACAATGACAACAATTTTCCTCGCCTTTTCGTGCCCTAGCTGAATTCCGTTTCAGCTTTTCTTGAAATCTTCTTTTTTCAGCTAAACGGTTTGAAATGACATAAATTTATTGCCCAAAGGAAATAAATAGATTTATCGTGAGTGCGACATGTTTAAAAAGCAATTATGGTCCCATGCTGCAATTGGGACACCACTGTCATCTGGGAATTTATCTCATATATCTTTTACCATGCGCACAAGTACGTTTAGCAATTTTTTTCGCGAAATACACTTGGCCCATGAAAAAAATAAGCATTGAAATTACCAGCCGTATACAAATTACCCCAAATTGAGAACCCCCATGACCCAATTGCTTCCGAAAAAACGGCTAAGGCGAGAATAGAATAATTTACATACAATGAATGGCTTTCAAAAGAGTGAAACAGATTGATTATCTGAATTATGCACTGAAAATGGACATCCTCAAAACTAATTGCACATAGTTTTGGGTATCCCCTGCGGCGAAACTTGAACTTTTGTAGCAAATGTCTCTACTATCGGTTTATTTCTCATCGGTTACGTCATTCGCCCAACAAATTAAATCTGCTTGTTTGTTTCAGCGCTTGTAATTTAGTTGCATTCCAAACGAGGAAGGCGAGTATTAGACTAAACATGCCTCGGCAAGCTTCGGTTATTGCGGCTAAAACGGTGCTATTGATTTGTAAAGGGTGTCCCGGCACTCTTCCCTGCTCCAGTTTTGAAACATTTGAATTGGGTCATCGTGGACTAATCTTGTCGTTTCTGAGTCAGTTGAAACTAGGAAGAGAAAAGGAAAGCTGCAGGAACTGTCCCAAGGCGTATGAACCCCCTGCATTGCAGTTTCAGTTGCGTTTTCTTTCCTGGCGTTACTAAGTGAATGATATAGATAATCCCCTGCAGAAGTGGTTTGAACTCTTGAACTGGTGTAAGCAACAGAGGATGTAAATATGCCAGCAGCAGAGGACAAATCTTTTCATCTCTAACAAACTCCACTTAATTTACGTCACTCTCCAAACAAATGCGGAATGTCCGTTTCAGCACTTGGTTAATTGCCAGTTTTTTATACTCCGTCCTACGGAAATCGGAAGTCGGCTCACAAAGCAAATTACTAACTTAAATTCTAGCCGTGGAATTCCAAATGACTGGGAAAATGAATTTTGACGAACAGCAAGCTCGATTCAGTGTAACTTCGAATTGGTGTTTAAAATTAAAAACCGGCTACCTCTCCTTTGCAGTTCGCATTTCGTGGATCAGATTCGACTTATGGAACTCATTTCCGCCCTTTTCTTAGAAATTGACTTTTAACCTTCTTTCAGCAATACAGGAAGACGTAAGGTAACTAGACTCGTCGCAACTCAAACAGGCAGACAATGAAGGGCGAGAAGGCAGCCCATGAGTGCGGACCAGAAAAAAGCGGGGGATTGGACAGTGACCCATCAAATAACAAACATATTTTTCCTTTGTTCTCATCCTTTTCTTGCCTCTTCCCTTATAATATTATTGTTTCTATTTTATTTATTTTTGGTAGGGGAGGGCGGGGCGGGGAATAGGATGGATTGTAGAATCACTTGTAAATCATGGATGGAGAATAAAAATAATACATGACACGAGACGGGATTATAGGAATTAAGTTACACATTTACGTTGGAGTTATCAGTCATGATTAGTGTCCTCTTACAACACACAATCCTATAAATTTCAGAACGCACCTGTTCAATTCTCATGATCACCTTCAGAGACGAAAATACTTCAGTAAACTCACCTTCCTATTTGGTATTTCCAGACCTTAGCTCAATCAAGCTGATAAATATTCTATGATGAAGGTACTGAGTTTCTCGTACATTTTCTCTTGAAGGTGGTCTTAAGTAGTTCATCGGAGTTATTTTTGCCTTTGCTTTACAGATCGTCGTGTTTGCATTTGCTACTTTCGCATTTCTGTTCCTTGACCCATTTGCACTTGGAGAGGTTAGTCATGTTTAATCTGTCCTTCCTAAACATTTTCCTGTTCTCACTGTTGTAAAGTTCTCTCTATACACTGCACCTTTAAGATCCTTTGAGTTTCGATTTAAACTGACTGCTGCGCAACGCCAGCTTTAAAAAATGCACAGGCGTCTTAAATTCCGAGCTTGAAAAGCTCCGGCTTATTTCCTTGATGCACGATAAATTTGACTGGTATATGTTGGGAAACGGAGCATTGATCAGTGAAATCCCTAAGCCGTAATAAATAGACGTTTGTTTTTTTTTTTTTCTGCAGTTATGCTTATCTTCCTCGGAAACCCTATTTTGATAGTCAGGTCTTTAAAAATTTCTTCCAGGCCGATCGGTACAGAATGGCAATTGACGAGAAAGGAACACAATTCGTAGAGGAAATTGATATCGATGGAACACAAGATGCTGAAGTTTTCCGAGTTCCTGCTCATAACGAAGTAGACGGAGCGGACTTTTATCACGATTTTAAAATGGTAAGTCGGTTTTGAGGTTTCTGAAACGTAATAAATAAATAAACTAGAAGCAATCTTCGAATGTCGGGGTTGAGATAAATAGTCGACGTATATAAAATCCTAAGTATAGCACACAGGCTTCATAGCTGCTTTTGGAGGAGAAGTCTGGAAAGCGTTTTATTATATGCTGTGGCTATATGCCCGGCAGCCGGGAAGGGTCTCAAAAAAACTAAATGCCTGGCAGTCAAACATTTTTATAGATTTAAAGGAAATGCTTTGACCTAGCCGTTCAAAATTTATTTTTTTTTTCGGTAAGGGTGGTGGTGGGGCAGGGGGGAGGGGGTCGTTAAGTGACTAGAAGATTTTGAAAACTAGTTTTGCGCAGATGCAGGCCGGAAAACAAATTTCCTGCAGAGTGCAAACTTATACAAATTCCTGTATTTTTACGTAAAGAGATCCCCTGCAACATCGACATCTTAGTGACATGGATTCTAAGAAGAAAGTTTGGTATGACAGTGCCACGGTTGACGTAGTTAGAGGCTTGGTGTGGTATGGCTGAACGACGTATCCCTATGATAACTCCCATATGCTAGGGAAAGGTGACACAAAAAATGCCGCCGCCATATGAAAAAGGCCGGTGGCTAAGCGCGGCAGCAACAAACAGGAAAATTAGCAAAGAACATAAAAATTATTTGCATTCACACCTATTTGGAAGGTAACCTGTCATCGAAGTATTATCTCAGGTTTACTGGGTAGTTTTAATGAGAAACGGCAAAATATTTCAGTGGTTTACCTAGAAAGCGAGCTAAAGCGAGTCGAATTGTCTACGTGTCCTGGTTAAACAAAATGTCTTCGAAAGGTCAAATTGGGTCAACTTGCATGGGACCGCTCGCCTCAGAAATAACTTTTGCCAAGAAAAAAATTATACCACGTTCAAAAACAGCTCTTGTACAGACTATAATTGAATTTTGAAAGATTTCCACATAACACCGAGTATGTTTTGAGATGTTTGAGAACGGTATGGGTTTTTGATTTTCAAAGTCTGGAAAGTTATTTCGGTTGTCTTCGCTTGCTCGCCAGGAATTCGGAATTATAATTGTAAGTCTAAACTATCATGAATAAAGCTCAGCAATACCTACTAAATAAAATTATAAACTAAGGAAAACCATAATTTGCTATGCGCTTTCACGCGAGCTCGATTATCTGTTGATGAAATTTGACCTCATTAGTCATTTCTGCGATTTTGCGGCTTCACGGATTGTCTACGGGTTTTCGTAAGTTTCTCAAAAACTGCAAAACCTCTGGAACCTAAGACTTACATCACGACTAGTACTCTTAGCACACCATAGGTTATCTCGGGACGAAAATCAAGGGGTCCATTTTTCCAACCTAGTGCCACATTTTTTCAATTTCACTCAATCGCCATAAGAGTTGTTCTTAAACTGGGAGTACTTTTGTCATTTGCACGCGTCATTTGTTTTACTCTTATTATTGTCATTCAGTTATCTCAGCTATCCCATATCATATAGCTGAGTGAAGAGTCATAGCTCAGTTCCAATAGTCAGTTGATCACTGAGAATCTCTTCTCCTGGTGACATATTTTGCGCCCAAGGCAGTTAGGAGATCCATCCGTGTCACTTGTTATTGTTCTAAGCAAAATCTTCTTCCTGTTTCGCCAACCCCTTCTTAACATCAGTCCCTTTTCTCTACAGCGTCTAACTGCAACAAGGCTTCCTGCTCGAAAAGTCTGCTACATTTCCAAAATGAATCCGTCTTTGTCTCCTCCTGGAAAACTAAAAGCTGACTTTGATCGGGTAACTACTTAACTGTATTAGTGGGATAAAGAGCTTCAAGTACTTTAACTTAATTATCTAGGTTACTTAATTTGTTTTTGAACCTTTCTAGCAAAGAAAGGAAAGACCATAATTCTTGATTCACTACATTCTTGTTCTTTTTGTTTTTGTTTTTTGTATGTTTTTTTTTCACAAGAACGTCTAATATAGTTGTCCTGAGGCTGAACATTCTTATCTGAGATGTTCTTAAATCAATGCGGACATGACCAGGAATCCTCAAGTCATCTAGTCACGTGCTTGTGCGGTTTGCTCTCAGATGCCGCGAAGAAGCTAACACAGAGGTTCACAACTCAACAAAGTCATTACTATGTTCTCAGCATGTTCTTAAAATTTTGACAAATCTCAGACGCCACGTTATAAAAGGTTCTTACAAAAAGATTGTCGAAAACGTTGTAGTAACTAAATAAATGTTAGTATATACGAAAAGAAAAGAAAAGGTAGAGAAACTTTATTTATACACGGTAACAATTTTAAAGCTGTAAGCTTGTGGGACCACACATTTGAATAGTGCTTTTCGCGCATTCTGATTGGTAAACTCGGAGGTGATTAGCAAAGGACTATTCACCTCCACTTCAGTGAATAATTGTTAATTATTATTTTCGTTTCCATGGCGTTTCGGTTGCCATGCAATCCCATTTATGTGCATGGGAATGAAAAATCATGATTGTTATATTGTGTTCATTAATTCACAAACGTTTATCAGTATTTGATATATGCTGGTTACGAGGATGCGATGACTATTACACAGTACGACCCTACGACACAAGGTCAAAGTTTGGGGTTTTAGAGGCTATTACAAATAAGAATGCGAATGGGTTTTTAATGTTGGTTACTTCCTTTGTAAATTGGTCAGGCTGCTTCTCTACCTACACAACTTCCGATGCAAACCAACTCCCATCTGGTGGCTGTCACTGGACCTGCTAACAGACTGGTTCTCACAAGGGAGATTCTGGATTTTTGCGGAGCCCTGCCGATTTACAACACCGAAACCATCAAAGGCGTGGGCAATGGAAATGGATCTATCAGTAAGTCGCACGTTGAGACTTAAGATCGCACGTCGAGATTTATTAGATGCTCTTACGGTACATAATGTTTATCGATTTCAGATTTTAAAATTCCCGTACCTTTGGCATTAAGGCCTCCTGCCAAAGCTGTTTTCAAATTATTTTCAATATGCCAGTAATGTACACAAATACAATACCAGGTATGCATCGAAACAAAACCTTTACGTAAAAAAAGTGCGAACCGATACGCGAAAACAAACAATTAGATATGCTGCATGTATTGCTTGGGACAAAATTCCCTTAAACCTTAAAGAACTAAACGTATACCAATTCTCAATACAACTGAAACCTTATTTACTATCAGAACAACAAAGTCAAACATAACTCAAGCATATCCTCTTTCTCTACTATTACATTGTACTTTTAAAACTGCTTCCTTGAAAAAGATTAGATCTCAATTCTTTACAACTTTAAAATCTGGAGAACTGGCTAGAAAATCTTAGGATTGTTTCAGCTCCAGGCTTTATTGGGTACAGATAAATATTGTCTTCTTTCTATTGTGTATGTATGAAGTTGAATACAGGGCGAATAAAGGTTGATGTTGGTGTTGTTAAGTAGCATCGTACTACGCAGCATAGAAAACAATTTTGTGGCTTTTGGGAAAGGTTTGCAAATTTTCATGTTTATTGATTTGCGTGTATATTTTTAAGCTACTGTACTGTTGACAAAGACGATCGGGATTTGTCGTAGCCTGCGTAGCAAGCGTTTCCATGGCGTTTTCAGCGCTCGAAAGTTCGGATGCGTGGGCGAGAGCAAAACCCCATGGAAACGCTTGCTACGCAGGTTAGGTTTGTCTGTCGAGTGTCAGAGCTGACACCATTTAGAACTTAATCAGCCTCTCGTTCCTGCCACGAGGATTATTTTCCTCGTCCGCCGGCTTTCCTTAAAAAAGAGGCTACCCCACAGAAAATTAAGGTGTGTTTCTTGTTCCTCCGTGAAGAAAAGGGGAAAAAAGAATGTTCTATCCAATCCAAGTCAGTAAGTAAGAGAAACGCATGTCGATGACGTTGACTGTAACGTGTTTTTTCGACTACGCGAAGCTATCCATCCCAAGTAAACTGCTCTCGTCTGCACACCTGGACAGTGTACGTTATGCAATAGTTGGTTGAACACATCGACGAATTGTAGAAAAGAAGCAAAATTAATCTTGCTGGCAATTGAACCAGACCCCTGAGCAATAGCAGAGGTAGTAGGTGATCTAATCTTCTTGTTTTCTTGTTTATTTACAGATTATCAAGTGGACCGTAAAAAACGCACAATAGTAACAAACTTTATAGGGTGCAACATGAACTCACACACGTACGTTGTTACCCATTGCCCAGATGCGAGGTGGAAAATGAATTGCACATTTAGGATGCATTCATGTTACTACTACGTCACTTGCCATGACATGCGGCCAAGAATAAGTCAATGGAACTGCTCAACAAACCACCTCAGCAACGCTTATCCTGTCTGTTGTGATTTAATCTGTCCGTGAAGAAGTGGAACGTTAACATAACGGAAAAGCTGCGAGCATTTGCGCTTCACATCCCGGTAGCGAAATTCGTGTTATTTTATTCGATCCCTTTTAGATCTCAGTGATTTTAGAGTTGCCAACATTAGTGACAGTTTGATCAAAACCATTACTGATAGAAATCCATATTGTCATAAATTTTAAAACTGGTGTCTTATAACCCACTTCAGTGTGGAATGATCAAGTGAAACTCTAGATATGTTCCAATTTTAAATCTTGTCAGTAATGTTAGAAGACATGAGAAACCCGAACATATATCATCAGTGCCAGTGTAGTTACTCCGGCCATCAGATTAAAGTTGACCCTCGTAACTTTTCAGCCCAAAAGTATCTTAAATGTAATGTCGATCTGTAGCTGCGATGATAAAAGTTAATTTCGTAAAATTAACAAAAAGGTATATGCACCATAGTGATTTTATCAGCGTTATCTTGTTACAGAAGTCTGATTTAGTCTTGAAATAAAGGCATTAAATGTTACCATAAATTAGCCGTCTGTTGCTACTCTATTTACCTCCTTAACTCACCCATTCCCGCGAATTCGGCTTACAAATTAATTTTGTTCTCACATATTATTTTCCTTTACCGCCAAGCGGCCGTCTTGCACTTAATCATTATTTTCATTCCGTTTCTTTTATAAATGTCGAATGAAACTTTTTTGGCGTAGTTTTTGTAGCTACTGCGCATGCGCGAGTAGCTACAATGCCATCGGTTTGATGGATAGAGTCGATTTTGCACTAATGACGTCACAGAGTTTCACCCCCAGTGAAGACTCAGAAAAACAAACGACTCGCGGCATGGTCTGTTCGAGAATTTTGTATGGCAGGGTTGCGTCGTGTCGGTAAGCTCGCAAATGTGCCTACTACTTTTTCGCGGAAACATGGAATATCCAGCTTGATGTCGAAGAGAAACCTGGGAATTATGTATAAGACCGGCTGATGCTTGGGTTAAAATGCAAAGAATTGGAAAATAGCGGCGATTTTGTTGTCTCTAAAGATTACACTCGCGGCCGACTCTCAAACGTTAACACCCTGCTTGCGGTTACCCTGCTTTCACTAGTGTTTTTATCCAATCCTTTGCTAGCAGGGTAAGTCTCGAAATATTTTAGTACCGAATATTTCATTGGAGCTGTGAATGGCTGAAAGAGAAGCTCTCTTTGTGCCATTCACACCTACAACGCGCGTCGTTTATCGTTTCTTTCGGATGAAAGAAACAAACGACGTTTAGTTGTTTACGTGATTAAAATCCAGGAAAGCAACAGGAATCAAATCAACTAAAGACTATCTACTCTGCACAATAGTTTGTGTTCTTACGAACTACGCAAATAAATATATGTCAAGGTTTCACGGAAGGCCAAAACAAATTTGCTCGGTGTCTGTTGATGCTACAACCAGTTGCAAAATTGTTGAGACATTCGCAATCAAAAACGTCTCTTCTTTCTCTAAAACGCTGCTGCTAACAAATCTGTGACATGCAATACTCACCCCCTCCCCCTCCCCCTGATAAGAGGGGGAGGGGGAGGGAAAGCGGAAGATCATGGAAACGTCATTCAAGGCCAAATGGCGTACAGTGTCTCAAGTATTTTTGCAACTCGTTGTAGCATGTTATATAAGCTTAAGCTGATAAATATTTGGAAATTCAATGTGAATTGGACAGATTTTTACATCTTCTCCAATACAGAGAGCAGCACATCTTAGTCACATGAGATACATAAAATTAATGCCTTTTAGTCCAAAATTAAAGTACATCATGTTTTGAGGAACAAGTCGGAGTGGTCGGATACTATTTCGTCGTACACCAGGAGAGACGGAGACGATCGGATTTCGGTAGGCGCTTCGAATAATTTACGGATTTAAGGACAATTTCTGGATATCCAGATCTGAGATTGCACCCCACAACGAAAGTATGGCCTTTTGTTTAATATAAATGAAGCTCGTTCAACGATTTCACCTCGTTGTTGTACCGCTTTCGCTTATTTTTCTCTTCCAAAACACATCCCGCTCATACAAATTTTTGAGCGTCTGAGTCACGTAGGGGGTCGATCTATTTTTAGTACTGTCAAGCCTTTTCCCCCTTCATGTTTAGTTTGCGCGTAGGAAAAAGTTTTTGTTTCGTAAACAGATAATTTTTAGTCTTAAGTACAATTTCGAAAGGACTTTTTACCTTTAGTAGAACCCACTCGACCACAAGTGTGAATTCGCCGTTAACCTTATTTTTATGGTAAAGCATAACGCGAGTTGCGACAGCTTGCGTGACTCGCGTGACTCTTAGCACATGAGATAAAGACTCATGACTGTACTGACAATGGGGTTTCCTAGTTTCGCATCCCTCTCACATGTATAAGACAAAACATAAGCAGTAGCTTAGCCTATTTTTTTTCTTAAACTGTAACAAAGTGTGAGGTTTTTACGCTTCGAGTGCGTGCACACCGTCGCTTAGTTTTTTTTTTTTTTTTTTCCGCGAGACGTCATTTTGCGTGTCTTTACATGCGAATAACTAACAATTACAGGACGAGTTTGAGCAAAATATCGTGATTTGTCAGTGGCGAGCAGATCAATAATTAATTGATTAAATAATCAAACGCGTTTCTTCGGCAACTCACCTAGGCTCGTTACCGAAGAAACGCATTTGAATGGGGTGACGGTGATGAGGTGTCCTGTGTTGGGTGAACAGATGGGGTGCGTTGCGACTGGGACCCTCCCTATTCATGTGTGTGTGTTTCCTCAAATGTGAAACGTGTGTAACATATGTGTTTCTTCCACGCACGAAGTGCAAACCTCTATTAGGGAAGGCGCACCCTTTTCCTGCACGCGGGATCCCAGGTCCAACTCTTAAGTTAGTTCAACCCCCCCCCCCCCCCCCCCGCAAACCCATAATCTGAGCCTCCTTCAGGCGGGGCGGTCGATAAAACATCCGCTGACGACATGGTTTAATGAGCCAATTTTTTCTTCAATTTATCAACAACTCGAAGTGAAGCTTTTGGCCGCGAAAATCAAACAGCTCCTCGTCTTCATCTTCGACTAAAAGCGTCACACTGTCAATATTTTTACTTGTCGAAAATTTCCAGGATGTCAAACTTTGCAAGCTCAATTCTGTTCCTTTCAGGGTTATTAATCACCACAGCGCCAGTGGAAATATTTGCCTGGGCGGTTATTTTTTATTTTATTTTTTTGTAGCTGAGCATATCGAAAACTGAATTGAGGGTTTTTGCCAGTTCTTTGGGGGTGTCATACCCTGGCGGAAATCCCTTTGTAGATCCTCTCAGATTATGGGCATGGAAAACCTTTACAGTCCCACTGTCTTTCACAGGCAGATTGAGCCACGAATTCCAAAGCGAGAAGGAAAGAAGCCCAACATAATCGGCTTTCGGAATTGGCTGGTCTAAAAAGACCGTGCAAGGGCTTTTAGTCTTGACAATCTTGAGGACAACCATTGTATTTCAAGCCGGATTAATATTCATTAAAAAGTTCAGCGTTTCTTATAGAGATGGCTGCGGTCACCAGAAGCCCAAAGGGCAACCCTAGAAGCAGAGGAGAAGGCTTGGGGTTCTTTTCTCACGAAATTCCCGAAGGCAGACAGGAGTAAATTCACCGCGCAGACCGACTTCGATGATAACCACGAGGTAAAAGCGGAAATTTATTTAAAAACGGGCCCGGGTGATCTGAAAAGCGTCTTCGGTTCAGACAGTAAATATTGGCCGAAAGAGATGAAACCGGCTTTGGGATTGGAACAAAACGTCAGGTTTCCCTTCCAGCCGTCCATTATCGCAAACGGGCGCCCGCCGAAGACAATCCCGGCGGTCAATTTTTCAGAAAAAATTCAATCGCACATCGGCGAACTGACCTGAACAATTTGTAAAAAATTTACATCACACCCACAGACGTTTTCAACACGCAGTACAGGCAGATTTTCAAAGATATGCGGGTCACATTCAGAACATCGAAATTTGCGAGGAAATGGCTTGGCAGGCCGCACATGAGTTTTTGGCCCCAGCAGCTGAACTTTGCACTTTGGTGTGCAACAACAGGTTGCGGCGTTTCGAGGGAGATTTTGATGGGTGCCTTTTTGGGCGAAAATCCCCAGCTCCGCTCCTTTTATCTCTTTCACGTTTATTTCACGATCAGGCGAATTCTTTTGGAGATGAGCGGAATCCAGGGCATAAGCTCTCTTCCGGACGACCCCAATTTCAACCAAAAAGACAACAAATACGACGAGGCCATGCAAAAGGCTTTCTGCCGAATTTGGGATCGACCCGAGCGCAGACTTTCGGTTCAACCACGGCCAAAACCACGGCCTCGGCTACGTGCTCATTCACTACAGCGATGGAGACTTCGCGAAAAGCAGTGGCACTACCCGACGCTACATTCGAACCCGTCCAACCAAAGATTTTCAGCTACCCTTTAAACCCAATCCAAAAGGGAGCTGCGCAAGAAACAAAGAAAGTTCCACAGCATGCCCAACCGCAGACACATCCGTAGGACAAGTGTATGGTGACAGGTTTTCCAGCCTCCTTTTTGAGGAATTGTCAAAAAGGAAAACACAAGATTTGATACATGAAGACAAAGAAAAAGCCCGCGAAAAGCAGAAAGAGCTGACTGAAGAGAAGAAGCAATTAAAAGAGGTTGAAAAAATAGACGCAGAACTTCAGAAAAAAACCACAGCTCTTCAGAAACTGGAAAAAGATCTTTCCGTTATAAAAAGAAAACGCGAACAGTTGGAAAATGAGGGGGGTTCAATTATAATGAACCAGTCAGAAATCGATAGTAGTAAAGCCAGAGAAGATAGTCGAAAAGAAACATTGCTGAAGATAGAGAAAAAATTACGGACCTGCGAAAACAAAACAAAACAAAGGGAAGTATTGAAAAATTCATTAAAAAAAGTATGTATGAATGCAAATACGGCCGCACAGGTCGCGAAAATGAAGGAACAAACACCTAGTTTGGAAAACGACCTAAACAGCACGAAACCCCTCGAGGACCTGAACCAACAAGAAACTGAGCTTCAGGTAAAAATCGTGCAAGACCAGGCCTTGTTTCCCAGGCCGACGGAGTCGCAGTCAACATACACTACATCGACGCCTATCAGAAAGATCTGAAAAACGACTACATAATCAACAAAGAGCTCTCGGGCCTTGTCGGCACCTTTGCGTTGAAGTGCGACCGGATCCTCGCCGTTGCCAACGCAGCGCTTATCACCACGAGACACATGATCAACTTTTGCAAACCCCGAAGGTTCGCGCGATGCTGAGCAATCCTTACCAAATGCTGAGCAATCCCCAGCAATAACCGAGCAAGTCAAAAAGTAACGCCGGAATTCTTTAGAACATAAGAATACACGGGGTATGTCAACGACGATGTCAACAGTAACCACTCCCTTGGCCTCTAAAACGCCTGCGGAGCCAACCACGCCGGGATAATTTTGAGCAAAAAGCGGCCAAAAAATTTGTCCACATTCCTTTGGCCGCCATATTGGCCGCCCAACTGGGCGATAGGGGGACTGGGGAAAAGCTTAAAGAAAGGCCCCCTGAGATTGCTGGGAAGCTCTGAGCGCGGCAAAATTGTAATAATAAAAACAAACAATTCGTAAGCTTTTATTTCATACCAAATGTGCCCTGGTTTTTTAAATATTTCTCGTTTTACACTTCTGGAATGACATCGTCTCTTGCCGCCATCGATCTCTAAACAAATTTTGGACTGAGTTTGAAAGATTTAAACGTAAAAGTAAGGAAGGTTTGGGAAGCAAAGAGCCCATGTTTGCCTACTTCGATGTTATGGTAAGGACTTGTCCGATTCGGATTTTTGATTTTGTCCCGCGTTTGGCGACAATTAATGTTTTTGTTCAGATACTTTTCACCGTACTTGACTAAAGACGTAACAAGAAGCGCTGATATAAGGTATTGTGTTTTCTTTTAGCATGGAGCAGGGTAGTAAAATTCTGCGTTATTGCCCATCATGGGCCGAAAGAAAGGGCAAAATAATCGTTTTCCGCTAAATACGTACCTCGCGATCAAACGAAATCAAGACCTGCAACTTGCTGGAGCTCTTGCGAACGACAAAAATTACGTTTCAAAGGCAAAGAAACTGAAACGACTCCAATCAAAGGTAGGATATAAATAGCTACATCAAATGTTGAATTCTCTTAAGAAAGCGTGATATTTCATCTTCTTATAGGTTTTGAGAATTTAAGAGTCAATCTGTTGTATTCACAATGAATCTTTTCGGATTACATACAGGCGTGAATAGGTTATTACAACTTCAATCTATATTTGTCAGGTGAAGATGAGGCCATTAAGGATGTCAATACAGACTTGAACTCTACAATAAGGGTAATAATTATTCTGATGGAGTTGATGTAAAATTTTGATATTTGGCTAGTTTCAAACTTTTGAGTTAGTTTCAATTTATTTTCCTTTATCCCAGATTAATATCACACTGAGGGAACACAATTTACTCCAAAGTAGATAACCTTTGCTGGCGGCAGTTAATGTTCTACTTTTTACAAATGTAAATAATGTAACATTTGGTTTTCACCATAGTAAGTCACTGATGATCAGCCATAGATGGATAATTGAATGTTATTCATTTTCATAAGGGATAAGGCCCTGATCTTCTTGTAATAAAGTTGGTGCGGTCAATATAATAATTATTATTACCATTTACGTTTTGTCATTTCTTCCTCAGAATACAGGTACAAAGGCAGCACTAAGTGATCACCTAATAACCAGCAGGAAACATAGCCCCACATCCTTGACTGAGGAAGGGAAAATTTTTGGCCCTGAGCGCAGTGCTAGAAGACGATGTCAAGAGACCATTAAGGTTGCACAAGCTCTTCATGGTGCAACACAGGATTACATGCAGCCAGCTTATGAAGGCATCATTGCTACCCTTAATACAAATTGTTCTGTCCCTGAACTGGTCAACTTGGTCAAAAAATGTCCAAAATTTTTGGGAAGGGTCATACCAAAGGTTGTAAAGGGAGAAATTAAACAGTTTGAGAAAAGTGATTCTAATTTTATAAGAAGTGTTAATGTTCTGTACAAGGGGGGGATTGTAAGTAAACAAAAGTATATTTCAATCAAATCATCACTCTCAATGCGTATTAATGAAAATGGGTTAGGGAAAAAACACATTGAATTTGTAAAAGGCATCCCAGTTCCAAGATTACTCACTTATCAGAAATTAATGGAAAGGATCAATCAAATCAACATTGGTGAGTTACATGATGTAAGGCAAGTTCTTTGTAATGACCTGAGTGAAGAAAACCAGGTGAATGGCAAGTTTAGAAACCTTTTGCAACTTTTATTGAAAATGGCTCAGTTTTATTTGTTTGTAAACAAATACAGAAAAGATAAGCTTGATTGGTTTGGGGAGGGTGAAGGTTCTTTTAAAGTAGCCATTGGGGGAGATGGGGCTCCATTTGGAAAGGATGACCAAGCTGTAGCATGGCTGGTTAGTTTTCTGAATTGTAGGAAGCGTGTCTGTAGCCCTGCAGAGAATTTTCTCTTATTTGGAGCAAATTGTTCTGAAGACTGCGAACCTGTCCGCCGATATGTAACCCTACTGAGGGAAGAAATGACTGCCATTGAAGGGAATTCATACCCTTTAGAAGTGGAGGGCAAGCAGGTGAGTGTATCTTTTTACTTTGAATTGTTCCCCAATGATATGAAATACTTAGCTTTTCTTGGGGGTGAACTAACCATTTCTGCAACCTACTTTTCTCCCTTTGCAGATATCAACAAGAGTGAAATCAATCATATCCAAGGTTCATTTGGTATAACAGCAAACAGCAAATGGAAACCTTGGAAATACAATGATCGTGTCAAAATAGCTGATGCAGTGGCAAAAAAGAAAGAGCAACTAAGTACTTCAAAATTGAAGCCCAGCACAAAACGAGAAAAAATCACCTCTTTCATTGCCCAAAACAAATCCAGGCAAGAGTTCCCTCCTCTTATTGGCACATTCATTGACAGAGCCAAAGTAGAGCCCCTTCACTTGAAAAATAACGCATGGCAGCAATGGAATTTATCTGTGCTTAAATATGCATTAGCACGCAGTAACCTGAGCACTTGCCAGTCAATATTTGATGTTCCTTCTGAGAGCTGTTTTGGTAAGTATTATCACAGCATAAGATTCATTGTGAAAGCAACACGGTTAGCAAAGAAGGTGAGAAAGTGGTTTTCAGATGGAAGGGAGAAAAACAAAGACCTGGATTATCGATTTACAGGTAAGGAGTCACGTCTTTTTTGTCACCACTTCATGTCTATTGTACAAAACTTAAAGATGGACTCTGATCAGAGGTCCCATACCTTAGAGTTACATATGTTTGCATTCACAGCAATTAATCTGAGAGACGCAGTTTCCTTTTTCAGCAGGGTTTCTCTTTCAAATGAACAGGTTTTGAGTCTTCAGCAATTTTGCTCCAACTATTACAGAGCTACTGCACTCTTTCTGACTAGCACGCCAACAACCTGGACAATTGGTCATATTGTTCCTAGTCATGCTAAAATCATTCATCAAAGGCTGGGGATGGGACTTGGCATAAACACTATGGAGGGCAGGGAGGCCAAACATGTTACTTTGGCCAAAATTTACTCGAAATACCCAGTTTAGTAACAGGTGGGCTCAAGTTTTCAGACATGAGTATGTGTCACTATTTTGGTTGAGGGAGAATGGGGGTGATGAAACTGTACACAAGGAAACAACAGGGTTGTATGTGCCAAAAAGGTGTTCCACTTCACAGTTTTGTACTTGTGGGGAACCTAAACAAGTTACAGAGATAAACTGTGCTTTCTGTTCTGACCCTCTGAGGGAAATAATTTGCCAATGTGTAGTGGAAGGGAAAATAACAAGTGAAGCAAAAGACATGCTGAACCAATAGAGTAACATATATTTTTACATAAAATATATTAAAATAATAAATACATCACAATATTTGAGTGTGAATGTATTAAGCACACATGGTGCTAATAGGGGACACTATCTTTTTTATAAGCTCAACTAACGTTAGCTGACAAAACACATTTAAGAAAGATAGTATCATTATCACTTGAACACCAGTAGCCAGGTCATACTATGTCCTACCTGTCCTACCAAGGTTCTCAAATGAAGTACTAAGTATGGCCTTCAGAATGAATAACAACAGTGCCTATTACACATGATATTCTTATCAATAATGCAAAGAAAAGATTGTATTTTATGCATTTTTGTACCACCCTAGTTTTATCATAAAGCTTAATATATTTTTTTCTGAAGGAAATCATAACTATTGTTTATTCAAACAGTTGTAGAGACTGTTGTAATGTACTTGTTCTTTAATGATGCTATTACATGGTAGGGTGATGCTCCTGAGAGATGGGGGTTAAAGATTATGTAATGTAGAAGAGACTCAATTAGACTGGGCTGGATATACAACTGTTTCCTATTTTATAATTACTTGTAACTGAAATGGAAAAATGCAGTTACCATGCAAATCTGTTTAAGTCTTTCTAGAAAATCACCCATCCCGCACACAAAGGGGTGTTTTAAGAGGTACAAGTATGCCTCTTTATATCAGCAGAGAGAAAAGTATCCATATAAAATTATATTACCTTCAACACATTGTACTTATTTTATAAGGTTAATCAAATTTTAAGTATATTACCTACCACATATTATATTTATACCATGCCATGAGATATAATATATAACTTTTATGAAAAGATTAAATGAACAGTAGCATCTATAAATTTATATTTATACACATAATATAAGTATCAATAAAGCTATACTAAAGAGTATACCTATCAAGATTTCTGTTTTGTCATTTCTATCCATTGTGCATAATTTTCACACATGCTGAGGCCAGCCATGTTCATTCCAACATCCATAATAAAAATCAAATGTGATGATTTCCTTATGAAAAGAATATTTCATGCCAAATTGTTTATCTTTGTCAATGATAGCTTCCACTCGTTTCTCTCCTTTTGCCCTCCTTTTCAGAAACCTTTCTTGATCCGTACTCTGACCAGTCAAATCAGAAAACACTTTTCTCACTCTGTTCTTAGAAGTAAAGGCAAATACACAATTGTTTTGTGTTTTCACGGTTATCACTCCAAAGTTTGTACGGGAAACGGTTGCTTCTATCATCTCAAACAGTTCTTTTGCAAGCTTCTCTTCCACGATTACCTGCCACGGGTGTTTAACAGAACATCTAGGAGACATTCGTCGCTGGAACTGCTTGATCCAGCCCATCGCCTGCCTTTGCAGCATAGGGTAAAAATCTCCGATCTTGTGTTTGAATCGTCCTTGCCTTTCAAAATGACGGAGCGAAATTGGCCTAAGTAAAGACCTCACCTCTTCTAAGGTACTTCGAACTTTCATTTGATCAATTCCATCGCGGACAAGCTCCCCTTCAGCGGTAGCAAGAGCATCTCGAACTATATGTAAAAATACCCCACATGCGTCCGCCATTTTGTTTAGTTTTGGAAGCTTGGTTGGCGTCAACCGCTGACACCAAACTTGCGCCGGTTATCTGGCCGCATTTTGCTCAAAAAAATCCCAGCGTGAACCATCACTCGCTCAGTCTCTGAAACGCAGGCGGAACCTGTCATCACGTAACAGGCGACAAGCCAAAGCCGGCAAAAAACCCCAAGCGGGTAGCGGTAGGAAAATTGGTCGTTGCCAGGACGCGGTAGGTCCGTGAAGCCCAGAAAAAAGCCGCAGCAGTAGCCGAAGTCAAAATGGCAACGGGAAAAAAGCCGGGGTTCCCGCCCCCGCCCAAGAGGAGAGCTCTGCGCCGCAAAGCGTGCATAGCATGCTGAACACAACTCATGGCTCGTCGTGGGCGGTATCTTGGTTTCGCTGATCGGCCTTTACTTCAAACGCGAAGATCTCTTGACTCATTTCAAGACTGCTAAAACCCCAGCCCCGGCGCCCTAGGAACAAACGAGGCGGATGAGAATCCCAATGCTCCAAATCCAAATGGAAAAAGGGCTCCCCAACCTGAACGGGAAAAAATATGGATTCGGAAATGGAATGAAACCGAATTGATGCTGTTAATGATTCCATTCTCGTATATAAATAACACCACTACAGAATAAGCGGAATTGTGAATGATTGGTTTTCCTCCTACCTCTCCGACCGTATTTAATCCACTCAAATTGACTCTAATATCTCACATAAAAGGAAAATTTCTTTCGGTGTGCCACAAGGATCTGTTCTCGGCCCACTTCACTTTGTAATCTATATAAATGATATCCCCAATTGCTCTAAAATTTGCTGATGATACCAATTTAATTTATGCTGATAAAAGTCTGAAATCACTTGAGATTGTTGTTAATAATGAGGTGAAAAACGTTACTGGCTGGCTAAATGCTAACAAGATAACTTTGAATACTAAGACATCTAATAAATTATGTAATCTTCCGCCCCTCACAAAAGAAACTAAATTCAACTATTGATTTAAAAAACCCTTTGTTTACCGTGCTGGGTAATACGTCCTGTATACATGAATCCTTTTGGTATTTTGTCATAATTAGCCACTAAAATAGAATTATGCGACTGTTGTTGAAAAATGTATGGTTGCCATGGTAACACAATGACTGGAAATTGAAAGTCCCAACATGTCATACCGAACATAAAGAAAAGACACAATAATTTGAAAATAACTCTTTAATTTGCTTTTAGACTTACAAATATGTTAATACATGTTCAAAAAACAAGAAACACTTTTCAACCTAGAAATACACAAGCATAACGTGTAGTGAAAGCAGTATTATAATTTTGGTAATTCATACTCCAAGTTTACAAATAAACAACAATGTTCGCAAAACATAAGTTGATATATAAACACATGTAAATATTAAAAGAGAGGTGTCCCTGTTACTACTGAAGACTTTCCATGAAGAGTGTGCCATTGCAGTATCGCTTCTTCCTGTATAGACGGTATTTATTCCATTCACAATATTATTAGAACTGCTGAAGTCTTTCTTTCAACACTTCATTTACAATAAATGTCTTTATTTTGATTTATCAATAATGTTAGCCGTGTTTCTTCAAATACAAACAAAAAAGAATCAGATCGGAATATGGGTGCCAGTGACACACGACGGGACGTTTGAGTCCTGAACTAACATTACGATCATTCGATACTGAATCTAGAAGTGCAGAACCAAAAAGACTTTTCATCTTATTTTCCTAGTATTAAACTATCCATAAAAAATTAGTCAGCTGACTACTCAACACACAACTCGGTTAAAATAAGTCAAAATAGTACAAACCTGATGCCACGAGTTCCCTCAAAGAGCAGCCATTTTGAAATGATGACAATTCTTACGTCGTGTGTGATGACAGCTTTTGTCCCGGCTACAGGAATAGAGGGGCAAAAGCCCTTGAGACTTCTAGGTCCCGTTGGGTTGTTTCACCTTTTTTGTGTTTTCTTATAAGACTTGAATCTTTTGGGACTTTTAGGTTCCGTTGGCAAGCAAAGGGTAAGCAACCGACAAAGGCTTAGCAAATGCAAAGAACATGCCGCAGAACACACCCTAAAGGTAACAGGTAACTGTCCCGCGCAAATTGTCTATGTGTGGCCGGTTAAGGATGACGGAAGAAGGTGGATTGGGTGCCTACCGGCAACAACTCATAACCACATGAAACCAGAACCTCACGTCATATCTCGACATCCAAACAGCAGTTAAAAAGGATTGCTCCCTCGCCACGAAACAATTCCAGAAAGGTCATGGCATTGGTTTTATTCCTGCGGAAAAATCCCCTGCAGCATCAAATCAAAGCAGGATCGATTAGGAGAGAGAAGCAGATGGTACTAGAAGGAAGATCTAGACTTAACCCAAATGTCATACCTCTAGTACAAGTGCTGGAATTTGAAGACCTCAGGAAGGAGTACGAGAATCGGCACGAATCTGTCGATGAAGAATTTCTCGTTAAAGTAAATGAAAAAAATGGGGAAATACCAAATGGAAGGTAGGGAATATTTGTTGTCACCATCAAGAAATTTTGCCTTGCGCCATATCAAGCAGAGCTGTTGAGGGACAGCAAGGATTTATACGTAGACATAACGTACACAAATAATAGCGGATTCCCATACCTCCTAAATATGGTAGCATTCAACGAAATAACGTTGAGTTACAACGTAGTGGCCAGAGGTCTTCTGAACAGGCAGGATGGCGATGCTTATGCAACAGCCATATCCGAAGTATTTGGCCATGTCACAAAAATCCACCCTTCCTTTAAAAATGGTCATAACCTTCGCCAGTCAAAGGTGGATTTTGACCAGGCCGAGTACAATGGTTTTGAAAGAAGCATGGGAACGGAAGTAACAGAGAAGATCATGCGTGGCTGCACGGTTCATTGGAAAACATCAGTGAACCGTGTCAGCGATATCGTGACTAAAAGTAAAGAAGGGCATGGCATCTTTCGCCACTTAGGTGATGCCATCCAGGACGTTGATCAACAAGCTGATGTTAGGCTAGCATTTAACGTTCTTTGTGACAAGAAGAGCGTGATTCATGCTAAACATCTGTTCTCCCCACAACTAGCTGCAATCTCCAATCAAATTAATAACTGTCACTGGTCGAGATCTGCTCACTGGGTCAAATGGTGTTGTAAGGCATTCACTCCGTACGTGATACTGAAGACTGGGAATCTACAGCGAATACCAACAATCCCGTTGAGTCTTTAAACCGCCATTCCATCGGTGGTGGATGCAGCAATATCTCAGTATTGATGAAGAATATCTACTTGGAAGACCGGCTACATGCCGTGAAGATTGTAGTTCACGAACAAAAAAGTTAATATCAGTTACGAAACCAGCAGCCAGGAAGACAGAGAGAGAGAAGAAGCAGAAGAAGAGGAAGCGATCTCGGCTTAGTTTGAGAGGAACCTCTGGCTCGCAAAATGACCCTAAAGCGCATTTGGACCAAACATCACCTGACAAAGGGCAAGACTCGAGGCACGGTCATCCAGGAAAAAGTTGGGAGAGGCAATGATTAGCAAGAGAGTTGAAGTGGAATATGAGGAGGAAGTTGATGGGGAAACAAAGTATCTTGGATGGATACGTGGAACTGTTATGGAATATGACAAATTTAAGGGCTATCTTGTTCAGTTTCCAGATGATGTGGACTGGATATCTAGTCTCAGAAGCAAGGACGTACAAATTTTGGAGTAGCGATTTTTTTTTTTCTTTTTAACATAATGGGGCACTGTGCCAAAAGAGTTTAATCATGGGAGTGACAACTCTAACAAACGTTGTTTGAGCAACACCATGTGGAACTTTGAGTCCTCCAGGCAATTTTGAAGATCTTTTTTAGTGTTTCGGTGACATTCTTGTAAAATGTCAAAACTTCGCTCTTTATTTCTGCAATATCCCAGAACTATGTCATATTTCCCATAAAAAAATCCCGAGTCTTCTCGATTCTTTTGTTTTTCTCCCGAAACAGGCCTTGTTAGAGTTGTCAACACCTATTGTAACCTCCTTTTTTAGTTCATCAACTGAATTTGTTAAATTTTGCTCAAACGATAGGCTGACTCGCCTTAGCGTAGAGCTACCAAGGCTCTGCACTGTTATTGCAACTGCTACATGTCGTATTTAGTTTTTCAACCAAGGTTTAACATTGTTTGTTCCCTTATCGCTAATGGTATCCCTAAGTTCTAGAGCTCTCTAAGGTACGTCACCCTTGCACACACTATAAGATTAGCATTAACTGAGTAGAAGCTTGATCGTTCACTTTTAGATACTAAATCTGCAGCCTTTTTGGATTTACCGATCGTGGAAATACCGAGAATTCTAGACATATTGATCTAGCATACCAACGCGACAACTCAAACGAATAGTGAACTTCAAACGAAAACTTTGTAAGAATGGCTTAGCCGAGGTGAGCAGAAATTCCCAAACATCCTACAGTAAGAAATAGGAAAAACATGACCATTTCGCAGTTAATTAATCGCGAAGTCACTGATTCCCTTATATATTCAGATGAACATTTCGCATTTTATTAATAGAGAAGTCACTGACGCCGTTATATATTCAGACGAATATTTTGCAGTTAATTAATCGCGAAGTCCCTGATTTCCTTATATATGTAGACGAACATTTCGCGGTTAATTAATCGCGAAATCATTGATTTCCTTATACATGAAGATGTACATTTCGCATTTAATTAATCGCGAAGTCACTGATGCTCTTATATATTCCGACGAATATTTTGCAGTAAATTAATCGCGAAGTCCCTGATTTCCTTATATATTCAGACGAACATTTTGCAGTTAATTAATCGCAAAATCATTGTTTTTCTTACATATGAAGATGTACATTTCGATAGATAGATAGATAGTTTATTAAAAATCACATTGCAGCCACAAAAGCTGAATTAAATATTTTTTTACAATTCTTAAAAAAAAACAAAAAAATTAGAAAAGTTAAAACCTATTTACATGAATTTTGTATAATATAATAATGTAACCTAAATCTAAAATATGTAATTTTCTATATTAGAGCCTAGATGAATCTTAAATATATATAAAGTAAAATAAATATTAATATTTATAAAAAAAATTTGAATTCATTGATGGCAGCAGTCATAAAAATATCGTTTGAAACCAAAACTAATTATTACATTTGCGAGCCATGGCAAAGATGAACGTGTTTTTGGTTCGATTTGTTTTCAAATGTGGGATGGCAAAAGGGCGATGGTTTCTCAGATTATATTTGGGTTCGTTCCTAAGAGGCAGCAAGCTGTTTAGTTTGTGACCAGTATCAGAACATATCTGGTCGAATAATTTACTGCACAAAAGACTGTGGTGCTCGGTAATAGGCGTTATGCCCAAAAAGCCGCAAGCACTTGTGTAACCTGTGCGGGGCAAAATTATCGATAGCGCCCTTTTCTCGATACGCACGAGTCATTTTTCAAGTACTGCGGCAGGGCGTTATAGAAAACGAGTACAGCATAGTCTACCCCGGAACGAACACAAGCTTTATAAAAAAGAACTAAATCTGAGGGGGGCATTCGCACTCTTTTAAGTTGAACCAGGAAATACAATTTCTTACTAGCCTTCTTAATGATCTCATTTACATGCGCGTTCCATGTGAGATTGTCACTGATAGTTAAACCTAACAATTTGGCGTTTTTAACAACCTCGAGCTCTTTGCCGTCAATAGTTATGGCGTCAAAGCACTCGGGATCGCGAGCAAAAGAAATACGCATCTCTTTGCACTTGTCAGGATTAAGGACAACTCTGTTTGCTCGAGACTACTCGATAATCTGATCGGTCATGCCCTGAGCGTTACTAAAATTTCCCTTTTCAATTTACGCCGAGGCCGTGGTGTCGTCCACAAATTTCCATAAATATGGAGAATTTGTGTCCAAATCATTGATGAAAAAAATAAACAACCACGGGCACAATTTGGTACCCTGCGGTACCCTGGAGGGGACTGGACCCCACTCAGAGTAGAAACCTTTTGCTAACTTGATACGCTGGGATCTATCTGAGAGGAAATCGATAATCCAGTTAAGAACACTACGGGGCATGACTAACCCTTCTACTTTATCAATCAAAATACGGTGGTCAATAAGATCAAAAGCTTTGCGATAGTCAAATAACATAGTTCTTTCTGTTGCCCCATTTCGCAGATAATTCAATCGCGAAGTCACTGATTCGTATATATGTATGCAGACGAACATTTCGCATTTAATTAATTGCTACGTCACTGATTCCTATATATATGTAGACGAACATTTCGCACTAAACTAACTACAGTCCTTCGCTTCTGTAATATATATAGAGAGACATTTTTGGTAAATTTTATTTGTCTCTATAAAGTGACATAAATGCAAACTTTGCAATTGTAAAATCTCTCGTGACACTCGCATTCATTCATACATGTATATGCTGCTAGAACAGTTTATTCAAATGGCCTCAACGTTTGGGATTCAAGAGCCCAGCGGTGTAGCATCGACGTAGATGATCAACTGGCAAGGAATTTTCACTTTAATGAAAGCTGATGGATGTTCTATTATCCTTGGAAATGTATTATTTACTTTGATTTATAATAGACGTGTTACCACTGCTCGCCCCGATTAGCCTTTTTTAACTGCGGACAGCGCATCTTTCTGTAATAATATTTCATACTTCAAAAACAAACTGAACTGAACTGAATTGAATTGAATTGGATGTATCCTCTAATCGTATCGTTGGGAGATCAAACTGATGGCGCGTTGATAAGCTTAGCACGGACCTTTAATTGACTGTCGCTAGCAGGTTCGTCTTTATCAAACCGACAACAAAGTGCTAAAACTCCGAATTGAAACGTTTTTCCTAAAATGCTTGCTATGCATCCAATTTATAGAATCTCTTGTGTTAAAATTTCAGGGGCGCTCGTTAGTCAATGGCGTGACGTGCATTTGATCAAGACGAACACTTCCGAGAAGAAACGTACTTTCGTTGGCTAATAAAATCTAAGAATACCTACCTGACAATAACATGGACACTTTTTTAGCTTCATGTCACAGATTCCCAAGATAAAAATTGAGTTAATTATTTGGTAAGCCTAATAGATGGTAATTTACCTGCAGTTTGTTTATGAATCTCGCGTTATTTGAGCCGAAAATGCCACGTAGTCTTCCGAACTTTTCACAGGCAAGCGTTGCTTTTCCGACACTGATATTTGGCACAGAAAATGTGAAATATGTTTACATTACGACTGTTGAGTGAAATAATCGAAAAGTTAGGTACCAGGGACCTTTTTCTGCTGTTGAAAATTACTCATAATTTCCCGATTTTTTAAGGGCTCTCCAAAGGTATTGTGTTGATTGTCTGTTAAAGTCGCAAAATTTACAGGTTTGAAATGATTAAAAGTGCAATATTTAGACAAATAGTTGTTCTAGGTTTGTGTAAAGTTTGATTTCAATTGAAGATATGTTGAGCCCTCAGAGGCACTTCGTCTCCGCATGTTATTTCGGACGCTTGACTGAGAGAAAAACCGCACTTTGACCGCACTTTGAGATTATCGTGAATTTCTCAAAATCAAAAAGTCGATGGAATTTTCAAACATGATTTTTGAAAAAAGTCCACCAAAGGTTGTCTTTGAGCAAAATATCAGCGATGTGCCAAATTGATCGTTGACAAGTGATTCTCGATCCTTACAGGCAGCTGCTCTAAAAAAAATGGGTATTACTAGAAGCGGCACGTCGCTACGCGACGGCCGCTTAATAAAAGAAAAATCTATCGAACCAATCCACGGACTTAAAATGGATTATATCAGGCCTAAGTCCAAATCATGTTTGGAAAGACAATTAAATTTTAATATAGGACAAAGCATAAATAAATGGATTTAATATCTCTCCTTACAAAGCAAAACTGGTTTTAATTAAGCTGACTGATGTTTGTAAATGAATTTGTGCCGCCCAAATTGCTCATAAACATCGTGGCTGTAAAGCGTGACTAAGTTCCCTCGGGGTTTTTACAAAATATTTTGATGTTATCTCGCCTCCAGAATAGAACTTTATTACGGCCAAAAACGTTTACCTTGAAATGAACCCTTAACCTGTAAGAAACTTTAAGTTGCTTGTAATAAACCATGGTTTTGGGGGACGCAGTCACATAATTAGAGACATTTGTATGGATTTTGAGCTATGTTTCAGGGTCGATAACTTGGTCTCTGTTCAACCTAAAACAATCAGACTTGGTCAAAAGATCAAACAACCAATCACAATGTTATCTTTCGTATGATGGTCTCAATTTATCGATTACTTCAAAATTTGAAACTCGCCCCAGTTTCCTTTTGAATTTCGAAACGGCCAATTTATGCGAAAACTCATGTGATGAAGTCACATCATTATAAACTCATAACTAACCGTTGCCTGATACAGTTGTAAAATAGTGATTGCCTATAACGGAATTTGCCGTTTACAACATTAATTACCTCCAGGGCCGAGTTGCTCAAAGCCTGGTTAGCGCTAACCATTGGTTAAGTTGGATTAAAACCTATAGGTTGTCATGGTATTTAACCTCGGTTAGCGCTAACCATGCTTCGAGCAACTCGGCCCAGGTGGATAACGGCTTCTAACAGGCTGAGTTACAGCTTAAATGCTTATTAAAGTTATGATCTTAACGAACAGTTAACGCTTCAATGACTAACAACAGGTTGTGTTTACAAATTATTGAACATGAAACGTTGGCTTTCATATTTTATCAGCGAAAGCAAAATAAACAAAGTACCAATAAATCTTCAGTAATCCAAGCAAACAATACAGCAGTCCCGCAAAAGGCTGAACAGAGAGAGATTTATCAATTATGTAGTTGAAAGCTTTTGATGATGCAGTGATTTGCACCTTGGACTTCGTGCCGGACTTTGTCGTTTGCTTTAACCAATGAAAACACCGCCACCCAGCCGCCACGTGCCTTCCATTCTGCATTGGCTAATGAAAACACCCTGACGTAATTTGCTTTCAATTCGGTACCCAAGTAAAACGTGGGGAGCTTTAGCAACGACGGCAACGAGAACGCCACAAAACAATGGGATTAATGAGCCAAAACAATACTCTGTACGTGCCTTTTACCTTTTGGTCCATTTCTTTGCCGTCCTCTACAAAACAACAACGTCAAGTGACCAAATATTAGGTTTTCTCGAGAACGTGAGCGCATGAAAGCAAGTTTTTCTTTCGTTTTCTTTGCTTTAACACCATTCGCAGTAATTGCCAACGAGCAGCCGAGCGAAGACGCGAGGCTACGAGGCAGCTGCATCATGGAGCCGTGCGCGAAAGTTCTAAGACAGAATGCATCCCGAGTCGATGAAACATAAGGTAATGTAACGTAAATTTTTATGACGTAATGCAGAACAGAGAATTAATACCGAAGATCAAATTTCAATTCAAAATGGCCGTCGAGTCTTTTACGTGTAAATCTTTAAGGTCTCGGTTTGCCGATTTCTGAAGGAAAACGCATCCTTTTAAAACTCTCAATCGAAAGAGCAAGGAACACGCGACGATGTAAACAGTGGAAATCCGTTAGTGCTTAGCGAAGAAATTCCTGTTTGAGGACAGATGGTGGTTTTGTCAGGACGAAGAGACATTGCCTTAGCGCAGATCATCGCAAGAGCTGTAGACTATATGCGAAATGTTTTCGGAGGTCTGGTAATCTACCTTGAAAACAATTACAGGTTTGAATGTAAATTTGTAATGTGCTATATCTTTAATTGACCGATTCGTTGTACTCAAAACAAGTTGAGCGAAATTTGCGAAAAACATGCTTGGTTCGCGTCAATAAATTGTTAGTGCTGGAAAGTGACTCGCAATGCTCCTGCATCGCCTTTGTGTAGCTCTGCTCTAGTCGAAAATTGAACGCATTTATCTGTCAGGTGTAAACACAGGCTTCTCTGAATAAATAGTTTATTGCGGAAAGTTTATTTTCGTTTTTCTGTGTGTTTTGATTCATGTTAAAGCCTGATTTCCATATGATCACTGTATGATCGCAGACGATTGCGGATCGCAGATCGCAAAACGTTCTGTGATCGTCTGCGATCTTCTGCGATGAACTGCGATCTATTGCGATCGTGCGATCATATGGAAACCAAGGTTTTGCGATCTGCCATTGAAATATATCCCATAATATGCGGTATTCTGAGCTATGTTTCCTAGAAACAAGGCTCGAGCGTCTGTTTAGAGCAACAATCGCCATGATTTGGCAATGTGCGAAGACAGTAGAGTCAGGAAAGAGACATTTATGGAGGTAGTTGTCCTGTACCGCTGTCTTTGCTACCAAAACAGTAAATATTTGAAGGATATGCAAAAAGAGAAACAGGATGGGCTTAAATTGGGAAGATATTCAAGATATATGCGGGAGATGCGAAGGCAAAATTCTGCAATATCAGACCAGCTTGTGGTAACAATAGTCCTACCATTTCAATCACGGCGATATTCTGTTCAGTGGGAATTTTACATTTGACTGATCAACTCAAGCCACAGAATTGCCCACAGCCCGTAATTTTCATAATCTCCTAAGACCGAAATGTGTCATAAAACTTTGCGTTGCGATCGTTTGCGATTTTATGAAAACAACACTCTCTGCGATCGTTTGCGATCTGCGATCCGCGATCCGCGATCGTCTGCGATCGTTTGGGATCGTTTGCAATCATATGGAAACCAGGCTTAACTTAAATGTAACAGCACACGTAAACAAACCCAATCCTCGAGCGCACATTGGATTCGTCCATGTGACAACAGCATCAGATTTCGCTGCGCATTTTTCAACATTTTACCCTCAAGGATGTTTTTCGGGCAATTTTTAATGTGCAACAGGCATATTTTATTTCCTGCAGCTTTCAAGTGGGAGGGTATTCTGCAGTTACTCCTATTTGAAAATCTGAAAATCTAACTATCTCTGAGTAAAAGAGTGTTATTTTTTTTAAGACTAAGCTTATAAGTTGTCTACTTGTGCTGCGCATTAGTATTTTATTACCGATGTCTAAAAAATCGAAGAATTTGAAAACTCGCAAAGTGGGTTGGTAGTAATGTGGTAAACGTCCAACACAACCACAATACGTGCAGGAAAAGGGTCATTCATATAACTGGAAAAAAAAATAGACACTTGACGACATCTATAACTAGTTTAAACAAATTGAAATAATCGCGAAGGAGTTAAAAAAACGAAAAGTTATATTTTGAAATGACGTTCTCGTTGCCGTCGTCGTCGTCGTTGCTTAAGCTCCCTAGTTCCTTGAGAGGCATGACCTTGCATTAGCGATGAATGAAGATATTGGAGAACTTAAGCAACGACGACTACGACGGCAATGAGAACGCCACAATGGGATTAATGAGCCAAAACAATACTCTGCAGGTGCGTTATAAAATTTGGTCCATTTCTTTGCCGTCCGTCTGCAAAACAACAACGTCAAATGACCAAATTCAAGGTTTTCTCGAGAACGTGGGCGCATGACGGCAAGTTTTTTCGTCTGTCGTTTTCTTTGCTTAAACGCCGTTCACAGTAATTTAGGTTCTGGACAGCTCGCCAGCATTTTTCACGTTGAACAAATTGGAATAATCGCGAAAGAATTACAAAAACGAGCAGTTATGTTTTGAAATTACGTTCTCGTGTGTCCACATGACGTCGTCGTTGCTTCTTAAGGTTCCTATTACTTTCTTTGGCACAATTTAGCTGTACAGGATAAAATAATGCCAGCATTACCTGTCAGACTGAACGTCGTTTCAGTTCCAATTCCTTCAGCTGTAACGGAACTTCTAAGATGACTGGAAGACTATAAATAGTCGGCCATACCATAATCTGGCGCATTCTCTAGACGGAACTCCAGCCTTAGCTACAACAAAGTGACGCTGCAAATGTTTTGTGTCATGAAGGTACATTTTACACCAATGATTCTTCTGAATTTAATAGTTTTTCTTCGTTGTTGATTTGATTCAGTTCCAAACCATTTTTCCTTCAAAGATCTTTGCAGTCGCAGTTATCAGCGTGGCCTTCATGTCATGCCCACTTGCCTTTGGAGAGGTTAGTTCAGTTCACTCCTCATTTCTACGTGCGGAATGCTCTGCAAGTGTTATTGCATGCATAGTCACCTTTAAAATACGAAACAACTTGTGGTTTTCTGCTAAACATCTACAGCTCTTCTCTTCACGGACTCGGAAACGGGCCTGATTTCCCCTGGTTTGTTATGGTAAATTGCTAGGTGAGCTGTAGGTATTTCGTGCAAATGCCCAATTGTCATGTTGTCACCTGTTGCCTCAGTTTGCGAGCCCGGGTGATTCTCTTCTTTAATTTGAATCTCTCCTGCAGACTGACCATTACAAAATGGCAATTGAAGAAAAAGGGACCCCTTTCTCAGAAGACATCGATATCGATGAGAAGCAAGACGTCGAAGTTTTCCGAGTTCCTGCTCACAATGACGTCGAGGGCGCAGATTTTTACCATGATTTTAAGTTGGTGAGTCTTGAATACCAGTGTTGCAATTGCGTTTACTCCAGGTTTAAAATCAGTCACTGTTGGCTTCTCTTGATATACTCTTGTAGTTTCCGTGCAAGTTTGATGCTACTGGAAACCCAATCAATTACTAGGTTTTGAAACATACGAATAACGAAAGCTTAAATCTAATCCGGCATGTAGAATATTAAACATAGACTCAGTGCTATTGGAACAAATATCTACATACGCCCTAAGTTCAAAGTTTCACCTGGGGGGGGTGGTTCTTCTGGAAAGCGAAGTTTGATTGTGGTGTTCGAGCAGAACAAAAAAGACAATGTTTGAAACAAAACTTTTCAAAAAAAGGGGACTTATTACAAAATCTACATAATGAATGAGATGGCTTATTAACCTGAACAAGTTACAGCACATTTGGACAAACTTTTAATTGTTTCTACAGCGGCTGACTGTTACCAGACTTCTGTCCCAGAAAGCCTGTTACATTTCCGAAATCAAATCATCTTTATCGTCTCCAGGGAAACTGAAGATGGATCTTGACCGGGTGAGTAGTTTCATTGTTTTGTTGTTGTCTTTTTTTTTACAGGAAAACTAAAAGCTGACTTTCATTGGGTAACTACTTAACTTTATTAGTAGGACAATTAAGTAACTTAATTGTTTCCGAAGCTTTCTATTTTTCTAGCAAATAAAGGAAACTACACTCTTCCTTTTATGCAAGATGTTCTTAAAAGTTACATGGTATTGGAAACCCCAAGTCCATCTTGTCACATGCTTTTGCGGTTTGCTCCGATGCCGCGATAAGTTGTCACGCCAGCAAACTGTTGGCAAATATGGGTTTACAAAAAGCATTGAACACAGAGATTCACAACGCAGTAAAATCCAAAGAGCAAAATAAACATGTTCTTACTGACTCTTAACTATATGGGTATGTTCTTAGCATGTTCTTAATTAAAATTTTGACAAATCTCGAAAAAAGGGTTCTTACAAAAGAAAAAAGAGCGCATTCAAACGAAATTTACGTATTTAGCTTTTCTATGATTGTTGAAAACCTTGTAATAAGTATTTTTTTTTGTAATAAGTAATGTTATTATTTTTGTTTTCATCGTTTCTGTTGCCATTCATTAATGCACAAGCGTTTATTTTATATACTGTGGTTACGAGGATGCGATGACTATCACCGTACGACCCTAGGACGCAAGATCACAGTTTGTCTTTTTAGAGGCTATCACAAATAATAATACAGTACAAATGTTTGACAAGCACTAGGTTTTTAATGTTGGTTACCTCCTTTCTAAATTGGTCAGGCTGCTTCTCTGCATACACAACGTCCGGTGGAAACCAACTCCCATCTGGTGGCTGTCACTGGACCTGCTAACAGATTGGTTCTCACAAAGGAGATTCTGGATTTTTGTGGAACCCTGCCGATTTACAACACCGAAATCATCGAAGGCGCAGACAATGGAAATGGAACAATCAGTAAGTTGCACATTGAGACTTCAGTAGCATCCTACTACGCAGTATATAGAAAACAATTTTGTGGCTTTTGCGAAAGATTTGCAAATTTTCATGTTTATTGATTTGCGTGTATATTTTTACGCTACTGTTGACAAAGGCGAACGGGATTTGTCGTAGCCTGCGTAGCAAGCGTTTCCATGGCGTTTTCAGCGTGGGAAATAGGGCGAGAGCAAAACCCCATGGAAACGCTTGCTACGCAGGTTAGGTTTGTCTGTCGAGTGTCAGAGCTGACACCATTTAGAACTTAATCAGCCTCTCGCTCCTGCCACGAGGATTATTTTCCTGGTCCACCGGCTTTCCTGCGTCCTTAAAAAAGAGGCTACTCCACAGAAACTTATGGTGTGTTTCTTGTTCCTTCGTGAAGAAAAGGGAAAAAAAAGAATGTTCATGTCGTTTCAAAATTTTCATTTCATTCTGTTTAATCCAAGCCAGTAAGTAAGAGAAACGCATGTCGATGACGTTGACTGTAACGTGTTTTTTCGACTACGCGAAGCCATCCATCACCCGTAAACCGCTCTCGTCTGCACGCCTGGACAGTGTACGTTATGCAACAGTTGGTTGAACACATCGGCGAACTGTAGAAGAGAAGCAAAATTAATCTTGCTGGCAATTGAACCAGACCCCTGAGCAATAGCAGAGGTAGTAGGTGATCTAATCGTCTTGTTTTCTTGTTTATTTACAGATTATCAAGTGGACCGTCAAAAACGCACAATAGTAAAAAGCTTTATCTCGTGTAGTACAAACGTAGACGTTATCAACCAATGTCCAAATGCGAAGTGGAACCTAAGTTGCAGAATGAAGACACGCTCATGTTTCTACTACGTCACTTGCCATAACATGCGGCCAAGAATAAGTCAATGGAACTGCTCAACAAACCACCTCAGCAACGCTTATCCTATCTGTTGTGATTTAGCCTGTCCATGAACAAGTGGAAATGAGGGAAAAGCTGAGAGAATTTGTCTTTCTCATTCCGGTGGCCAAATTCGTTTTATTTTATTCGTTCCCCTGTAGATCTCAGTGATTTTAGTGTTGCCAACCCTCGTAACTTTTCAGCCCAAAAGCATCTTAACTGTAATGTCGATATGTAGCTGCGATGATAAACGTTAATTTCGTAAAACAAAAAGGTAAATGCACCATAGTGATTTTATCAGCGTTATCTTGTTACACAAGTAAATTGATTCTTAAAATAAAGCTATTAAATGTTACCATAAATTAGCCGTCTGTTGCTACTATATTTACCTCCTTAACTCACCCAATCCCGCTAATTCGGCATACAAATGAATAGGCCATATTCGTATTCTCGGTATTGAACTGGATCTAGCATGAAGTGGAGGCTCTTGCGGGGGAATCTTTTCATATGTAAATGTATTCACCCGCAAGAGCCTCCACTTCATGCTAGATCCAGTTCAATACCGAGAATACGAATATGGCCTATTGTGTTGGTTATGTTCTCAAATATTATTTTCTTTTACCGTCAAGCGGCCGTCTTCCACTTAATCATTATTTTCATTCAGTTTCTTTTACCAATGTCGAAAGCCGAGATTTTTGTGTTTGGCTTTACTCTGTGTTTTTGGCGCAGTCGCCTACTCCACAGCCAGCCACTAACAACACAAAAATCCTACCGTTAAATAACCTTTTACATGTATCACCCGATCTCTAGTACATGCGTACTAATAATTTGAACCAACGTATTAAAAACGGCCTTAAAAATTCTTTCAAAGAACAGGTTCCCGATGCTAGTTGCACTTTAGTTTCCTTAACAGTAGTCTGTTAGGGTCCGGTTACTCGTTGTTGTTGTTTTTTTCTTTGCGCAGGAATATATTAACGTCGATGACGTCATGAATAAGTCCCGAACAATATTCCCACGCGTGTGACACTACGTTAACCCCACGCGTGTTCCCTCACGGTGGCTGCACAGACCCAAAAGAGACTTTAAGCACCGACAACGGGAACGGCGACGGCGACGGGAGAGGCCACTGGGAAAACCCAATTCATCTAATGCGCATGTCTATCTTGACGTTGCCGTCACGTTGCAACGTGAGAAGTAGGATTTTGCCGTCTTGTGAAAACGTGAGTCTGAAAATCCCATTTCCCTTGGCTTTTTTTTTCGAAAATCTTTGTATTTGATAACGCAGTAACCTTAATTAGAGCCTGAAGGTTGCTTACAGGTATTCTTGTTTGCAGACATTAAGGAATTAAGCTTTATATTCTAATTCGCTACCCCGCTCAAACGAATATAAAACATTTATCATGTAACAAGCAACCTCAATTGGGGTGTGTCAACACGAGCCGTGTGCGAACTAAAAGAACGGGAAATACAAAAAAAATTAAATACCCAGTGATAACGAAACCGACAACAATGAATGAACACTATCCTTAATGTAACCGTCTTTTGCCTTGTCTGATTTCCAACGGCCGTGTCTTTTAAACAATCTGTCAGGCACTCGAGCATTAGCAGCAGCGGAGGCACCTCCGGCCCTAAGGCTATGGAGACCGTAGTCTTGCTTGGGAAGACCGATGGAATCGAAAGCGCTAAGCACTATCTCCCGCACTCTAGTATAAGACAAAGGAACAGACCCGCGCAATTTATAGGTTCCGGTACTGCGAAGAAAAACAACAGGGCGAAAAATGAACTCTTCGCTGTCTGCTGAAAAAGAAGCGGCCACAAAATATCGTTGAACTAATAAATAAGGACATGTATGCTTGAAGGTTTTAGCGATAACAACCCAAGCCCCATCCCTGTAAACGTCAGTCTTACTTCGATGAACAAAGACTCTCATAAAAGAATCTTCAAACTGAAAGTCACACCTGCGTAACTGAACCAACTCGTTAAAGCGAAAAAACCCCGCATAACCCAAAAGGCACAAAGTAAGCACTCGTAAATCAGACAAACTAGCTGAAGACGATCCATACTTAGAAACTAAAAGCTGAATAGCCTCGGGGGTCACCGCCTCTTTCTTTTTAACAGGGACACTGAGAAGCCTCTTAGCAGATTCTATTAAAGGTAAAACTAACGAGGAATTACAGGGGTCGGGTAGACCTGCCAAATCATGCACCCACTTAAGCCCATAATGGACTTCGTCAATAGTACTGCAAGAAGCAGATCCTTGAATCAAGCTAAGAAAGAACAATGAAACGTGCACACTAGAAGCAGGAAATATAACAATTTCTTTAAACTGAGAAGCCCATTTTCTCCACGTATTGAAGCCCTTTTCATACTTCCTCGCGGTACTATCGGCTTTGGATTTAAGAAGAACTGAGGGGAGATCTTGAACCAGTGCCCGGAGTCGCCCGTCTTCAACCTGTTGAAAATTAGCCTGCAAGGCATCTTTGAGAACTTCTACGAGGATAAGAAGAAAAATATATGGCAAAAATTCCTCAATACACGCACTGGGAGTCAATACAGCAATAAAAAAAAAATGGACGCTTGGTAATGCCTCTGACCAGATGGAAAACTATTTAAGGCCGAATGGGCCAACTGAAAAACCACGGTAAACAAGCCACTCGGCAAGCTAATTTCATGCGAAACGAGGACAAATGAACCGACACACGGGCCAGCAGAAAGCCACTCGGCTTGAGAAAACTAAGGCCCCTTAGAGCCAATTCTGACTGCCAACACCGCGCTGTTAAACCTGTCTGAACCAATGAGTGAATCTTTGTAACACCCGAGGGCAAAAATCCCTGAGGGGTCAGGAAAATGAATGTACTCAAGGACGTACGGTTGAAATTGAATTGCATTTGCGAACAAGAAAGGCCAAAACACGTTAGACGGCCAATAAGGGACGACTAAAGTACCAACCGCACCGCATACAAGGAGATGCTGAACCACCCTAGTAATGCAGTGGACAGGAGGGACTAGCCAATTATTCTCTCCATACCAGGAGATTGAAAATGCGTCAACAGCTTCAGTGCCGGGTACGCGAAACCTAGAATTGAATCTGGGAAGATGGGCGTTGGCCGCATTCGCGAACCTGTCGACGGTATGTGGGCCCCAAAGGCGGTCCAAGTGTGTAAAGAACTCGGGGGTTGTATACCAATCATCGAAGTCTACAATGTGGCTAATCGCGTCAGCACAAGCATTAAGTTCCCTGGGAACCCACTGGGGAATAAGTGTGATATTGTAAGTTCGACAAAAATAGAAAATATCAAGCGCAATAGAGTGCAGTTCTGCACTAGGACTCCCTATCTCCACAACACGAACGGCCCCTTGGCTGTCAGAATGCCACTTTACGCACTTACCCCGAACCGAGTCTTTGAACGCACTTAAGGCAAATTGTATAGCCTTAAGTTCTCTCCAGGTAGAGCTCTTAACTGCTTCGCAAGCAGTCCACATACGATGAGACACCTCATTAGTGCCCACAACAAAAGCCCCGCAGGCGACGTTGCTAGCGTCGGAATAGCTAAACAAAAGGGGAGCATTATAAGGCAAAATAGCTCTCGTATTAAGACTAACGATATTGTTCTTCCAGAAAAATATTTCAGAGAGGCAATCATTATGAAGCCCGATATTAAAACGGGAATCCCAACTACGGCGGGATTCTATGACCTTGTAAAGGAAACGGGTTTTGAGGCGAGTCAGGTTGCCCAACACTGGCGACATGGACATAACATGACCTGCGATAACAGCACAATCCCGAGCCGTAACATAAGGTGCGGATAGAAGAAATTTGTCAATCAGAGCGACAAATTTGCAAATACGTATATCGGTAATAGAAATGGTACCGATAACTAAGTCCCAGTTTAAACCCAACCAAACAAGCATCTGAGTGGGGTTCCATAGTGATTTGGCGGAATTGGCAACAAACCCCGCATTGCTTAAGGATGATTGCACAAACAATGAATTTTCCTTGGCCATAGACAGTGAGCCCCCTTTTCCGCACCCATCGTCGAGGAACGCAACAATTTTAATCCCGTTGGACCTCCAAAACTTAACGAGTGGTCTGAGACACTTGGTAAAGACATATGGGGCTGAGCTTAGACCGAACGGAAGTGATGCAAAACAAAAATACCGAACGGTACCAGAAAAAACCCAGGAGAAACCTAGAAAAGTTTGGTGATCCGGAAAAATATCAATATGGTGATATCCAGACTTGAGATCGAAACTGAAAAGGTAGTCGCCCTTATTAACATATGATAATAAAACTCTCCAATCTTCACACCTAAACTTCTGTTTCCAAACGAAATGATTGACATGACGTAAGTCCAGAATAAGCCTCTTCTTGCCTGAAGACTGTATCGAGACAGAGAGCGGATTAACGACGTGTGGAATAAAGGGTAACTCAACGACGGCGTGAGTATGGACTAATTCAGCGATAGCCGACTCCACGAAAGACGCATTATTGAGAGCTGACTGATTGTTAGAAAAACGCGCCTGACAAGGTGTACTAATGAATGGAATCCGATAACCGAATTTAATAGTATCGATAACAAAACTATTGGCGCCAATAGTGTGCCAATAACTTAAACAGGACCTAAGTCTACCCTTAAGTACTGGCAATGCGGAATTCTGTTCAAATTCAAATAGATTGCGATCGTAATCGAAATCGACTAAAGAAATAGAGTCCCTTTCCCTGAAATACTCCAAATAAGAAGGATACATGTCTAATAAATTGACTAAAGCTAATATCTAACCTTGGAGAACAAGTTTTTAATCCTGTGGTCCTATTTACCTCCAATGCCCGAAAAACCAGAAGAACTAGGAAAAGACTGCCCCGAGCTTGAAGATCTGGTTTGAGGATTAACTTGACACTGAGATCTCCAATGACCTTGCTGGCCGCAGGCGAAACAAATATCACTTGGTCTTGGTTTTCTGAAAGCGCCAAAAGTACGAGAAATAGGTCTGGAGGATGATGAATGTTGGTCAGCAAACGCGGTGGTTGTGGTCGAAGATTGGGGTTGTGAATAAACTTGCTTTGATGGCTTCGCTTTCTGTTGGCGTTAATTGCGTTTACGAAGGGCCCTCAGCTCGGCACGGCGGATACGCTTTTCGTCCTCGGACCCGCTAGCCAGCTCGTCTGATAAATACTCGTTCACCAAATCCCAACCGGCGGCGGACTTGTCTGCCAGTCTGATAAGCTTGTTGCGCTTCTTAATGTCAGAGTCTAGTTCTTCCAGTTGAGTTTTAACAAGGTCTAATCTTCTCTTCCCGAGAGCAACTGACGCCGACTTCACCTTTTCTGCAAGGTCGGAGTTGAATTGAAACTGTTTCTTATTACCTTCGAATCTAAACGTGATCTTGGATTCTTCTTTAAGCTTTTTGGCCACAGAATCGGTATTACTGCACGACTCGTCTTGAATATCGCGCTTCAAGGCGCCCAACTTCTTGTCGAAATAATCCTTAAATAGAGAGAACGCGGACGCTATATCACTGGATTCTGAAGACTGGACTGGTACTGAAGCTTCGAAAGATTGAGACAAAGGTTGTTTAGGAAGCGAAGACAGCAAAACGTCGCTGCTGGGAAAATCTGTGTTCGCTGGAGTAACGTCTTCAACATCGGACATAATTTTGAGGGCGTAGGGACGGTCGTAAGACGCGAATGAATATAAATGAGAACAACTCAAATATATATAGCCTACCGCTAATGAAGCAACAGAACAGCATACCACGTAACACCCCAAAGAAAAGGTTACGTAACCCATGATAAATACATGTATTTTGCCTGCTGTAGAGCGAAACAAAAAGTATATAAATCAAGGCTGGAGCGAAATGATCGGGCTGCTTTGCATAAAGAAGGACGTTTCACCGGCTTGCCTTGCAAGCTTCGTGTGTTTTGAGTGTTTGTCAGTAAAATGGTGACCGGGAAGCTGCCTTCCCGCCATTTTTGACCTATTTTCTCGGGTGAGAATATCGGCTCCAAGAACCGTTTCTAAAATACCTTTTGAAGTTTGGATTAATTTAACGTTTGATCGTTATTCTGGCTGGAAAAGAGGTATTTTGGTCGGAAAGATGACCCGTAATCATTTCACGAACATATATTACATGGGTCATTAGCTCTTTCATTGTGAATTTAGAGCGACTGGTCGGCTGACGTTTCGGCCCATTGACCCGTTTACCTCAAGACCTTGCGACAAAACTTGTCTTTATGCTTAGTTTAGGCACTGAACTTTCTTTAAACGCTTAGGTCTCCTAAAGAGAGATACGGCTATTCGAATTTGTGCTTAAAGTAGGCGCCATTTTTTTACTCGCGGCACGATTTCAATCTAGATTTCTGTGAGTCTGTGAGTTTGTGAAGGAAATTATTCCCAGATTGGGGATGCCGCTATTCAAAAAGCACATGTATTTTCACTACACTGTTGCTTAACCACTGGCATAAACAAAAGGAGGAAAATACTATAACCGCAGTTACAGAGTGGAGGGAAACGATGACAAAGACACAGCCGTAATTAGAGCGTATTGTAGCGCTCAATTTCACGTGTTGCATAGCTCTCTAAGAAGCTACACGACTAAAGAAAGGGTAAAGAGACGAATAGACGCAAAAGAAACACAACGTCTTGCTACAAAACCAAATAACTGGGCCCGGTAATGTACAAACACTGCAGGATAAGGATTATATTACGCGGGTTAAATTCCTATCCTTGCGTGCCGATAACAACCGTGAGAGAGATGCTGTACTGTCACTGAACGCACTGAAACGAGCCAAACTAAAGCTGAACAAAATACTTCAGATGGCTTATAAGGGACCATAGTCGCTAAACAGTGACAACAAGGGTCAAAACAAACAGGCGACAAACGTAGAATTTAACCCAGGCGGAAATGACCTTTGGTATCAAAATACGTCACATGCGACATTTAAGCACATGGCTGTTTCAATCACTATCATCATGTTATCCTCTAAAACACCGTGTTGCCCCACTTAAAACAAGCAAGAAGCTAAATCGGTCAATAGAACCGCGATAGAAGCGGCAAACACGCGAACAGAAGTCGTGTAGGCCTTCCAACCCCATTTTACCTAGCCGTCTTGAGCGAAGATCGGATGGGAAACTTACGTGCCCGAGCACGGTCATCAGGTTTAGTGAAGCTACTCCACTAAAGGAATACTCAAAAAAAAAAGTAAGTCGGAGGTAGAAAAAGGAGCGCAACTTCCATCGACGATCTCCATCGCGTAGAAGATCTCTCCACTCGAATATGTGAGAATGCACAGGTCACGTGACAAAACGATTTGATAATATACTTTGACTAGGCGCGCAAAGCACGCCGGGGAAACGTCCTCCTTAGCTTTGTATGAAATTCCCTGTCGCCTTCATGCGTTTCTAAAGGTAAAGGACGTCTGATCTCATTTTCACAACTTTTATTCAAGTTTTATTCAGTACGCAGTTATCACTTCATTGAAAATTCAGTACTTTAATGTGTATGTTCGCTGTCTTGAGCCGAGTTCCGAAGCAACAACAGCGTCAAATTGGGACTTTAATTCATTTTATTCTGGTCTTTCTCTTCATGTATTCTGACTTAAAAATTGATAAACTGATATACCTCAGCAAGGAATGGCATATTTTGTTTATGAAAACGAAATTCCGACACACTCGTTTCTTGTTCGTCGAAGCGGAAACACTGATAAAAATTGTTGTCAGGATTTGATCGCTTATTTATGTCATAACAGTAAAAATTCTTCGTTGTCTATCACCCGCCTTCGCAATGACTAATGAAAAGGTGATTTCTGGCCGCCTTTAAAGAACACAACGATGAAATGGAAGCTAATCGACAACCTAGAAAAATTGCCGTCGCCGCCGTGTGGTTTTGGCAAGTGCTTAATGTATACAATTTCGCCTTTCAACCGCGTTGTCTCCCCAGTCTCTCCCTCGGTATCCACGTTGCCGTTGCCGTTGCCGTTGCCGGTGCTTAAAGTCTCTAAAGAGGGTCGGATGATAACCCACGCGTGTGCAATAGCCTTAACCCCACGCGCGTACCGTCACACAATGGAAACAATTGGCTTACCCAGACTTGCCCAGTCTTTTTTAACCCTGATTGGCTCATGCAGAATCTATTATGTGTTCCACAGGTGTCCCAAGCTTACGTTACACGAGAATCGTTGAAAATTTGAGCGCTTTATCGGACGTTGTATGGTTTTTAAAACATCGTTGATTTACAACGCTAAATGCTTTGAAATATCCACGTTTTTTAAGTAAGATGATTGAAACAAACTTACCTCATGTGTGTCCGTTGTGCTTTTTCGTTATTTTTGCTGTTTTGAACTTTTTATGCCACCACTCTTCTTCCCTTCATAAGACGGAGTCAAGGCTGCACATTCGGGTTTCGACCGTTGTCGACTCAGAGGCGGTTTGCGTCCAGAAAATCCATCCGATCGCAATTTTTTTCGCCGATTCCACGATCGCTTCTTACTGCGGCACCTTGAGATACGTCCAGCACGGCCGCGGAAAAGGCTTGGGCCCAAGGTCAAATTTCGCGCTACCCAGAGTGGTACAGTCAATTAATGTACATTACTTACCCTATCCCCGGAATGAACTATCGCCTTGCTCCATTGTGCCGATCAACCAATGGCATAGCGAGGTGACGCGACAGGAGATAAACAACGGACACGATTTGAAATGACTAATGATGGTATGTAAACCGGGCACAGCGTGTTTTAAAGTAATCGTTCCTTTATTATTGCACTATGATGTCATTTTACCATATAAGGTCAAGAGAAGGCGCAAATTACGAGGCCGTAATACACTGTAGTGTCCTAGTTTAACCGGTTTACAACAGGGCGAATACTGCTTGATTATCATTTTTGAAGGAAAATTAATTGTAAAGCCTTTCTTTTTTAGTGAAAGAGTTGTTTTCGACGCCCGAAATGACCGAAAACTAGTACAAACATGCCGAGCACCTGTCATTTTACCATTCCGTCTTATCAAATCAAATGAAGAGCATTTAACTGGCTTTCGTGTTGTTTACGTCATTCGCACAGACAGAATGAGGATGTTTTGGATACTCTTACCAGAAAACAGGAGCCAAAATAACAATTTTTTTTTTTGCGGTAGAGTAATCAACCTGTCGTTCAATGGTTTGACATATAATGCCCGCGAACATTTTGTTCATTGTTAACGTCATTTTCACAGACGGAATCAGGGTGTTTCTGAATACTCTTACTCCAAAAAATAGAAGCCAATTGCAAAATAACAATTCTATTTGTAGTGGAATAATAAACCTCTTATTCGATTGTTTAGCATATAATAATTCCTAACAAAACTTGAACCTTTGCCGCTCTTAAGTCTTTTTTTTTAGTCTTTTTTAGTCGACGGGTCTCTTCGCCTTTATTCTTAGTTTTCAGTCACGTGACCAGCGGCCATATTGGTTTAATGAAACAAAAGAAAGTATTTGCATAAAAATAGAGTTCAATTCCCAGAGGGTTAGCCTTGTGCACCAACATGGCCGCCATTCCTTTGTTTTTGTGCACCAACATGGCCGCCGTGACGTCACATGCAAACCAGCAATTGCAGTGCTCGCAGTCGCGCTCGTAAGTACTCGTGGTAAACCCCGCAGAATATTCAAATCGTGCCTGTTGTTTATCTCCTGTCGCGTCACCTCGCTATGCCATTGGTTGATCGGCACAATAGAGCAAGGCGATAGTTCACTCAGGGGATAGGGTAAGTAATGTACATTAATTGACTGTACCACCCTGGGTAGCGCGAAATTTGACCTTGGGCCCAAGCCCTTTCCGCGGCCGTGCTGGATAACGTATCTCAAGGTGCCGCAGTAAGAAGCGATCGTGGAATCGGCGGTGGAAAATGCTCATTTTCAGCGCAATGCGCGAGGATTTTTGAAGAAGAGACATTTGTGCGGGTGCGAGGATCATTGAGCCTTAACTGTGGGCGAAAAACTTTGCGATCGGATGGATTTTCTGGACGCAAACCGCCTCTGAGTCGACAACGGTCGAAACCCGAGTGTGCAGCCTTGACTCCGTTTTATGAAGGGAAGAACAGTGGTGGCATAAAAAGCTCAAAACAGCAAAAATAACGAAAAAGCACAACGGACACATATGAGGTAAGTTTGTTTCAATCATCTTACTTAAAAAAACGTGGATATTTCAAAGCATTTAGCGTTGTAAATCAACGATGTTTTATTCCCCTGCATACAACGTCTGATAAAGCGCTCAAATTTTCAACGGTTCTCGTGTAACGTGAGCTTGGGACGCCTGTGTGTGTTCAAACTAAAAGCGGGCAGATTTCGAAAGCGCTATCTTCCTTGCAATCTCTTTGCTAGGAAACAAGTCTTACTAGTAATCTTTCTTTTCCGAGATAATCGCTTGATTTTCATTGTGTTTTCATAGTTTCAGTGTAAGAATAAATTCTTAGCTAACTTGTCGTGTTTTCCGCTCCGTTAGTCACGCACGCTTCACCATGCAAAATGGATCTCAACCCTTCTTTTAACCCTATATTTGCATACAAACTCTAGAGAAGAAGCCCATGCGACAGCTCTACCATTGAAACAACAATAGAAGTTCACAGCTATTAATTTAGCGAATACAAAAATAAACAGAGATTTGAAATGAATAAAAAGTCACACCAGCTACAAAATCTTTAGGACTGCACTCAATCGTCTTTATCGTATTGAGAGTACTTGTATGGCGAGTTCCTGTGTAAACATCGAGATCGTCTAGAGGCTCTCTTCGGTTCATATATAGTCCAAGTAATTTATTATTATTATTATTATTATTATTATTATTATTATTATTATTGATTATTATTAATAACCGAAGGCGGCAGGGAGGGAGGTGAGATAGAGGAAGTGGTTGCCACGGTATGGTTGAACTGGAGTCGCTGTTATGATTTGCGGTGGTTCTTGAACGCGATTTGGCACTCTTGTTACGTCGCCTGTCAGAACCCTTGTAAAAATTTGGTTTGGCTCTTGGGGTTGGATGGGTATTAGTGCTTCAGGTATTAAAGATTTGAGCTGGTGTTTATAGGTTAAAAACTTGTTTTGTAAACTGCGTGTACTGCTTCGCTTTATCTTCCTCTCCGATGTTTGTACAATACAGACGATTATCCATATTATTCTGAATGTGCTGCATCTCCGGAATTAACGGGGGCATCATCAGAGTTTGTTGTTTGAGGTAATGGAGCAGTTCCTGGGAAATTTTATTCTCTTCGAACCCTTTGTCGAATATCTCTTCGCCGGGTAATACAAGTGTTCGCAATCTGCATCTCTCTGGAATCGTTGGCTTGAGATCAACAAAAAGATATCCAAATGGTCTTTACACCGTCTTTTCGTACTCTTTCATTGATAAACCAAGCAGTTTCACTTGGACAAATTTGTTTGGCTAGAGTCAAAATTTGCAGTTTATCCCGAGGATTCTTGAGAAGGACCAAGTAATGACTGTTTAACCTGATGCTTCGGTTGCCTTTGGCATGATGGAACAGATTTTGCACAATGTAAATAACGCTCAGGTTTCGATGATGCGATGCTATTCTAAACAGGTTCACGATCCGATTATCTTTTCCGATCCAGCTTGAATCATTTGGTCGTCAAATAATGACAATCAGGTTGCATATGGTGACATCTAAATAGGAATCATTTTCCAGAGATGCCGGGATCTCCTTAATAAATTCGATTGTCGGTATCATCATCAATAATTGGGTTTTGGCGGGTTGCCACTGTGAATAACACCAGATTATTCTCTCCGGTGGCTGATCGATCACAGTTTAAAATTTGGGCAACTTGTAAGAATTGGGCAAATGGTTCACCGCCCCCCCCCCCCCCTGGCAAAAAAATGCCCGTACGCCTATGGTTATACTGATCGTTTAAGCCAAGGGATATAGCCTTTCTAAACAAGATCATATTTGCAATCGAACGTTCAGCATGAAAAGAGCGTCTTCAAAAATACTTCATTACGTACGTGTTTAAATCGATCATATGTTGCTCATAAATCAAATGCGTTGCTTGCCAGAATTTGTTTTTTTGGCTTGAAAGTCTTTCTCCTGTTTCCTTTTTTTTTTTTTGCCGATTTTCTTCATTCTTCCTTCTTCCATCATAGTGTGGCAAAAAATTCTCGATTACTACTGCCCCAGGTACCGCACAGTGATAAGCTTTATAGTTGCTTTTGCGATATCTCGAAGTTCATTTTCGCTGCTCTGAAGATTTCAAAATTCAATTCTCGCAGCTCGTGTTCTTCATCTTATTAACTTTATCTGATCACTGATCCTTAAACAAAATAGACCTTTGTTGAGTTGGAATATCGAAACGAAAAACCGACGCCATGAACATTAAACACGTAAACAATATCTGCAGTGCAAAATTCTCCGCCTTTGTACTACACCCTGAAATTTGCAAACGACTATGGAAACAAAAGCAATACTTACCAGGGGAAGGACCAGGGGAAGGTTTAATGAATCAATTAATCAGAATCGAGTGAGTGAGTGAGTGAACGAATGAGTGATCCCCTGAGTGAGTGAGTGAGTGAGGGAAATTCAGACCCACAACAAAACCTCATGGCATGACTACGTCATCCATGAGCTAAAAACCATGTGCTTTGATAGCGGCGGCCATGTTACGTTTGCAATGAAATTGGTTGAGTTAAATCTGTTTGTTTGGATACTTTATTACTCTCGGGAACACTACAACGAGTTTTGAAGAATACAACGAACGAGCGAGGAACGAGCGAGTGAGTCTTATTCTTCACAACGAGTGAATAAAAATCGTACAAGCGAACTAACCATGAAGCAATTTGTTTATTACATAAGTACTGACATTTACTCCAAAACGGTTCCTTTAATAATATTTGAAGCTTTCCGAACGTTAAGTATGTCTATTTAAAGTTTGACACCTCAACAGTTTTCCGTAAACAATAGCTCACTGTTAAAGCCTTTTTTTTATTACCTCTTTTGAGAAGGTTCTTCTCAGTTTCTGGAGTTGCCAAGGTTGTCGACTGATGAAGGCTGTTGATAGAAATGTTGATTGACCACCATGAATAACTGCTTTAGCCAGGATTCTTTGATTCGAGAATTTTTAGAAAAATTGGCATAAACAAAAGGAGGAAAATACTGAGCTCCTGCAACATAAACCGCAGTTACAGAGCGGAGCGAAACGATGACAAAAACACAGTCGTAATTAAAGCAGATTTCCAATTTCAAGTGCCAGTACATAGCTCTCTAAGAAGCTACAATACTCAAGAATATAAAGAGACAAATGGTCGTAAAAGAAACACAACATCTTGGTAAAAAGAGAACAAATAGCTATGCCTGGTAATACCAACACTGTAACTTAAAGATTATGACGCGGCTTAAACGATTCCTATTTCAAAGTTAACAAGAGAGAGGCTGTACTGTCACCGAACGAACTGAATCGACCCAAACCAAAGCTAGACAAAATGCTTCAGATAGCATATATAGGACCACAGTCGCTAAACAGAAACAACAAAGGTCAAAGCAAACAGGCGATAAATGCAGAATTGAAACCCAGAAATGACCTTTGGAATCAAAATGCTTAGCATGCTACAGTTAAGCACATGGCTGTTTCAACCCTTATCCTCATTATATGGTATCCTCTGAACCATCGTGTTGCCCCGTTGAAAACAAGCAAGAAGCTAAATCGGGCAATAGAACCGAGATAGAAGACCGGCAAACATGCAAACGGGAGTAGTGTAGGCCTTCCAACCCCATTTGACGTAATTAAAATTAAAATTGTCACCGTCAGGAGTAAAAAACGCGGCCTATAGGAACTAATTCAAAGCCAAGGTCATTCCTTGATTAACAGAATCACCGTCACATGCCGGACGTCGGTGTGTAAAAAGGCAATTCATTACAGCTCAGAGGTTTGCGCAGTTCTGTGGAACTTGCCTTAAGCTAATTTCCCGGCCACGCTTTTTATACCCAATCATACCTTTTTGGTACGCCTCGGCGGCATATCAGGGGAGTTTGGTCGTGCCAAAATAAAATATTTTTAATTCCACTCTCTTGCAGATAACCGAATTAACAAGCAGTTAAAACTAACAACAGTTTTTTTTTTTAACTGTGCAAACAAACTTTCAGTTGCAATTTCGTTGAAATTTTCAGTACTTGTCGGCAAACATCACGCTGTTGGCGAGCGCCCTCCAGTTCAGTTTTGGCTGTTCTTTTCTTTCTTTTTTTAAAGTTTTTTACTCTTTAATTTTACGAGCGGAAAACAGCAGCGGAATCTTAAATTACGAGGTTTCTGTTTTATTGGTAAAACCTCTTTTCAGTCTGTCGTACGGTGACATTACTTTACTTGAAAAGTGACCATGATATCGTGGGATATCAGGTCAGTGACTTGATATCGTAGGACATCAGGACAGTAGACTTGGCTTCTGATCATGATTGCCGGGGGCTAATTGCAAATTTGGCTCCGTAAAGAAAACAAAACTTATTGTGATTAATGCATTGTCTCACCCAAGTATCCATGACTTTTAACATACTTAATTGCCAATCCTGTTAAAGCAAACTCGACGCCAAAACTGGAATCAAGGCCAAAGAGCTGCAGGGACTTACAGCAATCAGCGCAAAAATATTTTCCAAGTGGAGAACATCTCCTCTATCCTGTTGACGGATGCAATACTCCCATAAGAGTTTACTGTTATGCTGATCGAATTGGTGCTGAACCCAAAGAATACATAACCGTGGGAAAAGGCAACTATGTCACCGATTGGAAGGGTACCACTGTGTTCAGAAAGGTAACCTATAGCTTTGATTCTGGTGACTTTCATTTTAATGCTACCCAGCCATTTAAATTAACCATCTACAGGTGTGTGCTCGATGAACTGGCTTGCTTTTGCATTTGAGGCTATAGTTAACTTTTTCTTCACCAACATTGTGAGGCAAAGTCACCGATATTTAACTGCAGATGATGCTTTAACCAGGTAAAAAGAATGACTAAAGCAAGCAAAGTTCTCTTGATTGTTAGTGATTATTCAAGAAGAAGAAAACAGGTTAGGGTTTGAATAACTTACGGGCAGGCGCCAGGCACGTTGTTCGGTCAAACGTGTTTTTACTCGGACATGATCCGTTTTTGGCCGGTGAAATTTAAACAACCTTAACTCTTGCAATAGTGACCCCAGATTGCATGAATGATGACACTTTTTGGGAACATGAATACTGTCCATCGTGATGATCAAATAGCTCAAAACTCAACTGATCTTCTTTATTAGCGCAAATGTCCTGACAACATGTCCTGCAATTCAATGATTTTTTTTTTATTTCCGGTCAATACCTCATTCTCAGTGAAAGGAAATTTGGCGTTGACAGGGCCGTTACTTCGCGCAGTCGAAACAGTTTTACTTTGTTTTATTTTTTTTTTTGCGCTTGTCAATTGACAGAAATATGTTTGTCGCCTTGCCAGAGCAATGCTTACAATATAATTTATGCAATCTATTGAGTAACAGTTGCGATTGGCACACAAATGTGGTAAAATGGACTCATTACATGATTTCTTCCCTTTCAAGGTGCGACTGGATCCAGATGAAATGATAATCATGAGGGACGATACCCGTTTTGCAACTTTTCATCCCTCAACTAAATATGAGTACTTTGATAACAATCACAAGGCGCACTACTATGCCTCCCCCTCATCGCGATGTGAAGAGACACAAGGGTCGTATGGTTTCAATTTTACTGAAAATGGACTTGACCTTAAAACAACACAAGGGAAACTCGTCCAAATACAGCTGACTACGGGCAGAAGATATGCCTTGTGCGAACGCCCTTGCACAGTGTGCAGTCCTCAGAGTGCCCTCTACTTGTCTGTTAAGGGATGCCACACCACAAAAAAAACCAATTGATTCCAATGATTAAAAATTAAAGGAGTTATTTACATAAGATAAAGAGGCAAATGTCTGGCTATTTATGGATTTTTCCCGGCAACTCGGCTGTAATTATAAGGCGACATTTAGCATGATTTCACTGGATGCAGCTGCTCCTCTTTTTTCCAACTTTGCAGTGCTGGAAACAACTGGTCGGACATCAAACATTGTTTGACCAAATTTTGAAAATGTCCGGCCAATCATGCAATTTCACATTATGACCGGGCATGGTGTCCGGACATCTCGATTTTATTCCTTGAAGGTACTGTCCATCGATAAACATTACCTTTTTTTTTTTGTTTAAGCCATATTTGAAAGATAACTCATGAAGCAAGATGTTTTGCTTTCCTGTACTTGCAAAACTGGTGGAAATAAACAGCTCTTTTAAAATCTGCGCATTGCATTGTTATGTCTTGTTCACACTTGCGACATAATGGCATATAGAGGGTTTTCACGGCGGCCATGTTGGAGATACAAAACAATAAATACTAATCACAATTATTTACACACAAAAAAAATTATTTCCCGAAGAAAAATCATTATTTTGTTTTGTACCTCCAACATGACGGCCGTGACGTCATGTGAAAACCCTCTATTGACATAACGTCATAAATCACATAATGCCATAAAGAACTTACGTCACTAATGTAAAAAAACGACATAATGACAAACAAAACCAAAACAAGATAACGGGAATATGTCCGCTTGTTACGTTTGCCGCCATTTTGTTATTAGGGAACTTTAGCAACGAGGACGGCAACGGCAACGAGAACGCCACAAAACAATAGGCTTAGTGAGCAAAGACAATACTCTGCACGTGCGTTTTACAACTTGGTATATTTCTTTGCCGTCCTCTGCAAAGCAACAACGTGAAATGACCAAATTTTAGGTTCTCTCGAGAACGTGAGCGCATGACGGCATGTTTTTCTTTCTTTTTCTTTGCTTTTACACTGTTCACAGTAATTTAGACGCTGGACAGCTCACCAGCATTTTCCCTGTTAAACAATGAAATTGGAATAATCACGAAAAAGTTAGGAAAACGAGAAGTTATATTTTGAAATGACGTTCTCGTTGCCGGCGTCACCGTCGTCGTTGCTTAAACTCCCTAATTTCACTCAGTGGTCGGTGTCAACAAAGACTATAAAACAGGAAATCGGCCGAAGAAAACCAATGGGTGTGTCCCATCCTTCAAGAGAACTGAAACAACACGTGCTCACAGTCAGCCGGCCAGGTTCGTCAAGGAGCTCGATTTGAGCGATAGCAGATAGAAGTTCGGCAATACCTATAGGTGGTTTTCACGTTACGTCATCGCCGCCATGCTGGTGGACGGTAAACAATAGATCTCTTTAGCTCGTTTTGTTCGTCCACCGGCATTTGTACATTTCACCATTGTTATCTCTGTCTCTAGAGGATGGCTGCAAACCACCTATAGATGCGTCAACATCTCCACAATCGACATCTCCCATAGTCGCCATTTTGAGAATCAAAACTGTGGGAGACTGAATTCAATAGCTTTTGAGACTCTCTGATTGGTTCTTTGTTATGCCATTATAGCAAATGTTGTGAACACTTGATTGTAGCTAGCATAAACGAAACGTAACGTCTGAACGACATAAACATAAAATCGTTTCTTTTTTCCGACGTCGTTTTATCCATGTCATTATGTCTACATGTTCACACTACAAACTTAACGACACAATGGCCTTATCCTCCCTATCCGTGTTATATAATGTTGTTAGCTTTACCACCTTCGAGACGTGCATGGTGCTTTGTCTCCACCTCAATGTGCGCGGTACAAAACAAACCGTGTTTCCAAGACTGAAAATAATTTGTATGGTTTTAGCTAAAATATCGGTGTTCCTTTGGATCGAGAGCATGCTTTGATAAGTTTGTTTAAAGGGACCACAATCAACAAATAAATATCTCAATGACACTTATCGCGAAGAAAACCTGTATCCCATTGAAGAGGGCATGTTAGCAAAAGTCGATTGTTGGTAACAACCAGCCTATCACCTAGCTGATCCATACAAATCACTACATTATTATTTTGAATAAAATGAAGACTTGGGAACGGGGATGCAGAGATCTATGGGTTTAGGGACATAGGGTTCAAGGATGAGATTTGTGTGGAATGCAGGGACATCAATTGGTACCTTTTACACGTTTCAGGTGTATGAAAGGGTAGGAATTTCACAAGTCAAAGACTTGATGTCCATTGTGAATAGAAAACGGTCAGAGCTAGAACTTGGGGATCGAAACGATCGGACGATACTGAGCATGTGAAAATGTGAAGGTAGGTATATTACGCTAGCCTTGTTTTATTTATTTATTTTTATTTATTTTTTTACGATGTGAGGTTAATAATGATTCAGCAGGTTTTAGCTTTAAGGGGCCAAATATTAATTGATTTTATGACCTGCGTAGCAAAATGATATGCTTAGTTAAGGCCCTTCCAAAATTTGATCACACAAGCTTTGAAAATGTGATATCAATCCATTTGGTTGAAAAACAGAGACTGATTGAAGTCAATTAAAGTTATGCATCTATGTGTCCTCCAGCTGACACCAAGTCGGCGTTCGAACCTTGATTAAGAGAATCTCCGCCATATGAGAGAAATAAATAGGCAAGTAATTATAGCACGAAGGTTTACACAATTCAGACTGGGGGTTGCTTTTTGCAAATTTCGCCACACCCTAAGAGTATGTTGTGGCTACGTATCCATGACTTTTAACGTATGTGATCACTTATCCGTTGAAGCCAATCCGGGACCAGAACTGGAATCAAAGCCAAGGAGCTGTAGGGAATTACAGCAACCAGGACAAGGAAATTTCACAAACGGGGAACATCTTATCCATCCTGTGGAGGGATGCATTACTCCCATAAAAATGTACTGTTATACTGGTCAAACTAGTGCTGAACCTAAAGAATACATAACCGTGGGAAAAGGCAATTATGTTGCAGATTGGAGGGGTACCACTGTGTTCAGCAAGGTAACCTGTAGCTACAATTCTGTTGACCTCCACTTTAACACCAAACAGCAACAACTCAAATTAAGAATTTACAGTCGTGTGCTCTGCTGCGAGCTACACTGTAACGTTTCTTTGCATTTGAGGCTATAGTCAACTTTTTCCTCAACAACTTTGAGGCAAAGTCGCCAGATACTGAACTGGACATTTTAACCCTTTAAAAGGACTGAAATAAAGCAAATTTCTCTTATTAATATTGGTAATACAAGAAACATACCACACTGTCTCCTAGCTGGAGCAATGCTTATGATATTCATTATTTAAGTAACTGTTGGAATTGGAACACAAATGTTGTAAAATTGCTCAATAATGTTACTTTTTTTTTTCCTTTCAAGGTTCGCGTGGATCCAAATGATAATCAAATGATAATCATCAGGGACGATACCCACTTTGCAACCTTCAGTGCCACAACCATTTACCATCATTCCTCTAACCACGCAGACTACTATGCCTCACCCACATCACATTGTGGGGATATACAAAGATCATATGGTTTCAACTTTACGGGAAATGGACTGAGTCTTAAGTCAACAAATGGAACGCTTGCCCAACTGCAACCAAGGGGCACGAGATATGCCTTATGTAAAAACACTTGCAGAGTGTGCCATCCTGAGACTGCCCTCTTTTTGTCTATTAATGGATGCTCCACCGCCACATTGAACAATTAATGCTAATCTTTTAAAAAATAAAAACATTATTCACACAGCATAGATGCCGGGTTATTTCCAGATTTTAGCCAACTCAGCCATATTTGTATGGCAACATTCACCATGATTCCCTGGGATGATTGTTCAATAAATAAGATCTCGCACAATGTCATACAGAGTTACAATGAGCATTTTATCTAAACCGTTTGTGACTATGTGGGTCTTGTTTCACTCATAAACAATAAGAGACAATTTCCATATGATATGTCTCTTGGTGTTCACGAGTCCATAGTTTCCTCACACTAAAATTACAACTCCATGCAAGACTCACAGGGTGGTTTACAAACATGGCAAACAATCTGAGACTGGAGTATTGCCCCATTATGCACTGCACGTTATGATCACCCAAAAACAATAGATGCCTCACTCCTGTGAATAAAAACAACAACAACAACAAAGGTCCATGAAGCCTGATGGGCAATACTGGGTCTTTAACTAAAGGAATGACTGAAGACATAAACAAAGACGGACAGTACATTAGAACGGTTTTACTGCATACAGACAATGAGATTGGTAATAAAGCTGCATTCTCAATTAGGAAGCATTTTTCTTTTTAAAGACCCATGACGGACCAATATCCTTTGCGCGCGTCTATTATTGTTTTGACAAACACAAGGAGGAGGCACCATTGTGTGATGCGGTCGCCGAAGTTTGAATATTTCGCGTGCTTGTCGGTTGATCAGAGCACAATATGAGTTCATCACTGTCTTTATTGGAAAACTCTCTGGAGGAGAGAAATTTAGGCGAAAGATGGCTCAATAGTAGCGGATAACGAGAAGGAGGAAGACGAAGCCGTCGAGATTGAAGAGGTTTGAGAAAAATTTTCGGTAACTTCAAATGTTCCCTGCCTTCCATCTCGTTCACACGGGCTGTTAAAATGAACAAAGCTGTGATACATAAGCATTGCAACAAAGCTATAAGAAATAAACAAACCATCGAATTCTAGCAAGGTCCTAAACTTGATGCGCTGTGGTCTGTTTGATGCAGTAGATACTCAGCAAAGGCAGTTCGTTGCTTCCGAGAACCCAAGAGTAATTTTTCTCTCATGCCATAGTTCAAACACAGATGATCGTACCATGATATAACGGGCACGACCAGATAAACGTGGCCTCCACTTACGCGAAGGTACGGCCATCAAAATGCCAAACGATCAGAGCTTTCTAGGAGTTCATCATATTCACTCTACAGATATTGCAATTCCAAAAAAATCACCAAAATCAACACACAAGTGAAATAGTGAAATCCTTTGGGCAACGAAACGTAAAATCAAGCTCCATAAACGCTGGATGGAAGCGGATTGCTGTGGATTCAACGGTCTTCACTTGACTTTTCGACTCACAAAAAATATGGCGACTTGACTTTAACGCGCGCAAAGCATATTGGTCCGTCATGGGTCTTTAAAGAGACAAGTTGATCTGTTGTTACATGAGGTCCTGGACTTGGATTATCTTTTGGCTTTACATGTACACATTTTGTTTTATTCTATTTTATTTATTTTGGTAATGTTCGGATCCCCAATAAAATTGCAATAAACATATAAAAATAAATAAAGGCAATAGATGCTAACACGTTCTCAAGGGTAATATTGTTAAGCCTAATTAATGGTAACGACTAGTCTATAACCTGATCACGACAGATCATTGCAATATGACTTTGGATAAAATTTTAATTAAAAAAATTACCGTTTTATTTGTGGTAACTCAGTTTATACCTTCATCCGACGTCGCTGCTTATCTGCTGTTTACGATATTAGAGCAGTTAGGCTACAAGCAACTGTAAACACAACCTCTGCCAAAAGATGCGGAATCTAGGAAAAAGCAATTGTCGTGGCAAATTAAAAGCAACCACCACTCAAATGTTGATTTCAAATAGCACATGTACTTCAAGACTTCGCCTCATATTCTAAAAAAAAGACACAACTCGTCTAAATGGACTGGAAACGGCAAAAAGTATATTAGTATAAATTATAAGAGTTAAAGTAAAGCTAGCCTTTTGGTGGCATGTTTTGTTTATGTTTTCGTTTTCTCGTCCTCCATTTTGGATTTTTATGTGAATTACCGCTGTACACTCAAACTCGGACCCCCGCTGCCGTCATGCGACATCGCTTAAGACTTTCCCCCTCTTTTCTCACTGGTATTTGCACTGAATTGAAACCTTTTGTCAGTGGCAGAAAGATGTTCGAGATTATTCATATTAAGATCAGTGCGCACCAAATAATTAATGGAGGTCTTGATATAAAGACAGACACCCCTGGCCATCCAATTTCCATCGCATCGAAGTATTTTAAACCCCGGGTATGAACTTCCGAGTTTTTGACTGGCTCATCAAGTTTAGATTCGCGTTAATTGGAAAAACATCCACATGACTGCTGGCATGCAGAACTCTTACTTCATTGCCATGTTTAGTTAAGCTTGTCACATTTAAAGCCCAGTTTTTTGGCTGGTAGCGGAGACCTGGGGAAATCAGGCACAGACGCCGCATCGCTGGAAGCATTAGGCGTGCAACAATTAGGCACGGCATTAGAGGAATCCGGTAAAATTCAACGCATTTCAGAAGGATTGTCAACAATTTTTGAACAGCCGAGTGTTACCTTCACTTGCTGTGAAAGTAACACCTGAATCTAAGAGATTGGGGATCAAGATGTTACGTTCACGGTTCTGAAACGTTTTCAACTGGATGATAAACTTTTCACCAACACTGATTTCTTTAAGATCAGATTTTTTCCCAGCAAATCAAACGCAGTAGTAAGCAGCCTCTAGATACTTTATCAGTCTTAGTCCCACTAGGTCACCCGTAGAGAGTTTACCGTATAACTTGATAGGATAAATGTCATATGACATAATTGTTTGGGCCAAAAGTCCGAGCAAGGTATCATGTAACGATTTGCATGCAGTTGCGACTGGCGGGGACTGCTCAACCATCATTAGCAGCCACGATCAACAAAACCTAAACTCTAACTCTAAAATGCTCCCAATTGCAGGCAAGGTAAGAGCTTATTAAACCGAGCAGACGTTTCATTATCTCTTTCGCCAGTACTTCATACAACGTTTAACTAGAAAATTTAAGTTTGTCGAGATCTCATGCTTTCCTTGAAGAGCTCTCTAAATTCATGTGGTCCGAAGTTCAGCATATGAAACCGAGAAAGAGCAAAGTTTTTATCAATTCATGGGTGTTTAAAAGGTGCCTGCTTGGCGCTCAAGTGTCCAAGCGGCTGCTCTTGTCGGTTTTGGATGATAATAAATGTTAGAATGCAACTAGTTTATATTAAGCTCCCCAACACCCATCCCCCCATCCCTTACCCCACCCCCACTCCCCCCCCCCCCCCTCTACCCTGTTTCCCGCTCTCTTTCCCTTTTTATCTCTTTAGCGTGGTTTTGGAAATGACAAGTTATTTTTAAACCTTCACTTGACTACAGTTTTGGTGACGAGACGTGGCAAGCTTTTGATGATAAAAAAGAAATAAATAGTTTTCGATGGTGTTAAGTTGCTCCCTTTCCTTAACACGCTTTAAAGTTTGGCCATTCCACTGAAGGCTTAGGCAACGCATTATTTCTTGACGAACTCTGATTTATTTTGCTATATGTGTACGTGAAAAGTACAGCTTTTGAGGCTGTGGAGGAAACTCCGTCCCTGAGAATTCACCACAGGCACCTTTCACCATAGGCGCCACAGACTTTTAAAAAGCTGGTCAACGGTTCTTTGTATTACAGTAGTGCTTTATTTCAGTCAAGAAGGTGGAATGCAACCTTTATGTCTCGTATTACTGGTGTGATTTGTTTACCGATTTATAGAGGCGCATCTGTTAATTTGTTCACGTTAAATCCCATTCATCTATCCATTTGTGATAAACAGCAAATTGCCATAACTGTTCACGAAATGTATCATTCAATCGTTCAATATAGTGCAATCGAACCTATTCAATAATCGGCTTGAAATGGTGTTTCATGATTCCGATTGCTAAGAGCAATGAACCTGGAAAAAAGCCAAGGAATTGTTTAAGTGCATAATAGATGTCAAGGGAGAAAAAGGATTGCTGAAAGTGATATTCACAAACTGGTTGCGTCAGAAGGTGATTTTTCCTGTCTACTTCGTTCGACAAATGGTATTTACCGTCCCAATTTCCTGAGCTGCCGAGATCGCTACAATCGGGCGGCAACCCGCCTTCTCATACAAACGAAATTTCACCCGGCCAAAGAAAAAAGGCATTAGCCGAGATAACGAGGCTGGCTCGCCTCATGTAGACAGTCCCTTCTGAGCTTATTGTTGTGTTTTTGAACGAAATGTTTTTGACTCGTCTGCCCTGAACAGCATATATAATTCAAAGCGAGCCTTTAGGGCTGCTTTTCTTGGTATTATCTTCTAAATCAGAGCATGGGTATTTTGTGGCGATCAAGTGGCCAGTGTCAACGTTGCAATTGAATTCTGTTTCATTTACCTATAATAGTTACATGACATATGGATATTTATAAATGTCTGAAAGATCCGTATTGCTTTTTCTTGAGTGTCATAGGTTTTGTTTCTAAACCGGTGGGAAAATATAGTTGTAATTAAGTGGGAATTGCAAAACCGGAGCCAGAAGAGGAGTGCCACCTGCAGCTATTTAATTCATTTTTTCATTTATTTATTTGCATTGGCATTTATACTGGGACGTCTACTTATCATATGACACGTCGTGTCCCGCTAAAGCTGCGGCAACACGGGCGATTTTTTGCTTGTGATTTTTTCTAAGCTTGTCGTGTCGCAAGCGCGCGGTTAAAATCACACGTGTAGCCACCCTCGCGCAGGTGTTGCGATGGCGACAGTTAAAAAATCGCAGAAAAATTGCGAGAAATTCAATGAGTTGAACTTTTCTCGACAAAATCACAGACGCGACAATTTCCAGAAAAAAAATCGCATCACCATCGCAAGGAAAAAATCGCTTGTGTAGCCGCGGCTTAACGCAGTGCTGTAGAAAGTAGAGTGAAAAGGTGACATGACCCGGTTAAAAAAATCGTCCTGGTCCCCAAAACTTTTCTTCAACCAAAATTTGACCCCCTCCTCAAAAGAGCACAAATAAAAATATTTAGGATCAACATAAAAAAAAATTGGATCATCTCGTATTATCCAAGCCAAGGGTCGTCGGGACCGCACTGTTAAGGCCGATAGTAGGCAAAATATTCTCCCAGTACGTAGCAAACCTATCTGGTAGTATTAGTTTTTTTTTTTGGTGGCTTTTATTGAGTTTTCAATAAATTGTTCTTGTCCTTCTGAATTTTTGAGGGAATCTTGAATGGGAAATCGGATTTAATGGCTCATCCTCGGTGTAAAAACCTGTGAAGCTCACGAGTGACGTAAAACAAAGACAACAAAACACTGTAAACAATAGCGTACAGCAAACCATTACCTCATAAAACAAAGAAAACCTCGACAGGTTTTTACACCGAGACTGACCCGATTTAATTACCATTCTTCAAGGAATCAACTTACATCCAAATTTGTTGAGTGAACGGTTCATCTTGTCATTGTGCGTTTTTCCGGTATTCTTCAATAATTACGTGCTCTATATTTTTCAAGTGACGAAATTTCATTTTTGTTTGTCATCAGATTCTGTTGTGGTCATTTTGTGCTTTTTTGATTTCTTCTGATCGCACTGCAGAGGGCACTGGTAAGGATTTTCGTTGATTTGTCACAGCCAAGAGTTTGCAGTACCTCAATCCAGGGGCCAATCTAAGTGACGGTTGCAGGGGGTGCATGGGCTTTAGGGGTGCGCCCGTTCCTCCCCCCCCCCCCCTCCCTATTGAAACGGCCTGCGGCTTTCTTAAAAACTAGCATTCTGCAAAAACACAAGAAAGAAAGCACTATGTGGCTTATTGGTACCGGTGGCTTATTGGTAACATAAGACAAGGTTGAATCATTTATGTGTACAGCCATAAAATGGTCGTTTGGCAATGAAATTTCGAACATTAGCCCTGCTGTACTGTTTCCTATGTATTCTCAGCAATTCACAGTATGTTAATGCCTGTCATAAGCCTCCTTCTTCGTTGTACTTGTTTGCTTTTAAAATTTACGTCACCACTCAGTAACGTCATTTCTTAGTGATACACCCCCGCCCCCCCTAAGAAAAATTAGGATTCGCCAGATTGACTGACCACTGAATAAAATATTCCTTAACACCTTTGTCTGTAAAACAGAACGGTTCTGAACAACTCCTTTATTATTAGTCATAGCTACTGTTCATGTCTGTATAACTGTGTGTGTGTCTCTCTCTATCAACGCAAGAATTTTGGATTGTTTAGTCTTCTAATCACTAAAATAAGCTGCTGAAAATCTATCAAAACAGGGAGAGGTTTCTGTGGGCACCGCGCTTCAGTACATACAAGGTTTCGGATAGTTGGTGGAGTTACATCGCACATAGGAATGTGGCCCTGGCAGATTGGAATTTACGAAATGTTCGGAGAAGGTAAGATAAATTTAGATATCTATGCACGATTTTCCACATACCGGTGCATTATGTTTTTATGTTTTTATTTTTTCATTTACTTTTTTTGAAAACGTAGGTAACGAAGTTTACAGTTTTGACTTTTTTATTTCGACCTAATTTTTGCTTGCGGGTTAGTTGTTATGTATTTGAGCTTATTCTTCCCACTGTCTCACTTGAGACGCCAGGTACAAATGTACGAGGATAAAGGAAGAGTAAAAAAAAAACTAACGGAAAATCTTTATTACGTACCTTGGCCTGGCTGTTATTATACGATATGTTTTTAGAAGATATTCCGTAGGATTTAAATAGGTTCAGCGAGTTACGTGGCTAAATGAAGGCATTTAATTAATTTCACTCTCTAGTTCCTGTATTTTTTTGCGGTGGTGCTCTAATATCTCGCCGCTGGGTTTTGACCGCCGCACACTGCTTTGTTGAGGCAGGGACGGGACCATTCAGGGGAAACACAAGCAGGTTTGTAATTCAAATTTGTCGTCTTCATTTTCCACAATATTTAGCTCGGGTCAGGCAGACTTCGAATTACAAGTAACGCTGGAAGTCATTTTACAGTCTTTTTTTTTTTTTCTCGTTTCGTTTTTCTTCCTGTGCCATCGTTTGCTTCGTAAAGCTTAAAGAAAAAATGCCGAAAATCAACGGTAACACCTGTTGTTTGAAATCCAAGCAGAAAATAAACTTTGGCGTACGTAAAAAAGATGTTGTATTATCAAAGAATCGAAATCGAAGCTTGTTTTCCTATTTCTTACGAAATTTTGATTTTAACAGGTACATCCCAAAGCCCAAACAACTGGTTCGAACCTCCTTAACTCCAAGAGCATACAAATGAAACATGTTTTTTTCCTGTTTGCTCACCGTCACCGCCCAGAAACTCGTAACTATGCTTTCTGTCTCCTCCTTAGTGAATGACGGTTGAACATGATTGGATTACACCGCAAGGAAATTTTGCTCCGAGGTCGACGTGCTAAGACGGAATCACACAAAGAATTGGTTTTGCATCTGAGAAGGGTGTTCCTAGGCACGATTTCAGAAATCATTTTAATTAATGGCGGTCTTTCCTTAGGTACCTAATCAAAGCGGGGATTCACAACCGGTCCAGAAACGAGCCATGGCAGCAGAAGATTGTCCCAGAGAAGATCATTGTTCATAAAGAGTTTATTCAAAGCTCGTTTGTTGACGGCGACATAGCCCTGGTAAAACTAAACAGAGAAATACACCTCAACAGATATGTGCGAACGGTGTGTCTACCGGAAAAGGATGAAGGCGACTTGGCCGGTCCACGAACTACCGGTTTTGTGGCAGGATGGGGAGTGACACGAGCTTTACACCCTACGGAATCCTATCATCTTAATGACACATCTGACGTTCTTCGTCACGCTAACTTTACAATTCAAAGCGACCGTCACTGTTTAAGCAGATCAATACTAACTTATAACTCAACATTGACATTTTGCGCCGGAGACGGAAAGGGAGTGAGCGATGCATGCCACGGAGACAGTGGAGGGGCTTTTGTCCGTGAAATTACAAGTGCGTGGGTCCCACAGTGGGTGGTAGTTGGTATTGTCAGTTGGGGACATGGATGCGCCCAGAAGAATCAGTATGGATACTACACGAGAGTTTATCCATTTATCGATTGGATTAAGGGAACTATGGAGGCGCACCGTGAGTACTCCATCTTGCATTTTTCTTTATGCTACAAATGTAGACATAATGAGTCCTTCAGCTATTACCCAGAAAGAACAATATGTTAGAGAAAGAGTAAAGAGGAACTGTGAAATTTGTTGAACAGAACCAAATCTGGCATAGGGTTAATTATTTTTGGTCCCCAACATTTTTTATCTAGTTGCAGGGCCATTATACCATTAAAAAATTGTTAACCCCATTTGTGAACTTGTTACATGCTCTGATATTGATCAGCTAATGTTAACTCTCCAACCGATTGATTGCTGTTTCATAACGCAACGGTAAAAACATTATATTTCATCGCCTTGTCTCTTAGCTCTTTGTTAGAATCAAATGCCGTGAAAAATGTAGGTGTTAAGTTAGTAGTCATCTTCTTTTGTTTGTCTGTAGCAACGTGTGGCGAAGGTTTGGCAAAAGCTATTACCGGGGGCTGTGTGGGTAAGTAGAAAAGAACACTGAAGAAGCATTTTAAGGACACGTCTGGAAAATCGAAGCGACTAAAGGCAATGTAATGACCAAATCTTAGCCTATTTGAAAACTCGTAAAGCAACAAAAACGGATATAAACAAACTCAGAGCCGAGTCATTCGGCACGAGAAAGAAGTTCGTCACAACTACTTCTGCGATACCTTCTTTATTTGCCTACAACAAGATATTTTTAAATGGAAATAACTATCAGACAAACTGGAAACCAAATCATGCCAAACTGAAAATTGTCTTCTTAAGTAGTTAACTTTTGTTTCATTTAGTTCGGCCGGTATTTCTAGCTCCGTTTTCCAAGGCATTTGCTCTAGTTAAAATGAGTGGGACACTATACTGTACTACGCTCTCATATTTTGCGCGTAGCCTCGACCTTAAATGGTGAATGAAGTAATAGTGGAATAATAAATCGAATGATAAGTTGACTTATTGATTTCTTTACACAACGGGCCCATGCGCCTTTAGGGTGTGGCACGTTTTACATCCCTCGTTGGCTCTTTCTTTCTCTTTGTTTATCGTGGAATGTCCGTCTTATCCATACAGACATAGAGGAATGCTTGAGAGCAAACGGTGGTTGCAGTCATGGATGTGTGAATACACCAGGAAGTTATTATTGCACATGTCCAGTAGGTTACCGATTACACCACAAAAGATGGTGCGTGGCCCTGGGTATGTTATAATTCAGTTTTTATCCAAGTTGAATATCGCTCAAATGTCTATCTGACGGACTCTAACTGACAGAGGGAAAGATCATTTGAGAGAATTATTATCTTCACTGCATAATTGCGTTCGACGACGGAGAACGCATCCTAATCGGGTCGTTTTCTCAGGAAAATCAGTCCCGCGAATATCAATCTTATGTTGTCCCGCGGGTATTAATCTTGATGCCATGCAATTTCAGGGTTTTGACGCCATCTTGGACTGGCTAGCTGGCTGGCACATGGCCTCGATCTCGTGAGACTTTAACTGTGCTTCGTTTGCGCTTGGCTGTTTTTTTTTTTTTTTTTAATTTATTCGAACTGTCACCAGCAAGTATGACTAGAGCTACTTATTAGAACATCGGAAAGCTGTGTATTGGTGTGCTTTGTAGGAAACAGATGCTGCAATTCGTCCCGGAAACGATACCGAGTTGTCATTTGTCAACTCAGCTACCCAGTTTTCTCAGGCGATTCAAGTTCTTTCTGCATAGAGATCCGGCCAAATATATATTCTCTTCGGCCGTTGATTAGTGATAAGAGGGATGCAGATTATTCCAACTTGCGGAACTATGGTGTTAAAAACCATGTCTGTAGTAGGGGGTCAAACATCGAACTGGTTGTAAGCCACTCTACTCTGAAAAAAGATGTTTATGCACCACTTACCGCATGGTATATATGGTTTTCATTTCTACGCTTAGTGAAAGCTCCAAAATGGAAGCGTGACACAAGGGTCATATTTAAGGGCAACAGACCTAATTAATAAACACATTTTTGTCGCACTTACTTCGGAGAAAATTACCAAAAGCAAGTTCGTTTTGTTTTGAATATCTTTCGCCAGTCGCTTGTACTACTTTGATGTAATTTAATTCTTCATTTGGCCGTTTTCATGATCGTAATTTTGGTTGTAAAGTTAGCCTGCGAGTAAGTTACTGCTAAGGATTCACAAACGAGTGCAACTAGGAAAAAAACATGTAGCCATTTTACGAGTTAAAAACGGCAAACATTAGAATGAATGTATCAGTCGAGCTGTGCGCCGGGAATCTTGCCTTCGAACGCACTTCCAAGCTTTGCTTATTACTAGTTCGCTGACTAATTGACTCCTTTTCATAAGGAATTCTTTCACTATTAGAGTTCGCTACTTTTCGCCACGTAGATTTGATTTCAGTCTTTCGTTTGAGAGTCTTTTTGTTCGTAACTTGTCCATGTTATCCTTACAAATATAGATGAATGCTCAAGAGGAACCAGTGGTTGCAGTCATGGATGTGTGAATACTTGGGGAGGTTATCGTTGCACATGCCCAAGTGGTTACCGATTGGACTACAAAACGTGCAGTGGTATGTTACATTGCATTTTCTGTTCAACTTGATCAAATGTCTGTTTAACGGACTGTACATCACTGACGGAATGACCCCATGAGTGGATTTATTAGCTGGCTTGACTGGCTTACTTATGGGCTCCTAAACGTAAGGTATTCATTCACTTTTAGAGTACGTCGCGTCTCGCCACCTAGCCTTGGTATTCTTTTGCTCTTGTACGTTCTTGTTTATAACTTGTTGTTATTCATACAGATATCGATGAATGCTCAAGCGAAAAAAGTGGCTGCAGCCATGGATGTGTCAATACCCCAGGAAGTTATCACTGCACCTGTCCAAGAGGTTACCGACTGTACTTCAGAAGAGAGTGTCGAATTTCCGAGCGCCGCGAGTTGCGGGTACATTGTCGCGGATCGCGGGTTAATTGTCGCGGGCCCCCTGTTAACTGTCGTGGGTCGCGAGAGAATTGTCGTGGGCCACGGGTAAATTGTCGCGGGCCGCATTGCCGTGGGCCGCGGCATAACTGTCGCGGACCGCATTGTCGTGGGCCGCGGCATAACTGTCGC
>OX419343.1:22876568-22906568 GCA_948470475.1 Galaxea fascicularis | reverse complement strand
GTCACGCAACGTTCCTGGGGAGCGTTGCGTGACGAGCCTAAAAACGGCTGCGAAGGAGACTAGAGGTAATGCACCTATCAATGTTTAGAAGGAGGGGGGGGGGGGTACGGGCAAAGATGCGGCATTTGAACACTTCTGTTGTCCCCTCTCTGGGGAATTTGACCACTTGTACTAATTAAAGTTCAAATATTATAAAGGATTGTTAAACTATTTCCAGTCCCAAGGGTCGGGAATTTGACCAAAAAATTGCAAGAAAATTCAAATGACGCACCTTTGCCCGTATCCCCCCCCCCCCCTCTCCGTCTAAACATTGATAGGTGCATAAACAATACAGCACTGAAATGCGAACGTACCCCATACACAGTAACGATTGTTAGTTTGTAGTGAAGGATTTCAGGGATAGTCCACATGATCATAAAGTTCGCAAAGTTTCCCTTCAAAAGTTGAGGAGCGCCAAACATCTTCCCCAGCGATGTCTACATCACAAATGAATTGAATTACGTCTGTCGTTGTTGCAAGTACTCCGGAAACTAAAATATTGCCAGTAATGAGCCCGCAAACTAATGCTTAATTAATTAATTAATTTATTTATTTATTCTTTGAAAGAAAGAAAGTTAGTAAGGAAGTTCCTTACTTTCACACCGTTCATAGTAATTTAGTCCCTGGAAAATTCGAGATTGGAATAATCACAAAAGAGTTACCAAAACGAGAAGTTCTACCTTGAAATGACGTTTTCGTTGCCGCTGCTGTTGCTTAAGCTACCTATTATTAGCTTGTTCACCGCATGATAATCTGACCTATTGACTCCTTTTCGTAATAGACGTGCACTATCGTCACGTTTCGTCGCCTCGAGTTAGTTTTCTGTCATGTTTGTGTTTTTTTGTGTGTTTGTTTGTTTGTTTGTTTTTTTCATGCTATCTCGCACACAGATGTATATTTCAGCGGCTAGAGAGGACGAGTCCAAGAGGTTACCGACTATACCACAAAACATGCAGGAGTACGTTGCATTGCATTTTTATACATCTGCTGTACAGATCAGGTAACGTTTCTCTCAACAACAGTTTGCAATGGCCACTAAATCACCTAAAGCCGCTCAAGGCAGAATGTGGTAACTGTTCTTCCTCAAAACTGCCACCTGTTTTCAGAAACCCCTATGTTAATCCGCCCAAATTTGCGTTTTTATACGATTTTATACATGTTTCGTGATGAACAACGTTAAGCCAGAGTCAAAGTAAGAGCACAACAACGTCGATTTAACACTGACTGACAGATCGATCGATTGATTGGTTAACTGTTTGTCATGTTGTTTAACTAATACTCGGCTGCTGTCATGCTGTCCACCATCACTTGTGTCAAGGCAAAAGGTCTAAAGGATGTAAACGTACAGATTGCATTTCACCAGCTTGAGCGGAAGGTGTAAAGAAATGCAGTACAGATGAGTCTAGAAGTAACTTCCACGGTACTGAGTTGCAACTCAATGCTAAGGAGCTCAAAGCGAACTGAGAACAGCAAAATATCCACAATCAACAAAACCTAAACTCAAACTCCGAAATGCTCTCAATTTCAAGCAAGGTAAGTGCTTGTTAGTTAAACTGAACAGACGTTTGATTTCATATCACTTTCGTCGCCACTACCTGATCCCCCCCCGGGGGGGGGGGGTACTTTCTTATAAGAGGCTAACGGGGATGTGCCGCTGGATGGGGTCGCATTTTCACGACTGGAGTGACTATAATGGGGTTACATTTTTTGTAGAGTTATTAGAATGGGGTCGCGCATTTTCAGGATTTCTGGGATAAGACAATTCTGGTAAGCAGGGATTTAAAAGTTGGAAGATTCGCGGTTAAAAAATGGTTCGTGCTGTTGTTTTAATATTTAACACTTGGCTCGCATTGACTTCCGTTCGTGAAATCACAACTTAAACATTAACGACTTGCACAATAGGGCAGAACCCCTGGGTCCAGAACAAAGTCCAACAAATCATCCGTACTACAGTATCTATTTTCCGGCTATTCTGCGTTGTTATCGTCCATCGAAGTTAACACAACTTGGATCTTCTTTTGGATTAGAAAGCGTTTGTTCTCTTTCGTTCGGGACTTAGTATCTTTCAACGTGACTGTTGTACAGGTACCGATAAAACGGTCTTGCCAATATTTTTATTGGGAGTATGAATCTTCTAATCTGTAGGTTCTGAATAATTTGTTTTTATCCGTGTAAGAAACTATTATGACGTTCCCGTTAAAGAAGAATGTTTGCATTTCAACCGACTTATGACGGTACGTTTGTAAATTCTAACGGTTAGCAAATGTACCAGAATGTTTGTACTGTAGGTGAAAAGTAAAGTGTTCTACATTCAATTTAACAAACGTGTCAATTCATTTGAGGATGACCTACTTAAGGAAGAGGCATAAACAGAAAGTGACTGAGCTGGGATCGCGAAGATTACATTTTCCTAAAAGTGCGGTGCGCGAAACATTCGCTTCTATTTCCTTGTTGTCCTTTTTTACCGCTCGACCGGTAAAAGCAGTTCAGTAGATCAAGTCTTTTAGTCGATCGGTTTCAGCTTAGTCTGCACGTTGGTCGAGAATTTTAAAGACAACATAGGTCTTTTCTATTCGTCAGACGGCGGGAAAAATAAAATAAATGGCATTTCTGTTTGAAACCCAGCCGAGCCAAAGAACATCTACATCTATGATATTCATAACTCTTCCGATAAATTGTCATTCTACCTCTTTGCTGATGACACTAACTTGCTGTATGCAGACAAAAATCTGAAATCTCTAGAGGAAATCGTGAATAAAGAATTGGTTAAAGTCTCTGATGTCCATTGTGAATACAAAACGGTCAGAGCTAGAACTTGGGGATCGAAACGATACTGAGCCTGTGGTTAGTGTCCTTGACAAAGCTACTTAGGCAAACCACGTAAACCTTTAACCATACGACAGAGGTTATCGTGCACAACTAGCAACCTCGCTTACATTATTATCTGTCGTGCATGCACTCTGTCATACGTAGGGGAAACTGGACGCAGGCTCAGGGACTGTTTGACAGTGTCTGTGAACATCAGCTTTCCTTCACAAAGAAAGCGGACCTGCCCGTGGCCAAACATTTCTGCAAAAACGCACACGAAAATAAATCTATTTTAAGTGAAACTCAACCAGTAAACGACCCAATGTTCCGCTAATGCATCTCATCAGCTTAACCCGGCGGAAGTTGTAAAAAATGCCACAATAATGAATGTCAACTATCAAGAATTCACGTCCACGGTATTGAGTGAGAAGTTTTCAACTAGCTGAGGCTTTTCATCGCCACGTGTTTTTTATTCACTTTTTTTTTTTCTTTTTAGATCTGTTTTTTTTGTTAGAGAATTTAACGCTCTAGTAAAGCAGCTTCTATGATATTTTAGTTTTTATTTTGCAAGGTCACTCCGTCAGCAGTCCTCCGTATAACTTAGGCGGTGTTGGACACGACTCTCAAAGCATGCCGGGAGAAATTTCCGACAGTTCTCATTTTCGCCTGATCGCCGGACGGTAAACAACTCCGTCGAGGGAGAAGATAGTCAAGATATGAGGACTGCTTCCCATGCTCAAAGAAATCTCCGAAGATGTACACATTAAATCGTTCGCGGGGAAAGTAGCAGCTATAAATGCTTACTGCTGGATGCATAATGGGAGTATTTACTGCATGGAACAACTCGGGCAAACCCCACTTAATTTCGATCGTATTTACTGCATGGAACAACTCGCACTTAATTTCGATCGGTACTTTCTTCTTATTTGGAGTCTTATTGCTGACCAACAAGATACGCGCTATCGTGGTGTTTGATGAATTTTCGTCGAACACAAAAAGAGGAATCCACAAGGAAAAGGTGAGAATAATTCGAAAACAAAGCAATGTTGTGTTACTGTTTTTGAATCGAAAACTCGTGCAAAGCTTGAGTAATCGAGTCTCTGTCACTGTATTTTCTAATCAAAAGGAATCGTGACGAGTCTGCCAGTCAAGGGTTGGCCCTTTGGAGACAAGGAGAGAAAGACAAGGCAAGAATTTTTTTTTTTAAAAGCAGTGGATGTAACAAATGAAGTGGCCCTGAAGGTGTTTGAGGTATACATAAGTTTTAAAATTCTCTTAGTTGTATATATTGGAGTAACTCTCTAAAGAACTTACAGACTCAATGTTGCCTTTTTTGAGTAAGTTTGATATCTTACACATGCATTAATTATTTGAAAGGTTCTTGTCATTACTTCTATAATTTAACTGTAAGCTAAGTTTATACATATTGAAGCATAATTCATTGCATTGCCTTAAATTTGAGTAAATGCATGCCAGAAAAATGTATTTTGATGTAATGTATTTGCATTGGTATTTTTCCATTGTCGCTGAGGTTATTTTTTTCTTATTTAGTCTTGCAGGGAGAAGAAAATTCAGTGTGTAGTTCCTGAACTTGGAAGGCTTCACTGATTTTGTGATATCAGAGGATTCTGACTTCTTGACACACTTAAATTCCAGGTGAACAAAATTTCAAAAATAAAAACTCAGTTTATCTATTAAATGTACAGGGGGTGTAAATGTATAAACCGGCTTGGGTGCCAGAAATGTTTTTTTTTCTCGGAGACTGCACATGGAAGTAAATAAGGTTAATTTTTTTTATTGCAGGTTTATGGGCATAAATATAACTAGTGAATCTCAAGTAACTCTTGTTGAAAATTATTCATTGGACCGAAGTGTTGTTGTCAACAAAGTGGTGATCAAGTAATGATTTTAATATTACTGTAGCTACATTTTATGTTCATTATTTTGCCAGAAGCTGACACAACAGCACCTCCCATTGTACCTCATATTGACTGTACCCATGCAATTGTTCAACTGAAGGTCATCAGTGTGGAACAAGGAACATTGCTATGGACTGTTCCATGTTTTCCATTTTTGACTATTGAGCGGAGGAAGACAAAATCAGCCAGACAGAATGGAGTTCTACAAAAGGCTATTATGATTTTCAGAGCATGCAATGAAATCTGGACTTCTAAAGTTAAAGACACAGTTATGTAACCTTGACCACATCATGCTTTCTTGAGATGAAAATAAAAATAAATGACCATAGAAGTGTTGAATCTGTTTACATTTCCTCATGTGAGGTTGATTGCTTAAGTGAACAAAGTACAGGAGACAGTGATGATGAGGGAGACCCTGAGTCAGACAGGAGAGACTCAGGAGGCCTTAGTGCTACATACCCTCCCATTTAAGGTTATGGGGGTTGCACACATATTAAACCAGACAATATGTTAAAATTATGCAAATGCAATTAGTGTTTTTATTGACTTTGGACTTGGATTCAAACAAGTTGGCTACATTGGCCAAGAACTAACTAAATTCAATTCATCCATCCTCTTATCCAGCAAGGCAGGCTACAGTACGCCTCTGTTCGTGACATGAAATTTTTAACAGCATGGGCCAAATCAGGGTATTTTATGACATTGCAACTTGCATTTGAAGGGGAATAGCCATCCCAAGTTTTAAGAGCTAGTAAAACCATTCAGTAGCCTGTCAAAATATTGTTACATTTGATTTTTCTTGGTCAAAGCATCCCTGTATGGATGATCTGCATACACTGTATATGTGCATTTCTTTGGCGGTTAGTTGGGAGTGCCTCCACTTGAGGGCCAAAAGGCCGCTTTGAGGACATGCCGAAGAACTGGATCGCATAAACACTAAAAACAAATAGCAGGAAACCATTACAACATAATACAACAATAATACATACTCTTATAGTAATAAAACTTCTACAGGAATCACACCGGAATCACACCATCAACTCCCGCGAAATGCCGTGAAATTGAGGAGAATATGTGACAAATTACGAAAAAGCCCAAACTTCAAGGCAGATTTTCATCGTTAAAATGGCGGGGCCCGCCTGGGCCCGCCGCACGTTTCTTAAAGATCAACTATCGAACTAAAGTTCTGTGCAAAAATAATCCCCGATACTGACCCTTGATTGTCGAAAATCGAACAAATGATTGTCCATGTCAAACGCGTGTGCGTGACAACCGTTTTCAATTCAACAAGATTTCCATCGACTAGTTTTAATACAAAAAATGCTTACCTGAATTTAAAACTTGAACAATAACTGGCCCATATATTAAACTTGAAGCTCCCAGAAAATATTCCTTTCTTTCTTTACATCAATGTGGAAATCGGTCGAAGACGATGAACCATTCTTGACATTCCGAGACGAAAGTGTCCGCCATTGCTTCTGCAAAGGCGACATTATGATTGGCCGAATGATGTCACGTGAACCGTGTCCAACACCTACGTAGGATAAATGTTACATTTGACATATGATATCTATTTATTTGGGACCAAAATATTTCAGTCCGATCAAGATATCACGCAACGATTTGCGTGCAGACGCCTTTGATAAGGACTGCTCAATTGAAACGAAGGACAGGAACGTTATCAGCCTCGATCAACAAAACCTAATTAACTCCAACTCCAAAATGCTCTTAATTGCAAGCAAGGCAAGTGCTTATTGAACTGGACAGACGTTTGATCTCATCACTTTCAACGCCAGTACCTCATCCGACGTTGAACTAGAATATTCAACTTTCCTGGAAGAGCTCGCAAAATGGTCTGAAGTTCAATTGATGAAACCCAGAAAGCGTGAGGGTACCTGCTTGGTGCTCAAGTGACGGTTTAAGCGGGTGCTCTTGTCGGGTTTGGTCGATAATATAAAAGATACGAGAATGTAACTAGAGTATATTGATTCGCGCTGACCGAAAACGGCTAACGCTCGAAACGTCGGCCTCTAAGATCCCCGTACGGTGGCCAATTTACATTTATCAACGCCGTTGATAAAACCAATATCTATCCATCTATCTATCTATCTATCTATCTATCTATCTATCTATCTATCTATCTATCTATCTATCTATCTATCTATCTATCTATCTATCTATACTTGACCGAATAGCGCTGCGCACAGATGACGTCAAGAATTTGAGACCCCAACCGTGACTCAGACAAACATTTGCCATTTTTGCAAGAGCGGCTGGCGAAAACGTCTGTTCGCTCTTTTACGGTTCTTACCTAAGACGACGACGTTCCAGGCTCAAAATTCGAAAGAGATCCGGAAAATTACACTGTTGAACAACTGAGAAGGTGGTTAAAATCCAGAAGTTTAAAACAGAGCGCAAAATGCGAAGAGCTTTTGGGACGTGTGAGAGATTGCATAAAAAGTGGAGATCACCGCACTCTCGATTCAAGTATCGATGATGGCAAATGCTTCGCCGCAAAGGCCATCATGACAAATAATGAGCTAAAGGGAAATTACAAAATGGTTTTGGTTCTACTCATTCCAACAGGCAGCTGGCACACTTTTCCGTCCCCGAACATCCCATCACCGTTCAACTATGGGCATATCCACTACTACGCGCTAGAATCTATTCAAAATTTAAGCAGCTGTTATAACCACAAAACGAGAATGCTACTGGACTATCCAAGAATTATACAAGACTAGAAAAACAAAAACTCAACATGGCCGCTCCTCAAAGTTAGGGGTGTTCCACTCAAACAGTCAGGGGCCCATGCGCCCGTGATCTGGTCAGTGATATCACAACAGCAGCGAAGACCAAGACGACGGACTCGGCCACATGACGGACAAGCCAATGAAAAATCGAAGAAAATACGTGGATTCTGGATTTTTTCATGACATGATGGACAATTTAAAAACTGAACATAATTTTGTGAGAGCACAAGTCATGTCTGGCCGTCAATGAAAACCGATCTTCTCGTTCTGGGAAGGTGTAAGGCCTGGTTCACACTAGCGACATGACATAACGACATAGTCATAATGACATAATGAAAAGATGAGTTTTATCCTTATGTCGATATGTCCATGTTATTATGCTTCTACTATGTCGTTATGATGTGTTCACACTAGAGACATAAAACATCAACACGAGGTACTTTTTTCGTTTGCGTGACCCGGGTTCCTGTTAAGTCGCAAGTGTGAACCAGGCTTAAGACCAACAAAGTGTTTCATTAACTCTAGATCTTCACGGATAACTTCGTAAGACAAGCTACTCGCGATTTTAGATTTTTGTTCTTTAATTGTCCAAACTAAATTCTTTAAAATCATTGTCTTTTCTTACGCAGACAACATATACTTCGTGAATACGGTTTGCGTTCCCTCATCCAAGGCCATTTTCCCCGTAACAGGGCTCTTATAAACATTTTTCACAACACATGGTTGCACTTTCTTCTAATTCGTCATTCACGGGATTAAAATCGCTCAGTTCCTCGCCTGAGTCTTGTTCATCCACTATTTTTTCTCTCTTTATGGGGGCTATTGGCTTCGCTCTTGATGCAGACGTTGTCCTTGCTTCCTTGTGCTGGAGCAAAATTCCCTTTCTAGCGGATCGGGAAATTGTTCTCCAGGCCAGTGAAGGGCACACATGTACGTGTTTCTGGTTATATTTATTTCTGTGAAGAACTGCCGCGAACACGCAACTATCAACCTTCTGCACTTCTCGATATCTTGGGATGGCTTCGGAAATGGAATGAAGACTTTCTTCCCAGATTCCTCGACTTCTTAAAGATTTAGCCCATCTTTCTCGATACCTTGAATCCGTTTTGCACTCGCCCCAACAGCAATGCTTAGTGCTTACCATTTTACGTCGATTTTGGGGACAAACATCACATTTCAAAAGATATTCCAGACGTTTTACGGTAAAAAATAGCGAAAACGTGTATATTTCCTTTGAGCAATTTGCAATGTTTGTCTGAGTCACGCGGGGGGTCCGATCTGACGTAGTCTATTTTCAGAATCTGTGCGCAGCGACTGCTCGCTGAAAGGTGGCCGCTAAAGTTTTCGCTTGAGCGCGGGCACAGCCCGCGTTCAAACCATTGTGCCTGCTCAAAATTGACGGGTCTTGCCGTCAAGTCCTGCTTTGCCGAACTAAGGGCCTCATCGCAGTTATGAACTTTACTTGAGCAGTACGCCAGTAGTGAAAATAAAACCTGGACAAAAATTCCTGTTTGTGCGGGAGTCGAACCCACGAGCTCTGCAATATCCGGTTCAGTGATTATTCACTAACTGAGCTAACAAGCGTACTGGCAGTTGGTCATTTTGTGGGTTCGTGATACACCCGCAAATGATGAATAGATGAATGTGAATATATGAAAAAATAATATTGGCACTACGAAGTGTTTTCGCGCTGTTTTAACGTTTCATTTATTGATATTCCCAGGGGAGAGGGAGGTTGCTTGAAACTGCCACAGAATGGTTCCTGATCAATTGATATTTCAGGCAATGAATACCTGCTATATACCTACCGGTAGCAAAATGACAAAAGGATATTTTCAGTTTGTTTCGTTTGACAAGTGGTAGTTAAGGACAAGGCTATTTTGCTGTCCTAGCTAATTGTTGTGTTTTCAAACAAATTACTTTATTAATGTTGTTCCGGGGGGGGGGGGAGGGCTATACCTCTATATGGTCTATATAGGGAAGTGCTGCTGTGGTTTTTGACACCTCTCCAGCAGCACCCGTATAACCAAACATGGTTTAGTTGTCCTCTTTTATCAGTCGTTCATTATGAGGGTTAGATGCCTGCATCTTTTATTTATCCTAATATTCTTTTACGATTGTTACTGTCAGAACTCTTTTAGGGCCCGGCGCATCGCTGCGTAAGATCTTCAGAATTAGAGCAAGGGTACCCTGTGGTCTTAGTCTGAAATTGACTACGTATTGCTCTTTCTTGAGTATCACAGGTTTTCTTTGTTTTTCAGTCTGAGGCAAAACGGAATTGGAAATGGAATTGGAGAGCCAGAGAAAGTGGATCTCCACAATTATTTCATTTCTTTCGTACTGGCATTTACAGAAGTCCGATTCTCATAAGACCCGCCCTGTCCCGCTGACGCAATGTTATAGAAAATAGTATAGAAACTCAAGCACTTTAAGGTCTGGGTTTAGGGGTGTGTTCAGAAATATGGATGATCGCCAATACCTTTCTCAAGATTTCATAGATCCGGATACGATTTTCTCTAAGCATGAATCTCGTCTTTTTTTTTTTGCCGTAACGTATAATTTTGATCTACTGATCAATCACGTGACCAAAATATGAGAAATTCGTAAATCAGCGAATTGACGGTGGATTTCATCGTTACAAGTAAATTAATCAGCGTTTTCACTGGGAATCTAACGTATCTAACTGTCTACGCTTGGAATGATTGTTCTTGAGTTTTAGTGGTTAAATTATTACCAGCAAAAGGTTAAATTCTGGTCTACTTGAGAAGGTGACGTAAGCTGGTGGGGAAACAGTTATAGTGACCTGCATAACTTTTCTTCAACCAATTTTGTGGCTCCAAAACATGGAGAAAATACGAAACGTTTTAGCATCAACATGAATTTAAAGACTCTCTGGCGAACGGCATGCATTGCGCGTCCTGTCTTAAGTTTCGTGGACGAGGAAACCTCCATATATGTCTCGTTGTTCAATCCCTCCAAATCCAAGACATCTATCCAGTTTATTCAGCATTTATTGCTTAGTATAAAGAGTTTGATTATCTTATATAATTAAGATCAGAATATTTTGTTCTGTATAGTCCGTTTATTAGATATTTGGTATGAAGTAGCGACACATAACACATATGTTCGCTATGGCGCCGGCTACGAAGAACCGCAGTGGAAAAGCAAGAAAGAATACAAGAGGCTTACTTGGGACAGTCTGTCCAAGTCCAGTGGAGGAGCAAAAAAGCTTTACGCGGACTCGCGAAGCACAACGACAGCGAGTTCACCGAAATCTAGTTATAACTCTACATTTTGTTTGATATTTTGTGGGTCGAACGCGTGAACAATATTTTTCATTGGGGAGTTTTGCCTACCATTTGTACCAACCGTCAACCGACCGGTTTCCCCATACCGGTAAATGCTAAACAACCTTTAACTATTGATAAATCTCTCATCAACCAAGCTCGCTCAGGACCGTTCTGGGAGAACAATGACACTATTTGTTTGTTTGCTTGTTTGCTTGTTTTTTGGTATGACACGACTTTGGCCCGATATTGTCCAAGTATGTAACAAACCTAACTCGTAGTATTACTGCCCTATTCTCAGTGGTTTTAATTAAGTTTCAATAAAGCATTTTTGTCCAACTGAAGTGTTGGGGGTGTCTTGAAGTCCAAGGTGACCGTCAATTCCAAAGCGGATTTCACTACTATCCGGCTTTGAAAAGACCAACCTGGTTTGTAAAGTGAGCTGGTCATCTTATCACTGTGCATTTGGATTCTTTATGTGGAACGCCTTTATTTTTCAGGTGATGAGATTTTAGATGTGTTCTGCGTCTGCAGTTATCCATTTAACGATTTCTTATTTTTGTTCGTCACCAGCTTCTGTTATGGTCATTTTGTGCTTTGTTGACGTCTTCCCATCGCGCTACTGAGGGCACTGGTAAGGGTTAATCTGTTAATCTTTGTTTCGTTGAGTTTCCCAGACATCCGTTGTCAGTACCTCAAAATTTTATACCTGGTGGAGTAATTCAGTAGTCTCATTTTTTTTTTTGGGTCGATTCTTCTTTTCGCCAGACTGACCAGAGGTCTTTAATACCCCTTTCTGCAGAACAGAACGGTTCGGAGGAACTCAGTCCTTTGTCATTAGTCATAGCTACTGTCTGTGTATCTGTGTCTGTCTGTCTATCTATCAAACCAAGAATGACGGGCTGTTTGCTCCTCTAATCACTAAACTCAGCTGCTAAAAATTCATATTGCAACAGGGAGAAGCACCTGTGGGTACCGCGCCTTAATATATAACAGGTTCCGGATAGTTGGTGGAGTTACGTCACACAAAGGAATGTGGCCCTGGCAGATTGGAATTTACGAAATGTTCGGAGACGGTGATATACATTTCGATATTTATACATGATTTTCCTCACAGTGATACAGGATTTTATTTTCTCTTTCCATCTTTTTTTTTTTTTTGGGGGGGGGGGGAGCGTAGATAACGAAGTTTACAACATTGATCTTTTACAATTCGATCCAATTTTAGTCTGAGTTGCGGGTTAGTTTTTAAGTATTTGAGCCTATTGGGGGAATATCTTTATTACCTCTGCTGGGTTTTGAAATATTGCTAATACTAAAATTAATGCAATAATAATTTTACATGTTTTGAGAAAAAAAAATGCTGTGGCATTTAAATAGGTTCAGCGATTTACGTGGCTAAATGAAGACATTTCATTACTTTGTCCTCTCTAGTTCCTGTATTCTTCTGTGGTGGTGCTCTTATATCTCGCCGCTGGGTTTTGACCGCCGCACACTGCTTTGTTGAGCCAGGACCGGTAAATTTCAGAGGGAATTCAAGCAGGTTTGTAATTAAAATTTGTCATCTTTTTTATCCACATTTAACTCAAGTCAATCCTGAGTTCGAATCACAAGTTAAGCTTTAAGCCATGTTGTAGTTTAGCTTTTCATTTGCTTTTTTTTTTGTTTCATTTTTTTCTTCCTGTGCAGCCGTTTTAATTAACGTGAAATTTGAAGAAAAATACGAAAACGAGTAAATCGAGCTTTTAAAGGGTTTTTTCCAACTTAGTTGAAAACGTTCTAGAGAACTGCATTCTTAGAAGACGTTCTTGAAAACGTTGCTCGATCCAAGATGTGGTTCTTGAGTAGTTTACACTTCTAAAGTTTCGTTATGCGTTACCGTTGCTATGGTAACAGAAATTGCTTGGAGTCTAAGAAGAAAATGAACTTTGGTTATACGTCAAAAAGATGTTGTAGTGTCAAGGAAATCCAAGCTTGCTTTCTATACGAAAAGTTGATTTTAACAAGTACACCCCATGGCCCAAAAAAACAAGTGCGAGCCTCCATAACCCGGAGTATATAGTAAAATGAATAAATTTCCCCTCTCTTTTTACTTTTCTCTCCGCCCAGAAATTTAAATGCTTTTGCCCCCTTTTTTTAGTGAATGGCGGTAGTTCAAGACGTCCAAAGACAGAAAAGGAATAATGATAATAATAATAATAATAATCATCATCATCATCATAATCATAATCATGATCATAATCATAATCATATTCAACATTTATATTGCGGATTTTCTATAAGAATAATCGAATGCGCGAGCAGAAGGCCTGATCAAATGCTGGAAGAAGGCAAGTACTAAGGGTGGTCACAGCCAGGGTTCGTTACGTCCCTAGTCGTTCTTTAATGTCCCACAGAATCAATTGTAAAGAGCTATGAGACCGTCCTTATCCGAGAAGACTAGAAAGTCTAACCATTTGCAGATGTCATTGCAAAGGAAGCACTTTCTCCTTAGTTATTTAAAGACCCTAAGTGTTGGTCCGGCCAGGGCTGGAACCCACGACCTCCCGCACAGTAGTCCGGCATTCTACCAATTGAGCCAACCGGTCGGCGGAGGAGTAGCATAGAAACTGTTTTCAACCAAAATCGCATGAAAAATTGGTTTGGTATCTCTTAGGATGTTAATGATTACTAATGATGGTCTCTCCTTAGATACCTAATCAAAGCGGGGGTTCACATACGGTCTAGAAACGAGCCATGGCAACAGAAGATTGTCCCAGAGAAAATCGTTGTTCATGCGGCATTCGCTAACAGCTCCTTTGTTGACGGTGATATAGCTCTGGTTAAACTTAACCGAGACGTTATCCTGAACAGATATGTGCGAACGGTGTGCCTACCGGGAAATGATGAAGGCGACTTGGCTAGTCCACGAACTACCGGTTTTGTGGCAGGATGGGGAGTGCCACGAGCTTTACACCCTACGGAATCGTCTAAAAGTAGTGACACATCTAATGTTCTTCGTCACGCTAATTTCACAATTCAAAGCAACCGTCTTTGTTTAAACAGGTCAATACTCGCTTATAACTCAACAATGACATTTTGCGCCGGGGACGGAAAGGGAGTGAGCGATACATGTCGAGGAGACAGTGGAGGGGCTTTTGTCCGCAAAATAAGAAGATCGCAGCACCCACAGTGGGTGGTAGTTGGTATTGTCAGTTGGGGATATGGATGCGCCCAGAAGAATCAATATGGATACTACACGAGAGTTTATCCATTTATCGATTGGATTAAGAGTACTATGGAGGCGAACCGTGAGTATTCCATTTTATATTTTTTCTTTATGCTACAAATACGTAAGTATAACGAGTCCCCTCTGAGATTACCCAGAACGTACAATATGTGAGAGCCAGCGTGCTACGGTGGCCTTACACGAAAAGAAAAATTTCCATGCCAGCTTAGAACAGATACAACGTAGAGCTATGAGATTCGCCATTCTTGGTAAGAATTCATCTGGCGATGAGCCCCTTAAGAAACTAAATTCATTGCCCGTGCAATATTGTAGGCAAATTTATGACTGCTTAAAGAATTTATGCGATCTAAAAATTTTCAATTATGCGTCTTTTCGTCGTCGAACCGAACTCAATCGAACACAATTAAATGGATTGAGTTCGATTGGCTCTGGTGAACCTATACAAAGCAAGCCCAAAGCAAGCCCGTCAAAGCAAGTTTTTCTTGCGCTTTTTTTACTATTTATTCAATAACACAAACCCCATTTATAAACTGTCCACGGCAGTTAGAGGCCTTTCTCGCCTATTTTCTTTAAAACCCTGAAAACTTCGCCATCCTTGACGTCAAAGTGGCATTCCTGGTAGCCTTTGACTATACATTTGAAGCTTACGATCCACAACTCATCTGAAGCCATTTCTGCGGAATTTCTTCGTTTACTAAAAACACGTGCGCTACACTCAGGGCTGAAGTAACTCGAGCTTCTAAGATCTGGTAATGGATTTTCAACGTCTGTTTTACATAAATCACGAGTTCGAAAATCGAACGTTCGATTGGGTTCGATTGATTTTTTTTTTCTTTTCGGTGAGTTCGATTTCGTTCGATTGCCGAACTCAATCGAACTCAATCCACCGATTGAGTTCGATTGAGTTCGATTGAGTTCGATTGAGTTCGATTGAGTTCGATTGGGTTCGATTTACTATGCCGGGATTATCCCCATTCTCTCGTGCAAAACTTTTCCTCGAACTTTCTTTTGTTCTAAAGTTTATCTGCGAAGCTGAGAAACTTCAGAACAAAAGAAAAGTGATGATAATGCGGTATCAGGTGTACAGAGACTTCCTTTTTTTTATTTTCGCGGGAAAGGATAGTCTAAAAATGAATCGGTCTTTGCCGTGACATAGACGCAGTAAGGAAATTGTACGCTCCTAGTGATGGGTTCCTGCAACAACCAATTACCGTCACCATTTCCGTTTTAGCTATCTCGCGCGTCATTGCCTTTGAATTGAACTTGAAACCATGACAACAACATTCCATAAATATTTCTAGTGTTCACGATTTTCGATTTTCACAGTAAAAATTACAGCAATGAAGCTTTCTACTTTCTTGCAACGTATTTCTTGCATGCAGGGCGTAACTAGCGGGTTGGGGAAAGAGGTCGGACAGGGCAGGAACTGCACTCCCACCCCCCTCCACTTATCAGTTGAACCAGGCAAATCAATTCCGTGGATTCTCCCAAACTTTGATTCATTGAACAGTGTTACTTTCAGGAGAAATTAAGCAAAGATTACTCTTAGGAGTTAAGGGGATATCTCTCCAATTCTTCCTGTCGCAACTAGGGTCAAAAATTATCTACGCAGTATCATTTCACTGGATTTTGTCCTCTTTGCAGACATAGATGAATGTTCAAGAGGAAACGGTGGCTGCAGTCATGGATGTGTCAATACTGAAGGAAGTTATTATTGCACGTGTCGTAATGGTTACCGAGTATACCACAGAAGGTGGTGCTTAGGTACGGTACAATTCACTTGCTATTCAACTTGACTATTGCTCAATCTCTGCCTGGCAGACAGTGGCTGGGCAAAGGAATGATCACATGAGTGGATAATAAGCTTATTCATGTATCTTATTTGATGGTTCAACGTATAATACGAGCAGTAGTAAAAAATAGCGGTAAAAGTGCACGGAGCAAAATTTATTTTACCGGTTGAGCCCATTCTCGTCCCCAGAGTCTCCGTTTGTTTTGGTCACGTGGTCGGAGAAACGGAGGGCTCTGATAGCAGCAATTTCCGGATCTCCGTAAATCACGGACATCCGGTAGCGCATGTGTAATTTTTGCCAACTGATCTGCTCATGATCAGAAACTAATCCTAAGGAAGGGGAGAGACGGGAAACTACACAATGTAGTCAAGATGACCTCCTTCGTGTCAGATGGGTTCCAAGAAGCGTTGAGAGTCTCTCACTGCACTTAAGTAAGGCGGTTTGGTTTCATAAAAAGAACAGAAAGCTCCATTGTATGCCTTTACTTTGAAAAAAACAAGATAGTTTATGTATTTTACCGACGGGTTATGGAAAGTCGCTCGGGAGGTTTTATATCTATTTTTTTTTTAAAGCGCGCTAAAGAGGGATAACGTAAAATGGAATGCGTAGTGCTTTGTGATTTTTATTTCTGCTGCGCATTAATTTTTTGTCAGCCAACAAAAAAACTTCGAATTTTTTGGCGCGTCCAGAGCCACTCGCCAACGATATTTTATGACGAGTGGCTCTGGCGATAGGAAAGCGCTGGGCCATACAACAAGTGATTTATTATTCCACCCAAAAAATGTTTGAGAGGGGCAAAACTAATAATAAAACCTGATGTTTCGGTGTCATTATTGGTATTAAAAAATGTCCTTGAGTTTTTATGTATTCACTATGATGTATCTTTCGAGAAATACCGTGGAATCTATCCGTACATGCATGGCGCTTGGATGTCTTATATTTGATTGGATGAGGATCGAAAGATCAGTGTCATGTGATCGACGCGCCGGGCTATTTTTTTTTTTTCTGGCTGAGTTCGCGTTGAAATCTTATTCAGAGCCTCTTCATATAAACCGGGTAACCGGGCTGGCCAAACAAAATGTTGTCTTGGGTTCATATGAGAAATTTCAGCCAGGTTACCAAGATGACAAAAGGAGCTGAGATCCTCATTCGGGACGAGTTATGGCGCAAAATTCGAGAAACAAAATGAACACTCGGGGCGTAACACCAAGTCTTTTATAGCTTTGTCAACTTTTGTAGTTGTATTACTGCAGCTAAATGGGGTACTAATGATATTAAAAACACAGCAGGCAAGATAAAATCATGCCATGCGACCTTACAAGGCATGCTTACTTGAAAAGAAAAAAAAAAAAGAGAACATCCTGATAACCGGGCTGAAGTTTTCCTATGGGAAAACTTCCAGTCCGGTCACCGAGATCCCGGTTGGAAAACGCGAGTTCTTGGTAACCTAGCCACCCCGCCCTCTCACATGAATACATCAAAATTTTTACCAAAGATTTGTGATGTGGCGAGATCTCGGAAACCGGGCCAGCCCCGTCAGCTGGGCGCATATGAAGAGGCCCTCAAGTCTAACTGAAACAAATCTTTGTAATTGTAAAATAAGATCAAAGAAAAAAGCGCCTCAAGCATTTTTTGCAGCCATAAAGGCAAGCATTTATCATACCGTTAAATTAGGTTCAACAGCTTCTGAACCCGAGGTTCGGCGATTTATTCACTTCTGCCTTATCGTCTGCACGGTGAAGTTTACTTCGTTTCAGGAAGACAGAACTTCTCTGACTAACTTTGAACTGTGGACTGTCTGTTCGTCAGTATATGTGTTACATTTTATTTACGTTTCCCTTACAAAACAGTCAAAACAAAGTGAGCTTGTCAGGTTCAAGCTAAACTTTAGAATACCCCCGCCAAGCTTAAAAAAAGGAGTTAAAACTTTGTAATGTTCTTGCTGTAGTAGGTTGTTATTTCGCTTTATCAAGGGGTCCCCCTTTGACGAGTAAAATCGTCTGGCGTTAGACAGAGTAAAATCGTCTAGCGTTAGACAGGGTAAAATCATCTAGCGTTAGACAGAGTAAAATCGTCTAGCGTTAGACAGAGTGAAATCGTCTAGCGTTAGACAAAGTAACATCGTCTAGCGTTAGACAGAGTAACATCGTCTAGCGTTAGACAGAGTAGAAGCGTCTGCGTTAGACTGCGTAAAGCCTATATTGTCACTCTTAGGGATGAAAGGGTTAAGCTGCCACCAGGAAATGGATAGTGGCCGCTTAATGAGGGGCTGGTTGCTTAATAGAAGTGAAATAGAATAGAAGAACCCATCGGGACTTTGATTAATGGCCATTTAATCGGGGGTAGCCTTTTAATCTAACCGCATGTTGTTTTAGAAGTGGTCGCAATGGAAAGAATAAACTTTTTTATATTCTCGAAATGAGCTGTCCACACAAATGCTTTGGAAAAATAATAGTCAGTATGATTCCGATTCTTCCTATCCCAAGTAAAGGCAAATCAAAATGCAGGAGCCTCCAACTGATTTTTTTCGTTTTTGCAGACATAAATGAATGCTCAAGAGGAAACGGTGGCTGCAGCCACGGATGTGTCAATACCAACGGAAGTTATCATTGCACATGTCCAAGTGGTTATGGATTAGACTACTACACGAGAAGGAGATGCCGGGGTATGTTAGATCACATTTTCAGTTCATCTTGACCATTATTTCAATGTCTGAGGGACTGTAACTGACAGACCTAGAGTTCGTGTTAATTTGTAACTAATAATAATAACCGAATGTCCTGCCGTCTAATAAATTGATTTGTTGACCGCCTTTTGCAAAGGATTCACGCACTTATGGGGCCTGGCAATGCTTCACCTTCACACTTTTTTTTTCCTTTCCCCTTTTTTTTAAATTTTATTTTTACGTCTTGTCCACATAGACATAGATGAATGTTCAAGAGGAAACGGTGGCTGCAGACATGGATGTGTCAATACTGAAGGAAGTTATTATTGCACGTGTCGTAATGGTTTCCTATTACGCTACAACTGGTGGTGCCAGGGTACGTCACATTTAATTTCCTATTCAACTTTCAGTTAATATTGCTTAAATGCCTATCTAAGAGGCAGCGTCTGGGCGAAGAAATGATTGCATGAATAGATTGTTACAAGTAGATGTGTCATGTATGTTTATCGACAAGTTTTAGAGACAATGGACACAGATATTTTGCGAGTTGTGTAGTACTCAGGCATGTTAAGGCATGGCTCGGGTCGGATTTAGGAAAAATCTCCAAACAACCGTAACTGTTCAGTTATTTACCCAAAGAACACTAACCCTGGCAGTAATATGCCTTGCTCAACCTCGTTCCCAGGGAGGGAAAAAGCCCTGGGAACGAAGTTGTGCCTTGCTTTGGCTCCATTTGATGACACGAAATGGAAAATTGAAGATGACACACAATGTCTTTCACTAGCGCTACTTTTATGGCTGTTTCGTTATTTTGTACATGTATCTGTCTTGCATGGTCAACCTGAATTTGTAACGAAAGAATTATTGAACAAAATAGGTCACGTTACTTAATGAAATTAACTGTTACCCCATTCACGACAGGTATGTTGTGTTTCTTGGTCCACCTGAAAAGTCTTTCTTAGCAACACGATGACGTCATTAAACACGTGACCACCATACTGATGACATAAGGATCTCAAAACCGCTACAACACTTTTGTTATAAATTTCCGACGGACAACTCCGGAAGTTCAAACAATATATTGCTTTGCGAGGGGTCTCGACCTGAGAATGAGCCATGCCTCAACATGCAATAAAGAGCACTGGGCAATATGTCAGCTCATATTATACCTTGAGCCATAGAATAAGTGATTTAGTTTTCCACTGAAAAATTGTTCCCGCTTTTTTGTACTTCAGCGTATCTTTTGAGACTGCCGTTGAATCTAGCCATCCGCACCTGACACTTGGATATTTATATTTGTTGGATTAGATTTAACGATCAGTGACATGAGATGGACCGGCGAAAACTGTTTTTTCAGACTTGCGTAACATTGCGTCAAAATCAGTTTAGTCTGATGAAAACAAACCTTTAAAATAATGAAATAATGTCTAAAAACGGCAGCTACGAAGGCAAGAACCTATAGTCTCTTTACAGTAAAAGTTAAGTTCCACTATTTTGATCGTTTTTCTTCGTTGTCACAGTTGTTTTTATTTTATTAATTCTTGATTAATATGGTATATGTATGATCCTCACAGACATAAATGAATGCTTAAGAGGAAAAGGTGGCTGTAGTGATGGATGTGTCAATACCCAAGGAAGTTACCATTGCACGTGTCCAAGAGGTTACCAATTACACCACAGAACCTGCAGCGGTATGTTACATTGTAGTTTGATACGTCTGTCGTCCAGCTTTAAAGTTTGCCTGAACAAAGGTTTGGCACTAAAAAACCTGAAACCAAACGGGAGAGAAGGTGACAACTGTATGTCTTTCAAAACTGTCAACAGTTTTCATACTGGTGAGCTAATTCATTTATCAACACATGGAGAGAAATTTCACCTATTTAGGATAACTTGAACTGACCCTCGCATTTTAGTATAGGAAGAGTTCAAGTTGTGATTAATGGGTAAGAGTGGTCATGAAAATTCTCAAAATTGCACGAGGCTTTGGGCAAAGTGCAATTTGAGAACTTTCGAAATCACGAGCGCCTAATTATCACGAATTGAACGAGAAGGTCCTTCACTTTTTTTTCCCTGTGGCTTGAGAAATTTATAAATGTGGTACAAATTACAGTGAATGCCAACAAATGTGAAGACTTAAACTAACTTTGCTTAACCAAATAACATTTTGTACTGTCTTGATGCCTTTAGATGTTGACGAATGCCAGCAGAACAATGGCGGATGCGAACAAAATTGCGAAAACAGACCGGGAACATACACATGTTCTTGTCGCCATGGCTACCGCCGAAGTACTTCGCATGGACGAAAATGTGATGGTATGTACGACGAAAGGTACAGCTCACGATGAAAGTGACAGTTTTTTTTTCCTGGGCTATAAAAATTGATAAATGTGGCACAAGTTACAGTGAATGCCAACAAATACGTAGACTTAAACTAGCTTTGCTTAACCAAATAACATTTTGTACTGTCTTGATGTCTTTAGATGTTGACGAATACCAGCAGAACAATGGAGGATGCGAACAGAAGTGCAAAAACACACGAGGAACATACACATGTTCTTGTCGCCATGGCTACCGCCAAAGTAGTTCAGACGGACGAAAATGTGAAGGTAGGTATAATACGCTAGCCTTATCTTATTTTATTTTTTTTTACGATATGACGTTAACAATGATTCAGTAGGTTTTAGCTTTAAGGAGCCAATGTTAATCCATTGTATGAACTGCTTAGCAAAATGATAAACTTAGTTAAGGCCCTTCAAAAATTCAATGACATAAGCTTTGAAAATGTGATATCAAACTATTTGGTTGAAAAACAGAGACTAAAGTTGAAGTCAATTAAAGTTATGCATCTATGTGTCCCCTAGCTGACACCGAGTCGGCGTTCTAATTAGCGACAGTGTTAGCCAAACTTGCAAATTTCAAGTTCCATGAAAGTGTCCGTTGAACAGCAAAGTACCTTTGATTGAGCCTCGGATTGAGTAAGCCAGGTCCTTCCTCCCGGATATTAGCTTTTGCAAAAAAATTGGTCCAGAAGTTACGGTTCGGTCCTAATCGAAGAGCTCTTTCCAAAGGCGAGGTCCAAAGTACTTCGGTGGGTATTTTACAAATGTCACAGTTTTAGTCCGGACTTGACAATAATTGACAAAATTAAAGATTTAGGCAGAACCGTTACCAACACTCTTCAATGGTTTCAACATATAAAGCTGATCTCCTCCAAAGCAAATAGAACGCTTGGTCTTATTCGTAGACTTTATAGAGATATTACTGATCCCGACACCAAGAAACTCTTGCACTGCTCAATCGTTCGACCAGAATTAGAGTACGCTTGTGAAAGGAGAAACTGTTGCTAGAAAATGTTCCGTGTAGGGCCACAAAGTTTATTTTGAATTATGCAAGGGATATGTCCTACAGGGATCGGCTAGTTAAACTTTCCCTATTACCACTGGAATATCTGAGAAGGGAAATGAAAGACTTGGTACTTATCTATAACGCTAGAGCAGGTCATATTGTTATACTTTCCCTGTCAAACTGTGGTTCGGCAGAAAACGCGTAATTCGAGAGAATTAAATTACCTAATACTGCACACAAAACAAAATTACTTAAAACATTCATTTTAGTATAGGTCTATCAATTTCTGGAACAAACTACCAATGGATATCAAAAGCGTGGACTCATTTCGTAGTTTTAAAAGGGGGATTTTAGATCTTTATAATGATAAAACAGTTCCGTTTAATCTTCCAAGTAGTGAGGGTGTAAGTTAATGAAGCTATTTTTAAATTAACTTGTTTGTAAATGACATTATATTGATAATTATTATTTAGATTTACTGGGGTTGAATATCAATTGGGACATCGACCTGTTTACTGCTCCAGTTGCTGATGTTCTTTTTTTCTTCTTTTCCGTTTTTGAACCGCCGACCGGTTGGCTCAGTGGTAGAGCACCGGACTGCTGTGCAGGAGGTCGGGGGTTCAAGCCCCGGCCGGACCAACACTCAGGGTCTTTAAATAACTGAGGAGAAAATGCAACCTTTGTAATGACATCTGCAAATGGTTAGACTTTCTAGTCTTCTCGGATAAAGACGATAAAACCGGAGGTCCCGTCTCAGAGTACTGGTGTGGGACGTCAAAGAACCCACACACTGATCGGTGTGATGGTCTATAACCTGTTCTGTTCTAGGGGCACCTGTGTTGATCCTACTATTCATTCAAATAAGATAGTAAACTGCGTTGCGCCTAAAAAGCAGTCTGGCAAAGTCCCCCAAAAAGTGTTGTAAAGCGCTTAGAGCCCTTTGAATAAAAGCGCTATATAAATCCTCATCATTGTCATTATCATTAGCTTCTCACGATATCCTGCAGCCGACTATTACGCAGGCGTGTCAGGCCTGCACGAGAGAACCACTCACGTTAAAACCAAAAAAGAAAAGAAACACGATCTTGTTCTTTTCTGTGTGACTTTAGATATCAATGAATGTGACACTAACAACGGAGATTGTCACCAAATATGCGAGAATAACGTAGGTTCCTACAAGTGTTATTGTCATACCGGATACAGTCAGAACAGCTCGGATCCACGAAAATGTCAAGGTAGGGAATGCAATATGATAGTATGTGTAGCCCCTTTAGTGAAAAAAGCATATGAGCCGTATAGCGAGTGAAGTTTATGATGCAGAATTTCCCGTTACAGTTTAAGTTGGGTGTGACGTGGGTCCCAATGGCCCGAGAGGAAAGTAACAAAATAAAAACAAAATAAAACTAACATAAGGCACAATTAGCACAGACTTCTTAAAAAGACAACCAATGAATTTAATTACGATATTGACATGAAACGAACGAACACAAATACAACTAATCTTACTTAACTAACTTACTGTTTACGAGTATTTACAGTTATTTACAATTATATTTGCAGTTAACTGTTCAGATCCTTGACTCTCTCCAACTCCACAACCGACTCCACAAACCCCCTTCTCTTCAGTTCAAAACCAAACTCCACGTTCTCTCGTACTTTACGTTATCTTTTCGACGTTTTCTACTCAGCACGTAGTCGTTCAACACAAATCAAGCTTAAGCTTCGCTCTATCGCCACCGGTGACAAATGGGTTTCGTCAGCTTATTTGGCTGGCGCCTGCCAATGGCTCTTGGCAGTGAATTATCCACTCTTCTCTTCCTGCCGGCTGGCCCTTCAATTCGTCTCTCTTTTCCCTTGCTTATTTCCTTCACCAAAAGTTACTGCTTTTCGACCACCGTTTACCACGCCTTGCTCCATTTATATGTCGAATATTGATTTACAATAATGAATTCTACTAACATCTAGCTTACACACTTATTGTTTTAACGGTTCTACATGTACAACACTCTATACTAAATCAACACTTTATGAACAAATAAACTTACACGCTATTCTTCTTGTACTAATTACAGTGTTTACTACTAGGATACATTGACACCAAACAATCAACACCAACAAACAAACCATACAACTGGGAAAACAAGGGACAACAGAAAAAAGTATTTTTTTTTTATGACATTGGGTCGGTTTTAAATGCAAACAGTGGAAGTAAGCGCAAATATAGTTTCAATCATTTAAGATACAATGAAACTAGTTATGTATATATTTATGTGGTAAACGACTTGTCTTATCTCAATTAGCCTAAGTATCAGGCCCTATCGGGGGAGCGGGGACGAGGGGAAGGAAGAGGAGAAGGGCCTGACACAAAGCCATTGATGCGCTTGTGTCCAACATCCAGATTCTGGATGTTACGCTAATTGGTCAAAAGACAATAAGAAACGTCACGTGAGTCAACCGGAAGTCAAGCTTCCAGCGCAAGGGTTACAGTCGCCATATATATTGAAGTTTACTCTCATGACACGTGACAGTTACCGGAAGTGATTTTGATTGGCTAATTATAACACGCGCTTTGTGTGTGTGTGTGTGTGTGTGTGTGTGTGGAGGGGGGGGGGGGGGGGAAGGCTTATGAGAAGTTGTTTGTGTCAGGCGTTTCTTCCTTCGCTTTCTCGCTCTTTTTGCCTTCCCCACCCTAGAAACGCCTGATACTCAGGCTATTTCTCAATTAATGTTTAACACTTAAATAATCATTGAAGAAGCCGGGCATTGCTCCACTGATTTATAATTAATTAATTTGCCACCCATGTGCGTGAATAGCCCAGCCCATAGGAACTAAATCAACGATCATTCCTTGATTAAGAAAATCTCCGCCATATGTGAGAAATAAATAGGCAACTAATTATAGCACAAAACTTTACACAGTTTAGAGTGGAGGTTGCTTTTTTTTTCTTTTATTTGTTCTGGCTGACTTCGTGTTGAAATCTTAATCAAGGCCACTTCATATGAAACGGGTAACCGGGCTAGCTAAATAAAAGTTTGTCTTGGGTTCATATTAGAAATTTAAGCCCCGTTACCAAGATGCGAAAAGGTGCTGATATCCGCGGCATACGAGATGAGTTATGGCGCAAAATTCGAGAAACAAAACGAACAGGGTGAAACGCAAAGTCTGTCACAGCTTTGTCAACTTTTGTAGTTGTATTACTGCAGCTAATGGGATACTAACGACCTTACTAGGCATGCTTACTTGAAAAGAAGAAAAAAAAAAGACATCCTGGTAACCAGGCTGAAGTTTTCCAATGGGAAACATTTCCAGTCCGGTCACCGATATCCTGGATGGAAAAAACGAGTTCTCGGCAACCGAGCAAGCCCGCCCTCTCACATAAATACATCAAAATTGTTACCAAGTATTTAGTGATGCGGTGAGATCTTGGAAACCGGGCCAGCCCCGTCAACCGGGCGCATATGAAAAGGCCCTCAAGTCTAATGAGAACAAAACTTTGCTATTGAAAAATAACATCAAAGAACGCATCAACGATTCTTGGCAGCTGTAAAGGCAAGAATTTTAACGTCCATTTAAATTAAGTTCCACAGCTTCTGAACCCGAGGTTAGGCGATTTATTCGCTTTTGCCTCATCGTCTACACGGTGAAGTTGATTCCTTTGGAAGACAGAGCTTCTCTAACCTCCGTGGACTGTCCGGCTGTTCCTCAGTATATGTTTTGCATTTGATTTCCATTTCCCTTAATAAATGGTCAAAACAAAATCAGCTTGTCAGGTTCAAGCCAAATTTCAGAGTACCCCGACAAGCTTAACAAAAAGTAGTTAAAACCTTGTCGTATATGTTCCTTCTGTAGAACGTTGTTATTTCGCTTTATCAAATTTTATTCTGCATTGATGTCTTTAGACGTCAACGAATGTCAGTACAACAAAGGCGGATGTGAACAAAGGTGCAAAAACAGGCCAGGAACATACAGATGCTCTTGTCGCCATGGGTACCGCAAAAGTAGGTCAGATGGACGAAAATGCGAAGGTAGGTATATTGCGCTACTTTCTATTGTTCAAAGATGTCAGGTTATGATCAAGAGGTTTTAGCTTTAAGGAGTTCTCTTTTTTAACAAACGGCGTAGCTAAAATCATAGCTAAGGCGCTCCCTAAATTCTATACCAGCTTTTGAAAAAGGTTCATAACGAGTGGATTCTCTTTCCGCATAATTATTACGTATGGCTGAACAGACAGGATCTGAAAACATTAACGAAGCAGACAGGCACTGAACAAACATGACATGGGGCACAACGGTTACCTCAAGCCGAACTCCGTTTCTATTTCGCAAGTGAAGGAGAAATTTTTGTTATTATTTCTTAAGAGGGTTTCATGAAATATGAATTTGCAGTATGGTATGGAATAGTCATAATGACAAATTTGCACTGATAGGCCTTTAAGCGGACCAATTTCACCTTTTTGTGGACTCCTTAATAGTTTACGTAGATATCAAACCTTCAAACAATTGTTTGATAGTGACGTCGCTATCATGATCACTGGGGGCCGTTTGACACAGAATTTTAAGTTGAACTTTATTTGAAAATTGTCAGCTTTTTAAAGAGACGGTGTATACCGCAGTTCAACCACTAAAGAAGCTGCCACCAGGAGGGGGCTGGCCGCTTATAATTAATAGAAGTGAAATAGAATTGAAGAACCCATCGGGACTCTGATTAATGGCCATTTAATCTGGGGTGGCCTATTGACCTAAAGACACGTTGTTTTAGAATTGGTCGCCGAAGGAAAATTAAAAACTTCTTATATTCTCACAATAAGATATCCACACAAATACTTTGGAAAAATAATAGTCAGTATAATTCCGATTCTATACAGGATTTTTCGTTATTGCAGACAAAGATGAATGCTCTAGAGGAATCAGTGGTTGCAGCCACGGATGTGTTAATACCGAAGGAAGTTATTATTGCACGTGTCCAAATGGTTACGGATTAGACTACACGAGAAGGAAATGCCGTGGTACGTTAGATCACGTTTTCTGTTCAGCTTAACCATTATTTCAATGTTTGAGGGACTGTAACTGACAGATCTAGAGTTCGTGATAATTTGTAACTAAAAATAATTACCAAATGTCCGGCGGTCTATTCATGCACTTATAGGGCGTGGCAATGCTTCACCTTCACACTTTTTTTCCTTTCCTTTTTTTTAATTCTATTTTTACGTCTTTTCAACATAGACATAGATGAATGTTCAAGAAGAAACGGTGGCTGCAGTCATGGATGTGTTAATACTGAAGGAAGTTATTATTGCACGTGTCGTAATGGTTACCGAGTATACTACAGAAGGTGCTTAGGTACGGTACATTTAATTTCCTATTCAACTTTCAGTTAACATTGCTAAATGCCTATCTTAGAGGCAGCGTCTGGGCGAAGAAATGATCGCATGAATAGATTGTTACAAGTAGATATGTCATATATGTTTATCGACAGTTTTACAGACAATTCACGCAGATATTTTGCGAGTTGTGTAGTACTCAAGCCTGTTAAGGCATGGCTCGGGTCGGATTTAGGACAAATCTCCAAACAACCGTAACTGTTCAGTTATTTACCCAAAGAACACTAACGCTGGCAGTGATAAAGGACTTGGCAATCTTAATGAAAAAAATCTGAAATCACGTGCCCTGAGATGGAAAAATGAAGATGGCACACAACATCTATCAATAATGCCACTTTTATGGCTGTTTCGTTATTTTGTACATGAATCTGTCTTGCATGGTTAACCTGAATTTGTAACGAAAGAATTATTGAACAAAATAGGTCACGTTACTTGCGAGACATCTTAATAAGTTTCAGTTAATAAAATTAACTGTTACCCCATTCACGACAGGTATGTGGTCGCTCTTGGTCCACCTGAAAAGTCTTTGTCAGCAACATCATGACGTCATTAAACACGTGACCATCATACTTATACAACGCTTGTGTTTTGAATTTCTGACAACTCCGGAAGTTCAAACAATATATTGCTTTGCGAGAGGTCTTGACCTGAGAATGAGCCATGCCTCAACATGCAATAAAGAGCACAGAGCAATATGTCAGCGCATATTATACTTTGAGCCATAGAATAAGTGATTTAGTTTTCCATTGAAAAATTGTTCCCGCTTTTTTGTACTTCAGCGTATCTTTTGAGAAAGGCGTTGAATCTATCTATCCGCACCTGGCACTTGGATATTTTATATTTGTTGGATCAGATTTAACAATCAGTGACATGAGATGGACGGGCGAAAACTATTTTTCAGACTTTCGTAACATTGCGTCAAAATCAGTTTAGTCTGATGAAAAGAAAACTTTAAAATTATGAAATAATATCTAAAAACGGCAACTGAGTGAAGGCAAGAACCTACAGTCTCTTTACAGTAAAAGTTAGGTTCCGCGGTTTTGATCGTTTTTTTTTTCGTTGTCACAGTTGTTTTTCTTTGATTAATTCATGATTAATTTGGTATGTGTATTATCCTCACAGACATAAATGAATGCTTAAGAGAAAAAGGTGGCTGCAGTGATGGATGTGTCAATACTCCAGGGAGTTATCATTGCACGTGTCCAAGAGGTTACCAATTACACCACAGAACCTGCAGGGGTATGAAAAAGCAGCTCACAACGAAACTGAGAATTTTTTTTTCCTGTGGCACAAATTACAGTGAATGCCAACACAAATGTAGACTTAAACTAACTTATTTTCCGTCCACCCCCTGCTCTATGGGACGAAAACGTCCCATACGAAAAAAAAATCCGCAAAAAATCGCGTTTTTTCCGATTTTCTCCAAATTTGGTACACACAAAGTTGAGAAATTTACCCAGTTCCTGTGCAAATTTGCGTAGGATACGTAAAGTCAGCTTTTAAGACGATTTTTTTTTGTGTTGGCCCTTTGCCGTCCGTTTTTTTGCTATGGGTCGTGAGAGACCCATAAGAAAAAAAAAATCCGCAAAAAATCGTGTTATTTCCGATTTTCGCCAAATTTGGTACACACGAAGTTGAGAGATTTACCCGCTTCCTGTGCGAATTTGCCTACTATACGTGAAATCAGCTAAAAAATAACGATTTTTTTTGTGTTGACCCGTTCCCGACCGATCCTCTTTTTATGGGTCCTGAGAGACCCATAAGAAAAAAAATTCCGCGAAAAATCGCGTTATTTCCGATCTTCGCCAAATTTGGCACATAGGAAGTTGAGGGATCTAACCACTTCCTGTGCGAATTTGCGTAGGATACGTCAAATCAGCTTACATAACGAATCTTGTGTGTTTTTGCATTTCATACTGGGAGGCTTCGTCGGCTAAGAGAGTTCGAACGGTGAATTTGTCGACTAAAATGGTTTTAGAAATGATATTTGAAAGGGAAAAAGATCGCTTGGGGATGTAGAAGGATAAGGAAAGCGAACCAGACGAAGAACTGGAATGCGAGAGCGAAATTCAAGGTATGCGATGCGATTTAGTTTCGACCGCGTGGTTTCAAGCGCTACGAAATATCGTCTTGTAATGCGAGGAAATACTCTTCCGTTGCTTTTATACGTTTGAATCCTCGCCAATTTCATGAATTGTATTCGTAAATTCACATTTGAGGGCTCAAAGGTTATTTCGGAGTGATTTTAGGTCAAACGACGCGTTATTTCATTACAGACTCGTAACTCAATAGAGGTGTTGACAGATTGTGATTATGTTGCTATGGGGACAGAGAGGGGTCAGAGGGGGGTAAAAAAAAATTCAAAATAATTCCGGCTTTGAACTTTTTCGGCCAAATTTTCAGGTCATTTTGCTTACAGAATAAGCTTCATTTCACCTTTCGACACCTTTGGACCATATTACAACCCTTAGGAGAAATATTCATTTTTTCTCAAAAGTGATGCATAAATTATGCTAATTTGTCTCTTTCAGAATTTTTTTCTGAAATATTCTGGGCTTTCATGATAAAATATATTTTTTTCCAAAAAGCCCATTTTATACACTTTCAAATGAGATATTTTATTCCACATTGCTGTAAATACCTGCGGAGAAAAAAAATTAAACATGTAATACTGTCAAATTTGTCATTTTTTAACCAGATAGAAAAGAGTTTTAAACAAATAACATGTTGTACTGTCTTCATGTCTTTAGATGTTGACGAATGCCAGCAGAACAATGGCGGATG
>OX419343.1:22856568-22871568 GCA_948470475.1 Galaxea fascicularis | reverse complement strand
TGCGTAATGATGATCATTGATAATGCACAAGAGATGAATTATAGTGAAAGAGTTAAGCTGGGATGAGTTTTCTCTCGATGAATGAAAAGCCAATTCCTTGATCCTTCTTTGGTAAAGAAAGGTGTTGCCATGTTCAAAACTAAAAAGGCATGCAGCACATAACAAGATTTGGAAAATGTGGGAGGCTCTCAGTCCTTATAAATACGCGCCGGGCGCCCTTCGCACTGAACATGTTAAAGGGACTATGTCGCGATACTGCGCATGTACAGCCAACCGAAACAGGGCGATGGAAAGAGATTTTCTTCCGCGAAAGCAAACTCGAGGAACGGTTCGCCAGACCAGAAATCAAGATGCCGTACATGCGCAGAAACGTGTAACAGTCCCTTTAACCATTGTAAGAGCAGGCCGTAGGGAGGGAGGGTGCCACGGGTGCAAACCTGAAAGTAGGATAAAGGGGGTAGTTTCTATAGAAACTGTGGATCTGCGTTGTACACAAAAATTTGGTTTTATCATGAACGGAGTTGATAATGGAAGTTGACCACCATACAGGGTTTCTAAAAGCTGCGGGGTTTCGCGCGTTACCTGTACGGTGGCCAATTTACATTATCAACTCCGTTGACAAAACCAAAACCCTGAAAGTAATTCGCTCCATATTAATAACAGTATTCGATTCATTCAATTAGCCTTCAGGTAACTTCAGATAGCCTGAGGAACGTGGTTTCCTGCAGTGTCTCACTAGATGTTTGAAGCCGGCGCTATTAGTCTCGTACGACTGAATCACTGCTGAAAATCAGTCAAGCAAACCTGAAAGTAATTGTCATTATTGTAACACGAGTCGATTGGTTATTACTAAAAAAAAATTAGATCAATGGAAAATTGTTAATTTAGCCAAAACAATTAAAACATCACGGGTTCAAAAGAGATAGCCCATGCCAACTTCTGACCATGTAATGTCATGGATTGGACGAAAACGGTATAGCGTGCATAGTGCGGTTCATAGTCCGCGGTAGTCTGCAAACAGGCTCTCCATTTGGGTATTCCGAGAGATGGTCGACTCACAAGTGTCCCGCAAGCTTATTGTCGTTTGTGGCCAATAATATAAAAGATATGATAATGCAACTAGTTTATATTGTTTACCCCCGTTCTCTTTTCTGTTGACTGGCAGAAGTTATTCTTAAACCTTTATATGAAGAAAGCCTTCAAAGTTTGGCAATTCTAATGAAACTTTTCATTGAACTTTTGCTTTATACGTATATAACCCTTCCGGAAACGTTGGGGCTATTATTTCCCCACTGTGAATCTTTTAGGCCAGAAAATCCGAGTGCACTGTTTGATTGATAACGAAAACCTAAAGCGAACTACCCTCCACCGAACAGGTATCCATCGAAAATTGTCGTTAGGGCCCCTAATTTATAACTAAGTTTTTTTATTTACACGATTTTCCACTAACTTTTGGGAATCGATTGTTCCGCCACTGTAAGTTTCCGTTAATTAGATCTTCGATTTCGTCACTGGAGAGACTTTCAACACACAGTGGTTCATGTTTTGACTCGGCTATATTTGAAACGAAATTAAACACGGCGTTGAGCAGATTACATCAGAAAATCTGATTTGAAAAGTGCGCAAGGTCATCACTAATCAGTCCCCGTATGTGATAACAGCTTGGGGCCAAGATACGATTGCTGACACGTAACCCAGTGGGCAGAGACAGGCGGATAGCACGGCTGGAACGATTTTCCAACAGTTGCGGGTGGTACGGAGATAGAAACGAAGAAAAGCAAATTAATCAGAAGCCCAAAACCGAACAGGCCCGGGTTTTAGCAGTTAAACTGTTCGAAAATGGTCTTACTTGAAAGCAAGGTAAGTTATTGAAATTTGATTCCAAATAAGTAGCAGGAAGCTTGAGGTTCTGGAGCATGAAAGTTTGAGGTTCATTTAAATTCTTCCGTTTTCAGTACTGGAGAAAACTAATGCAAACGAACTTTCCGGCGTCGCTTGAATTTGCGCTTTGTTCTAGCGAAATTTCGCCGACGGACATTTTGCGGAGTTGTCGCCGAAATCTCGCTGAGCCATAAAAAGGTTTGCCAAAATGTCGGCGACATTTCGCAAGGCAAACCTAAATGTTACAAGAAATTTTGCGATCTTTTGATTCTTTAAGTTCCTCTGAAAGTCTTGCGCAATAAACCAAAACACCACACACGTGCTCCACCAACCTTACTCCCGTTCTCCCAAGATTTCTCCCTTGTCGTCTTTCGGCCGCCAATGTTGCCTTCACTTTCCTTCGGTTTCTTGCTTTTGCAGCTACAATGGTCTTCCTACAGTCAACGCCACTCGCCGTTTCTCTCCGTAAAACTTCTCAACTTCTTCTTCCTTAACTTCTGCCCTCAGGCCCACGAACACCGCTAACTGATGACAAATGGGTTTTGCCCTTGAACCTTATTCGGCGTCTGCTAATGTCTTACAGCAAGGAAAGTGTGTTTTTCTGCCCTCAGGCCGTTCGACTCCTCTACTCAATTCTTTCCTCAAGGTCGCCTTTCTTTCCAACAGCCGAGTGTTCACCACTTCAACAACAACTTCCTCACACCACGAAACTTACATTTATATATCTGCATAATTAGTTTAGTAATTAACACTTTATATACATACTTATTGTAAACCACGATATCTTACAATCGCATATTAGCAGCTCTATACTAAATTAACACTAAAGGAACAATTAAACGTACAAGCTTTTAATGACAGACTAAGTTACAATACATCTTTTATTACAAACCACACTACAACGTTGAATTAACACTACTAGATAATTAACATATACGAAATACTAAGACCGAAAAACTGAAACAAAAAGCCGAATTAAAACATGACAAAAAATAGACAATTTCGCCACAAAGAGTCGCTGCGAGTCAATAGAGAACGATATATGAGATATAAAGCGAAAAGTGTTTAAATGTGGCCATGCAGTCACAAATATAGCGTTACGACCTATATATGTCTACTTGATTTGATACCGTTTTCGATAGAAAGTCCCATTTCCCAAACTGGGAATAGTGAGCCTCAAAGCGTCGTTAATCATCTTGGTTCACTGATGGAATATCTGCGAGAAAAAATCGATTTGGCGTAAATACACAGTCAGATAGTATGTACAAGGAGCTCCTGGCGTATACACTTTTATATAGCTTTGAATAAGCACAATGTACAGACGTTCATGATCTCTAATTCTGACGAAAAGGATTGAAATTATTTAGCTTAGGCCCGGTTCCTGCTTCGAACTTTTCATGTGCCGAATCTCGACGTTTAACCTGAGCCTTAGCTTTGGAGCCGGTGTATTCGGTGGCTTTCACTTTACATTATTTCCCACATTTAATTCTCAGCTGCGTGTTGATGCTTTGAAGTCCTAGCCTTGACCTATGAAAAATTGAAACATTTCGGCATACAACTATTCAATAACTCCACTGAGGGTAATGTTTCTTACGCAAGGTAATTACGGAGTTCCTCAAACCACGAACCGCGTGTTGTTGTTGTCCGTGGCGTCGAATGTCTTATAGAGCTCCGAAACACAGCACTGAAACAATCAGCGTGCATATTCTGAAGAATATTGTCTGTGAAATGAGCCGAAGCTGCCCGGTTACGTTGATAAGTTCGGTCTGGTCCCAGATGCTACTATTCATTTGTTTTCCTATAATTTTGAGGCTAGATTTTAAACTTCTGCTTGAATTAAAAGGTGTCTAAGTGTCAGTAACACATGAGGTGATACTAAAATATGATAATTTTTCCCATAGAGATTTTTGGCTAATGTACGTGACTGAGCGGTATACTAACTTATTGCAGAGACCTTAACCCAGACAATGACCTCTGACTGCAGACAGATCTAAGAAAGATTACTGATTTATATATTTGTTTTTGGTGGCGGGGTATTCAGCAGTTTAACTATCTGTTTTCCTCATTGACCGGCGATTAACTGCGACCAATAAAGAGACCGTTTTCTTGTTTTAACACCCTTCTCGTGGATGTAAAATACGAAGAAAACAAAGGGCGCACGCATGACAGACATTGCTTTCCACGTTTCCTTTTGGCGATGGCGCTAAAACGAGTGTTTTCCCTTTCGGCTCAAGCCGCCTCAGTAGGCCTTCGAGGTTCAGCTAATGGAAGGAAAACCTCGCTCAAATAATACACTCACGTTTGATCGTCGTTTTTTAACGTGTTCATTTCAAAATCTCAAAACTGAGGTCAGTGAGAGTGGAACGATCTTCAGGGTAAGGATAAATTGCGTGTTACAAATTACAATTGTTAGTTGATCGGAAACAACTCCGTTTGCTATAAAGACGTTAATTTTCTGCCGGACTCTCTTTACTTTTCAGCAGTAGGTGGGAAAATTGGTCGGATAATGTTAACCACAGTCAACCGACTAGAGAGGGAATTGATTAGAAGTGCGTTTAATTACGTCAACTGAAAGGGTTCGTTTGGGTAACTCGAAAACACTGACCCCCGGTCCTTGGACCCCCCTAGGGACCACGGACTACCCCTACAGACCCTCTCCACGGACCACCCCCAAAACAACATAAAAATGCAAACAAAAATGAATAACAACCTAGTATTTGACTTACCTATTGTCTGCACTCGTGTCGGCAAAATTTTCAACCGTTGCACTTCCCAAATTTAAGTCTCAGGCTCGTGTGCATTAGGGCTGTCCATAAGTTGCACGGTAACTTTTAGTCCTTCGAGCAACTTTTCGGATTTCGTACCAATTTTTTCCTTTTTTAAGGCAATTTGTAACTAAAAACCGCCCATTCAAGTTCCAATTGAAAACATCAGTTGCTTTTATGCATGATTTTGCGAAAAATACCTTTTGTAAACAAAAAACACCATTCTCCTGGTGGTCTGCCTGCGGTAGAAGCCGAAGGTGGTCAGCGGATAACCTGAAAAATTCAAAATGGCGGAGCCGAGTGATTATCCATGCTCGAGTGCATTAGGAAGTTTTTGGGGAGCCTGGCTGGGAACATTTTTACGACGTGGCTCAGTCCTCGTCGAGTCTTCACGTTACCATAACAATAAATAGCAATTCAAGTTTCATTTTCCAGTAAATGAAAATAGCTTGCTGTGTATAACTGTTCCTATTCGGCCTTATAACACTTGCTACGCCTTTATTTAGATTTCAGCGAGTAAATCTTGCTGGCCTTCTGAAGTTTTAGGGGCATTTTAAATTCCAATCTAGAAGTTCCAAGATGGCCACCAATTAAAAAATTGAGTCATCATTGAAAAGGAAACATCTTTGGACATAGCCTTGAAGTTAGATTGTAATAGCTTGAATACCCTCTCCGTTGAAGAAGACGAGAATAAGCAAGATCTTGGTAAGGTTATTGTTAAGTGACAAGCTCACCACCTGACCGCATGTAATTGTCTTGATTCTTTACGTGGTTTGTATTGACCGTGATAACTTTTTCATGCTTGAAATGAATATATCCTGCTCGGACTTCATTCATTTTGCACTTATGAACGTTTTGAACTTAGACTTTTTCTTTTTCTTTTTCTTCACAGCTTCTGTTGTGGTTATTCTGTGCTTTATGGCTGTCTTCTGATCGCCCTGCAGAAACCGCTGTGAGGGGTAAATCTTTTTGTTTTCTTGATTCAGACATCGATCGGAGTAATCATCGTTCAAAAATTGCCTGTTGGCATGCGTAAAATCAGTGTCAAACTATTGAGACGAGGATGGCAACGACAACAAACTGCTAAACAGTGAGTGACGTGAAATGACCAAATTTTAGGCTTTCTCGAGAACGTGAGCACATGATGACAAATTTCCTTTATTTTTTTTTCTAGAAGAGTTTACGATTATAGTATAAACGTGCGAATGACGTCACGAGTCGAAGAAAGCAAAAAAAATTGGCATTACATAAAACAAATAGATTCCATTTGTCAATGTGTCTGTGTGTGCGCTGTTAATTAAGGAACAGAGGATGGACATCAAAATGAGGCAAAAACATCAGTCACTCGACTGCGGTTCGTGGCGTACCCTCTAATGTCATTCTTGTGTTATTAGGGTATAATCCACGAAATATTTTCGCTCGCACGCGATTGGTCTAAACGCTTCACGTGACTCAGTATAACCGGGGAATAACCGGTGATATTCCCCAAATGCGTGTCGCGAAAAATATTTGAAGGATAACAAAGACAATAGCCTCTGTTTGGCTTTGAAAATATGCTCGGATATTTGTTCTTGGATATTATCAATTCCTCGAAGGTACCAATTTTCCTAGAGTTTCGCTGTTTGCTTATCAGAACAGATAGTGTCCACAGACAAACATCCAAGCATATTTTGGCGCCAAATGGAGAATGTTGTTTATGTACACGCACTGACAAATGGAATCCATTCAGTGGTGAAATAATGCACGTGATTCTCCACCAATCACAGCACGCGTGATTCTTTGACATTTTAAAAAATCGTCTAACTGTTGATCTAAAAAAAATGATTTCAATAGAGAGAAGTGCTTGTGGGCACCGCGCCTCAGGACATAACCATTTCCGAATAGTTCATGGAGTCATCTCACAGAGAGGAATGTGGCCCTGGCAGATTGGAATTTACGAAAAGTCGACCGGAAACGGTAATGTAGATGTAGAGTATAGATATGCTATTTTCACAACTGTCTTGAAGTTTTTCAGAATTTTCTTATTTTGGTGGCGTTAATATTTTATCCAATTCGGAATTTATCCCCAGTAACTTTCCGGGCTCCTGCTGGCGCTAGTTGTCGAAGATAAATAGCCAACTTTTTAATATAGTAAAAATAAGAGGTATTTGGACATGATCAATTTGTACGAACAGTTTCATTTCATTTATTTAAATCGTTTCTTTGGAGGGAGGTCCATGCAGAGAAGACTTTAAGATATCATTTGAATGCAGGAAGTTGCAAAGAGGTCTGGCGCCCGTTTCTCGAAACCCCCGAAACTTTTCTGGCCTATTTCGGGTGCCATAATTTCGTTCGTATCTTATAAACAAAGATCTTTCCAGGCATGAAAGTCAGTTACAACAAATGTGCCCTTTCGTATCTTGAAATCATAGTAAAAGGCCAGCTTTTTTCTTTTTTTTAATAAGAGGATCGCGGTTTTTGAGATGGCTTTTTGGACCTGAACAGTCTACGGGACTTTCGAGAAACGGGCGCCTGGTTCTTGCAATAGTGGTTACGCGGGACGCAGATTGACCGTAAATAAGGTTTATTGATCTACGTAAGTAGCAAGATCAGGACATTTAATTTGTTTTCATTTTTTTAGTTCCTGGATTTTTCTGTGGTGGTGCTCTTATATCTCCCCGATGGGTTTTGACTGCTGCACACTGCTTCTTTGACACGAAGAAAAAAACATTCCGAGGGCATGATGCAAGCAGGTTTGTGATTTATCTTTGGCAATTCTGTCTTTATTTTTTTTCAAATTTAAGTCAAGTTAATCCTAGTCACAAGTCATATTAATCACAGTGCAGCTGCAAAGCATGTTGCAGTTTTCTATGTAATTTATTTCTTTACCTCATTTTTGTTCCGTTATTGTCGTTAATTATGTTTTATTCGTTCTATGGTATGCACTGTAGGGAATAGTGAGCCAGGTTTAACAGAAACCGTATTTAAAGAAAAGTTTATAGTAAATTAAAACGACTTTAAAGTAACCAGAGTGCTTTTAGCACAGCTCTAGAACTCATAACCTTGTGGCCAGGCCCAGATGCAAAAAGCTGGTTTTATGGCCGGTATCAGAAGACTTTTAGAAATGCTGGGATTTTGTTTCATTTTGGCTGCATTTTTTTTTTGCCGAATTTCGAAGAAAAAATGTTGTAATTTATTTGCCAATTAATTTATTCTAACAAAATGACAATTTCATCCATTTTCATGCCTGCTTTACTTTATAGTTATTGCTGATTGTAATTCAACTTTGCAGCGGCGTTTCTATTTTCTAATGTTTTCCATCATATCAGTGGAATTAAGTGGTCGGTCAAATTTCAAATATGGTGGAGGAGCCAACTTCAGTGAAATTTCTCTTTAAAATAATTACGAGATATTTGGAGATTTTCAGATAATTTTTGGGATATTTAGAGATTTTTGAAGGCGAGTTTTTAGAGAGGAAATTTTTGTATCTAGGCATACTTACGGGCAATTAACAATGACGTAGCAATCACAGTCTTTGAGCAAATCAGGGAAGCCACCAGGTTATCGAACGAAAGAAAGACAACTCCTTTGCATCAAGGAAATATTTTGGCGATTTGGCACTTACCACTTTACTTTGTGGTCAGCGAATAGGCCAGAGTGTAGAGACGCAAGCATATACTTTTATTGAGTAAAGTATCAATAAGAATCAGTTTAGAAACATAAGCCATAATGGTGTTTTACTCTTGATTTTCGAGAAAATTGGCGAGCATCACGGTGCCTTTCTTCTAGCTCCCGCAACGCAGTTGGGGAATTGACATTAGGGACCTTTAGATTTGAGCACGAGTATGAGATCGAGTACGAGTACGACTTTTCAAATCCTGTTCACTGATGAACCCAGTCTTGTTTCTACAATCTCAGGATCTACTGGTAAGTAACAAGGAAGAGTGAAGGTCCAGGGGAGGTGACTGGTTTGAAATTAGAAATTCGTACTCGATCTCTTACTCGTACTCAAATCTAAAGGTCCCTATTACTGAACGATGCGCTTTATCACTTGACGAAATTCATCAGTCCTAAAGGTCGCGGGGGACAGGATAGTGCATCAGCATGCATTTATGTAATGAATATAAATGAAGTGCGACGCCTAATACCGACAATACGTGATTTATGAAATGGTCAAATTGAGTCGCACGAACTTCTTGTACATTTCAAGTATTTTTCAAAATTAATGAAATAGCAACGAAATGTTCTTTTCTGCGTGCAGTGCAAACGACAGCTATCAAAATTACCATAAATTATAGTTCTAGTTGCATTAATCAGTTTACTCGTGTTTGCCAATTTTGTGTCCAAGAACTCTGCGCGGATAGATAATTTTCTTAGTTCACTCGGTAGGGATGTAAACTTAGATGTGTTGTAGATTGTCACTGACGCCAATTTTTCAAATAAGCATTACGATTGAAGATTGAAGGCTCCGAATTCTAGAATGCTATTTATTTTATTATTATTATTATTATTATTTTTCCTTTACTTTAAAGGCCAATAACGTTGAATTCGAGTTGAAATAGAAAAAATGGAATCAGATTTGACACAAAAGAGGTTGTGACTGACGACTAGGGGTAAAATCAACTTTGTTTTTCTTCCCGGCATTCGAAGAGAAAACGTTCCAAAAATAGCATCTTATTTCGTTTAACGTTGTCGGATTTTCAAGCGTGAAGCTTACAAGACAAGACCGAAAGGGAGCATGGGTACTGAGTTGTAAATCTTTACTCATTCGGCTACATTTTCGCGTTGTTAGCGCCATAGCATGGAAGAAAATACTTGTAAACGTTTGCCTCTTGTATCCATAGTGGTGAGTCAAGCTGAGTTTATATTAGCATTTGTGGACATATTACCCAGACTACTTTTCGGGTTCGTCGCGTAGGTCTTCCGACAACGTTAATTGAAATAACTGTATTCATGTCCATGTATCCACCGCGACCATAAGACATCTCAGTCGAGAATGATGGTATTTTAAAAAAATGTAGAAGATGTTAACTGTTTGGGTTCACAAGTTCGTACTTATAAGTAACAAACGTTTAGAATACACCATTTTACTAATAATCAGTCCCAGGTGAATTGTGGGTAGATCCAGTCCTTTGAGGGAGCAAACGGTCAAAATCACAATTTCAAATTACGTCTTTAAATCGCCGTTTGCCCCCACAAAGGACTGGATCTACCCACAATTCACTCAGAACTCATCATTAGCAAAATGGTGTATTGTAGATATACAATACAGCGTGAAAACGCGAAAGACAGTTATTCCCTTTGTTTCGTTGCTCTTTCTACTTAAACTTTTGCCTTTCGTATTATAGCTATTTCAGGACTAATAATCTGTTACGCGATTCAATTAATGTTTTTTTTTCTTCTGTAATTCGCGTCTGCCAGTCATTGAGATTGAGGAGGACAATCTGTTTCGCCTATGATACAAAGACTCCCCCAAGCTGAAAGTGATTTTGCTTTGAAACACACAAATGGGATAAAATGAAAACCGATCCCAACCGAAATTACATAAAGAACTGCTTCATTTTGTGCAATAATTTTAATGATTAGTAATGGTGGTCTTTCCTTAGGTACCTTATCAAAGCAGGGGTTCACAACCGGTCCAGACACGAGCCATGGCAGCAGAAGATTGTCCCGGAGAAGATACTTGTGCATGAAGAATTCAATGAAAGCTCCTTTGTCGACGGTGATATAGCTCTGGTTAAACTCAGTAAAGAAGTAAACCTCAACAGATATGTGCGAACGGTGTGTGTGCCAGAAAAGGATGAAGGCGACTTGGCTATTCCGCGAAAAACTGGTTTCGTGGCAGGATGGGGAGTGAAAAGAGCCTTAATTTATGGAGAAGATCCTTATCTTAGTGACTTATCTGACGTTCTACGTCACGCTAATTTTACAATTCAAGGTGATCGTCTTTGTTTAAACAAATCAAGGAATACTTACAACTCTACGATGACATTTTGCGCGGGGGATGGAAAGGGGATTGCTGACTCATGTCTTGGAGACAGCGGAGGGGCTTTTGTCCGCAAAATAAGAAGATTGCGGCACCCACAGTGGGTGGTAGTTGGTATTGTTAGTTCGGGATATGGATGCGCCCAGAAGGATGAATATGGATACTACACGAGAGTTTATCCATTTGTTGATTGGATTAATAGGACTATAGTGGCACACTGTAAGTAATCCATCTTCCTTTTTGTTAGAAATACGTTAGGAAATAGAAATATTCAACCACAACGATTTTTACTAGAATTTACAATAAAAGTACTTTAGAGACGAACGAGTAAAGGGGAATCGTGGAATGTGTTTGAGAAGGAACCAAATCTTCATTTTTTGTTCTCTATCTGGTTACAGGTTCATAGGTCAAATCGTTTTGAATACTATCCTGCATTGCTGAGCCTGATTTCATACTCCGATGTCAATTTGGTTGTCGGTTCCACTTAACAGTAATAAGTTACGCCCGTCAACGAAAGCAATCGCAGAGTTATATGAGATAATATTTTTTTCCGGTTTTAAAGGATTAGCCTATCATCATCATCATCATCATCATCATTATTCCGATTGGTTGGTATATCGAAGGACAGTGCTTGGGTATTGAATGTTTGTTTTTAAAATGTCATGTCTCCCCTCAAGCTCGGCTGCTTGTCTATCTGTTCTTACGGGCGACTTCAAAGCTCAAGGTATTCAATTTATCCTCGTACCGCCCCACGTTATGAATTATTTAATCTTGACTGTCTTGTTTTACGACTCCCCGTTGGAATACAACCTACGGAAAAAATACTTAGTTGTCTATAAACGTCCTTATTTCTTTACTTTGTAGCCTGTGACACAGGGGAAGTAAAAGATGTTACCGGAAACTGTGTTGGTAGGTACTCCAGAAAAGGCATCATGTTAGATTATAGATAAGGACCCATCAGAGACTACTAAGGAGACACTGAAGGATAGGTCTCGATTATAAGTACTAATAAACTTTCCCCCGGAGGCAAATGAACACAAATAAATTATTTTCTTTTGAAACGCGCTTTCCGATAAATGTACCCTAATATATTATATGTCCTGTCAAAAACACTTGATCAACAACGATGAAATCATAGCTCATGAGTTATCCTTCTACCAAGTATCACGTCACCTTTCCACATAGGAATATGGTCGGAAAAATATATGCATTTTGAGCTAAAGTAAAGTGAATAAAATTAGCTTTGTTCCATTTGCAATATCCAGTACATCTTGAGGGAATAATTAGCACTACAAATCAAAGTGGCCAGACTGCCAATTGTAGTAGTTGCTAAAAGATGTATCTACGTGCCGTAACTGTCAGTAGGATGCCTAAAATGTGTACAGTTCCACAATTGGTTTCGGCTCCATTGAATCCTAGCACTACAAATAGCTCCTTCGAACAAGTTGAGAGGCAATGTCCGTGTAAGCTACTGTTACAAACTTGTATTAAGGGTAACAGTGTGTACAATGAAAAACAATTTAAACTTTGTGGTAATTTTTCGTAAGCTGTGCTGGTTTGAACTGCAGACATTTGGCTAGCAAAAACTCTTTTAGAAGGATAGCATCTCGAACTGGTCAATTTGATTTTCATGCGCTGGAAAGGTGACGAATCGCCGCGCTTACGGAAACCCTGACACCCTCCACCTTCTCTATGAATATTTCCAATACACATAGGGTTTTCAACAAGAGAAGTAAGAATTTGGAGGTCACAATTTCTTAATGGTGACCATCTTGGGTTTTCAATCTTGCATTTTAAACAATTATTCTTCATGCGCGTATTGGATATTAGGTGGTAGATAGCCGAAGGCGCGCGCAGCGCCAAGTTGGCTATGATCATCTCATATCTAACTAGCGCGAGTGGAATAACTGTTTTATTATTAATGCCCGCAAATTGTGGATAAATCTTTTCTACTTTATGTTGTTAAAAAAAACCGGTACAGTTACCATACTTGTAGAGCATGGTATAATGGCTTATATACCTTATGTACCAATCAAAACTCTTGAATTACATTATTCAATGAATATCTAGCCTTTTAATAATTCAAAATATCGCAAAGAACTCATTCAATCACCTAACCTACGCATAAAGTGTTCAAAACGTAATATAATAACAATAAAGTGGCCTAAAGTCGTGAAAGTCACTAGGAAAAAGTATATTTATTACAAGCAGTACTATTCCAATTTTTGAAGCCGCCATGTTGCCGATCTTACTATTTCGCTGTCAAAGAATTATAGGCGGTGAAAAAAGACCGCTCGGTAGTTCCGATTAGTAAACAAATATTTCCTTTGAATTCACAGAACAGGTTTGCTTTTCTCAAGATGTATGTCTTTAATTTGTTTCTGTTTTTGCCAGAGTTCAACGAATGTTCAATAAGAAACGGTGGCTGCAGTCATGGATGTGTCGATACCCTTGGAAGTTATTTTTGCACGTGTCCAAGTGGTTACCATTTATTCTATGAAACCTGCTGGGGTAGGGTTTCATAATAACCATAACTAAACTACGAAGTTATAATCTCTCGAGTAAACGTTTTCCACTTGAATGATTGACTTATGCATCAGCAAGGCATTAGGTGACAAGCTATTAATAATGAGGTCAAACATAAAACGGAAAGAAAAAAAATGTCTCGAAGTCGACGTTTGCAGACTTCGCGGAGGTGGAAAGTCCGCCGTCTGGGGTCATTTTACCCGGTCTTGATAAACTGACAGATTTATCTTCATTCATCTTTTGATATAGATTTTACAATCAATTAAATTATGCCGTTTATTCCAAACGTCCTACTTGTATTTTTCCTTTAGATATGGTTTTTTTTTTTCAGGATTCATATTCTCTTTTAGCCGTAAGGTATACATTTAATCGCGCGATAAGGCAGGTGGGCAAAATTTTAAAACTGCTTTAATTCGAAATGTTTTGTTTCTTTGTATAGATATCGATGAATGTTCAAGAGGAACCAGTGGTTGCAGTCATGGATGTGTCAATACCCCAGGAAGTTATTATTGCACATGTCCAAGTGGTTACCGTTTATTCTACAGGAGGAGGTGCTGGGGTATGTTACATTGCATTTGGCTTTCAGTTGGACTATTACTTTAAGGCCGGGAGCACTGTCATGGTATTTGGGTCCGCCGTAAGATGCTAAACATGCCTATAAATCAGGAAAACCCAACAATAATGAAGCAGTTTATTTACTCACGCGTGAGTAGAGGTCATAAGAAGTATTTCTGCTGTGTAGTTTTGGTCGGAAAACAGCAAAAGCCCTATGACAGAGCCCCTTTAAAATTAATGTCTGTCTCAGGAACTGTAATTGACGGATGGAGTGAATTTTGGTTCATTGACCAGTTCAGAGTATGGTTAAATGACTGATTGACCACCTTTTGCAGTGTTTATATGCATTAACAGATTGTCGTAGACATCAACTGGTTCTGACATTGGAATCGGCACCGGCACCAATATTCTGCAGATTTGACCGGTGAACACCTTCATCAAACACTATCATGTCTACCCTTGTGCTCTCTGTGCGCCAACTCTTATGGCATTCACACACGGTACGTTTCAGTTATTATTCTGCATCGCTGCATAGTCATTTGAGCTGAGGTCTTGCTTGTCAATATTGACCTTCACCGTACTGGGACAGCTCCAGTAAACAAGCCCTCTGTCTCGTTTTCCAGTGGGCCGCACCATCTGTCCGTCTCAGGAAATTTCCATGCAGAGTTTCCCTTTCCAAACTGTCTTTCGTTCTCTTTTTTGCTTTGTTTGTAATCAGCGGCACTGATCTCCTTTGACCATCAAAGTGTGGCGACTCAATTTCATGGACATACTGGTCCATACTCCATCTTTCAATATTGGGTCAATCCTCGGTACTGTACTGATCCTTTCTTGGAAAGTAAATCCTACCAACATTTGCTCCAGGCTGGGTGTATCGTAAGCAACTCTGTTGTCTTCCTATTAACAGCTTGTATCTCGGCTTTCGTCCACTCCAAGTATTTAGGACCATAAACCATGTTCATTGGTAGCTTTCATAACATCATTACCGTTCAACCTTGACTGCAGAATTGGTTTTAATTTATTTTTGGGTGGTACTGCGTGACAATCTTTGCCTTCAAGCGGTCGTGCACGAGCACTTTCCCCTGATTCTAACACTCCAAGGTACTTATATCCTTCACCATGCTCTAACAGAGATATTTTTCTGTCTTCAGGAAGTATAAAGCCATCAAAGCTATCAGTCTTTCCTCTCTTCACTGCGATTATGACAGCAACAGATTCGCTGAAAACAATATCAAGTACTGTCTGAGTCTCGCTCGTTCTTCCCGTGCACTTTTAGATCATTAGTAAAGAGCAAATGAATAATCCGTA
>OX419343.1:22839068-22849068 GCA_948470475.1 Galaxea fascicularis | reverse complement strand
TAATTAGTAGCTCTGACGGCAACTATCTATTGAAAATGCGCAAATAAGAACATACGTAAAAAAAGAAAGGCATTCGTGTCACACATTGACGTAGAATGCACAAGAAAAGTGTAAATTAACGTTTACTTACAAGGCGGTGCGCAATACAAGGTTGCACATTTTTTTACACATTAACTTGTTAATGTAGCCAAGGCTGGGCACTTTTAGTAAAACATCGAAACATCAACGCTAGGTTCAGAGGAAATGAATAGCTCATACCAACTTCTAGTCATTCGAAGAAAACAGTATGGCCGGCAGGATAATGCGAATTAACAGTGGTTAAGGGGAACTCGATTTCTTAAGAACCATTCAGTCCATTTCAAGTGGCGAAGGAGCTCACATTCATGTAAGTGATAGATTCCTCAGCCGCTTCAAAATATGTGGTTGCCACCAAGGGAATAATGAAACCAGGTTTTGTTTTTCCTGTCCTGGAATTTCTTTTGACGCAATTTGCAATCTTTCTCTTTGCGCGACACACTGAACCACTCATACCAGTTCCAGGTCATACATGAATGACACTCAAAGGAAGGCGAGAACATTAACAGTGCCTTTCCAATCGTAGCTACCCGCAGCTGTGAAAGATTACTTTCAATAAGTTTGTCGACGCCGTGTCGTCGCAAGCTTGACATGAGCACTTAAGACGTGTTAGTCTAGTCGGCCACTGTTTCTTTTTAGTGGCACACCCGGACTTTCGCGGGCGTTTTCCACATTTCCCGTCTTCGCCGCTTCTGTGTTCTTACAGAAGTTTAAACCGTAACCAATACACAATGTTAAATAGGATGAAGCATATCGGAAAGAGAATTCTTGCGTAATCGTCAATACAATCAGGATCGATCAAATGCAGGCAAGCTCTCTTGACACCACATTGTGGAGTTCTAGGATAGGTCAGCGGTCTGTGTTCAATATCATTGGATGAGTGATGCCGTTTGGTTTTTGATCTCTCGCAAAGATGAGATGTCGGTTTCTTGGCAATAAAGGAACTGTAACTCTAAATAGTAAAAGAAAGAGAATTGGGTGGTTAAACTTCCCCACTTAAAGCCGGGGCAACCGGATGATTTTTTGGTTGCGATGGTGATGCATAAAAATTGTCGCATCGCCAGTGCGCGGTAAGAATCACATGTTTAGCCACCATCGAGCATGTGATCCGATCACGACAGATGAAAAAATCGCAATGAGTTGAATTCTTCGCACAAAATCACGAACTTTGTATCGCGTTTAGCCACCAACTCGCGCCTGCGACTGACAATATTAGTTTCAAAAAAGCCGCATCGCCATCGCAAGCAAAACTCGCTCGTGTAGCCGCGGCTTGAAACTTAGAAGAAGTCATATAGAATGAAAGGCCAAGTTAATCCAAGCCGGTGGCCTCATAAAGTGAGTAACCAGCAGCTCCTGGACGATTAGGGAAATATGTGGCTGGGCTGATAGACCTGCTCAAACGGACGAGACGAGCTGCAAATAGTTGTCTACTGAATTGCATCAATAAATATTTCTTTAGCTATTTGTACTTTTATAATTGTACTTCCTTGATGACTGTTGTGATGGTGGTGAAGGTGTCTTAATAATTATGGTGATGACAATGATGATGATAACGACGATAATTTGACGATGACGACGGCGAAGACGACAATGATAATGATGATGATGATGATGATGATGATGATGATGATAAATCATGACGTCAGTGACCTTTCTACGGGGTGTTTGTGTTTGTTTTAACTATCGATCTAGAGAAACTCGTTATAATCCTTTCCTTATAATCGTTATACGACGTTTCATGAATGGTTATCCTGTGTGGATATATCTTAAAATATAAGTCACGCACACTTTTGACTCTTCGTATTCAGTTCAGGCTACAACTGAAACTCTAACATGCACTCTATTAATTCAGTCTTTTGTCAGTCTTTTACAACTTGATAAACAGACGACGGGATGATGTGCGTTTTTAGTGACCCGTTCCAGGCGTTCAGTTAGTAAACGGGGCGGGATATTACTAGCGGAGCGGGGTGAAAATAACGGGCGAAAAACGGAGGGACGCTTAGGACTACCTCTGGTCCATGCTCGATTTGCTTCGCTCGCTCCGTGTGATTCGCACGCCTCCATTATCTGAGAGCCTGTAACAGGCTACGATTTCAGTTGCGGGCGTTTCATGCATGACAAACCAATGCAACATTACAAGTATTTTGTTTTTACCTCTAGAGTGTCGTAACCATAGTTATGGTCGCTGTGTTGACTTTTGTGTGGGACACTCCCATTCATTGCTGCCTTTCGCATGCGATTGCTTAGATTTTCCTCCTCCTGGGAAAAACAAGACCAAAAGCAAAAGAGAAAGAAAAACAAATCACCTCGCTTGGTTGATCTTACCATACCTTGATCAGTTTAATGAAATTAGTCCCCACTATCCAGTTTCGATTCTTGCAAGCCTTGCCATACAAGCTTAGTAGTCATAGTACAGTCAATCGTAACGATTACAGCTTGCATTCCAGCAAAGGAGCTGGCTGGGGCTGTCTCCGACTCTTGGAATCCATGCAGCGAAAATTTTGGCCTAGTGCAATTCAGATTCAGCCAGGCTTGTATCAACACACCTTTGTGGCTCTCACATCAGTTTAGTCCCGATGCGTGCAAGTTTTGTAGCAGCATGTTGGATTTAAAGGCTTCGGTCTCATTTTCAGCTCCGGGTTTGGTGGGAAGTTTAAAAGTTAAGAGCTTTGTTGAATGTACGTTTCGTACAAGTTTAGTCTAGATCCGTAAAAGCTCTGTGTTGTAATATTTTAGACTGCAGACTCTCTGTTCGAGTACAGGAAGGATGAGGCGTGAGAGATTTTGTAGTTCTGGTGCAGTTATTGTCCGTGTTAGCCTTTGTTATACTGATACATTATTGCAGACTTGTAGCAAGATTCATATCCGTACAGTTTAACTGGCCAATTTCGAATATTTACAAGGGTAAAATTTGGAAAAGGTTCTGAACTGTTGTCTGCGTCTTCCCTTGTTGTTGTTTTTTACAAGAACAGTTGCTATGCATGTCACCAATGTTGTTGTTTACTTGCTAAGGTGGCCTTCAGTTAGTCAATTGACTTGTTAACTTAAGCACCTTGCTTGTGGTCTCAAACTTGAATGGTGAACACATAGTAGACGAAATTATAAAGAAAGTTACAAAAATATCTCAAAGGTGCTGCTCACCGCTTCTGCAATCTCGTGCTCCACCACAATTCTTTTTAATCTTTTATTGTGAACGTTTACCACGTAAAGAACGAACGTATACTCTACCAGCACTCCAAATACAAACAGGAAGCTTCCAATGAGATACCAGTCTATCGCCTTAACATAAGATACCTGGCGAGATAAAAAGTTATTTAGCCTTTCGCAGTACTTCTAATTAATAAAATGCGTATTGAATAATGAATGTCGGTGAATAAAACTGGCAACACTGAAAGTGGACACAATTTCCAAGAAATCGCTGGGTGCAAATACCAGTGGAAATACCGCCAAATGCCTGTCTAAAAGCGTAATTGAACTGATTAATCTGCCAAAAGATGTAAGTTTATCGCCAAGCAATTTAATACATACGTGTTTTCGTTTTATTCTTAAACCCCAATTGGAGGGAGGGGGGAGGGGGCTGAGTGTTCCGTCCCGTAATCTCCTTTTTATATCTGATCTCGTAGCCCGTTAAATTTTCCCCCAAAATACCACGTATCTCTACAACGTTTTGCTTAGATATTCCGTATCCCGATAACCACTAATGGAGTCTCTTTATCAGAACATTTTGTTTCTGTTGGTGTTGTTGTTTTCCTTTGCCTTTGTGTTTTTGTTATTGCTTACATTTTGCTTCCGTTTCTACGGTTCGGACTCAATTCGTCAGCTACAAGGTTGGAGTACTGATGTCATATAGTGCAAGTGTTACTAGTTTAAAATTCAGGCTGATACTTCAGAAACATCCTTAAGTAATCTGTCCTTGTTGCATATTGCAACGTTTTGTGCTATCTGTTCCCGGAATATCCTCGTATTAAGTGAGTTCCTAATCACCGTTTAGAAATCACATTACCTTTGGCATGGTGGTATTTAACATGTTTAAAATTGTGGTAATCGTCAATACTGAAGTTATTCCAAGTGCTATACGAGCAGCAGTAGAATCAGGAGGAATACAGAATGATATCCAAGATAAAATCACAATAAGAGCACATGGTGCATAGATGTGTATGAGAAAATATCCCGCTCTCCTGTTAAAAGTAAACGAAGAATGCAGGCGAGACCAGTTTCCTGAAAGAGAGAAACGAGATAAAATCAAAGCCTATTAACTATTCACCATTATCTTTTTTTAAAAATATCCGTTTGTTTTGTATTACTTTGTTTTCTTTTCTTTTTCGTTGTTACTTCAATGTATAAAGAAAGCAAAGATGGCGGATGTCGAAAACTAACGACGTAATTGCTCACGTCATGTGACGCCGTTATTCCATTTTGCGCCTTTATAGGAAAGTTTTTCGAGGTCATAGTTTTGATGACAAATAAAGTTTAAGTGGACTTTTGTGTTCTAGACATATGCTATTGTTACAACAAACAACAACAACATTTATTGCAATAAAATGGAATAAGTTACAGAAACTACAGGCCCGCAATCGAGACGGGTTAGACAAAAAGAGAAAATTAAAAAACATTAGTACGAAACTTATAAACAAAAAACAACTAAGCAGGATAATTACAAACAAAGAAGTGGCAAACAGTGCAGAACAAAAGAGTAAGTATGTAAGTTACAACCAATTAGAATTTACTGATTATTTTAATTATATAAGTAATTATTTAAGTAAATACCGAGAGATCTAAAAAAAATGTGAATGTTGAATTAAGGTCTATTCGCTTACTTACCTGAATAATAGACAGTGAAGTAACTGTTAGTGGTTGCGCCTGTAAGGTTGTATTGAGGCATATCATCAAGCTTCTCATTCACTGCCACGCCTTTGTCGGTTCGATTTTCCCATTTATACTGCATGTTTTCAGCATTGTATCCATCTAAGACGGACAAACACTTAAATTAGACAGGAGAAGGGCTTTGTAAGTGCTGCTTCTTGCACAACCTGTCGTAATTCCTGCCAAAAAGATGATTACCAAAGCGAAGTGATATTGCTTATGCGTGCTGTGACGGGCAAAAACGTTTGATTTAGCGTCTGCATGTTTGGGAAATTCAGTTGAACAACATTCTCTACATGCAATGCGTCTGTGGTTGAAAATTTGTACTGGATGGAAGTAGCAATATTTTGAACACTTACAGCTTTCGATGTTCAAGTCGCATTGCTGTTTATCAAAAGGAAATAGGCGCAGGTCCATAGGACAATTTGCCCTCACGGTGACTCTAAAGTAAAAAACAATAAATATTTGAAAACAGTACGGTTTCTTGCGTATTATATTTCTTGGATATTATTCACAGCTCGGTCGAATTGGAAAGTTGACTAAATGAAATCGTCGAGGTAAAATCATTTTATTTCATACATACTATTTTGTACACACTTTCGTTAACTAAGTGCCATCAATGAATTCAGTTTTTTTTATAAATATCAATATCTATTTTACTTCCATATATATTTAAGATTTATCTAGGCTTTAATATGACAATTACATATTTTAGATTTAGGTTACATTATTATGTTATACAAAATTCATGTAAATAGGTTTTAACTTTTCTAACTTGTTTTGGTTTTTTAAGAATTGTAAAAATTACTTAATTCAGCTTTTGTGGCTGCAATGTGATTTTTTAAATAAACTATCTATAAAAAAAAAAAAAAAAATAAGTAACGTTAAGCAAACAACAAGCCCATGATGTGAATTTCTCTTAATTAACGTTACGTTATCTCATCCTAAAAACAGGATAACGAAGTCAATGTAAAATTGAATCAAAATTACTTCCGTAAACACCTTCCTGTTTCGAAAAAATTGTAAACTGGCGAAGGAATCCAACTGAATTTCAAAAATATGAAAAATAAAACGAAGAAAAACCATATAACACGAGTAGAATTTTCTGTCTGAAACTTTCTTACAGGGAATTTCTTACACAAGCTTCTGAATCACTGTCATTTCATTGAAATGTTCATGACTATTTATCGTACTTCACTAGTTTGATACTTACCTCGCGTTATAATGGACGCCCCCATCAGGTGATATGGACAGCAATTTGTTCACCATTGTGACTTTATGAAACTTCGAACTTTTAGAATTCTCAAAATACGTGTCTGGGACCCAGATTTTGTCTAAAATCGTGTTACTAAGGGCCAAGGTTTCATTCCAATCGTGTTTCAGTCGAGGGTCATTCCACAACTGTCTCAAGAAAAAGTCCAGCTTATAGTCCTTAAAATGAAAAAAAGTAAGAACTTTTTTTTCGTATCACTTTATTGACACTTAATCAACGAAATCTTGCAAGATTCACGTACGGGCAGACCTCAATACTTTTAAATCATGCTGTTTTAGTGTTAACTAAACAGCATGATTTAACTATCTCCAGCTATCTCCAGCCTCGCGGCTTCTACCCGTGAGGGACAGGTCAGTGAAAAGACAACTGTTAAATGGACTATTTGTGGTGTGCCTTTTTCTGTTGATTGGTTTGTTGTTTCTGCTAATTTAATTACGCTAATGAGGGGAAATGTGTAAACAAAGATCCCCCTATACTTCTTGGACCTGAATGTCGTTTGTAAGTATATTCGCATTGAGGGCGTGAGTGCTTGGCACACACACACACAAATATTGAATTATCGATAGGCTTACCATATCAACAACGTTGATAGAATCAATGGATAATACCCATAATCCAACGGTAACTATAACGGGTTGACCTAGGTTCAAAATAAACAAAATGAGTGTGAAAAAGAGAGTAATTTCTTTGCATATAGCTTGGATACGGTGAAACTGGCGAAAAAAGTCGCGAAAAAATATTTTGAACCAAAACATCCGTTCTTCACACGACAGGTTTACATTTTGATACATTTCGTTTCCGCCCTCGTCAAAACAACAATGAGAAATGTTTGGGAAGGACGCACGAGAGCACGTGCATGGTTGTTAACTTTAACGCACTTTATACCACTTCAGCTTTTTTGTTAGGTTACGTTGTTTCCGAGGTCGCTTTAGATCCCAAACAAATTTATACGTTTACCATTCTCCCACTTTTCCAGCACATCTTGTTAGCTTTGTGGAAACATGGAGCAAACGTTTCCTACTTTCTAGACCCAGTATTGCCCATTATGCACTGCGCGCTCGAAAACAAAGACACCTCGCTCCCGTGCAAACCAAAACAACAACAGAGGCGCGTGAAGCATAATGGGTCATACTGGGACTTAAATGGCTTTTTTTCTATTAAAAGGAAAAAAGGAACAAAACTGGTTTCAAGTGTTCATCTTCTCTGGTGTAATGCAAAGGAAGGCTCAAGAGGCCGAAAACAAAATGGAAGAGAAAAACACCGGCACTTAATTAAGAGGAAAACGCAATCCATTAAAAACTGCCCTTCAAAGAAAAACTGGTAACTACTTTCTTTAAAATGTCGTTAGTTTTTGCTACCTTTAAGCAAGGATAGTAATTAAACATTTGTATTTGCTACTTGGTATAAGAAGGAAAATTAATTTTTTTTTATTACCTCCAAAATTTGGTCTGAGCCGCTTGTCGTAACCTTTAATGAGTTTGTTTAATAGAGCTGTCATGTCGTTTGCCCTGCTGCTGCAAATAACATATAGAGCGGATTAAGCCGGTGTCCTAGCCAATTTGGGCCTGTCATCACCGCTATGTTGACCATGTACCGTCGAAAAAAGGTTTCTCGCAAGTATCTTTCGCCTTACGCTCTAATGGTTAACACTGTATCGTGCAAACGCACGTCGCGCATTGGCTCCCGGTCATCCTGTTGGTAGCTGATTGAAAGATTAGCATCCAAAAACTGCCAACAACTCCCAACGAAACCAAAACACTGTTTTTAAGCGTCCCCACCTTGTTAAATAATTTTGTTTCCCAACAATGTTTCGAACGTTTGCAATGACTCTCAGGAAGGCAGTGAATGAAGAGGAATCATCTACCGTTTGTGAAGGAACAAATTGAAAGCTTGAAAGTTGTGCGGGTACTGGCACGAAGTATTGATCCGCACTTTCAATCATCACCAAAAAACACCCTTTCGAGGAAGACTAGCATTATTTTCAGTATAAGATGCACATGTTTTGAGACAAAATGAATTTCTTTTGTTTCCTAGCCCACATTTTTCAGGCATGAATATTTAGATAAGGTGAAGAGACAGAGGAAATTGAAAATCAAACTAGGAAGTTGAAATCAGTTTAAAGTGAATTTCACTTTAACCTACAATACATATTAGAAAATGATAATACTATAGCTGTCTTTAGTAGATATTTTCCCAATGCCTTTGGTATATTTTCATGACGGCAGCCAACTAAGTTACTTAAGCACTTTGTGAACTAGTTAAGTTAACGCCGGTTAGGATCATGCGAAAGGTCATTTTCTCATAGTGTTATTTCTTACCTTTTATCTGAATGGGCCGCCTCGAGACACAGTACTGCAAACACATATGAAATAAACGCCAAACCATTTTTACTCATAGCCATGCTGTTGGTTTACGTAGCATCCACTCAGGATTCCAAACTGACAAAAAGGAGAGGATAAATTCCAGTTTAAGTAGAAATAAATGCAAACCTTGGAGTTTGACTGGTGCGGACAAACCTGGCACTGAATGTCTAATTCAATGATACTTGTAACACAGACGGCAAAATCAGAAAGAGACAGAAGAGGAGGAATAACGAACAAATGTGGATAGTTGCTACACATTCTAAGCGTAATCTGGCATATGTACATTGATTTTATTTACATGCTTTACAGTAAGGCACTCCATGAGGGGGGCACATAGGTTGAGCCTGTCGGGCCTAAAGAGCTTTCAACTGTTCATAACTGAAAACGATCTTCGTAATACAGCTTGAGACACTCAAGGGGATCATCTGGAGTGAAAATTCACGGTAGTTCTTCAAACATAAAGGGCATGAGAATACAGGAACTGATCAACAGGGATCAGTTTATACAAATTTTCCCTTCATGTAAATGCGAGTTTTGTAAGAATTATAAGAAGAATACACGTGTACATATGAATACACGTAAATACAGGTTGGGGTTAAAAGATTATCATGAAAAACTAAAGCCCCGGCTAAATGATCAAACACACAACATGGGGTGGCTAAACGAACAAAAACGTTTGATCAAACATCGAGCAAAGTGAGCCCACATAACGCTTTCTGCGTGTTACCGCTGAAATTATGACGTGTACGTCCGCAGATTCGCTTTCTGATCGGTTGCCTTTTCGCGCTTGTTTTGTTTAAAGAGATGGCATTGCGCGTGAAGCAAATGTTGGATGAAAATGTTTGATCTATATCAAACATTGCAATCCATTCAAATGTAATGTTGAAAGAGGCCCGCGCTCATTCAGAAAGATGTTGGATGAAACTGTTTGATCGTGGGCTGAACCATGGAGCAAAATAATTGTATTAAAATCTCAGCAATGTAAATCAAAACGTAAAGTTGTTTCAGCGTTGTGGTCGCAATATTCTAAGAACTCCAGCTGATCCTTTAACCATACGAACATTTGAGAGTTGTTTTCGCCGAGGAGGTTTAATGTCTTTATTCTAATATTTTAGCCCCCTGCTTTCTCTTTCCTAGGGCTATGTCAAAAAGAGAGAAAGAGTGTCATGTTTTTGTCCTTTTCCCGCAATCACGGCCTAAAACAAAATTGCATCCTCGTTACTATAATTGTCTTGTGACTATGCCATTTCGTTATCGCCAAGCAATATTTTTTTGATTTCAAAATAATTTGAGCTCCTTCTACTCGGCATCATTTTCCAACACAGGTTTTGTTGGGGGTGAAAAAATTAAAATTAAGTATATTCTATTGCGATCAAACAACAGTTTCGATCTAACAGCCAAGTAATTATAATCAATTTCTCTTGTT
>OX419343.1:22811568-22834068 GCA_948470475.1 Galaxea fascicularis | reverse complement strand
GTTTTGAAATCTGTTCCTTGATGACAAGCAGCAAATGAGTGTTAAACCTTGAAGGGAAAGAATATATACCCACCAACAAGACTATTTTGCAAGTAAGGTTATGCAATTTGTGGTGGGAAAGGTAGAGATCCACATGCAAACTCCAAAACTGCCCAGTCGACAAAATGATTTCAAAAATGCTAAGCTTACCTTTCTTTATATTTTCGTCACTGCTAACCCTTAGGCCACAGTGATCTGGAAAAAAACGCAAACGCAGGATATTTAGTACTTTTCGCAAGGTCTCCCGCAGCAGCAGGTTTGGTTCGATTGACCGATCGTTATGTAAAATGAATACTACTTTTCCTGTGAAATGAATACCCTTTTTCCTACGGTGGCGTTTCACAAGCTAATGGCAACGATGTTCTGAGCAGAAATTTCCTATGATGCTCTTTTTTCATATGCCACTTCCACTTCCAAATCAAAAAAACGAGAATGAAATTGCTTGGTGATGCCACTTGAGTAAAATGCGGGTTCTCGCTATGCACTGAGTCAATAAAAACAAAAACGTAACTAGTCAGTCAACCCCGTTCACATGCAATTTCGCGTGGTATCAATGGCATTTTCAAGGATTTGGGAATTGTTTCCGATTTTACAGCCAGAACGGAAAGGTATAGAAAAATAAGATATGAAATAAAAATAAAATATGAAACAAAATCTCGCTCCGCCTAAATTTAGACCCTGGAATATTTGTTCAGCTGACTGAGAAATCAAACCTATAATTAGGAAAATCAAACTGGACACATAAAACTTTAAAAAAAAAAGTTAAAATTGACAGTACGTTTGATTTCCCTAAAAATTCTGAAACCAGTACGTACCTTTTTCGCTCGGCTGATCTACAGGCACGACTATGATTTTGCTTACCATAGTCGCAGCAATTATTTTGTTTTATTTATAAAGCTCCAAACCTGAGGTAGGAGGTTCATTGTTTTGCATATTCATTAAATTGATGGTTTCCCATCATTTTCCATCAAAGTATAAATTTGACAATCATTATGTTAGCACGCAACAATGCCTGACCAATGTTCTTCATTCTTTCGCTCTAACGATTTTCTGGAAAACAGTCGCTCCGCAACAATACTCCTTTTGCTGATATATATGTGCCATCGAATTTCCTACAGAATAATATAATGCAATTTCCATACTTATTTGTACTTAAATGACTTTATATATATTCAAAAATTTTGACGGCATGAACGAGGACAAAAGAAAATCTGGATATTTCATATTTCCATTTTCGCGTCGCTATTTTGATATATATATATTTTTTATTTGTTTTGTAGCTGCGTTCTAAAAACAGCAACAATGAATCGAAGCATATTTTTTTTCAGTCAGCAATAACATAACACCCCTACGAGGAAGGGTAGAAACAAATGAAGATTCCAATATTATTTTAGCCACACTCGAACTACGTTCTCATTACGGATGCACAACCGATTGGAAAAACTCACAAATCATTTGCTTCAGAACGCCCGTGGTACAAACAGAACGCAATAAGATTTTCACTTCATGAAACTCGGCTGATTGTAGCCACAACCTTCCTACAATTCTTAGAAGGGGTCTTCATACAAATTTGTCACGATATCCTTTTTCTTTAAAGAGGGTATAGACATGTTTAACCCAATGAGAGTTTTCTCACAAATGGCCTTCTGGTCACTGCCAGGGTTCATTACGTCCCTAGTGGTTCTTTTCCGTCCCACAGAGTCAATTTGTGAAGAGCTGTGAGACGGGACCTCCGGTTTTATCGTCCTTATCTGAGAAGACTAGAACGTCTAACATTTGCAGGTATCATTACAAAGGTAGCACTTTCTCCTCAGTTATTTAAAGACCCTGAGTGTACGGCATGTTGGTCCGGTCAGGGCTTGAACCCCCGACCTCCCGCAAAGCAGTCCGGTGCTCCACCACTGAGCCAACCGGTCGGCGGTCAGCAAGCAACTTTCTAAAAAACATTGCGCCATATATACATAGTGATGGGAATGAATCAGTCTTTTTTTGTTAAATCACAGCTCTCCAAGAACTTTAAGTAAATACAAGTAACCGGTCTCAGAGCACGAAATTTAACCTTTTGCAAGAGGGTTACGTTGTAATTGGTTCAGCTAGGCGAGCATGTCTCAATTTCGGACCCGGAAATTGTTTTTCTTTAAGTCGGTTACTAGTTTAGTACAAACTAGCACAATATATTTTTCAATTTTATAGCGAGCTTTCAGAGATTATTAAAAGTATTAGAATTCGAATTTTTTTATAATGAACCTGATGCAAGCAAAATAGCTTTTTAAGCCCGGAGCGTTTTTGCTTTTCCCTGATTGGTTGAAAAAGTGGCGCTAGTTTTGATTACCAATGTATGAAGACGATACCTAAAGGTCGGCACACACGAGGGGACTAGTCCCTGCGACTAGTCCCTTGAAGAGTTTACACGAAGGGACTGGTCGCAGGGACTAGTCCCATCGTGTGTGCCGAGAAGGGTTTTGAGGGACTAGTCCCACGAATTCAAACCAGTTTGAATTCGTGGGACAAGTCGCAGGGACCAAAATTTGGTCCCTCCGACTAGATTTTTTTGTCAAAAATGACTAGTTCACACGACGGGACTTGTCCCCGCGACTTGTTTCAGGGACTAGTCGCAGGGACTAGTCCCCTCGTGTGTGCCGACCTTAACGATACACAAACGACTTACCAAAAGGAGAAAGAAATAATAACTGAATCGATTTAGACGTTTAATAGTAAAATATGTAACAGAGGCGCACAAGAACCTTGCTAGCTGTCTCTCAAGGTGCAACTTATATTTACCAGTTGAATGCTTCGAGTTCCTTTTTAAAAAGCCACAGTGATCGTTTGTATGTCTAATACAACACGCTGAGCGATGATAAAGATCTCCACGGCGATTCGATCAATTAGAATGAAAAATTGTGTGGATTGCAAAGTACTAGAATACTAGAATAGTACTTGGTGCTAACAACAAATTGAACGCTTATTTCTTGAATGACGAATACACCAGGTCTTCATATGTACTTTAATAAAAAAAAAATAATAATAAAAATTTCATGGCTCTGGGATATGCTGAAAATAATCACGGAAACTTCAAATTATAACTCCTATTTGCATATCCTGAAGTGGACTTAAACAAACCAGTTTTAAATAATTGACAACTTAAAGGCACATGGATCGGACGCCAACCATTCGGGCGCCATCTCTAATTAAGTGGCCTAATATAGACATGCTACAAACACAGTACTGGCTTAGAATTTGCTCGAGGATGTTCTTTCAAATGGGTGAATGAATCAGTATTTTTAATTAATAAGATTACTTTTTTCTGATAAGCTTGATTTACAAAATTACATAAAACGAAGTTACACTATTACGCTCGAAGTTTTAAATGAGGGAAATGCTTTTTTCTAGAAGAGCCAATCCGACCTTTAAAGGAATTGAAATTATATTTGTCTCACCAATTTGTTTCAGCTGTAAGATGATGAAGTGAAAGAGCTTCGGTATTATTTTCCTTCCTTGGGGAATAACATTTAGTCATAACTTGTGAGTAACCGTAATTAATTTTTTTTTTTTGCTTTTCGTTTGTGAAGATCACGAGAAGCGCACACGAAGCACCGGGGTATGTAGACCTTTTCCTAACAAAGGTCGGTGGTTTTGTTACAATTGGAGGCAAAAAGTTAATATTTCCCCATTTTATACCGACACTACCGGGTCTATGTTAAAATTGGGATGATCTAAAACATGGGATTAAACTCGTTACAGGATTCACACTTTCTTAACGTGTTGTTTTGGAATTTATCTGTTAAATTCGTATTATTTCCCTCACTTTCGCCCAAAACAGAATGCGATGGAGATTATTTGCCAGCTGACAATTCCAACGACCACCTGTCCCATGAACACCATCAGTTATGTTCACGGCAACTCAATTTAGGCGCAAGTGGTTCCTGGTTATTTCTCGTAGAATTGGGATTACGAGATGATTTTCTCTTTTGTTACACTAGTAGAAGTTTGAACACATCTTACTTTCTCCGAATCTAGGCATTTCCATTTGTTTTCACGATTTTTTTTTGTATGTAATTAAGTATAGTGAATGAACTTAAAAACTTCACTTCGAGTATTGAGCGCCGAGTGTCAAACGTGGTTAGAATAATCACAAGAAGAGGTAAAAAACTTAATGTTTACACAAACATTCTATTTTACTTTGGAATAAGTACACTTTGTTTCGAGTTTTCGTTTCACGGTCGATTATTGAACCTATATATCAATATGATAATTTCACCTTTACGAATTTCCGTCTTGAATATCGATGCCGTACCAGAAATCGTCTCCGACGATTTTCAACGCATGCGCCAAAAAACCCTCCACTGGAATAAACGTTGGCCAGGGGTTTAACTCGGACTCGCCACTCTAGTCTAAGCATTCAGTCTGCAATCGGTTGTCGAGAACTAACTCCAACTTAAGTTCGTTTGCATATTCAGACAGTGTGACAATACCTTCATAATTTATTTATGTCCAAACCGCTACGGTATTAACAGTTAGATAGATTTAGTTCTCTGGCCTGCTTAATGATTGCTTAATTACCCTTAACCGAGAACAGTGATCCTGTCCGCCTCTTGGTGTCCAAGAAAATTACTACTTATTGGGGTAATGAGACATTCATTAGTAAAATAAAGTAATATAGCGGGGGAACACCAGCTAGGCAAAATATATTCACCCGGTAGCCCACAGTGTTGAATATATTAGGGTGTCCTCATCACGGAGAAATGTGGCAAACACGAACCACGCCTCAAGATAGCAGTTAAGAGCGGTCAACAAAAGGAAGTTAACTAAACTCGGAAGAAGAGTAAACCCGATTTGGTGTATAGGTAAGCATGCGGTCAGGTGCACGCAGGTATCGTATCTGCTAAGAAATAATTAATGAATTAAAGTTTCCACAAGAAGTTTACATTGAAACACCACACTTAACACACAGTAAGGGAGACAAGAACAATGTTCAATCACTTATTTGCGTCATACAATCCCCAAATATTAGAAAGCAGTCTTAAAAAAAAAATGTCCCAGAACGATCCTTACATGACGTACATACAGTAGTTCGCTCCAAAGAAACCAACACCCTCATGATGAAACTAATTCGATAAATAAATAAAACGATTTGAAGAAGGGATTTGAAAAAGTGTCAAATATCTTTGCGCCGAGTCTTCATAAACGTTGACTCAGTTCTACAATATTGCCTTACGTTAGCTAGCGTGAACTGCTACCGTTCCAATTGGGATTCCCAAATTGGGCAGGTAAAAAACTAAAACCAAACTTAGTCATATAGAGTGTTTCCACACACGTGACTATCAGTCATATTGGTTTACTAATACAAAAGAAGCTATTTGCATAGAAATAGAATGCAATTCCCAGGGGTTTATTTTGGGACACCAACATGGCCGCCGTGAAGTCATGTGAAAACATTCTTTAGCTGATATACACACATATGTAGAAACTTGAGGAAAAGCGAAGATGGCTTAAAATATGTCAAGTACTGTGTAACGTCACTGATAAGTTCTATTCAAAGTTGGAGTTAATTCGTTCAAAGTGAGGAGATGCTGTTTTTGGACGGCCGTTAGATTCTAATAAACGTATTCTCAATGCGACAACGTAACCATATCAGCACGTGAGAAACTAAAGAGCTTAGGGAGAAGGGGAGCTTAATTAAACAGCAATAACAGTGAACTAATCTAGAACGCTACAAAACAAAGGCTCATTTTTGCCGTCCTCGCCAAAGCAACAAAGTGAAATCACCAAATTTTCGATTTTCTAAGGAACGTAAGCGCATGATGACGACAATAACATTTTTTTTTCTATTTTCCTGTCTTTGACGCCGTTCATAGCAATTTTCCAAGTTAAAAAAATCGGAATACTCCTTAAAGAATTACCAGCAAGGACAGTGCAAGGAGAAGTTATACGTCAAGTGACGTTTACGTTTTCGTCGACTAATTTCCACAGAACAATAGGTCCACGTTTATTCATATTTTTTGGCACGTGCTACTGATGTTATCTTCTTTTAAACAACAACGTGAAATGGCTAAATTCAAGGTTTTATTTGAAACGAGAGCGCATGCCCAACATGTAGTGGAACGTTTATCTCGACAGAGTTGGCATAATCAAACTGAATGATGCAATCGCGTAAAGAAGCTTGAAAAACTGAAATCAGGCCTTTAACGGCCTAAGCTACCCTACTAAAGTACATCTGGAAACAGATCAAGACATTCCAATATTGAAAACATAAATAACCAATTGAAAGTTAAATCAAGGGAAATACATACAGAAACGGTAGGACGAGCTGTGGGCCTTATATGACTGAAATACGCTCGATACCGGCGAATGGTGGTAGGCGAGCCGTCGTTTCAAGTCGTTTGTAATACCATTATCACGTGTGGACCTAACGGCAGCTTGTAAGTATGCAGATAAGAACACAAAGTAAGGTGATCTGAATTTCGTTCTGGGATCCCACAAGCTTCTGACCATAGTCCCACGCGTAATAAAATTTCTTTAAGAAAGAAAACAGGTCTGAAATTACAGACCTCATTGATGATAATATCTACTTTGACTTTTAAACAAAATATGGCCCCGTGGTTACAAATATACTGAGACTTCAGTTTTTGACAATTTGAAAACCCTTCCATCCTGCCTTGATGATCTCCTAACTTAAAACTGGTGCCTTTTTAGTAGGTAAAAAGTAATTGTTAGTCCTATGCCAGAATTCAATTTACGATCAGGAAACGAATCGCTTGCTAACTAAGGATTTATGAAGTTCAACCAGTTGCTGCCATAAACATGTTTATTAAGTGTGATTAAGTAAAAATATGTTTCACTAACAATATGTGGAAGGAATGGACGCATTACAAACAATGAATTTCAAAATTATCCTCAGTCTGTTGTTTTTAATGCCTGTGTAGCTCGAGCAGACGGAGGTTGTGTAACAAGCTTGTTTTGCACTCGGTATTAGTTTGAATTAACTAGGCGTCGGCGTACCCCTTTTATCAACTACAAAACAAAGGCTCAACTATGTCGTAAACTTATTTTGTTTTATTATTATTATTATTATTATTGTTATTGTCTTAAGGTGCCTCTGCGATAAGTGTGATGGTCATCTTTCACAAGAAGGCGTACTCTCCGTTTTCTCGAGCATTGAAAGTGCCGTCCAGATTGCCGTCCAGCAGGTTTTCTTTTTCTCTTTTTTTTATGTTATAAGAAATATTTAAATCCAAGATTGTCGTTACCTAAGAAGTAAGCTGTTTCGAGTTGGAAAAACGGGCGGCTGACGTAGACAAATGAGTTTTCGTTACTCAAAGGATCGGAAAGGTATTCCCACGTACTAACAAAAGTTCGGCGGTTTTGTCAGGTACATTCCCAAAATTTCGAAATTTCTCTTTTCGGTTTCAGTTTATTTCTTTGTATGTGTGTGTAAGGTAGGTTCTCAACCGATTTTCTTTTTGCAGTTTAAAATGTTTATTTGTAATTTTCTATCGACTTAACTAATTTGGGTTCAACTGAATTCTCAGGAATTGCCAAGTCTAGTATGACGGATCCAAAATGGCGTCCATGCAATAGAATGACGTCATCTGACGTTTTTTCAGTGTAAGGGAGCACTTCATCGAGCAAAAAATACAGTGAGCATACTTTCTAAACCATTATTAATAAAACGAGGTTATTACAAAATAAAACTTCAAAGGACGTTCTAACCTCCCCCGTTATCTCGAGTTGTAACGTAGTGTTGATTTGTATGGACAGCCAATGGTGGAATGTTTGGGGTAAACATACCTTTCACTAAGCCGTCACCGTAGCCAGAAAGAAAACGTAAGAGATGGATCTTTTGGTAGGCTTGACGCAAAATCTGAGGGACAAAAGTGGTTTGCTAAGTTCTTAATTCAACAGGATTATCAGATACGTACAACTCATCTGTAAAGATTTGTAGACGGGAATTCGTAACTTGTGACCTCATCCTCAAACTATTCTCCGTCAATGCTAGCCAATCTTCGTCACTGTCATATCACTATCCATGAATTTTATATTAATTGCTGTAGAATTTTGTTTTTGAACGATGATCGAAAAATAAAATGATATTAGCCTTGCGTAGTCCTCACAAGTTACGTAATTACGTACTTTTCATGCCTCCACTAAAGATAAAATATACACGCTCCTGTTTCCTCTAATGCTTTGAAAATCTTAATGTTTCGCTAAAATAACGTTTCGAGAAAGTCATTAAACTGCACTCAAGGACTAGCCTGCAAGGAATTTTAAATAATATTGTCAACACGAAGAACACGGTCATTTTTTGAAGTTTTGTTGAAGTTGACACTTTATGACAGCCAAACGTACGTGGTTTTGGTATGATTATTTCTTTTTTTTTTTTTGGCTTTTGACAGAGACAATAGGTCAGAAAGTCAGAAGATTTCCGCGATCACTGCCAGACATTGCTGAAATTGATTCAAACTGGATTTATTCTCAGATTGAATTGGTCTATGTTTATGCCGTTAATTACTGACAGCGACTCTCGTAGTAAATAAAAGTTCCCTCGTAATTCAAGAATTTTCAAATCCTATATTGACTAAAGGACCTCTTTCAGGAGCAATGATTTCGTAATTAACACCCGTGCCACGATTTCCAGTAAATACGGTGTCCACTTGTATCACGAAAGACAGTGCAAAAGGCAGCACTCCTGATTAAGAAATGTCAACTATACATACCGATTAATGGCGACGCTTAGGGAAATCTCAAAGCACGTCCTTTCTTGATTTAACAGCACGCTCGCGTCGCGTGCGAAACGCAAATGCAAATTTTAAAGAATCCTCCTGATTCTGTATACATGAGATCTTTTAATCTTGTTGTTAAAATTTGTTTTCCAAGCACACACCGCAGGGATGATAAAAAGTTTACTCGGTCATGTGTTAATTCCAATGTCCCACATTGGTTTTGATTTCCCAATTATTGACCAATCGAGAAAGAGGGTCATTTAATGCCCGCCAAGCAAATGGTGATGGCTAAATTGATTGCTGTGTTAAACCAAAGCTGGTGACGTCAGAAAGCGATCAGATGCAGCGAAAGTAGCGTCACGCACGCTTTTATGGATGCCGTGCCAAAAGAGATGAGTTGAAGAAAACTAAGAAAACACACAATTCTCTAGAATGTAAGGCCTCATTAAGAACTTTTCTTTGACAACTACCACTCCAAAAACATCAAGGACTGTAGAATAATCAAAAATACTATCTGTGTTTTGAAAAGACTCGACATTAGTACTGACAATTTCGACAATTTCTCCCTAGTTTCTCAGTGATATCGTACTGTATTAGAGAAGTTATCTTTACAAGTCGCAGTTCGAAATTCTCACATGGCAGAATGCGCGAGTTACTCATGTGGCCTACACGCCTTAATATTTTTTTCTTTTTTGGATCAACAGTTTAGATATATATGTTTTCCCATTAAACAAATGCACTTGTATAGCTTTGCATAAAATTTGACGCCGTCGTGTTTACTCTGCATACCCTTCTTAGGTAGCAGTTCCAGAATAAGGGCGAATTGTTTTTTTAAATATCGATGAGTTTCTTTCCAACCACGACGACGCAGCCGAGATTTGATCTGAGATTTGCAGGCATTACCTTCTATCACACCTTTTATTATTTTGCTTCGTCTGACAGTTACAATGTCAACTCGGGAAATGCCAACCATTGCAAATGACTTCAAACAATAGGTTTTGGCAGGTGTAAGCTCTGAGCTGCTTAGAATGGATTTTTAATAACTCAAGCTTAATGTTTATAGTTTTTTTTAACTGGATATTGCGAAGAATTCAGCTCTTTCCGAATGCCATGACACAAGAAACGAAACAAAATTACAGCTGCATCCAGTTCTATGGGAAAATAACGCGTACACGGCCCGAGATCTTTCAGGTTTGTTTTTCCCCAAGTACAGAAGACTGCCTACACTGTACGCGCAAATCAAGAATATAATATATGTAAAAGACTGTATAGCCGGTTTGCAATTCCAAATAATAATCGTAATATATAACTGAATCGTCCTCATGTTATAGGAAGGTGTGATAATAAGTTGATCGAATCTTAAAAGAAACATTTTTGGGATTGGGAAAACGCGGATCATTGCGAATAACAAGATAAGTTATCTTTGCAAGTTAACGCGAACAAAATCAAGTTATGGGTCACCCGAACCTGATTGTAGGTAAACCACCCAAGTTTGATAGCAGTATTAACTGACCGCGGGGTAACACCGCAAATATACAGCGCGTTGATGCCAGAACCTCAAACATGTTATATGTCACCTACCTCACTTGATGAAACGTGAAGTAATGTCAGTGAAGGAAAACTTGAAAAACACTAGAATAATTATTTTAAAATTCGTTCCAACTTGATTAATAGCTACGTGAAGCTGAATATTTGACAAGGATTGAGAACGTCAGCTTCAAGTTCGTCACAAACAAGTTGATTATGCTAAAGATTTGCGCATGTGTTTTTACGTCAGCCATGTGTGTTTATGTAGGAGGAGAAATTATTCCACTCATTTTGAGTACATGAAAGCTTTCATTATTTATTGTTTTCGACGGCAACTACTTATTTTGAGATAATGTCAAGGCCAGAAGTTTCTTCATGAAAAGGAAAACTCTCTCATTAGGCACGGTGGAGGGTAACTAATGAAAACAGCGTAAATTTATCAGATTCATGCAATGGTTATTTACTTCGGCGGAAGGCTTTCATGAATATACTCCATTCTAATAATACACAATGAAGCTTAACCTATTAGCGTCAAGCTGGATAATTCATGCACGAAAGGGTTGATCAATGAAGTGAAACAAGAGAAACGCAAGGAGCAAGATAGACAAATAAGCTCTTATATAACTATAAAATGACGTCTAAGGTCGTGGAAGATTTTAAGCTACGTTTAAAAGTCATAAAAGGTATATCTGATTTTTTTAGTCTCATCACCTGGAGAAATATCACAAATCTCCGCAGCGAGTATTATATTTCTTTAAAGTTACGTTTTCCCTATTTTTTAGAAACACTCGATTTTCATTAACTGTCCAAAGAAACTCCAGCAGCGAGTCAAGGGCACGCCGACTATGCCTTGTTATATTTTTGGCTTTTAGGTCGAATTGAAAAGATACAAAGTGCAAAAAGAAGTAATGAACATATTTCCCACGAGCCTAACAAAAGTCAAAACGACAGTGACAATGACGTGGCAGGGATAAAGTTTAATCATAGTTTTAAGAATGACAAATTCTGCGTCGAACTACTTGGTCCTCATAGAACTAACTTATTATTAGCATTCGATGTCTACTGGGATATTATGCACCACTTCAGTCTGGTACCTTAAATTAGAGACCTATAAAATAATTTGCTAAAACAAAAAAACTGGCGGGACCATAAAACGGAGGAAGCGAAGACACGAGAAATTAACCATATTGAATTATTTAGAGAGACGAAATATGTTGGCATACAAAATTAAAACAATATTTCAGTGCTTCCTCTAAGAGGCACAATATTTACAATTGGTCAGAAAATAGTTTCTGAATAAACAAGGATGTCTCGACAAATTTTACTTTTATTTTTCTTGTTCACGCAGAATGGTTGCATTGAAAGAGCGTTCCATACCATTGGGGCCATATAGAGTCGTATATAATTTTAGTCAATGAAAACTGGCGAAAACCTCTGTAAATAAGCTCAAAACCGCACAAACGACAATTGATTCCTTGTAGTTTTAGATGCAAGGCTTCAAAACCAAACGGAACCGAAGGATTTAGTTGTTAGCTTTAAGCGGCAGACTAACATGACGCAATAGGAAAACAACTATCAAATTAAGTCTTTCCAGGGGCCGGTTTCTCGAAACTCCCGACACTTTTCGGGTCTATTTCGGGTACTTTAATTTCCTGCCTATTTCGAAAACGAAGATGTTTTCAGGCATGATATTTTACAGCAACTCTACCCTTTCGATACCTAAAATCATAGTAAAAGGCCAGGATTTTAGAATGAGCGGATCGCAGTTTTTTAAATGGGTTTCAGGGCCCGAAAATTTTACGGGACTTTCGAGAAACGGGCCCCAGTGTCGAGCTTGATCGGTGCATACTTCTATTTAACAATTAGATTAACCTTTACCTCTTATCGTTATAGATTCTAACTAAACATGACCTACTCGGCTGACGATAAAAGGGGCATACCTGGTCGTTGACCTCAACCCAGAGTTTCGTTCGGTACTTGTCATTAAGAAATAAATGAAACAACACGAAGTCTTGTCTTTATATCGATGGTGTATTGAACATTTTATTGGCTGAAACCGCAGACAAAGTGTCTGATATTTAACTGGCATACCTGCTTCACTGGGAACCAATGTAGAATGTAATGACCAGTGGGTCGCGTGATTTAAAAAAAGAAACAAAAAGCAAACAGTAATAGAGGGGAACGAAATGATAGTTATAACAGAGAAATAATGAGAAATCCCCGCTTGGAGTCCTCGCTAGATCAGTGTACTTCAAAACACAAGAGTGGATTCAGCTACGGTTCAGTACAACATTTACAAAAGAATTTCAAACAGGGTTACATCTTTGAAGAACAAGAACTTATGTCACATGAACAACAATTGTAAGCAATTTTAAGGCTAGGAATTATTGATATTTACAAGATGTCATCGAAATAAAATGACTAATGTTCCGCAATAATTGGAGTGGGGTTTCCCGTGAAAAGGCCGGACTTAGTCGAGAAACGAAGTGCAGTTAGTTTTCAGAAGTTATCATACAAGTAATTGTAAAACATAAGGTTTAGAGTCAACAACGCCTTGAACGTAAAGTTTTGAACTGGTTGGAAGGAAAAACGCAGAATGGACGCTACAGTTAATATGTGCAATTACATTTTTCACCTGCCAAATATTCATATTGAAAGACTGACACAAACTTTCCACTTGCTTGCAATTATTTTTGAAGAACGGGATAAAAGTAATTCTAGACTCGCAGTCTCCCAAGCGCAAAATTTTGAATAGCTAATTAATTAACACGCAGCCACAACTGAAATGCGGTGTGAATATTAAAGATGCATATTCCCATAATTTCAATAGGTAATGTCGTTTATATTCCATACCTTGCATGGGTCAACACTTTCTTCAATCTGTTCGCACCTGGACCGATGTTATGTCTTGCTTGTGGCAAGCGGTTTGCGTTGTGCTTCCTTGGTCATGACGAAAACCAACGTACAGCTCAGTTCCAAACGAAAGAAAAAAAAAGCGGCTAAAATTCACACGTGTGTACCTTTTTTTTTTCTTTCCAAGCCAAATGACTAGCAAATTCCTCTGCCGTCCCGCGGGTCCGTTTTTGTGCACTTTTCGATCGCTTTGACGGGATTATAGGGAGCATGCCATTCCGACCGGTTTTACCGGAAAATCAGGTAAACGCTCCAGACAATCCACACCGCTTTGAGAAGACAAACTGGCTCTCCACGCAGTGTTTCACTCTGACCGGTTTTTTTCGTACATATGTGAACGCCAAGTGACTTTTGTCAATGGACCATGTAAATTAACTAAGAAAAAAATTCGGTCATCTTAACCACTGATGTTCCGCCATGTTCGTATAGCTTTTTCCAGCTCTCATGATTGTTAAGCCCGTTTAAGTTTTAAATACAATTTTTGCAATTAATAATTGAACTTCTGAACAAGTTAGTGGCAATGTCTTCTACAATCACTTACGTTGGGTAGATACGCTAGCGCTTGTTAATTATTTATTTCTGTGTTATGCAGTGAAACAAGTGGATAGGACTGCCCCTCTTTGAAACTACCCGAATAAGATCGATAGGGTTCACGCCATGTCTTTCATGGTTCAAACGCCTCGCAGACCATTTTATGAAACGTAACTTTGTAGAAACTGGAAAACATTTTCTTTGAACACCCGTATTGTCGTACAAACTAGAATACCTGGTTGCATCAAAATAATCCTACCCGCACGGATGCTAAACCCCAAATCGAACCTCCTAAGATAAGCCCAAATGTAATAATCTAAATTTGCTCCTCTCTCAGGAGAAACTATTGGGAATTTTAACGTGTCTAGTTATAACTTTCTTTGAACTCTTCTTCTTAAAACGTTTAACTTACCTCGTCCACTTCAATCGTTCTCATTGCGCTTGGAACACAAGGTTTTCGCAAACTTCGCCAGTGCACGGCTTATTCCGCAATGCTTACCTGATGAAAATAATATTCGAAGCACAAAAGACGTCAAAGTAAATTTATTTTATGTCAGCGGGGACGGGACCATGTGAATGTTGTCAGGATACACTATCAGAAATGAAGCTGTTGCCACGAAACGCCACACGAAATGTCGTTCTTGCCAGGCGACACATTTTCTTCTTAACGAAACTTAAGAAATAAACCACTTTTAGCTCTTATGATAATTTACTATTAGCCTGCCCGGACCATGAAACATCGCATTTCCCGTTTCTGCTCGTTGTGGGGAAAGGATTTGCAGTATAATAAATTCAATTTTGGGACACAATAGCCTACGTGGGGTACTGTTAACCAAAAAAATCAAACATTGCACCAATACAAGGAAACCCCATGGGCTGGCATTTGAGGTTCAACAAAGCTCCAAACCGAGCTTGAGAGTTCTTGAAGAAAATCCCTAACTGAGGAAAATAATTGCAATGCCAACACTGTTCTATCTATAGCTCCTCACGAGTTATCCAGAAGACTCATTGGTATTAATTTGTGTTTTGTTTGCCGTCGTAAAGCAAGGCCGACTTGTTTCACAGTATCAGCTAAGACTAACCTGAAAACATTAGCGATACAAGAAATTAAAACTCGTATTTGATCCGCGTCACGGAGTTAAACTTTCAACGACTCTATTAGAATCGAAACTACTAAAACCATTACGTTGTTCCACAATAATGGCCGCTCTTTAGCTTCGTCTTGCTTCTGTTTCGTCCAAAGTGTTTTGAAACTTGAATGTCTGACAAACCAGCTCTGCATGCTAATAACGTCCGCTATCCGCTTTTTGGTCAGCCCGAGCTATTCCAAAATAAACAAAAACGACAAACAGAAAATCCCACCAGCAATTTTATTTGCGTTTTCTTGCCGAAACTTGCGTTGAGGAATACGGTGATATCAACCCATTCATTGTACCCCTGTATTTTTCATGGCACCAACAAGAACAATTCGTTACAGTAAAATATCAATACTTTTTATCCTTGCGAACATTTGAGTAACAAGAAATAGGCCGTTCCGAAATTCAAAAGGGAAGTGGGGCGAGTTTCAAATTTGAAATAATCGATACAGCCGATTTCAGTGCAGTGTATAGACCCGGGTTTTTGAAACATGATTCGCCCGTCATGATTCGACCGTGAGGTTACCAAGCCGAGGTTCGAACGATGAAAGCGCTGCACGAAGACTTGAGAATTACAGTCAAGTCGCCCGAAAGTAGGTTAATGTCGCCCGAATACTAAGTTATCTCGCCCAATATTTCATTGTAATTATATAGGTTACTTCTTGTTGGAGTACATTCAATTCACAAGTTAAACGGTTACATTGTTGTAAGATAGGTTATTTAATTAAAATATTGCTGATATTGAATTACAAAATGTCGATCTGTCATGATTAACATACGTTCCATACACGTAATCGTGTGGAACTTTGTTTACAAACGATTAAACCTATTTAAATGCACAGAAAGTTGTGGGATTGTGGGTTCGATCGATGGAATCTTTCGGTTGCTTAGAAAATGTTAATAATTACAATGATTGAACGTTGGGTAATAAATGAAATGTATGTTTACAGATGAAAAGATGTCGGGCGACGTAACTTCGGGCGAGATAACTTTCAGGCGACTTGACTGTAATTCTTAAGTCTTCGTGCAGCGCTTTCATCGTTCGCACCTCGGCTTGGTAACCTCACGGTCGAATCATGACGGGCGAATCACGTTTCAAAAACCCGGGTCTACACACTACACTGAAATCGGCTGTAGATTGACACCATCACATCACAGGCGGCCCAGACGTTGTTTGTGATTTACATACGTGACAGTATTGCGCCATTTAAGAGAATGTATGAAAATGATTCAAAAATCGCTCTAAATTCAACTTGCAGTCAAGGATTTAAATAAAAGAAGCTTACCTTAGTCTGCGCTTGTGTTATTTTGAAGTCTTTGAAGTCTTTGTGGCAGCTGAGTCGTTCTAAAGCCATTTTGACGATTTAAACTTTTCCCGGTTTGCTTTCCAGTGAAGAGAAACGAAAGGCTGGCGACCTGGTCGGCCGACGGTTCGCACTCAAAGCTCTATAAATTCCACTAAAATGCTCGGAGCTCGCCAAAATTGCCTCACGGCAGCCGTCGATAATTCTTCTTTCTAGTTGCTTCGCCTCGGATTCCAAGGTTTATCTTATCCGCCCGAAAAACGCTCCTTTTCGAGCGCTGGCTGCCCATTTTTGCTTCGTCTCTATCCGTAACGAGTCAACTTGGCCACGGATTTCAAAATCGTTGGCTTAGCGACCCCTCCGTCACGACAAAGTCGCCCTCAACCGTAGGGAGGAACAGATCAATTTGCTCTGCAAGCGGTGAGTTTCCCGCCGTTTCTGGTGTAATTTGACCATTGAGATTGGTCGTTTGACCAAGTTTGAACAGAGACCAAGTTATGGACCTTGAAACAGCTCAAAATCCATACAAAGGTCTCTAATTTTACGGCTGCGTCCCCCAAAACCATAAACTCTTAAAAATATCATTCAGTTTTCTGGCAACTGTAAAATCTCGTCATCCACCTACTATTTAGAGATAACTCAGGTGAAAATCAATGTTTGCCAAGTTCTACGAATATCACAGAAATCGTAAAAAAATACAGAGTTTGTATGGTTTTGGGGGACGCTGTCACAAAATTAGAAACATTTGTATGGATTTTGAACCATGTTTCAAGGTCCGTAAGACTTGGTCTCTGTTCAACCTAAAAGAATCAAACTTGGTCAAACGACCAATCTCAATGTTACATTTCATGTGATGGTGTCAATTTATCGTATCGATTACTTCAAATTTGAAACTCGCCCCAGTTCCCTTTTGAATTTCGGAACGGCCTATTGGTGTCTGTCAGCAGTTCAAGTTTCAGGTACGCAAAACCAAATCAAGGGAGAGGAGAGAAGGGAAGGTACCACAACTACAAAGAGGCAAGAGGACGATCTTTAGAGTGAAACAAACATGCAGAGGCAGTCAAACTGGTGCTCATGGTATCACATCATATGGGTCAGTTTATTTTAGACATGTGCGTGAAGACTTTGATAACGAGATAGAACCGGCATTACAGGAACTGCGATCACTATTCGCTATCGCTAAACATTCGTATTTTTCTACGAGTCAAAAATGCTCTTCCACCTTACGCCTCGTACGCTGCTTCCTCGCATGTAGCTTGGCAACATCAGTTTTTTTACGATGCAGTTTCTTTTCTAACCTGTGAACAGTGCTGTCTTCCTTAGCGTCTGTAGCAATCGAAGAGAAACCTGAAAATCTTACGGTAAAAAGCAACTCCTTCAGAAACAAATGTAATGATCTTCTTCGCGGGAGTTATTTGGGCTTGTCACGCAACATCTCTTCCCCAACAAGAGAAGTGCGTGACATGTTAAAAGATCAACTGATGAGCATTACAATCGATGCTAAGCGACGTAAGCAATCGAGTGATTAACCTGATGGTTTAAGCAGCTGAATGGCACCTTATTTTGTTTCCATACGATAATTACAAACGTAGAGCATTTTTTTTTTACGGTGATCAACTGACTGGAAGCTATCATAAACCTTTGTTCTTCTTTCCGAGGAAAAACAAATAAAAGAAAGAAAGCCTGTTACAAGTTATTCTTTTCAACACTTTCCAAGCTCCAAACACACGAAAAGCTGACCATGGCAACGTTGCCTCTTGATGATTCACTAGCGTCACTTTGTCAAAGTAAAGTTGCGTGACTTGATTTGTCACGCTGCCTCTCCTTGCGTCCTTATGTCGTCGATTTTGAGGATCATCTTCACCAGCTGAGTAGCCAGGCTGATCTGCTGTTTCTTGCCAATCAGAGTCTCTATTACGTGCTGATCTTTCATGTCTGAGGAAGGGGAAGAGAATGCAAACAACATTATCAAATTACATGTACCACTGCGATCAACAAGCTCCTTTTAAAGCTAAATCTAATCCAACCCACCGTTAATTCCTGTATCCATACAGTCCACACCTAGTCTAGGATTGCCTTCAGCGACTTGTCTGGATTTTATATCAGCCACTGTCTGAATTGGATTTAGCCCTGAATTCTCAGCTAGGGCCAATGGTATAGCTTCTAATGCATCACTGAATGCTCTCATCGCATACTGCTCTAAAGTAGATATCTAGGATAAAATCAAATCACAGTCAACTAGGGGGGCTGTAAAGCAACTAAATATTGAAAACAAACAAACAAACACACAAAACAAAGCACTGAATTGTGACTATCTAAAGCCCACTCATGGACCACCATAAATCAAATCACTGATACTCCAAATTGGGTAATTTTTACTACAATAATCAGGGGTTTCAATGATAACTGGAAATTGCTACCTGAGCTAGCCAAAGTAGGTGGCAGCTTGGCCCTGGTTGTTCAAACTTTGGATAGCACTATCCACTAGATAAGTCACTATCCAGCAGATAAGTAATGGGAAAGCTAACTGCACTATCCACTGGATAGATATTTATCCAGTGGATAGTGCTATCCAGGCTTTGAACAACCGGAGCCTGATGAATTTTTTAATCATTTGAGTGAAAATTTAGACAAAGTAGGTGACAGTGAGAAGTGAACTCTGAGAAAGAAGGCAACAGTTTTCACCGGTTGCCGACTTCCAATGAAATCCCTGATAATCAGAAGTAAAAATATATTATTTTTGAAGATACAGCTGTACCATGATTTAATAAGAGTTGAACTCTGTCAACATTTTCTTGACTAAAGTTCACCTTATCAGCTTCTCTGGTGACTGCCAATGAGCAGGCCAATTCTGTCGCCCCTCCGCCATACACAACACGATTATCACGGACAAGGTTCCTAACTACACACAGAGCATCATGAAGACTCCTCTTGGCCTCTTCTATAATCTAAGACAAGAACAAAAAAATAACAGTGAATTCTACAACTGGTCTGTGAATCCACTGACAACACTTCATTACATACTCCTGAGATATATTACGTTTTCTCTGTGGTCTTTAACAGTAAAATTGTCACATTATCATTTGAGTATAGCCAAACAAGAGAGGTTAATTTTTGCCCACTTTCCACATACAACTACTCAAAAAATCCAGTGGGGAAAAAACAAATTATATTATTAACAAGATTGCTGAATTCAACAGAAACATTCATTGTACAACATACATGTGGGGTGTGTCCTGAAACAAAAAAAAAAAACAAAAAAAAAAAAGAATAATCATGCCAGACACACAATCAGGCTCTGTAAGATTTTGTTCCTGGAAACTTTGTTGCCTCACCATTTTATTTCCTCCTCGAATGAAGATGGTGACAGCTCTGGAATTGAGGCACTCCTCAATGACTAACATTCTGTCCTTGGTGGTTCCAAAACTTAGCTCCTTGACAAAACCAGCCTTCCCGAGTTTATCTGCTGTGAGCTCGGAAAACCTAGGCACAATTCTCCCACCAGTAGCGATAGCAATAAGCTGGAACAAGAGCAATTAGGTTAGGTGGTGAGGGTGCAATCTCTCAGTTTCAGTTACTGCAATTACCAAACTGCTGAAAGAGGTGTATGAACTCTGTTTGCATATAATAAATATTGAAGAGTTCAATGCAAAAAGGGCATACACATGGCGATTTGCCTAAAATTTTAAATTCACACTTCTTCGGCCTATAGACTAGTTATCATGTCAGAAACACAGGTAAGCAGTTTTATTTTATTTTATTTTTCTTACTTGAAGGCCTGAATTTGGAAAATTGGCATAACTTTTTCCAATGGTCAGGAAACAAAAACAATTTCCTTTGTTTGATTGTAGAAAAAGTCGACATGCTAATTTTCCAAATTCAGCCTTTCAAATTCAAGTAACTGCAGACCTAATTCTGACAATGATGATAACCAGTCTGTAGGCCAATGAAGAACGAATTTCAAGTAACTTGAGATTTTGAGTAAAATTGTCACTTACACCGTATGCCTTTTTGCACCAACCCCCTCAATTAATATGGTACCTCTAAAACCTTGGGTCTCGTAATCTTTTCATCTAATCTCAAAATCTTGACAGTCTTTGCAAGGAGTCTCAATTAAGTCTTGTTTATAGTGCGTTTATTTCAGTCTTGAAGTCTTACATGTTTTGTCTTGGTCTCATATTGTCAAACAAGGGTGTCAGTGTCTCGGCGAGTCTTGGATTTTACCATTTGCCACACCAAAGCAGATTTTCAAGACATACCTCAATCTCTGGTCCGCCCACCCATCTGACGGCAGGCAATTCATTTTGCAGCAAAAGATGGTTGGCTTCGTCATCAAATCCCCACTGACAGATGGCCAGATTGGCACCTGTATCCTTGACCTGTTTCACCATCTGTTCAAACTTCTCCTTCTCATACTCACGAAGCTTCTGGTAATCTTCCACTGATGTAACATCCAGCTTGTGTTTAGTTTTGGGTTTGGGAGGTTCAAATGGGCAGGTTAGGATCGCCAGCTTGGCATCCTTTATCACCTGAGTAAGTCAGCAAAAGAAAATGTCACAATAAGACATGAACATTCTGCAAGTAATACATGTATGTGCAATATGTACATGTATCAAACGTTTTGCAATTACTGCATACTCTAACCAATTTGATTTCATTATTTCGTATCTGGATTCACAGTGTGACAAAAATACATCAAAAGCAATAAAGAAAAAATGCATAAAAACCATAATTATATTAACTTCCAAGGTGGGAAGAAGACCTGGTACAACTTACTTGAATGGCAAACTCAAGGCAATTATGGGGGTCCCCATTCCTGAGAGCATGCTTACAATGTGCACATAACCAAAGTTGAGGAAGACAATGCAAACAGTATCACAATTACATTGACATGTGTATGATTTTCTGCATTAACTTTCATAATTAAGCTATAAATTTTAATTGCCCGGTGTTTTGCAATTACCTATTTGTAATATCAGTGTGTCATTTAAGACGAGGGTTACGATATAGTTTTAAGGTACACAAATTGATTGCAGATGGAGAAATACCACAATGTTTAAACAATTTCTCCTCACCAGGGAATATAGAGATAGGAGTGGTGAGAATATGCATGCTGATATCCAAGCCTGCAAATAACAGTTGGTCATTGGACAAATGTCTAGTGAATTTTAGGTTTTGACCGGCAAAAGCCTAGCCAGGTCGGACACTCTGACCGGGCATTTCAGACCAGTCTGTTCTCTTGTCTGGACAAAATGTGACCCTAGCCTGACAAATGACCCGTTTATGGACAACAATAATGGTTGTTATTTGCAGGCTTGATATCATAACTTTACCTTTGGCATTTGAGGATGGCTCATATCTTTATCCACCACCACTCCTTTGACTAACATGGTGTCATCCAGCCTGCCACCCTCCTTTCCCTCCATCTTGATCAGTTCAAAGTCAACATCTTTTCTCTCCAGGTCTGCTACAGAGAGCACAGCTTCCACTGCAATCTCCGCCAGCTTTCTGTGGCATCGGCTGACACTAGAAAGAATAGAAATTAAGACCAAGATTGGAGATTTGGGCCTGAATTGTCAGGGGTATAGTCATCATCATTAGAGGAGTGCTACCACCCTCTCCCCCCATCAGCACCACAACAATGAGTAAAACACACTGAGTGTTGCCCTCAAATATATCATTTTATTATTATTATTATTATTATTATTATTATTATTATTATTATTATTATTATGGGCCAAACCTCCAAACATCAATGCAACACTTCATTGGAAAACTAGGCTCAAGAACAGGGCATCAGTGTATACAACTGAATTTGAAGAGGGAGAATGACACGGATGCTCAAAGCAGTGAACACAATTAAAGCCGTCACAAAAGGAACACTAGAAAATGAATTGAAGCACCAAGTTACATGCATGCTTTAATTTAAGGTGGTTGATGTTTTCTTACATTTTTGAGCCTAGCGTTGTCATGGCAGTCTGCACAAGGGATTCAGGATTATTCCTATCCACGGGAAAACTGTCACATATTTTGTCCAGTTCTTCGTTAGCAATCCTGGCTGCCAGCTCGTATCCATCAGCTATTCTAATCGGATGGATTCCCCAGTCTAGTAGCTGTTCAGCTTGCTCAAGAAGGGATCCTGCAAGAACTGAGAATAGAGCAACAATTAGAATTAGAACCCCAAAACCCTCAGGAACTAAAACCAACAATGAGGAGGCTGTTTCGTACGTCTAATGGAATAGAATGCCTTAGTGTAGGGGCTGTTACAGAGAAAGATCTTGTGCAGTAGGTTTTTCAAAAAACTCGAATATTCACGCTATATTTAACCCT
>OX419343.1:22799068-22806568 GCA_948470475.1 Galaxea fascicularis | reverse complement strand
CTTGCTTGTGGACCATACCTGAGGATCACAAAAAAAACGACTGAGCCTTCGATAAAAAAATGAAAGCGCAGCTGGTAAAATGCATATTGTCCCGATACACAAATACACAAAAAGGTCGCAAGGTAAGTCATCACAAATTTGAAAACAACAACTTTGGTACACAAACATGTGTTAAGTGTTTTGGGGGTCTCGCCGGCACGAACTTGTAAATAAACAAAAAGTGTAAAAAAAAAGTCATTTCACTGTCTCGTTCCCAAAGACCGCGGCACTTCTCTCCAGCGGTAAAGGGTAGAAGAGAGATCGATCTTAGAGGAGGAACGGTGAAAGAGACGTTTCAAATGCATATTCGTTAAGAAATCCCAGCTTGTGAAAGGTTAAAAGTACGCTATTTAACACGCTATTCACAACAAGCCTAAAGCCAGTAGCGTTTGAGATATATATGTTATTCACCGGCCGTAAAAAAACAATTAAGACAAATTGAAACTTCGCTCTTTCAATTCGCAACTTCACTCTGCGCTTAGCGTAGTTGGTTACCATGACCGTGGTCAGGAGATAGGAAAATACTGCAGGCTCCCGGAACCAATCAGATTGCAGGATTCTCAGGATATCGCCCGCTCACGATCAAAGAAATAAATAAAAGAGCAGATTCTCGGGTAAAAAACCCAAGTGAGCAGGCTGCCAGACCCGACACATTGTGTTGTTGAGAATGAAAATTTGGGAAGATCCACGTCTTCTGACCTCTTAAAAAAACTTCCGTAACCCCCTGACTTTGGAAGTTTGGAACGCTGGCTAGGATTTGGCCCGATGTCCAACACGAAACAAAGTAACGAGATCAAGGCAAAGGATTACAAGCCGGAACCTTAGATTACAAGTCGACCGCATTGACCATTAGACAACAAGCATCCCAACACCTACGAATCTGCCGGGTTTGAAGTTGATGGATTCCCCAACAGTTAACCAAGGATCGCGATTTGTAAGAGGCGATCCTTGGTTGGTTGTTGGGCAATCCGGTAATGCCATGCATGACTTACTTGTGATCCACGGTTTCTACTGTAGCATATTGAAGATTCTTGTACAAAATTTTCCAGGAATTTTCTAGGCCCAGATAAACAGTGGCTGCACCTGTGTTCGAAAACAAAAGATGGACCCATTGCTGGCTTCCGCTGCACCATTCGGATTGCTTAGATTATTTATCGCATATTTTTCCAAAATTGATTCAATGGGGAGATAAAGCAAGGACGACGGCCACGGAAACGAAAACGTCATTTTAAAAAGTTGCTTCTCGTTATTATTGCTCTTTGACAACGATTCCAAAGTAACAACGAAAATACTGCCCAACTGTTCAGGGTGTAAATTATTATGAACGGTCAGGTCTTAAGGTAAGAAAAAAACAGAAAACTTTACCGGCATGCGTTCACTCAGTGCGTTCTCGAGTAAACCTAAAACTGACTATTTCACGTCGTTGTTTTGCAGAGGACGGCAAAGAAATGTATCAAAATGTAAAATGTACGCACAGAGCGATTAAAAATATTGATTTGCGGCGTTCTCGTTGTCATTGTCGCCCTCGTTGCTAAATCTCGATAGTTTGATGGATCGCAATATTCACAAGATTCGCTCATTGACACCAGAAATTTAACACATCTTTGTTTGGACATCTGTCTCCTGGTAACTTGCACGACAGGCGTTTATTTGGCCAAGCTCTCTCACTCTCGCCTCACGCTTCGCGCTCGTGTGTCGCGCGTCGTCCTCGATCTCTCGCGCTTCGCGCACGTCTAAATAAGCGTCCGTTATGCAAGCTAGGTTCCTCAAACCTCTTGCTCCACTAACGGCAACTTTAACGATTTCGTCCATTGTTGATGAACCATCTACAGTGTCCTTTTTCTGTAAAGATTGTGGTAAGGCCTGAAAAATAAGATATCAAAATTCAAAAAATAATGGTCATTGGCGTTCCTGGCGTAGAAGAGGCTCGCGCCAGGGTTACTGGCGTATTTTTGAGGGAAGTTAAGAGGTAGTTCCCTCGAAAAACTCACGTGGAACAAGGTTAATTTACTTTACAATTGGTACAGCACTCAACAATCGTGTTTCTCCGCAAAACGATTTGAATCTCGGACCTATATTCCTTCTGCTGGTGCCCCTCTGGGAACTTAACATTTTTGTCCGTTTCTGCCGTCCAAAACAAAACAGAAGAAAAAACGATTAATCTCCGTTTCGAACCTCCCCTTTCAGCAACGTCACCTTGAGTTAAAAGTCTCCTTTTTCAAGGCGCTCACCTCGGTCAGAGTGAAAACAGCTTTGTAAATTAATGAAAGCCGGTTGCAATTGTCGCAACCAGGCCTTGCGTGTGATGGCTTTCGCGTCTATTCTTTTTCAGGGGAAGGATTTTCGCACTTACAAGACGGAAGCAAAAGTTAGACAAACCTTTCCTCCTTTCTCTATGATAACAGGTGCCAATCTTCTTCCTAGCTCAACTGTCATTGCCGACACTGCGGCAACTACAGCTCCACTGACTTGACAAGCCATACCTGAAACACAGGACAAGATGTATTTCCACGTCAGTCAAGCAACCAGACTCACTGAGATAAATTGCAAACACGGGAATACATGTACGTGATTAATCACCGTTGTCAGTGTAACACATGGATGTCAAATACGCTCGCGATTTCTCGTGAAATTATAACACAAGAAATCCAAAACTTCAAGTTCTAATTCTGGTATTCTATGGAACTGGTCACTGGACATCAAATTTTAATTTGTAGCATACATCGGTGCCTGATTGTTCATTCGAGCTTTCAGGAAATGTAGATGAATACCCGGTATAAAATAAATATAGACCATTTATCGAGCTGCTTCGTGCCTCTTTATCAAAGTAAGCTAAATTTAAATTCTCTCATTTAAACTGTTTTGAATGTGTGGGACAAGTCCCTGCGACTAGTCCGTGAAAAATCCTGTGTGTGAACTGTTCGTGGGACTAGTCTCTGCGACCAAATTAACCAATCACAGGTCAGCATAATAAGCTCCCATGGCGGCGGCTGACATAGAGGAAGATGTTGATGCTTGGAGATCTTGATTGTTCTATTCGCCTTTTTTATCTTCTGTATTGGTTATATCTAGATCGGTAAGAAAATGTTATTTTCTGTTTATAACAAACCGAATCGGAAGAATTCAAGCATTACATTCAATAGTTTAGCGAAACAATCTGCAGTTTTGTACTGCGCTGATTTGTTTCAATGCTACATTGTTAGTGAATAATGCATATGAAAGAAATCATATGTGAACTGCGGATATGAAATCAAATGAAGAATGATCGTCGCAGTTGTGATCGCAATTTTTACAATTGCGTAAAGAAGCCTGAAAAAAATTCAGGACTTCAACGGGGCTTGAACCCGCGACCTCGCGATTCCGGTGCGATGCTCTAACTGAGCCAACTGAGCCAACGTCAGTGGCTTCATAGCTCAGTTGTAAACTCTTCAAGGGACTAGTCACAGGGACTAGTCCAACCGTGTGTGCCGATTTTTACTTTAAAAAACAACCTACCTGCAACAGTCTTGACTTGTCTGATATTTTGCTGCGTCTCTTCTTTGACTTCCACTGGTTTTTCGTTTGGTTTCAAATTTTCTCTGAGCTTCCCTGCACCCTGAGAGGAGACAGAATGTACGGTCGTTTGTTATAATTTGCTCCTTAATTAAGTTTCTACATATTAGTTTCGGCATCATCCCTCAAAGTTAGGGACCGACTTCAAGACTGAAGTAAACCGCTCTGATAAGTCAAAGAGAAACCACAAAGTACAAATGATGGCAAAAAATGACAGTTACTACATTTTAAGTTCGGTTTTTGTTTGGATGAAAACACATCGGACAAAACCGCAGCTACTGAGCGGCTGTAAACGGAGCCTCTCGCGCAGTGGCTTTTGGGAATCGCCCTCCTCCTTCGCACGACACCCAAAAAGTGTAAGGAGGACCAGGAGGAATAGGGTTAGTATGACAGTGATGCATGTATGATTGAAGCTGTGCAGAAATCTTTCCGGGCGTGAGAAAGAAACAATTTATCGGGGGCAAGAGCAACACGAACAAGGGCGGGAGTCTACAGGAGAAGTGTATATTCGAGGCAAAAGAATGGTGGCCGAGCACTGTCACTGAATTATCTGGGCGAGATTTTCTTTTTTTAATTAAGCAAATAAATTGTGAAACGAAATGCAAATAAAAATAAATTAAATACAATTGCAAAGAAATGTAAAAGAAAAGGTAAATAAAGTCAAAATCAAATGCAAATACAATTAAATGTAAAACAAAAACCAAAGAATAAAATTAATTAAAATCAAACTATTTACATTTGATTTTGACTTTATTTACATTTTCTTTTACATTTCATTGCAATTGTATTTCATTTTAATTTTATTTGCATTTCGTTTCACAATTTATTTGCTTAAAAAAAGAAAACCTTGTCCTGAAAATTCAAAGTCAGGGTACGGGAATTAAGCGGGAGATTTATTACCCGCGCCCCCCTCCCCATCGCCCACTAAAAACGACCCTGTGAAAGGTCACTTTAAAAGCGAACCTTGTGCATCAAGTGACTTCCGACTTCAGCTCCTTTGGTCAGACCCCAGGCGATGAGCTCTGCACCAATCTCGATACCCTAGAGAAACGAATCAAAGTCCATGGTAAAACTCAGAAGCAACTGTTTCGATAGATCGCAATAGCCCTTATGTGTGTTTACGTCAAACTTGCTGATTTCACTACCAAGCCTCGTTTTCGAATTTCAAAGTTGTAAATTGTAGCATGAACGAAATCCCAAAGCAGCACAATTGTATAGAATACCCACGTGCAAACAGTATGCACGTACAAAGGATGAGCAAAAATATACTGTAAACGAGGCTTGGTGGTGAATTTTGAACATCTGGCGTAATCACGCATAAGGCCTATTAACCAATTTCGTGAAATTTGTTGCTCTATCCATCTACTTGATTTAATTTATCCCCGTGAAAATTCGTAAAATTTTCGCCCAAATTACCGGTTTCGTCGAATTGATTGCTTTCATGACACACCTGTCCTCAGACCATTCGCTTCAAATCCTGACTTTCAACGAAACCAGACAAGCATAGCTGCTAATAGAGGGTCCCCTATACCACTTTGGAAAATGCATTCACGTAAAAATATTGAGACTGTTCACGCGTCACGGATAATTCCCAAAATTCGTTCACGTTCACGAAAAATCAAATATCGGCAATCACGAATCACGAATGGACAAATAACCCTAATTCACGTTTCACGAGAAAAAATAGTCTCAATCACGTTTCACGAAAAAAGTATAGGGGACCCTCCTAATACATGCGCAATTTATCAGTGGGCAGATTCACTAAACCTCCTTAGTGAAGATGTCCCCAAAGTATTGTTTTCTGACGGTAGTTCATTGTTTGATATGCCAGAAAACAATACTTAGGATACATCTCAACTTTGGAGGGCTTCGTGAATCTGACCTCAGGAAAATAGACAACAAGCTGATCGCAGCCCCAAGAAAGCGTGAAAAATGAAAACCAACGATAAAGCGGTATAAATAAGAAGTAGAAAACCGCCCAGAAAAAGACAAAATCGCCTTTGACTTTAACTTTAAGCAAATATTCGTGGGCGCTCCTAAGCGTTACTCGCTGTGTACCAACAGTCAACGGTACCATACTGACTTGGAATGCTTTTCGCTACTATGAACATGCATATGTGGAAGGCCAAAAACATATTACAGTTATCATTCTCTAAATTTATCTAATACATACCTTGGAAACCTTTCTTCCCCAGGACCTCTGTTAAAATCAAATTACAACGTAGTTTAATAGGCATTACCTGGGACGAAAGAAGATCTACTCAATCAAAGGTGGGGGGGGGGGGGTGCAAGGAAGGAGGAGGGGTGGGGTAAGAAGGCCTTCATTTTCTCCGCTGCCCAGCCCCTTCGCCGTTTTTTTTTCGGGGGGGGGGGAGGACAGGGAAGGAGGAGGGGTGGAGTGAGAAGGCCTTCATTTCCTCCTCTGCCCAGCCCCCTCGCCGTTTTGTTTGTTTCTTTATTTCCTTTCGTTCTTTGGTTCTTAACGACAACAACGTTTACTTGTACTGTAAGTTATGAATAAAAATTAAAAATACACGCAGTAACTGGACACCCAAAATATCTATAAATAAGCTAAACAAGTTGGCTGTGTTGTTTTATTTTGTTTGTTTGTTTGTTTGCTTGTTTGTTTGTTTGTTTTCTGTTAAACGTTCTTGCTTTACATTGCATCTCCTCTAATGACATTCTCTGTGAAAGAATAACTTCCTGGAAATTTTGGAGACAAAGGCCTTCACTTCCTGTTCTGCTCAGCCCCAGTGCAGCCGCATTGATTTTCTATGTTTCATTGAGTTCTTTTGTTCTTGCTGTATTTGTGTTGTTGTTTCCAATGAGATCTACTGCTTCCTGTTAATTCACTCTTAAACTCTCTCTTTGCATCAATAGCGCCGGGCAAAAGGAGCAAAAAAACAAAAGTGATTGAAAGATACAAGAAACTAAACATGAAAAGCAAACCTGACTATCAGCTGATTCCACATCACTACTTGGTCTCACAGCAACAGCTCTGGATATTCCACTCTCATCTGTGAACTCCACAGCACTTGCATCTTCTGCTGATGCCCCTTCATCTCTCCTTTGATCAACATGTGTTGGTGCTTGTACATCTTGGCTCTCTTGCTCACACTCCTTTGGTGGTGTATAATGATGGAAATCAGTATAACACTTCAAAATCCTCTCGAACCTTTCCAGGTCCATTGAAGAAATATTTGGGTTCAAAATCAGCCCCACTGAAGCAAATGCCTTTTGTGGGCGTGGCTTTGATGACTGGGGTGAAGATGGGTTGATGGTGATGTCAGGGAACATATATGTGTGAGGCTCTGTATTGAGCACAGGTGATCGACCAGGGACCATTGGGAACATCCATGCCCCACACTGAAGAAAAGCTGGTGCTTCATGACTCCCTAGAAGAAAAGAGAACCTTGCATATTTATGATCTTTGGAAACCATAAGTTCACACTTTTAACCTGCAATCAGGCTTTATTTGTTGTTGTTTCGTTTTTCTTCTTTGTTGCAACAACCATCCAACAACTAGGGAAAAACAACACTTAATAATTAATGGCAATTATGACCTTGTACAGCTAAACAAGAGAGGTCAAGGAGAATGGAACTTTACTCCTAATGTAATATAAATTATGTACCCCTCTGCAAAGCAGATGGAACAAATTGTTAGCCAATGCCACCTGATCTCTCATTGTGGAGGAACGTAAATAATTAATTCACAGCACTATCTTGCGTGGAGTTTTACTTTAAATGATAAGTCACATTCAGAAGCTCCAAATTACAGTTACATACTGCACAATTTCTAATTAACAGTAGCATCATTGACTGCACCATACCAGGCTTGTAGTTGAGAAACTGAAAGGCATGGAGAGTTTGTGGTTGAGAGAGTGTGGTCACACTGCCTTGGCCGCTGAC
>OX419343.1:22751568-22794068 GCA_948470475.1 Galaxea fascicularis | reverse complement strand
TATCATGTCTTAAAGTTCCATTTTCCTAAAACTGGAACTGTAAACCTAATTGCATAGTTTACAAAAATAATAATCAGGCACATACAATATTTATCATGACAGAAAAAATGGTCGCACTGATTGTGTAAGAATTTTAATATTATGTACAAGTTATAATAACTGGTCATAATCGATCATAAAAATCTGAACACATGACAATTAAAAATTTAATGCCTTTTGACTGTAATTGTCTAAGATTGGTTTCAGTCTTACGCTTGGACATAAAATCAATGCTAAGATGAAAAATCCATTTCAAAAAATTGTTATTTAGCCATTTTCAATAGGGAGTTTAAACCAGGCCATGGCATGCATGTTTACCTGTACATAATGGGCACTTTCTTGGTCATTTTAAAAAGAGGGGGGGGGGGGGGGGGGCTGAAAGACACAGTACATGGAGGCTTGCCTTTAACCCCTCCCCCCACCCCAGTGGAAAAGGAAGGGGGGAGGGGGGGTTAAAAGAGGAGATGAAAAAAATTCCAGGGTGCGGGTTATGGTTTGTCTTCACTGTCTACAATTATTCTAATTAAAGCTGGCTGAACAATAATAGTTAATTCTATTATGCTATTACAAATGTGATGGCCAAGCATGTCAAAGTAAGAAAAGTAGTAATAATCATGTTATGCCTTTGCTAGTATTATGCAAAGACGCTTTCTGTTAACATCGTACAGTATAGCTACAGTGTTGTAAGCTACTAATTGAAAATAAATACTGGTCAGTAAGCCAGGGGGAATTTAATCCTGTGAATAACTGTAGTTTGAGGATAACCCCTGGTTAAACATCTGTTGGACGTCCTTCGTCTTCATCTCTGGTGTAGTACGACTGCAAGAAATAACAAACATTTACAGTATAGCCCTTTAGACACTAAGGTCAAAAAATAGGCCATTTCCGAGTTCATGTCTGCCTCCTCTTCAAAGCGAGTCTAAGTGCGAAGTTTTTGTGATGGTAATTAGTTCTACTTTACATATGAATGAAAACTAATTTTCATAACAAAAACTTCGCACTTAGACTCGCTTTGAAGAGGAGGTAGACATGAACTCGGAAATGGCCTATTAATTTCAATTTTCAGATGTTGTCCCCACACGTTCACTGCAGTGTAGTGGGGAGAAGTTTTTAAAATATCACACAAATTTATCTTGTATGATCATGTCCTTGATTCTCATGACAGCTGTTTCACAAAGCATTGATATTGCAAGGAGAAAATTGATGCTGATTACTGTTAGGGTTTGAAGGTTTATAGGGTCTTTGTATTCTCGGGAAGGTGATTGCATGACACAAGCGTATGTTTAGATATTGCAAATTTATCGTGCTTTTGACAGAGGTGATTTTGGTGTCAGTCTACATTTTATATCGAGTTTGCAGTCTACAATCTTCATTTTATACCCAGCCTGCAGTCTGTATTTTATACTGACCGGTCTTGGAACTGTCTTCATTTCGCCATGTTGCACGATACCATGTGCTCCACTCGTAGTATAGAAGCGCGTGGAGCATGATGGCAGTGGCAGCGCTCGGCCACGTGAAAAAAAATTTTTTTTTTTTTCAAATGAAAGTAAATTTTCGCATGGCCGAGCGCTGCCACTAATTTTGTTTTGCATTATCTTTTCAGAATGAATTCAATTTTAATTTCAATCAAGTTTGATTTTAATTTGTTCTTTGCTTTTTGTTTTACATTTAATTTCATTTTGCATTTGATTTTGACTTTATTTACATTTTCTTTTACATTTCATTGCAATTGTATTTCATTTTAATGTTATTTTCATTTTATTTCACATTTTAATTGCTGAAAAAAAGAAAAACTCGCCGTGAAAATTCAGTGGCAGTCCTCGGCCACCATAGTCTTTGTCACAGTGATTTGTATAATGTATGTTTTAGGGGTCAATTTGAACCATAATACTCACATACATGTACTATTGCTCGTAAACAAAAAGCAACTAGAAAACCAAAAAAAAAAACATACATGTAATCCACCTCACTTTGGCTATTCATCTTTCCACGACACAAGAGGAGAACTTGAAAAAGTTGGCTAAATTATTTCAAAGTGTAATCTGTTTCAATCCTTGCCATCCTAAGCCAGGGGCTTCCTTCTAGTTTTGCTCAGTTGGCAAAATACTACACTACACAAAATATACATAATTATTTTTCACATACTGTACCTTGGCTACTATGTCGCCATTCATGTTCAAGCTGCGGTATCTCTTCATTGCCTTATCTTCACCTTGGAGTGACACGGAATCTGATCCTGAAAGACATCAATGCATGTTAAGGGGATTTCAAACTTTTCAAAACTATAGGTTTTATTGACAGAATACAGGAGTTATATATATAGGATTCTAAATAGGTGGGTAACCCCTAGATTTCTTTGGCTTTCTGGCAAGCCAGGTACTGTGTTCAGAGTACACAGGTCCCGGGTTCTTATAACAACCATGCAAAGAAATGTTAAAAAACTCTTCTCATGCCCAGCTCATCACCACAGATAAATAAAAACAATGTAAATTAAAACAGGGAGCAATATTTACAGGTATGTATCAGTGCTCGAAATTAGCAGTTGTCCAGTCATCCAAGACAACCAAAAGTTTACCTTTTTGGTAAAATCAAGAGGCTGGTTGCCCAAGGAATAAACAAAGGACAACCCAGTCAAACAGAGAAAATGAATTAATCATAAAATAATGGCACTAGAATAACGTAACAGTTTGGTATTGCCAAGCTGAGGCAAATTAATTATTAATTTGCCTCAGCTAAGCATTTTCCTGTGTTTTGGATATCTGTAAATTTTACAAAACATTGCCAGATACAAAAATTTAAGAGACAAGCCCAACATTTCATGTCTAGTAGAGATCAAGATCAAAGATCACTTACAGACTTCTGCGGAAACTATTGGCACACACTAAGAACTATATGGGATATTCAAACTTGACTGCCATGTGATTACATCTCAAGCTCTAAGTGGCATGTAAATAAAGGTAAGATTGTTACCATAATTGTTCTCAATTTTTTTATGTCAGTTTTGATTTTTTTTGTCTTCAATTAGCAGTACAGAATACAAGTCCTTTCTTTCACAGAGTCAAAATGTGGCATTTTTTGACTTTCAAGCCGCCTCCTCAAAGGAAAGCTAAATTGAGTGAGAGAGATGCTGTAGAAAGTAAAGGCAAAGTTAACATATAATTAAGATCACTAAGGAGACAAAAATATTATTGATGTCTTTTTTGTGCACTTAAATGGGTGGGCAACCAATAACATATCAGGGCAACCAAATTCACAGGTTTGGTTGTCCGGCTTTTGAAAAAGGGACAACTTGGATTTTTTTCTAATTTCAAGCACTGATGTACACTGTATGAGTGGTGATTGGTCTTTGTGGGGTTAATAAATTGTACTGTAGGTTGGCCTGATGTCAAAAAACAGCAAACACTGTCTGACTTACTCTTTCTATGAGTAAAGCTCCTTCCGGTCTTACAGAACTGAACCACATTTCCAAGAACAAACATGACAGGCCATATCCCCAGGATAATCCATGTGATCCAACACTCCATTCTTTCATCTCCTGCCATTATGCGCTGCCACGCATAGCTAATCAGCTCAAACTCTTCAATGAAATAGTCTACACCTCCTGTGATCATTGCTGCACCAATCACAGATGTCGCCACAATAAAGAATCCCTTTTGCCATCTTAGCGTCAATAGGCTGAAGATGAGACTCAAGCCAAGCAGCACTCCAAAAGGTATCCACCTACTTGTCACATGGTAGAATGTCTCAACTATGAAGAAAATAGCAATGCCGATAAAAAAGCCAAGACCAAATCCTCCAAGGAATAAACCACAGTATGTTATGAACATTGTTAATAGGCCACAAAAAATTCCCACAGAAATGGCCACTGAAATAAGGCCCCAAGTTGGTAGCTCAGCATGGATACTGCAGATGATGTAGGTGACAAATGTTCCAAACAAGAAGCCAAGGAGAAAGAGACTGAACTTGAAGAATCGGTAGCCTGAACATTAAAAAAAGATGCATGTAAAAATTGTTGTTAATGGATTCAAGGTATTCTACTGCACATTATTTACACTGTAACAATTATTGTATCACTCATTATTAAATTTTTATTCACTTTGAATCTTTATTTCATTTGCTTTTTTTTTTAGCAAATTTCTTGAAGCATCAGACCTTTTATAAGAAGTTGTGTGACTTTTTCTCCTTGCTGATCACACACTTTTAAATACAATTTCTTATAATATGTACACCTGGACTACTAATTGAGAAAATTTATTCCATCCAATATTACTTTTTATAGTATTTCTCAGTTAGTATGCACCGTCGCTGAGATTGGTTAATTTTGCCTGTCATATTCTTCTGCACGGCCCACTCAATTTGAAAGTTTTCTTTCTCCTGCACCCAAGTAACCTCAGAGATATAATAAATATCTTAATTCAATACAAACCTCATTCTCTCAGTCCGTACTTTAAGTTAAAGATCCTCTCCCCCCCATTGATTTATGGCCCACACACTTTGCACTTGGGCCATAAGTGAACGGGAAAAACTCAATCTGTAACTTACAGTACAGCCCTTGAACTCAGTAAGAGGTATCTATACTCTCGAGAAGGACAGTGATACCAGATCTAGGGCCGGATGAACTTGTTGGGCAGGCAGTTGAAAACTGCAAGGTTATGTGCATGTACAAGAACACTCTGTACCTCAACCATAATTAAGAAAAAATAAGTTGACCGTTTATTGTTATAGAGTTAGCATTTGTAATAGACTATTGTCAGTACAGTGCAGTTAATCTTACCAAGGATAACCAGGTAAAAACCGCACAGGACAGTAACACAGCATGTCACAGTGTACGGTATGTTGAGTTTGTTGTTCAGGACAAACACTTCAAAGCCATAACACTCTCCCTTGTTTATTCCAGGCACAATAGTAGTCTCTTGAGTGGCATTGGTTGGTACAGCTGTGGTATTCTGGGTTGTTGGCACTGCAGATGAAGCAGTTGGATGGTCTGACACAGGTGTTACTGAGCTCAAACTGCCCAAACTAGGAGCTCCTGTGGCATTTTGACCCTGTGTGCCACAAATGGCTATGATACTCAGCATTAGTGATAAAAGCACCGTGGTGGAAGTCATCTGTTGAAAGGCCGAGAAAGGTTGAAGTGTAATGTGCATGATCTATTGTACTGTAATTATCTATGAAGTGGTTCATATTAAAGTTGGACCAAGAGAACCATTGTTTGATGACATGCAAGTTATAAATTAAAAGTAAAATACAGTAATGTAAAACGTTGTTTCACTTTTTTCTCTGGAAATTAACATTGAAATTGCAACAAAATGTTGAAACCTTTCCCCAACTGAAAACAATTTTATCATTAAATCTAAACAGCACTCATCATTAGAAGAAATGAACGAGTGGCAAAACAAATGCAAATTTAATTTATTAACAAAATGGCATGCTAAAATAGTTTTACACAGAAACAAGAAATGTTCAGTTTGCTCCAGTCTCAAAGAAATCATTGTGAAAATGATACACATACAATACAATCATCGAAACAATAGTTTTTTTTAGGGGGGGGGGGGTAGGAAAATTACCTCCCTTACCCCTTTCCTCCCTAAGAGTGACTTTACAGATTTTACTGTCTAACGCCAGACGATTTTACTCGTCAAAGGGAGACCCCTTAGGGGTTAAAGGGTTAACCAACAATGGTCAGACAATAAGCTCACTGACATTTACATGTAAATAGAACAGCTTACCAGCACAAAATAAAATACATGTACACACAATTATTGTACAGTACATGCAGGTCTGTATGGCACAATGAATCAGTCTGTTCAAAGACGACAGAAAAACTCTTTCCTGAAAATATCGAGTTACGTGTACCAGGTGTTCTCATTTTTACCTGAATTTCAGGTTTCACAATTTTAAGTCAAAATATTTTGTTACCAGCCTAGAGTTCATAATGTATAAATTCCTTGCAGGTGATGGGAGAAATTAAGTCACCAAAATTACCATAAAAACTTGAATGGTATACTGAGCCTTTAACTATTTTACAAGACTACAGTATTAATTTTTACCTTTTTAAGCAGTTACCTTTACTATAAAATAAAAGTGCAAATGTTATCGAACTGTCTTAAAAGTATGCTGAATGAAAAAAATAAAATTCAGTTGCACTAACTTTGTTTGTTTGAAATATTTATTAATTATAACTGTACTTTTATTCAGCATTCTCCTGCATATACCTCAAACAGGTTATTAACTAAAATACTCCAACACTGGGATTTTCCTTCTCTCAATGTGAGGCCCCTGGCTTCTTACTTAAGGTTTGTATTATTGACATTGAAATAATGATAAATTATCAGTGAGGGAACAAAACCATCCATCTCTTTCAGAAACTGCTGAATTTTAACATAATGAAATTTCTAGACATCCAACCACAAACAACTCACCTTAAGGCTATGATTCCACATCTTCCAAATGTTGGTGTTTAAGAAAAATCAAGTCCAAAATCATAGATGAAAGCAGAGTGAATCATTCTGCATAATAATGTCAATTTCATCCTAAAGTATGATGAGATTCTCAGTGCCACATAAAAACTGAAAACAATATTTTAAACCCAGAAAGTGTTTGCCTCTCATTCAGCATCTGATTTCCTTTGGGTTTCAATTATATTAAAATACAACTCGATGCTAACAAGGTTTAATATAATTGGTCAACTGGTCGGATGGAATTATCAACATATATGTCATTGCCAATTAAAAGTGTTATGTCTTTTGGCCAGAGCATTTATTAATAAATACAGTAACTAGCTGTAAATGCAATATTCATGCATGCTGTATAATACCAATGTTTTTTTTTTTTGCTTCCTCCACAATTCTTGAATTAAAAAATCCAATTAGGCTTCACGATTTTCTTTTAAATGTTTGGCTTTTTAAGATATTTAACTCATAAAAGTTTTCATTATTTCCTTCAGCTGGGGAGGTAATACTCAGGCTACAGTTACATGTATTCTGAAAACAAATAATACATTACGATAAAGTATCATGATAAAATGTCACCATCAATTTTTTTTTTTGAGGATCAAAAACAATAATTGCATTTTAAACAAAAAAGAGAATTTTAGAGTAATAAACATGTATAATAATATTTCAAGGAAACTGCATACATGTACACACTGTACTAATACCATCTTCTGACAATGCTATCCAATGCCATGGAAATGTGGCGTCAAATGAAGAGTACAGTTCACATAGGATAATTTGCCCTACTCTTCTTCAGAACTGAATGCCAAAGAAGTGAGCTTGCCCACCAAAATATTAATTATTATTATAAGAAATGTTGCAAGTAAGCACTTGAAAGGCAGACAACAAAACTGGCAAGGAAAGAGGAACCCCTATTTGGACAAGTTGAAACAAATGCACCATGGAGGATGTTTGGCAAGTCTACAGTAAGGGAGTTAATGGTTAAGCCACATGTGTCTGACTTTGGCATATATAATTCCACGACAAAAGCAGAGTCTGGAAACTGAATTTATTAGGGAAGCTATCCCGAGCACAATGATATGGAAAATCCTTTAGTTGTAAAACATCCCATCCAGGGGAAATATAGACTTCCCAAGTCCCAAGTTAGTTCTAACCAGTCCCCTATCAATAAGCACCATTTTCAAACTTGAAGTTTTACTCATTTTTATAAATAATTAAATTAAAACCTGCGGCAACGGCCGCAAATTAGAGAATAATTATTACGTGAATACGAATGTAAGTACGCTTTTTTTTTTTTTTTTCATTTCAAAGTTGCATCCGTAAATTCACACAAGGAAATTTGTTCATTTGAGCAAACAATATGGCGCAAAATCAATAGAACCTTGTTTCCTGACAAAATTGATATACAAAAGGGCGCTATCTTATCGCGTCTTTTGTAAAGATGACTGATATACGTTGCTTAAGATCGGCGGCCACAACAAAGAACCAACGGGATAACAGATCGCATTTATTTAATAAAAAATCTATTGCCAATATCATAATATGAACGCTAAGTGAAAGAAACAAAGTACTTTGTAACATAAACATTCGCGTACATAGGTTGGGCTTCGCTCCTGCTGCTAACAAACTTGAAATCTGACGACAGAAATCCCACAAGAGAAATCTTCTAAGGCCAATGCGTTCGGATAAATTTCATCGCTCTCAACGGTTCAGATTATCGATAGCAATAAAATGCTGGAGCGTTCGCGTTAATTTTATGGCCACGCGACAAATTCGCAGATCGGAAGTTCGTTATACATTCATAGGTATCTTTTCTACACATTTCAACGGCTCAAAATAACTTTTACTCACCACATAAGCATGGAAAAGACCTTCGCAGAAATTAAAACATTCTGCGATGTGAGAAACCGCACAAAGAACACTGACATGATAAGGCAAGCACGTCGCGTTCGCTAAGTTGTTCGCTGTAACATTTCCATAAAACATAAGAGTCCGCTAAACTTTAATCGTAGCGCTGTGATTTCTATGCTATCAATTAACAAGTCTTGTTTCCACTAGTTACGATGATATTGGAGCAGAGGTTTGCACGTCCATTGTGCTTCAACAAGCTGAAAAGATGCGCAGTTGAAATTACACCGAAAATGGGCTGATAACAGAGAAATATAAGTTCTTTCTACAGGAAAAATTTCCTGAAGAACAATGAAGGTCTAAGCGCACTTTACAATGTCAGCTTACCTTCACACGAGCTCAAAAGTGGCGGCTACGATTATCCTAAAACGAGGGAAGACCATCCGTTTCAAAAATTACAAACCACCGACTGTCAAATGCCACAGTTCTTTGTAAAGACAATTGATCATTTGACTTGCGCATGACATGAGAGGATATCGTTTGATCAGAAGCGGGAAGTTCAGTGCACTAGCTTCACAACCGAACGGTGGAAAATTTGGATGTCTCAAAAACGTGAGAAGTCAAATTGCACTATAAATATGAAAATTTTCTCCGTGGCTTTATTTTTAAGACTAGGTTATAGAAGTTTCCATTGGAACGGGCGTTCAGGCGAAGTTAAATTCTCGTTACGTTCAAGACACTGAATGAGGTGTCGTGAAATTCGTGAGATGTTTTGAAAATAAATGCTGAGAAAATTTGCAATAATAAATGTTATTTTTCTTTTGAAGGGTGTGTGATCAAATCCGCATTGGTAATTTTATAAACTGACTTGGGGCCATGAAAACACCATATGAATAACTTTTTTTAATGATTATTGTTTTGTTTTCGTTGTTTCAGTTGTGGTTAAAAACATTTCCATAATCAAAGGCTTCCACGTATCATACCATACCTAAAACAATCATGGCAGTAGGGGTTTGGGATTGATGCATCAACTTCCCCTAAAAAGTGTGGAAAAGGAAAGAAAGAAATAACAGAAATATCAGTTTTACTTTATTTGAATAAAAAACGCGTATTTACATCTTGGCCTGTTTCAACTATGGATCATTATAATTTTAATTAGTATTTGTTTGTTATTCCAAGATCACCTTTTGATTGCTCAATATCATGTTCTTCCCAGGTTTAATTCATCAACATCTTGATGAGATAATGAAAGATAGCTCCAGTCCTGAAACATAAGGACTTATGCTATGAATATTGTGTATTTTGGGTCTGATGTCAACTAAATAATAATACTAATGATTCAACTCCCTCTGTTAGGAAAATATAATTAACAATTTAACAACTTTGTGCCAGAATGACTAAAAAAGCATTAACTAAGGCATTTTAGGACTGTCACAGGAAGTTAACACATGACAAGGATCTCCTTCATGGGTGGGGAGGGAGGGGAAAAATAGTGCACCTAACTCAGGGATCTGGATACAATTTTTAACAGACAGAAATTATCAGTTCACAGGCAGGCTGAGAAGAATCCATTATTACATGTAGGTTTTTCAGCCAGGAAAATCTGGTTGACAGCTGGTATTTTGAGAGACCCCATAGCTTTCCAGATGCAGTGACTACAATTGGAGATTAAAACAATAAATGATACAACACAGACAATAACCCTAGCCCTGATAACAAAAGAAGCTACATGTCAAATATAGGTCTGGAGCTACAGGGTTGTAGGCCCTGTTCGCAGTACTACATGAAATTTGTAGTGCAAACGATTTTTTGCACCCACCAAAATTTTTGCAAGCGCTACGAAACTTCAAAGATTCCGTCGACTAGCTTTGGAGGCTGTAAGAATTTTGTCAGGTGATAACAAAATTTTCGCTTTTTTTGCAAACACAAAACTCAAATTTTCGTCTTAGTGCGAACAGGGCCTTCATCTGTATTTTTCCTATCTCTTGGGCTGTGATTTTTCAATTAATGTTTGAGTAGCCCCAGTTGAGTTCATTGCACTGTAAGTACATCTGAAATTGAGTATGAATAAAGATTGCATAAATTTTGGATACAACTTTGTGCAAAGATAGTCTTTAAATAGACATGTAGGGAAGCACTGCACAGCCCTAACCTTTCAGATACTTGTCTGCAAAGTAACAATAAATAAATTATTAAAAAATAGTTAAATTGGAAATAAATTTTGTCACAGGTGAGGAGGGCTGGCACCTCCAGGTACCCTGGAAATATTACCATTTATCCCCATCAACAGGGTTGCCACTCATTGGGATAGAAAAAATTCCCTGACTTTTCACTGACTAAAGACCAGTTTCCAGTACTGACCATCAGAGGCAAATCCTGAGGCAATAAAGCCAGCAATGAAGCCAAAGAAATCAATTCCTGTGAGGGATTTTCTGAAACAAAACACCTTTAATACCAAAGAATCTCTTTCCAAAACCAAATGGCTAGCCAAATGTAAAATTCCCTGACTTTTCACTGACTTTCAGGTAGACTTTAGAAATTCCCTAACTTTATACATAATTCCCTGACTTTTCCCTGACCTTGAAAAAAATATGCTTTACCCTGACTTTTCCCTGACCGTGGTAACCCTGATCAAGTGCTACCATCATCATTATAATCATTATTATCATGATCATCATTTACATTCAGTGATCTGCATAATTAGCTAATATAAAGCAACAGGGGTAGCTGTAGGGGTAATTAAACTGTAATGGAAGTGGTGATGGAAGTGTTTTTTGTTAATTTTAATCAATTACAAAAGTCATGAATACTATGTTACTATTTTACCTGTTATACCAGCGCTTTATTAGTGTTATCATCATCACAATGATAATGACGTGATTTATGTTTCTACAACACCTGAATGCCTATCAAACACTCACTACAATTATAATAAGTGTTACTTTTAATAAGTTATTATCTGTCTCAATTTAATTATTACCAATAACAATTCAAGTGCATAACTTCTCGAGCAACTTTAAAATGTCAAAACCAGATGTCCAAGGGACAACTTCTGCCATGACTTCAGAACTTCTTTCCCCTTGTAAGCATTTCAAAAGTTTGTATCCCTCACGTGCTAAGATGTAGTCTCCCTGTTTTAAAGTCAGACAGGGACAGACATCTCCAAAGCCATCACCAACATAGACAATGTGCTCATAACTCAGACACCGATTAGCCAAATGCTCTTGAAGAGCTTTCGTTTTACAGAGATTGAGTGGACATGCACTACATTGATGCGCATGGCAGTGTTCCACACGTAAACAGCCATTGCTGTCCCACAAAGCAGGATTCGTGTACACACCACCAAAGGCATCATACAATAAGTCACGCCGTAACAAGTGATCTATGAAATAGCTATTGGAATCAGAGATGACTATTGCTGGTATGCCTTTATTCTGCAAGAAATAGCAAGTTTCCTTCATCCCTGCTGTAAATTCTAAGCTTTCAAAACACTTTATGTAGTCTTGCTTTCTAAAATTTTCTGCATATAGGGTAGTGAAGACCTTGTCCATGATATTAGTCCAGCACCATCCATTTTGCCGATGTTGATGTATCAGTGGCAAAGCAGATGGATGCAGTTTTGTGATCCAGGTGTCTGTGTTGCCATCCACAAGGGTGTGATCAAAGTCAAAGACCACAAGAAGTCTTGCTTGCTGTACCTTAAAGAATATTAGACGTAGAAAAGTGTATTGCCATTCTTCTGAAGATTTAATTTACAGCTTTATATGAGAATGTGGCTTTAATGAGGAAGCAAACAGGCTACCAGAGTTCAAACAAGTTTTTTTTTTTTTTTTTTTTGGGGGGGGGGGAGCAAGGGGGCAAGGGCAGCACAGTGATGTCAGAGCACTTGCTTTCCACCAAATGCGACCCATGTTTGATTCCTGGTCTTGTTATCAGGCTTTCAGCCAGACATTAAAACCTGGATGTCCAGGAGGCATCTTTTCCTATAAAATTACAAGAGATTAAAGAACTGTTCCTTAAATTACTTCTAAAAGTGGGTGTCCCTGGACACCCTTCGGGCTAAAACCTTGCTCGGCATCATATGTGGTTTGAATTTATTGTTGGTTCTCTTCTCTTCTCCGAAAGGTTTTCCTGCGAGTACTCCGGTTTTCCCCTCTCTTCAAAAACCAATTACATTTCCAAATTCCAAGTCTAAACACGGACACTTGTTGGTGTGCCATAGGTATAACGAACAAACAAAATATTGAGATGTGATAAACATTGGTTAGAGTCCACACCATCCATATAAAGAAATTTTATCTCTTTTAATGTGTATTGGCATCACTTTGGTGAAAATTACACAGATATAATAATGGGCAGTTTGGGCCCATACCTTTGTATGTTAACATATTCACCATGACTCATATTAGTTCACCAATGCTGATTTTCAAAGTAAGAATGCAAGAATCACCAGGTGCTACTGTAATTCTGCACTCATGGCAATCCTAATGCAGTTCCCACTAATACAACTACATACTTTATTAATACATTATAAGTCTTCATTTTTAACAAGATTTAAAAGAGTGTCACCAAATGCTACCTGATTAAAACTGATGGCAAGATTTCCACACAGCCCCATACATTAATTACACATGCATTTTGTAACTCAAACTCTATTCGTTTTTGCAACAGGGTTAGTATAGCAATGTTTCCTGTTTACAAACATTGACAGTTCAGTTCAGTTCATTTTATTTGCTTTTATAAATTATAGCACTAAATTACATAAATTATCATACATTTGGCAGGCAGTCCAGGAAGCTATTTTGCTTATTTAAAGGACTGCCTTAAGAAAAGGAGTAAAAAACTAGAATGTAAACTGTCAATGGCATAACACACTGATAACAGAAATATTGAGACTGAACCTAAATAAATAAATACAGAATTTATAATGAACCATGCGTTTAAGATAAAAAGCAGCGCAGCAACAACAGAAGCAAGAGCAAGCGTTAGCACTCTAATCCAAGAATGTGGATTTCAATTTGGAAGTAAATTCTTTAAGATTTAATGAATTTTTTATTTCGTCATTTATTGAATTAAAAATTTTAGGTCCTTGAAATCGAAGTGAGAATTTTCGTACATTTGTCCTACCATAGGGGAGACGAAAAAAAATTTTATTTCTGGTATTATAGTTGTGAATTTCTTCACCAGTGAAAAACATGATAGTGATGTAACTCCTGTATGTCTTATGTAATGTATGGGGTTATGCAAAGGTGGGTTATGCGGAAATCTTTCCATGCCAAACTGATAATAAAATTGCCTACAACGTGAGAAAATCAGTTCAAGCAATCATCGATATTATCAAGCTTGCTCACATATTTTTGCTCTCCAGTTATCGATTTTCACCAATTGCGCGGGTAGAGCCAAGGAAAAATGTTGACAAACCGACAAACCATCACCACTTGATTGATGTATGCAATCAATGTAATGCCGGAATGGTTTTCTTGATGGATTTAACGGTACACAAGCCCATCGATTCATCGACCTAATCTTTCGCAAAACAGTACGAAAAAATTATATACACAAACCTCATTTGCCATCCCCAACAGCCTCTTTCCAAGGGAGGCTCAAACGGTCAAGAGTTTCCAAAACAAAATCGAAGGACAAGGCAAACTGGGACGACTGGGCCCGAGTCTGACCAATTTAATTCCAGCAAAGAAATCTGGGAAGGCAATGTTATGCCTGTCCCTGTGGTCCCTGTCACATTTTGCAAATGTCTTCAGATGGTTTGGGGTGTCAATCCTCGAAGACATTCACACTAGCTACTCTTCCCTGAATCCGAGCGTAAATAAGTATGATGATGAATGATGATGGTGATAAATAATGAGAAATTATGTTCTTAACCCTTCCGGCATCAATCATAGTGCGAAAAGGAGAAGAGACTGGGTAAGAGTCTGAGAAAAGTGCCGAAAATGTTTTTGGAATACCGTAATTTTAATAAACTAGGAATAAAGAAGTTGTCTTGTCAAACTGATCACAAGTGTTTTAGAATTTATCATTCCTGACTTGTAATTAAACTGGAATCGAATTTAGCAATAAGCCCAGAGTTGACTATCCTTCTCGCATCGCAGAAACTGTTTCAAGGTGAGATTGCGTGATATGCCAAAAGAGGGCCTGCGTAGGAGACTAAGGCTTAGGTTCAGTGATTTTATCAAGGGGCCCTGCTCACTGGTTTCAAAATCCCATTGATGTTGAAATTATAAAGCATGCATATTAAAGCAAAATCGAATTAAATGGGCTGTAAAGCAGCAAGAAGCTGCTAGCATGAGTTCCTTTGGTATTGCATACATTTTGCCAACGCTGTTTCCACATGGTCATCAGTGCTAGAAGCTTCCCAGCCAGAACTGAGTCGTGGAACTTTGTGAGGAGCTGCAACGGAATTCTGGGTTGGTTGTTCCGTAATGTCCAAAGTTATCTTCGTTAGATATTCCTCCACTCAAGTCGCAAGACCCATGACTACTGTCCAAATGGAGACCATACATCGAACTGTAACCACACAACACTGTGCAGTTGGAACACTGAATTCCATGAACATTCACATACTCCGTCTCGAGGCAGAATCCTGAAGTTAGGCTGGGTTCCACCAACAAATTTAACTGTTGTAGCGACACTCGCCAGTAATCACGATAGTCCACGCCATCTGTCGGGAAATTACAAGTGGCTCGCCAGTGAGTAGACACATCCTGAATGGACTTCATACGGGACTTCGACAGACGATAATTGTCCCATTCAGGCGCATCTTGGTTAACAGGCATGTCGTGTTGAAAGAATGCTTTATCTTTGAACGCTCCGTTGTTTCGCAAAGAGTGAGACTGGATCAGAGTCCACGCTGCATCAGGCTCGGAGCCATAATCGCAGTAGACTGGAAAGGAGATGTTCTGTTGGTCCACGATGGTTTGGATTCCATTGGTTTTTACTTTATTAAGCGTCATAACCTCCTTACAGGATCGAGGAGGCAACTTGACTTGGCATTTGTGCCCAGAGTAGCCTGGTGGGCATGTGCAGTTGAATCTTCTTTTGTTCACATCACACACACCACGACACGTGCCTCCATTTTGACAAGGCAAAGAGTCACAACAGTTGTTGTGACAAATTGAGTCAGGACACGAATGAATAGGAGATCCCTAAGATGAAGAAGTAATTAAAAGTTCATTCAAATCGAAACAGTGTTTGCTTCATTAAGGAGACCCATGAAACAAAAATCAGCAATTTTATTTTAATTGAAACCAAAATTTAAAAAAAAAACAATGTTGCTAGAGTTATTGTCACTAAATCACGTGAAATATATTTCAAAGAAAACTGTTTTAATTTCTTTTGACAAATATAATAGCAAAGAAGCACTTTCTGAATCGAATTATTGTTGACTAAAAATATTTAATCTCCCTTTTGTCAAGGGGTTAATTTCGAAAATTATTTTGATTTACCTTTAGCAGCGAAAAACGCATTTCTAAAGGCTGTGCACAATAAAACACCGACAGCTGCAAAAAGGATATAACCAAAATCCAGCGTAATCAATACGTTTGGGATTCAATTCTGTTCATGAATTCGCGAAAATTAAGTGACTCGTGTTACGCCCGAAGTAAATATGTAAGGTGTCGCTAACGGCAGATTTCTCAAATCCTTTTTTCAAGGTGCCGCTTAAATTTCGTGTACACAATCAAAAGATGTCATGGCTGGGCTAAACTCTTCAATTTCTTACCACTGCACACCCTGCTCCTCACAATAATTATTTAATTCGGGGATCTGTTCGTAAATTCCCGAAAATTAAAGTGACTTGAGTTAAGCCGAAAAAGACTACTAGATTAAGATGTCGCCAAAGACAGATTTTTCAGAATCGCTGTATAAAGTTGTCGCCTAAATTACGTGTACGCGGTCAGAAGATGTAGTTAACTCTTCGTAACTTTTATTTCCTTTACATCAACTCTTTCCTAAATATCCAAACACATGCCGCGCAGTCGCTGAAGTCTATAACTGCTCCTGTAAAAGTGGTAAACGTAAGTTTCGAAACAGTTGCCCCCTTTTCTCAACAGATTATCTGTTGAAAGGGGGACTTAGCTCTACTGAAGTCATCTCCTACGCCAACTGCATTTAATTAAACTGGATATAAAAATTTTGTTTCGCCTTCCTTAGAAATTCAAATACAACTTGTATGGACAAGAACAACTGCTATCTTCTAGGTCATATACTCACATCTTTGTCGTAATATGTCCTGACGAGCTCGTAGTAAGTGACATCATCCTTTTTCATGAGTGCTTTGGGTGCCATTTTTGTGGTGGCATCATTCAACTCGCAGTTATCGGTTTTTTTGACATCGTTGAAGTTGAACGAAAGACACTGACATTTCGTTAAACAAAAGCTGAAACATTCATCCCAGGTGGGTAAGTTCAGTGTCTCAAAAACATAGCCGTCCAGGGAGTGGTTTTGCTTTGTGTTAGTGTCCAAGGACAAGGATTTTTTCTCGCACAGTCCGCTTGCACAATAACAATGCAACTTTGGAATGAGAAGTAGTAAAAAAAGGAGCACTGTTAAAAGCAATAGATCTAGAAAAACGGGACAGCGCGCCATGATTTGTGCGTAGGTAGGTTCGGTTTCGATTACAGTTTCGCTTGATTACTGTACAGCCCCGGTAACTCGAACGGCTCGGATAACTCGAAAACCCCGCTAACTGAAACTAAGTTTCGTTTCCCTTGATCAAAATGTGCCCCGATAACTCAGTAGTCGAATTTGTGGTTCTTATAACTCGCCACGGACGCCCATTGAGATATCCCATTAGCTTTTCTTATCGCGTGATCGAATTCTAACACTAGGACAAAGACTGGAGCAATTTGATTTTAATAATGCAACGAACAGATCAAACCGGATGCAGTGTCTTTGCTTAATCAGTACAGTTGTCACAAAATGTATTAGTTCCTCGTGAAATAAGTTTAACTTGCATAAACTATTAATTATTAACCTGGAAAATTGAGAATTTTAATCGACACCGATAATTCGAAACCCCGCTAACTCGAGCAGTTTCTCGTTTCCCTTCGGAGTTCGAGTTACCGGGGTTCTACTGTAGTTTCTACATCTGGCAGAAGAAGGAACTGAATTATGAAATCATTTATTCAGGAGGTAGATGTCTATCATCATCTCTAGTATTAGTTTTAGTATTAGGATTAGTGTATTAGTATTGTTAATTTTGCTTCCTCCCACATAAATAATTAAGGGCGAGCTTTGAAGGACGAGGGCAAGACATACTATAAAGACTTTTAAAGCTTGAATGGGATAAAATCATTAATATGAAAGAGATAATTAACACTTCCTCAACAAACAACAGAGCGATAGGATTTATCAATAAAAATTGTTTGTTTGTGTAAGTAGCTGTGCCAAATATGATTGAAGTTATCTTGTGTTCGCTCAATTAGCATAGCTCGGGATGATAGTAAAAAGGAATAGATGAAGTACTGTATTCTGTAATACTGAACGGAATTGAAGAAAAACACCGAGCCTGAAAGAGACTTTTTATCGCACAGTCCGCTTCCACAATAACAATGCGACTTAAGAATGATGAGTAGTAAGAAAACTAGCACTTTTATATGCAGTATAAAGACGAGACAGCGCGCCTTCTCATGAGCATGTGCTGCTTCGTTTTAAACTGGTTTCTCGGTTGGTAGACGAAGGAAACTTAGATACTGAACTATAAAATCAATAATTCAGGAGTTAGATCTCTCTCAGATTTTTGTTACATAATTAAGTAAGAGTTTTTTTAACTACAACACATTGATAATAACAATAGAACGGTAGGATTTATCAGACGAGTTAATTAGGGTTCAGCAATTATAATTCAGGGTTTTGTTTGAGTGGACAAGCCAGATATGGTTGAAGTTGCCTTGCCTTCGATCAATTAGTTTAATTACAATTAAAAAGCAGTAGATCAAGTATTCTGCAATACTGAACAGAATTGAATGAAAACACCGAGACATCCACGAAAAAATATATAGCTTGAAAATATGGTTTACCGCTCCAGCGGAAATCAAGTTTTAAGCACGATCCGAAGGCATTTATTTATTTTATTTTATTTATTTATTTATTTAGTCACTCATAAAACCTTATACAACATCAATAAAAGTTGTTAATTAAATTATAAAATTAATGTGACAAGGAAGCCTAACTATAGTTGTAGACAAGTAGAAAATATATGGAAATCAGTTTTGCGATAACTGTCGTTTACATGTCAGCTCCTTTCTCATAAGCTTATTTAATCAAAATGTTACTACCAGCGAATAGTATACACTTACTCACCATTTTGGAAGCATAACCGGCAAGACAAGACAACGAATGTGGACCTGACTGTTTTCTCTGCAGCTCGTAGAGACAAGGAGTTTTTTTTTTTTTTTTTTTTTTTTGGTGTGTGTGAGTTGTTAGGAGGAGTCGATAGAGTACCCACCCACCCAACCCTAGTCGTGATAAAGGGGGTAGTTTCTTAAGAAACTGGTTTTTACTCCGGATCCACCTCATTGTTCATACAAAGAACAATAGGTCCATTCCCCCCCCCCCCCCAATTCTTTTAAATCAGTGGTCCATGAAACGATGGTCGGTTTGGATATACTGCTGTTGAGGGCGGCGCCACTTTGTAAATATGGCCGGAATTAAAACTGTTGTTGCAATGAAAAATGTATTTAAGAATGACCTCAAAATAAGCCTGATATTACTCTAATGGAAAGCAAAACATTCAACTACATTTTGGTGAATCAATTACTAACCGGCTTTATCTGAGGGCGCACAGAAAGTGACGAGAAGCCTCTTATGATCGGTAACTCCCTAGAAACATATGTTTAATTATAGTTGGCAATCTAAGAAAAGTTCTCAGTTGTCATAAAAGCACTCAAACCTGCGTGCATATTTATCGTGATCAAGAACCTCTCAAACCATGAGGGCCACATGGTTAGCGAGGGAATAATGTTCTCTGACACGGCACCTGTTGGAAGTATACGCCTCTTTCTCTTTTCTGAATTGTTCAACCTGAAAACCAATGTGCTTGCGCTATTTATTTACTTATCTATTTAGATATTTATTTTATCTAAGGGTTCCATTTAAAGTTGACATAAGATTTTTATGAATGAATCAAAACGTTAGCATTTTTGGGCGAACTGGATTTCATTCTATTATTTTTGGTTTCCCGGAAAAGATTGTTCTCACATTTTTGAGATGATGTGCCAGGCCAATTTTCAACCAAAAAGAAAGGTTCACTGATATTTGCTTTTCTTAAACACGTTTCTTTCATTTTGAACAGCGTTTTCACCTCAGCATTTTAACTTCGAAGTCGTGGTGATCTTATAAATTTAAGAAATATTCGGTTCTGATTAATATTAAAACGTTCTGCCTTGAAAAGGTGTTGAAGCTAAGACGACTCCGTAACAGAACAAAACAATTTAGAAGCTTATTTCATTGTCTGGTCAAATTAGCTGGATAAATACGGTCGAAAGCTCATTACGGCACTGTACCTAACCACACTGAAGCCAATTTTTCTTTGTAAACAAAGTAGTTTTTTTCACAGCAAGGGTATGCTGTTAGATCAAAGAATAAGAATTTTCGCCATTTGTTCCCTCATCTCAATATTCGACGGGATTGCTTCCAAAAGCGGTAAGTGTTTCACCTTCCTTGCTACCAAATCAGCGTTTCTACTTCAGTGTTGGTTTCGTTGCTTTAAGTGAGTGTTAAATTAATTTTCAGCGCTTACCAGCGCTCACATTTCAGTGAAACAGTGCTTGTAAAATCGTCTGCGAAAGTATCTGTTGTTGAGGACTGGGGAAAATGAAACAAAAAAAGGCGTACAGAGAAATTATTTCACCGTTTAAATGCAATATTTGTATCTGCCAAATCTATGAACTTCTGGCGTGCCTTATATTCTGACTGCCAGGGTTAATACTTGAGATGCTTTGACGGCAGGTCAAGATCAAGCCAAACGTTTTTTCAGTGACTGCCGGTTAAAATGGCTGCTGTCTCGTGACATTCAGATAACCTAGGGTAGGGAGCTGAGTCCGATATTGGCAGAATTCCTCTGATAGCCAAATTGGACAGCAAGTAGTTATATTACAGATACTAATTTAAATTGGGGTCGCGATGGTCAGAAAACCCTAAATCTTGTAATGTAACTGAGCTACCCATAATTTTTTGGTGATCGTTTCGTATATGGTGGGAGAGTTATGTCGTGGCTTTACTTGGAGGGTGACAAAAAAAATTATGCAAGGGCAAGTATTTCAACACCTCAAACCCTCATAATCAACAGGTACTGTTAGACACCACGAGCGTCCATATATTGTCGGAATGACTCGACAAACGTCCACATTACAGCCAAACATCTAAACAAGTATATGTTTACTTGCATTTTAGGGCAACTCAAATTTGGAATGCCGAAATTTTTCACTTTTCGAAAACGACCGTGACTTAGACTTGTTGCACTTACGAGCCTTGATTTCAAGATATAATTTTTATTCACTTTCAATAATCTATACTGGAGATTCTGTAGCCCGCATGTTAATTCTCGATTAATATTGTTACGGCACGTTTTGCAGCCTGAGATTTAAAAGTTAGCAAACATTTTTCACATGCTTTTGGAATAACACCCTCTAGAACGTAAAATGTGTGTACTTGGGTGAAGGTGTGAAAAGTTTGAATTTCCTCTCTTTGCCAGGCTTATGCATGTAAGTGAATGAGTTGTCCAAACGTTATTGGTTGCAACTAGTAAACGACAATTAGTTAAGAGCTTCGAGTTCAGCCTATATAGGAATGAGGCAAGATCTAACTGCAATTAACGCCATGCTCCTGAACGAAGATCGGTCTATTTGTTGGCAAACGGATCCTGGAAAGTAAGAGGGGATCTCTCACTTGGCGGAGCCAAATTCTGCCTAAAAGCCTATATTACCCGATAAACGAAAACCTCGACACTTTGCGAAGTTTGAAGGATATTCTTCAGTACTGATTCTCTAAATTTATGTCCCGGCATCCTCTCCTCCTGTCTTCTCAAAACCAGAATTCTATGAGGACGAGTATTTTTTTTTTGATAAAACGAAATACGGTTAACTTTCTTCTTGGCTCGTCAAAGTTATGATTCAGTTTTATGTCAATTCCACTGTACGTTGTTCGAAGATGTTTTTGAAAAGGCATCACGTACCCTTGGCCAAAATTGCGTTTTTCATAGTTCAACAACCCATGTGATCGAGTTAACTCCGCGGATTCGCTAGCTGCTTTTTCTCCCACGGAAATAAAGAAGTGGTTAAATTCATTAGCAAGAGTATCAGTGTTCTTAGTGTAGTGTATACCGCTTGATTTCTTAGAGAGTGTGCGTCGAATGATTTCCATGTTGCCCCGCTGTTGTTTAGACGCCACAAAGTGTCAAAATGTCCCGTTCTCCATGTGTCACAAAACTGTTACTGCTTAGTAAAGATTAGGGTTAGGGGGACACTTTGTGACAAAGGATCTCATTATGTCGGCATATTAGACAAACCTCGTTTATTACCCTCCACGTTTTCTGTTGCAGGAGAAGTCTCGCTGCTGTTTGTAGGCGACATTTCATTTTCTGGCCCGACAAAATATTACGTTGAGCATGGCTATTGCACATATAACGACTCCTTCAACGAGGTGGGACAATATATAAGGGAGGCTGATATTTCAGTAGGGAACTTGGAATCCCCATTTGTGGACAAGAATGTTTATCGCCACAAGTACAAAGGTCGTAAGTCTGTCATACTTGATGCAAGTCCAAAAGCTGCACCATCATTAAGGTAAAATTGCCTTCGTCATGGGAGTAGGGATAGCACAGTGGTGAGAGCACTCGTCTCCCACCAATGTGGCCCGGGTTCAATTGCCGGCCTTGGTGCCATATGTGGGTCAACCCACTGCTCCGAAAGGTCTCTCTCCGGTTTTCCCCTTTCCACAAAATCACCATTTCCAAGTTCCAATTCGATTTAGTAAGCGCGGAAATCTTTGAATGAGTTCTCTTGAACTCTTTGATGTTCTGTGGGTAAACAAACTACATTTACTTTTTTTCTGTCACAAAAGCGCATTGGATCATATATCTTGAAGAATTTTGCGCTGTATAAGTAACAAAATTATTAAAAGGCAGCTTGGGTATTTGTGAAGTGTAAACTATTTTACCGCACCGTCACGACCGTTCATTAGCTTTCTGTAGTTCCAAACCCTGTCTACCCCACAAGAGGGCAGGATAAATAACGAGTTTTTATTGTTGGCTGGTTTCTATATCCAGCGGTGACCACCCAGCCCCCAGCCGCCAGTTTTACATGGTTTGGGTACTTTATGGCTGCCACGAGTTAATTCTTCTCTCATTATTTGATGCCAAGTAGTTTTCTGTTGGGAGGTCGGTTTGTGGGTTTGTGGGTACGTTTGAACAAGAAGAGAGCCCGATACTTAATTCCCTTAACATTTAATGTGACGCGAGCGTAGCGACTATAGTTTTTCATGCAAAAGCACACAGCTTTCCTTCAGACTTTCTCCAACGTTTGTATGCCCTTCTCATGGTTACGCGTTTTCTCTCACTGGTCTGCGACAAAAAAAGTGATACAGTTTCCGCCCCACCATCCCCAGTACCTTAGATGTTGATAACGGAATGGTCGCGTCAATTGAGCATGGGGTCGACGTTATCTTACTGATTATCTCAGTGTTATCTGTCTGTCGATTATTATATGAACTGTCTGTCGTCTGTAGGTGCATCTGGTGTTTGACCCCAAACCTGCCGCTGGGAAACCATTGAGGAGATTTTACGAACTGGGTTTTTTGGGTGACGATGATAATATCAATAAAAGATTGTAGACCTCAAATATTCTTGATATGGTGCGCTTTCACGCATGACCACAGAAGCAACTGATCAAAATATGTCTACCAAATTCCTCAGCGGTGAACATAAGGGTGATTTGACTCATGCACTGAACTCATTGTTAGCTTCTTGTATCATCCGACTTGTTCTCAGTTTTGCAGGATTTGATGTGGTGACAATCGCCAACAATCACATGAACGACTTTGGATCTGAAGGTGTCAACTTTACAGCAGCTGTGCTGAAGAACACAGGGATCAAATATTTTGGAGTTAGTTACGGAAAGTGGGACTCGCCTCAGGTGATTTCATTGACTCATCGATGAAAGGCCTTCTGCAGGGCCGGGCAGGAGGGAGCTCTGGGACCTAGGTACAAGAAGTGCCAAAACATTGGTTAACAAATTTACCCAGGAGCCACCAAACAATGAGCTGTTGCTCCTGGTCCTTCTTCCCGAAAACTGCCTCCAGCCCACTGCCTTTCGTTTAACATACACCTGGCCTTTTCTGATATCTGTTCAATGTTTTATTTTTCCATACAGGAACCTCTCATTGTCGAAGCAAAAGGACTAAGAATTGGATTTCTCGGTTATTGTGACACCCCCTCCGCGAACAAAAACTGCACTGAAATGAGGATGCTGTTCAAGGCTGGTCCCGCTGCTTATAGCGATGAAATTGCCACCCGAGATGTCGACAACTTGAAAAAGGTCTGACTGATAAATGCCTGAGTCAGCACAGGCAGCCCAGACGTGGTGTGTGGCATTCGAGGTTTAAATGAAAAATAACCGTTAAGACCTAGAATTCCATCGAACCTAGTAGCGGTGGAAATATTCAAATTCTAGCCAAATAAAGCCTTCCTACCTTCACTCTATTGTCAGCTGTACTGTTTCTTGTCACTTTCTGGGACGTTTAAATGTAATGCCAACGGTTTTTTTTAAACCGAGGTGAGTGTTCATTATAAAGAACACTCACCTCGGTTTAAAAAAATTTCCACCGCTACTCGGTTCGATGGAATTCTAGGTCTTAACGGTTATTTTTCATTTAAACTTCGAATGCCGCACACCACGTCTGGGCTGGCTGTGGAGTCAGTTATAACCAGTTTTATTCCGATGAAGGCTTTCCTTCAAATCAAGCTTGATACACTGTGCAATCTTCTTTGAGGAAAAAATTGACTGAACATCTGCTGCGCATTAAGATTGGTTAATTCGATTGCAAATTGATTGCGTTGTTTAGGTCTTGAACACTATTGAACACTTTTGAAAATCCGGCTTTGCACTTCATCCAAAATAACTTTATCACAGAGAGTAGGAAAAAGTAGAAATCAACTTTACGTCTGACCCACAACAACGGATCCTTAAAATTTAGACCTATTATGATAAAGAGCGGCATTTTTCAAGGGAATTCTCTACCCCACTTCTTTTCTGTCTCGCACTTGCCCCCTTTCGGAGCTCACTTCTTTAAGGAAAGCACTTAAGACAACGGAATCCGTACTCACAAGGTTATCCGTCTCTTCTTTATGGACGAGGCTGACAATTTATGTCAAAGGAAGTAAACAGCAAACCGTCTTACTGAGCATTGGCAAGACATTCAGCGATGACATCAGAATAGAATTTGGGCTGAAAAAGTGCGCTAAAGTCTCATTCAAAAGCGGTACACTGGCTGAGACGTCAGACCTACAAATTGATACCGACATTTGTATTAAAGAACTGGACAAGGAGGGCACCTTCAAGTACCTTGGAGTGTCTGAAGGGGACGGCATACGACACTTTGCCATGATAGAAAAAGTACGGTGAGAAAATAATACTGTCGCAGAATAAGAATGATGCCTTCAAAGTGAGCTGAATGCTGCCAATAAGATTGAGGCAATTAATATCCTAGCTGTTCCAGTGGTCACCTATAGTTTGGACAATGAGTGAGATTAAGGAGCTAGATGCAAAACCAGGAAAGCTCCTAACAATTGCGCGTATGCACCATCCCAAAGTCTATGTGGGCAGCATTTATCTTCCCAGGAATACTGGTGGGAGGGGACTCACCCAATTAGAGACACGTACAGTAACAGACTAGGAAGATACACTGTTCCAACATAGTGAGAGAACAGCACGAAAAAGGAGCCTCTTCTCTATCCAAAACGACGCTCGAAAGTTCGCTCAAGAGCTGAATGGGCCGTGCTTGGACAAAAGAATCCATGAACCAAATTTGCAAAACGAACAAAGCAAAGCCACTGAACAGGACCAAGAGCTGTTAGAAAAAACAGTGGGAAGATAAGGCACTCCACCTCAAGTTCCCCAAGAAAGTGAGGAAAGCTGATGTTGACCTCTAGAAGACCAACCAGTGGCTGATCATGAGGAGTAGTGACCTGAAGGCAGAAACATGCAGAAGGGCTAATAACAACATGGACTTTATAATTGCAGCCCAAGATCAAAGTCTAGCCACAAGATAGTACCATGCTAGAATCTCCAAAGACAACACTAACCCCGGCAATATGCAGGATGTGCGAAAAGTACCGAGAGACAGTCGACCACATTGTGTCCAGCTGCCTTGAGTTCACTAAAATAGAGTACATCAACAGACATGATAGAGCAGAAATATACATACACTAGAAGGTGTACCAAGTTTAAATCTATGATATCAAAACGTAGATAAAACCGCCCAAAAAATCGCGCTGTAAAATTAAACATACCAACAAGATATGTACGTTTAGCACGAAACGCAAAGATTAGCGATTCGAGATTTTCTTATCCTTTTTCAGGGTGTCAGTGGCCTTAAAGGGGTTGACTGTATCCACAATACATTATTTAAATTATTTTTAGCCTAATAGTGCTGTTATTTATATCAGCCTTATATAATTATAACTCTCTTTCAGGCTAAAGTGGACATCATGGTCGTGTTTATACACTTCGGAAATGAACTTCACACAAAACCACTTCCGTACCAACTTCGCATAAGCAGACATCTGCTGTCCCTTGGCGTGCAGGTCATTATTGGAGCACACCCACATGTTCTTCAACCCAGCTGTCTCTATAGCAACAAGCTGGTGGCGTACAGTTTGGGAAATTTCCTGTTCTACCCCAGGCGACTTCCAAGTGCAAGTGCTCCGGTACTATGGACCTTCCGCGACTCTTTCTCGATCTCTAGATCTCCTTTATTAAAAAAGTTGTCAAAATGAAGATGGATACTAAATATATTTCAAAAAAGCAATTTAAATTTTTCAAGCACTGTAAAAACTTCAACAGGTCTTGGTAATTATGTTGTAGTGTAAGTGCACCGACGTGATTAAGTTTCGATTTCGTCCTATAAACCAGTCCTAAGAAAAGTGGCGCTGAATGCTACCTCGTCAACCACGCCCCAGAACTACGCCATACGAAACAAGTTTGAAAGCAGACCTCTGAAAACATTTGTCAAAGTGTGACCCTGAGATCATGTCCCGTGGCTAAGCGAGTAACGTTGGTGGATCAGGGTAAATGGTTTGAGCTATGTCTTCCAAACGGAAAGTTTTATAATCATCTTGAGCGAATCGTTAGCTCTTTTTGAATAAGAAGCGTGTCTTTATATTTACATTTTGTATGGTCAGTTCGCCGGAAAATGACTTTCGGGCTTCAGGATGTGATGAATGGAAGGAAGTATGCGTTCCTGTTAACCTTTCCTTCTTAGTCTCCTAGTGACTAATTTTTGATATTGCCATTTCTTTTATTTCCAGGACGTATACGGAAGACTTGGATCCAAGCCTAACAAAAACCAAATAAACATAGTGGAAAAATTACTTCTTGGAAACTGTGGATACTTGAAAATGACTCAGATCCTAAGGGTAACTTTGTCCAGGTAAATACCGATAGAGGAAAGTTTTCCTAAAAGTTGAAGTTTTAAGTTTGCCTAATTATAGTGCTAAAATATTGAAGCTGTGCGCAAATCAGCCTTAGTTTGTTTCCTTATTAAGGCCCTGACAAACGAGGACACATCGTTGAGGACACATTGTTGCCAACACAAATGTTTCCCCGTTCTTGAAGCATGGAAACACAACATTCATTTTGTGTCCCACTCGTTTGAGTGCCCAAAAAACATCATGAGCAGCAATGTGTCCGCAACAATGTGTCCTCGTTTGCCAGGGCCCTTAAAGTGTCGTATATTTTTGGTCATATGGGGCCAAAAAGTTTCTTTCCCTCAGATTTTTATCGTAACAAACTCAAACAATAGATTTTCGCACCAAATTGATGTAGTCATTATACCGCCAAGAAAGATTAAATTCAAAATCGGACAAATTGTAGTGAAGAAAGAGTTTTGTCTTGGAGCAAAGATTGAGTTTGCTACGATAAAATCTGAGGAGAAGAAACTTTTTGGCCGCATATGACCAAAAAACTCCCCAGCGTGTTTTATTTTCTTCTTAGTCAAAAGAACATATCACAATCGTCCTGAATTATACTAAAATTTGCCCGGCAATAACTGAATCTGATAAGACAGCCGATCGATTTTCTCAAAATGTGATCTTTCAAATTAGGTCGTAATCGCAATACTTTCAATTTACTAGCGTTCTATCACGAATGCCAGTCTCTGATTGGCTATCCTGCTCTGCGATAGATAGTGAGTTGCGTTCCTCAACAAAATGGCGGCCGCTTCTTCGCGTTTTCAAAGTGTCTGCGTGAAGAATTTACATAATTTACTTGTTTAGTTTTGAAAGACTAGTAGATTTATAATAGAGCAGTTGGATTATTCGCTCTCGATTACTATGCGCGATAGTTGATTCGGGCTGCGCCCTCATCAGTTATCATGCGATAGAAATCTCGAGTTCATAATCTAATTGTTAAATATTGGTGGTTCGATTACTTGAATTGGTTCCTTTTGTTTTTTAGGAAAGGTATGGTGGGTGCTAAATATCTACCCGTGAAAATCGTATTTGATCAAAAAACCAAGCTACTGCACCCTGTACCTGTAAAAAATGCCAAATGGATTGATGTTTGTGGAGAAGACGATACGCAATGCCAGAAAGGTTGTAAGGATTCAAGAAAACATTGAAACGATTAGTCACAAAAAAAAAATCAAATCTTGCATTCCTGGGATGGATTCAGGAGTTGCGATTTTGAGCTCGACGTTCTTACATGTGTTCCTAGCCGCTTATTTATTCTAGGAAGGCATGGAATGGCCAAGCAGACTTAGAACAGTAAACGTTTTCTTTTTTAAAGAAAAAGAACTATGCGTTTAGACCATAGTTACTATATGTAGATGGTTATGAAACTCGACAACTTCCTTTGTATCATGTTTTTGTTCGCTTTTTTGGCCTTGACCCTGCACAAAACCCGACAAAAACACACTTTTTTCGGCAGGATAACCAATCAAAAGTTTCGACTAATTTATAATTATTCGCAACTAACTTGCGAACCAAAAACAAAAGATTGTGCAGGGTCACGGTCGGTTCAAAATCTATTGCGACTGCACTGTTCCTGCTTTTGAAATTCCAGGGTTTCATAACCAGTCCCTAAATTAACTATGCTTAGACCTCTACCAGAGTTCACGTGACATTAGTTTCCATGGTAACGGAATTTGACAGCCATGATAAGTCAATTTAAATCTTTAAGTTTTTATTATAAATCTTTCTGCCAAAAAAGGGGGTCTCAATGGGGTTAACCGTTACCGTGAAACGGGAAAAAAAGTTAACCATTAGGACTGAAAACGTTAGCCGTGGTGATATTTAGAGACTTCAGAGCAGTGGACACCATTTTACCTCCTTCATTCTGACATTTTGAGTCTGCGTCCTGCTACGCTTGTCTGAAAGGCCCACACACACAGATCTCGAAAAAGCCAAAAAATATTTTTGTTTCATTTTCAACAAGGGACGTTTCTTTGTTTTTTATGTAAGTTAACCGACCCAAAAAAAACAATAACCTTTAGCCGTCAAAAGGCAAATTTTTTTTAACCGTTATCCGTGAGACCCCATTGAGACCGCCCCCACCCTTCCTCCAAAAAAATATCTTTTTTGTCGAGATATTTACAGTTTACAGTTAGTGGTTTTCTATTTGTACACGTGGGGATCATTTCAAAATCAATATGGACAACCTTTGGCTTTAACCTTATCCAACGACGACGACGACGGCAACGAAAACGTCATTTGAAAATGAAACTTCCCGTTTTTGTAACTCTTTCGGGATTATTCCAGCTTGTTAAGCGGCCGTCGCTTAGCGACGTGCCGCTTCTAGTAATACCCGTTTTTTTTTTTAAGCGGCCGTCGCTTAGCGACGTGCCGCTTCTAGTAATACCCGTTTTTTTTTTTTTTTTTTTTTTTTTTTATTTGTCGTGTCCGTCGTGAGGCCCGGGTCCCTCTCGGCCGGAGCTGCAAGAATTTTTTTTCGCCTGTACTGAGATTTGATCGCGCGACCTCGGGATCTCTGATCAAAAGTTCACCCCGCGCGCTTATCACCTGCGCCACTCAGACATCGGTCAACTAAATGTGTTAATTTTACAGTACATAAAGCATGGCAGTCACGCATCCGGTTTTTCACGCAAACAAATATCCTTTGTGTTTACTCGAGAAAGGGGATTGACAAATTCCAGAAAATCCAAGAATTTTTCTGATGTAAAGTACGATATTATCATGAGGACATGCTAAGCGATTGCCAAGACCTTTGTTGGCTCTCAACTTCAGCTGTATACAACACGAACCACGCAAATGAAGTGATGATGCAATCTTTACCTTACTCTGGTTAGCGGGGAAATTCCCCTGAGGTTTGGGCAAACACCGAACCGCAAAGTAATTCTTTTATGTGAAAAAAAAAATATGGAACCTATCCACGGACTTAAAATGAATTATATCGGGCCTTTGTGATTGTCATGTAGTTGATCTGTAAGACAACGGCCAAATCCTCTTCGAGAATTACACCCAAACCGAGTACTTGAAATGATCTGAAATGATGGTGCAATATTCGTGTCACGTAACAAGTTGATAGTCACGCAAAGCCGACAGCCACAGAGCGCGTCGTATGGCCTGCGTAAAATGCAGCTTGATTTTAAGAAAAAATATAAACGTCTATAGCATCGTTCAACACATCTTGATGAAAACATCATAATCTGGATGTGATTAAATCGTCGATTTCCCCGACTTATCGAACAAATCGAACGGCCGGTCATTTAGTGTTTCGGCAGTTTGTTTCTCCTAAATACCCATTGAATCTCCATGTAAAATCGAAACATCGCTCTAAAGCTCAACGATTAGTCAAACTAATACTTAAAAAAAAAGCAGAACAAAAAGAAAAAGAAAAAAGACAAACCAAAGAGAGGTGCCGTTGCTAGGAATTGAACCCGGGACTTCCTGATCGGTAGGGGATAGACGTACCTCTCGGCCAAGCCAGCTATGAATAAGTAATGAAGTGAAAATTTAAATGTTTTAATCGTTCTGCTCACGCACTGGTTCAGAAAAAGTAGGGCTTTTGCCCAGAGAGCAGAAATGAAATGGACAGACACCGAACCGTAAAGCAATTGTTTCATAAATTAAATCGAAGACAGATCTATTGAACCGATCCAAGGTGAAACTGATCATATCATGCCTTAATGACTGCGATTTAGTCTATTTGTAAGACATTGGCCGAATTACGTAGCAAGTTAATCGTCGCGCATCACGCTTCTAAAAGTGTCTTGGACAGAAGTGTTTACTAAAAATTTTAAACTTCCAACCGACCTAAACTACATCCTAAGGATAAAGGCGGTCCAAATGGCAAAATCGGCCGCTTGAAAATTCTGAGAATTTCTTGTTTTTTTTTTTTTTTTTTTATTTGTCGTGTCCGTCGTGAGGCCCGGGTCCCTCTCGGCCGGAGCTGCAAGAATTTTTTTTCGCCTGCACTGAGATTTGATCGCGCGACCTCGGGATCTCTGATCAAAAGTTCGCCCCTGCGCGCTTCTCACTTGCGCCACTCAGACATCGGTCAGCTGAATGTGTTAATTTTACAGTACATAAGGCATGGCAGTCATGCATCCGGTTTTTCACGCAAACAAATATCCTTTGTGTTTACTCGAGAAAGGGGATTGACAAATTCCAGAAAATCCAAGAATTTTTCTGATGTAAAGTACGATATTATCATGAGGACATGCTAAGCGATTGCCAAGACCTTTGTTGGCTCTCAACTTCAGCTGTATACAACACGAACCACGCAAATGAAGTGATGATGCAATCTTTACCTTACTCTGGTTAGCGGGGAAATTCCCCTGAGGTTTGGGCAAACACCGAACCGCAAAGTAATTCTTTTATGTGAAAAAAAAAATATATGGAACCTATCCACGGACTTAAAATGAATTATATCGGGCCTTTGTGATTGTCATGTAGTTGATCTGTAAGACAACGGCCAAATCCTCTTCGAGAATTACACCCGAAGCGAGTACTTGAAATGATCTGAAATGATGGTGCAATATTCGTGTCACGTAACAACTTGATAGTCACGCAAAGCCGACAGCCACAGAGCGCGTCGTATGGCCTGCGTAAAATGCAGCTTGATTTTAAGAAAAAATATAAACGTCTAGAGCATCGTTCAACACATCTTGATGCAAAGATCATAACCTGGATGTGATTAAATCGTCGATTTCCCAGACTTATCGAACAAATCGAACGGCCGGTCATTTGGTGTTTCGGCAGTTTGTTTCTACTAAATACCCATTGAATCTCCATGTAAAATTGAAAAATCGCTCTAAAGCTCAACGATTAGTCAAACTAATACTTAAAAAAAAAGCAGAACAAACAGAAAAAGAAAAAAGAAAAACCAAAGAGGGTTGCCGTTGCTAGGAGTTGAACCCGGGACTTCTTGATCGGTGGGGGAGAGACGTACCATTCGGCCAAGCCTTCTATGAATAAGTAATGAAGTGAAAATTTCAACTATGTAAACATTCTGCTCACGAACTGGTTCAGAGATGATGGTGCAATATTCGTGTCACGTAACAACTTGATAGTCACGCAAAGCCGACAGCCACAGAGCGCGTCGTATGGCCTGCGTAAAATGCAGCTTGATTTTAAGAAAAAATATAAACGTCTAGAGAATCGTTCAACACATCTTGATGAAAACATCATAATCTGGATGTGATTAAATCGTCGATTTCCCCGACTTATCGAACAAATCGAACGGCCGGTCATTTGGTGTTTCGGCAGTTTGTTTCTGCTAAATACCCATTGAATCTCCATGTAAAATCGAAACATCGCTCTAAAGCTCAACGATTAGTCAAACTAATACTTTAAAAAAAAAGCAGAACAAAAAGAAAAAGAAAAAAGAAAAACCAAAGAGAGGTGCCGTTGCTAGGAATTGAACCCGGGACTTCCTGATCGGTAGGGGATAGACGTACCACTCGGCCAAGCCCGCTATGAATAAGTAATGAGGTGAAAATTTAAAATTTTTCAGAATTCTGCTCACGCACTGGTTCAGAAAAAGTAGGACTTTTGCCCAGAGAGCAGAAATGAAATGGACAGACACCGAACCGTAAAGCAATTCTTTCATAAATTAAATCGAAGACAGATCTATCGAACCGATCCAAGGTGAAACTGATCATATCATGCCTTAATGACTGCGATTTAGTCTATTTGTAAGACATTGGCCGAATTACGTAGCAAGTTAATCGTCGCGCATCACGCTTCTAAAAGTGTCTTGGACAGAAGTGTTTACTAAAAATTTTAAACTTCCAACCGACCTAAACTACATCCTAAGGATAAAGGCGGTTGAAATGGCAAAATCGGCCGCTTGAAAATTCTGAGAATTTCTTGTTTTTTTTAAGCGGCCGTCGCTTAGCGACGTGCCGCTTCTAGTAATACCCGTTTTTTTTTTTTTTTTTTTTTTTTTTATTTGTCGTGTCCGTCGTGAGGCCCGGGTCCCTCTCGGCCGGAGCTGCAAGAATTTTTTTTCGCCTGCACTGAGATTTGATCGCGTGACCTCGGGATCTCTGATCAAAAGTTCACCCCGCGCGCTTATCACTTGCGCCACTCAGACATCGGTCAACTGAATATGTTAATTTTACAGTACATAAAGCATGGCAGTCACGCATCCGGTTTTTCACGCAAACAAATATCCTTTGTGTTTACTCGAGAAAGGGGATTGACAAATTCCAGAAAATCCAAGAATTTTTCTGATGTAAAGTACGATATTATCATGAGGACATGCTAAGCGATTGCCAAGACCTTTGTTGGCTCTCAACTTCAGCTGTATACAACACGAACCACGCAAATGAAGTGATGATGCAATCTTTACCTTACTCTGGTTAGCGGGGAAATTCCCCTGAGGTTTGGGCAAACACCGAACCGCAAAGTAATTCTTTTATGTGAAAAAAAAAATATGGAACCATATCCTTGTCATGTAGTTGATCTGTAAGACAACGGCCAAATCCTCTTCGAGAATTACACCCAAACCGAGTACTTGAAATGATCTGAAATGATGGTGCAATATTCGTGTCACGTAACAACTTGATAGTCACGCAAAGCCGACAGCCACAGAGCGCGTCGTATGGCCTGCGTAAAATGCAGCTTGATTTTAAGAAAAAATATAAACGTCTAGAGCATCGTTCAACACATCTTGATGAAAACATCATAATCTGGATGTGATTAAATCGTCGATTTCCCCGACTTATCAAAGAAATCGAACGGCCGGTCATTTAGTGTTTCGGCAGTTTGTTTCTCCTAAATACCCATTGAATCTCCATGTAAAATCGAAACATCGCTCTAAAGCTCAACGATTAGTCAAACTAGTACTTTAAAAAAAACCAGAACAAAAAGAAAAAGAAAAAAGACAAACCAAAGAGAGGTGCCGTTGCTAGGAATTGAACCCGGGACTTCCTGATCGGTAGGGGATAGACGTACCTCTCGGCCAAGCCAGCTATGAATAAGTAATGAGGTGAAAATTTAAATATTTTTAAATCGTTCTGCTCACGCACTGGTTCAGAAAAAGTAGGGCTTTTGCCCAGAGAGCAGAAATGAAATGGACAGACACCGAACCGTAAAGCAATTCTTTCATAAATTAAATCGAAGACAGATCTATTGAACCGATCCAAGGTGAAACTGATCATATCATGCCTTAATGACTGCGATTTAGTCTATTTGTAAGACATTGGCCGAATTACGTAGCAAGTTAATCGTCGCGCATCACGCTTCTAAAAGTGTCTTGGACAGAAGTGTTTACTAAAAATTTTAAACTTCCAACCGACCTAAACTACATCCTAAGGATAAAGGCGGTCCAAATGGCAAAATCGGCCGCTTGAAAATTCTGAGAATTTCTTGTTTTTTATTTGTCGTGTCCGTCGTGAGGCCCGGGTCCCTCTCGGTCGGAGCTGCAAGAATTTTTTTTCGCGTGCACTGAGATTTGATCGCGCGACCTCGGGATCTCTGATCAAAAGTTCACCCCGCGCGCTTATCACTTGCGCCACTCAGACATCGGTCAATTGAATGTGTTAATTTTACAGTACATAAAGCATGGCAGTCACGCATCCGGTTTTTCACGCAAACAAATATCCTTTGTGTTTACTCGAGAAAGGGGATTGACAAATTCCAGAAAATCCAAGAATTTTTCTGATGTAAAGTACGATATTATCATGAGGACATGCTAAGCGATTGCCAAGACCTTTGTTGGCTCTCAACTTCAGCTGTATACAACACGAACCACGCAAATGAAGTGATGATGCAATCTTTACCTTACTCTGGTTAGCGGGGAAATTCCCCTGAGGTTTGGGCAAACACCGAACCGCAAAGTAATTCTTTTATGTGAAAAAAAAAATATGGAACCTATTCACGGACTTAAAATGAATTATATCGGGCCTTTGTGATTGTCATGTAGTTGTAATTGTCATCTGTAAGATGGTCGTCTGTAAGACAACGGCCAAATCCTCTTCGAGAATTACACCCAAACCGAGTACTTGAAATGATCTGAAATGATGGTGCAATATTCGTGTCACGTAACAACTTGATAGTCACGCAAAGCCGACAGCCACAGAGCGCGTCGTATGGCCTGCGTAAAATGCAGCTTGATTCTAAGAAAAAATATAAACGTCTAGAGCATCGTTCAACACATCTTGATGAAAACATCATAATCTGGATGTGATTAAATCGTCGATTTCCCCGACTTATCAAAGAAATCGAACGGCCGGTCATTTGGTGTTTCGGCAGTTTGTTTCTACTAAATACCCATTGAATCTCCATGTAAAATCGAAACATCGCTCTAAAGCTCAACGATTAGTCAAACTAGTACTTTAAAAAAAAGCAGAACAAAAAGAAAAAGAAAAAACACAAACCAAAGAGAGGTGCCGTTGCTAGGAATTGAACCCGGGACTTCCTGATCGGTAGGGGATAGACGTACCTCTCGGCCAAGCCAGCTATGAATAAGTAATGAGGTGAAAATTTAAATATTTTTAAATCGTTCTGCTCACGCACTGGTTCAGAAAAAGTAGGGCTTTTGCCCAGAGAGCAGAAATGAAATGGACAGACACCGAACCGTAAAGCAATTCTTTCATAAATTAAATCGAAGACAGATCTATTGAACCGATCCAAGGTGAAACTGATCATATCATGCCTTAATGACTGCGATTTAGTCTATTTGTAAGACATTGGCCGAATTGCGTAAGAAGTTAATCGTCGCGCATCACGCTTCTAAAAGTGTCTTGGACAGAAGTGTTTACTAAAAATTTTAAACTTCCAACCGACCTAAACTACATCCTAAGGATAAAGGCGGTCCAAATGGCAAAATCGGCCGCTTGAAAATTCTGAGAATTTCTTGTTATTATTATTATTATTGTTTTTTTTTCGTGTCCGCCGTGAGGCCCGTGCCCCGCTCGGTTAGAGCTGCAAGAATTTTTTTTGTACTCCTTCCACTGAGATTCGAACCCGCGACCTTGGAATCTCAAATCAAAAGTTCTCCGTGTGCGCTTATCACTTGCGCCACTCAGACATCGGTCGACCACACGTGTTAATTTTACAGTACATAAGGCATGGCAGCCACGCATCTGGTTTGTCACGCAAACAAATATCCTTTGTGTTTACTCGAGAAAGGGGATTGACAAATTCCAGAAAATCCAAGAATTTATCTCATCTAAACTACCATATTGTCATAAGGATATGCTAAACGGTTCCCAAGACCTTTGTTGCCTTTCAACTTCAGCTGTAAACAACACGAACCACGCACTTCAAATGATGATGCAATCTTTACCTTACTCTGGTTAGCGGGGAAATTCTCTTTCATATCGAAAAAAAAAATCTATGGAACCTATCCACGGACTTAAAATGAATTATATCGGGCCTTTGTGATTGTCATGTAGTTGATCTGTAACACAACGGCCAAATCCTCTTCGAGAATTACACCCGAACCGAGTACTTGAAATGATCTGAAATGATGGTGCAATATTCGTGTCACGTAACAAGTTGATAGTCACGCAAAGCCGACAGCCACAGAGCGCGTCGTATGGCCTGCTTAAAATGCAGCTTGATTTTAAGAAAAATATAAACGTCTAGAGCATCGTTCAACACATCTTGATGAAAACATCATAACCTGGATGTGATTAAATCGCCGATTTCCCCGACTTAGCAAACAAATCGAAAGGCCGGTCATTTGGTGTTTCGGCTGTTTGTTTCTACTAAATACCCATTGAATCTCCATGTATAATTGAAAAATCGCTCTAAAGCTCAACGATTAGTCAAACTAATACTTTAAAAAAAAAGCAGAACAAAAAGAAAAAGAAAAAAGAAAAACCAAAGGAGGTTGCCGTCGCCAGGAATTGAATCCGGGACTTCCTGATCGGTAGGGGATAGACGTACCTTACGGCCAAGCCCTATATGAATAAGTAATGAGGTGAAAATTTAAATTTTATAACAATTCTGCTCACGCACTGGTTCAGAAAAAGTAGGAGTTTTGCCCAGACACCAGAAATGAAATGGACAGGAACCGAACCGTAAACAAATTCTTTCATAAATTAAATCGAAGACAGATCTATTGAACCGATCTAAGGTGAAACTGATTATATCAGGCCTTAATGATTGCGATCTAGTCTATTTGTAAGACATTGGCCGAATTGCGTAACAAGTTAATCGTCGCGCATCACGCTACTAAAAGTGTCTTGGACAAAACTGTTTACTCAAAATTTTAAATTACAACCGACCTAAACTGCATCCTAAGGATAAAGGCGGTCCAAATGGCAAAAACGGCCGCTTGAAAACTCTGAGAATTTCTTGTTTAACTTAAAAAAAATGCTGGCGAACGTCCAGGGTCTCAGTTACTCTGAACGGGGATAAATTTGCTTTTCATGCGTTCACATTCTGGTGAAAACCGAAAATTTTGTCATTTCACGTGGTGGTTTTGCAGACTGGACGGCAAAGAAATGTCCAAAACTGTAAAACGCACGTGCAGAGAGATTGTGTTTGCTCATAATCCCATTGTTGTGTTGCATTCTCGTTGCCGTCGCCGTCGTAGTTGCGTAAGGTCTCTATTGGCGTAATTCTGGCAACGAAACGTCACTTCAAAATATAACCTCTAGATCTCGTTCCAATTTGTTTAACGTGAAAAATGCTGGGGAGCTGTGGACGGTGTTAAAGCAAAGAAAACGAAAGAAAAACATGCCGTCAAGAGCTTACGTTTTCGAGAAAACCTAAAATTTGGTCATTTCACGTTATTGTTCATTTTGTAGAGGACGGCAAAGAAATGTGCCAAAATGTAACACACGTGAAGAGCGATTGTTTTTGGTCATTAAGCATGTTGTTTTGTGGCGTTCTCGTTGCCATTGTCGTCCTCGAGCTCGTTGCTTAAGCTTCCCATTTTTTTCTTCATCAAGAAACCTGAAGTGAGTTTTGTATGCCCTGTATTCCTGGCCAGTTTGATTTCATATCTGAATGCTATGAATGACTGCGAGTCGAAAACAGCCACCTCATCGTGGAGCTCGGTGAGATTTAAAATACCTTTGCATTATCGGTAAAATTGAAAAAAAAAAACGGTCTTATAACCGATTGTAAACGGATCCAGTGGCCCTGCGTCCTCATAATAATTTCTTGCCTTGTTTATTATGTTTCTTCAGAGACTTTGCGATGTGTACCTCCTCTAATTGTTAGGGTAATTAATGTAGCACAAGTAGTTTTAATTTGCGTCCCCTGGGTCAACAAGCTCATGATACCTGATGATAGTGCTTAGATGCATGTCTTTAATCGAAGAAGCTGGACTTATTGTAATTAATGTAATTTACCTTGTTAAGAGTACTTACCTAGTGTCATCAACGTATGTCTGCACAATTATACTGACGGGGAAGACTACATAATGATAAATGGTACGGCAAAAATTAGAAAGGTTTCGGAGATCTAAAAGATATTTTGATGGAGTGCAAAAGATGCCTTAGTCGGGATTTAGGCAACAACAACAAAATTAACGAATAAAACCTGACCTGCACTTAACGTTCAATCTTTGTTGTTAATCGAAGCTCAAATTAGAGGTTCACAAATGCGGAAAAAGCTATTCTGTCCGTCTTAAATGTCACACGAAACTCTGAAAAATACAAAGGTGACAACCTGGGAGCAAACGTGGAACGCTACTCAGACGGGATTGCTTTAAGCCACTCCTTAAGGTGATTTCTAGTCCGCAGCACACTATATCATGATCGAGCCACCAGGGCCTGACTAGACGTTCTGAGATGATCAATGGTCGATTTTGCTCCAGAAGCCCTAATTGTATTGTTTTTGTTTCTTTTTTATTTGAACAAATATTTTAACAGGATGTTCCCAGTTCAGCAAAGGCTGGTTTAAATGGGCTCCTGTATTTACATTAATTTAATATTACAGCATAAAAGACATACATATAATTACAGATAACATTACACTTAATTGTTAATTAATTGTGTTTTAAATTGGGTGGGATCCGTGATCAATCTTATCGATTTAAGAAGGTTGTTCCAAGGCTTTGCCCAATTGTATCAAAAATTAAAGAACAAAACAGGATCAGAAGACGACCAGGGGGAACTTTCAGGACTTGCGGGAAAACTTACCAAGTGATTTGAAAAAGTATTCATATTTGGTATGGTAATACTTTTAATGGACGCTTAATCGATTATAATGTGTAATTGTGATGGGGGAAGGGGTCACAAGTAATTCGCGGCTTAATAGTTTTAACCGGTGTTTACTGAATCAAAATTTAAATTTCTATCGAACGTCCCCTGCAATCCACCCTTGATAACGAGAAGCTAAAATTTCAAACTGTGAGCTGTCAGCTTTCTGATTAGTGGTTGCGGACGCAGTGTCATTGTGCATGACTGAAAATAGTCGCGTACGTGAGTTGATCGCACTTTATAATTAGGAAGGTTCGTCGCAAAGAGAGGTTCGACTGGATGCTGAATAGAACTAAAAGTAATTTCCAGCCTCCTGAAATTTTCAGTAGAAATTTAGTTTTAATCTTACACTGTCAATCATGAACAACGCTTTCAATACAACTTCTCATTGTACCTTTGAATATTCCGACCATATTTCCAACCAGTCGACCAACCCAGAATAATCTGGATTTTGGGTTCTAATTTGTCCGCCTTAACGAGCCAATGATCAGACTTTTCAGGCAACTTTTCGCCTGGTTAATTACCAAAAATCAGATTTATCATCTTTTTTACCAGCCCTGTTTTCTTTCAAAAACCTAATAAATCTGGTTAAACCAAGCCTACCAGGCTTTCCAACAGGCTCATGATGCCATGGTAGGCTCAATTCCAGCCGTTGTGCTAGCAGGGCTAGCCGTGGAGAGTGTACTCGCCTTCCACCAATGTGTCCCAGGTTCGATTCCCAGACTTGATGGCATAAGTGGGCTGAGTTTGTTGGTTCTCTACTCTACCCCGAGAGGTTTTTCTCCGGGTACTCTGGTTTTCCTCTCTCCTCAAACTGAAATCAACATTTGATTTGATTTGATTGAGTTGATCTAGAGCTCATTTGATTTACAGTCTCCCCAGTTAGAGCACCTGAGGTTTCACGCCGGATAAAAATCAATCCCATTGACACCCTCTGTATATACTTACTTAAACCCGAAACAGAAAAGCAGTTCAATTTAAAGATGTGTAACTGAAATTATTGCTGCGCCAAACAATTTTTTGTTTTGCATCGAAAGATTAAAAGGACTGGTATGGCTGTTTTATTTCGTTGTCATAAAAACATCAGGTCAGACACATTAGCAATTAAATTTGATACTAAATTGTTACTAGTTAAGATTAAGATCTTTAGTGTTGTTTCGACCCTGAAAGGGGAAAAAAAGGTTAGATATGTTGAGAGTCTGCTTGGGACCTTTTTGCCACTGAAGATTTAGATACTCTCAGCTCTAACTCACTGATCAATCTTTTCCTGAATCCTTGTAGCCTTTCTGGTGTTGTGCGTCCTTTCTTTCACAAACGTCAATCCTGTTTTTTGAATTCACAGATTCAAGGTGGCAAACAAGGTACTTTGACTCCGTAATATAAATTGAACAATACCGGTGGCTAAATTCCGGAGAGACAAAGCCAACATCTTAAACAAACATTTTCAGTCGGTCTTCACAAATGAAGACACTGCAAACATCCCAAACAAAGACCCATCGCCCTTCCCTAAAATCGGAGATAACGTGTTTACCATTGAGACTCCCACGGAACTTGAAGAGCTTTGAAGCCAAATAAAGCAGCAGGACCGGACCATATATTGCCATGGACATTGAAAAACTTTGCTAACAAATGCGCTAAAATGCTTCAAATCATCTTTACACAATCCTATGACTCGGGAAACCTACCTGAAGAATGGAAAACAGCAACCGTCTCGCCCATCCACAAGAAAGATGACAAGTCTTCGCCCAAAAACTATCGACCGATTTCCTTGACTTGTATTGCCTGTAAAGTGATGGAACACCTCATATCTAGTCATATATCAAGATACTTTGAAGTAAACAACATCCTGACACCTCATCAACACCGGGGCTTCTCAACTGAAACACAACTCATATCAGTCTTAGATGACTGATTCACATCACTGGACAAACGCAGACGCACTGATGTTTTCTTGCTTGACTTCTCGAAGGCCTTCGATACTGCTCCACACAATAGATTACTCTACAAACTAAATTATTATGGTATCGGCGGGAAAACCCACAGGTGAATTAAAAGTTTCCTGATAAATCGGAGCCAGTCTGTCCAAGTTTCAGGAGAAAGATCAGACTGGGCAAACGTCTCCTCCGGGGTACCACATTGGGCCAACTATTGTTCCTCCTCTACATAAACGACGTCACGTGCCAAATCAATTCCAATATCAAACTGTTTGCAGCTGATGCAGAATGTACTCGGAAATAACTTCTCAAGATGACATTTCGTCTTTCCAAACCGACATAATCGATTGTCAACCTGGTCCAGCACCTGGCAAATGAACTTTAACTTAACCAAATGCAACATCATGACCATCACTCGTTCCACAGTGGACAAACCAGCATGCTACTACATCCAGAAACACAAACTAGAGAACATCTCTACCCATAACCACCTTGTTATAATTATACAGGATGACCTACAGTGGGACAGTCACGTAAGAGAGGTAAAGGCAAAGGCGATAAAAATTTTGGGGTTCCTGCGCCGAAATCTTTCCCACTGTAGTTCCAAGGTCAAAGAACAGGCCTATAACTCCTTAGTTAGACCAAGAGTTGAGTATGCCACATCTGCGTGGGCCCCCTACGAGCAGCAACACATCGCATCTATCGAGGCAGTACAACGCAGTGCCCTGAGGTTTGTCACTGGGGACTATATATTCGAGATACAGCAGCGTAACACAAATGAGAGAAACCCTTGGATGGGAGACACTTGAGTGCAGGAGACATCTGGCTGCTGTAACTACCTTCTACAAGTCAATCAACAACCTCACCTACCTCCCCATTCCTGTTTCCGTCCGACCCGCAGATCCTCGCACATGGTCAAAACATCCCTATAAGTTCCGACACATTGCCACCATCACAAATGCCTACAAGTTCTCCTTCTTCCCTCGCACAATTCCTCTATGGAACAGTCTGCCTACTACAGCCGTTACTGCTACCAGCCCTGAGGCCTTCCAAGCATATGCCTTGCCTATCATTAGAACCTTTTGCCATCCTAACTAACCAACTGATCCATGGAACCTTATTTTAATATTTACATTATATTTATTTTTGTATTTCTAGTATCTTTAAATGTTTTTCTTTTTTTTTTAAGCATCCTGTATAGTCGTAAGACTACGAGGATTAAAATATAAGTTAGTGAGCTGCCGAGGTATTGTAAGTAATGCCAGCTTATTTACTGCTGGCCGAGCAGCTTAAACATCTCCTTTAATTTGCTTGCAACTTTGTTGACATAGCTCGTCCTCCTTTCCACAAACACTGATCCATTTGGCGT